>OX451212.1:8940174-9580174 GCA_949628255.1 Macrophya alboannulata | reverse complement strand
ATATATTTATAACCGTTATATATAAAAAATTGAAAAAAAAAAAAAAAAAAAAACAACCTGCGTCTGTGAATACCGTGGATTTATACTGCAGGACTATCGAATCTACGATTTACTCTGAATCAAAGAAAAAAAAAAAAAACACACACTTTTGGAGTCACGTTTATATATTTATATATATATATATATATATATATATATATATATATCTTTACGCAAAGTGTCGAGCGAAAAAATAATTCAGTGTAAAAAAATTCGGTAATATATGTATACCTATATATATATATTCCTATTTCTTATATATTATGTATATGTATATATCGTGGATTATGAAAAAGTGAAAGATTCACGCATATATTATGTATAGATGATGTGTACATACTACATATACCTACGTATACAAATATCTGCAGTGAGAATAGGTATATAAATTTCGATCGGGAATTTATACGTAAAAAGTTAAAATTCTCAAAAAGAAAAAAAAAAAAAAAAAAAAAACCCAAAAGATTCGTTCGATTCTTATCAAAGTGTAAAAAAAAAAACAAAAAAAAAAAAATAAAAAAACTTTGCGAGAAGAAAAATTCGAAGATATTTTCGACGAGTAAAAATTCAAAGAAATGAAACAGAAGAATAGCAAAATTTTCTTCGAAATTTTGCTATTCTTCTCATTATTATTATTAATAATGATAATATGCAATAATAATTTTTTCGATTAGTACGCTATACGTTCGGCAGATTATAGATATATATAAACCTGTATACATATTGTAGGTAGATATATAGCATGAAATTTTGAATAATTTATAGGCGGTGAGATTTCGAGCCTAACAAAGTTACGCGTACTTATTATATATATATATGTATATATTTTGGGTATAGAATATATATATATACTATATATATATATACATTATACATATATATATATATATATATATATATAGATATACAAATAAGTGATAATATTAACATTATTATAGACAGCAATTGACTGTATTGACGGTTAACTCCGGCCACGTACATTACATACCTATACATATATGTATACACGTTAAAGACATGCATACGAACGTTCGTTCGTTTCAAATGATTAAAAATTCACCTACGTCTATCGGTTTGAGGATTAACGTGGTTTTCACAGAGGCCGAGACGCCGCGGCCGCAAGGAGACGCTCGGTGACGCCCGCGACCGTCCGTCCACACTAAATAATTCAAGTCTCTAACTGGCTAGAAACCGATAGGTATGCATGTCTGATCGCGACTGGCTAAGAATAACCCTCCGCGCAATCTCATCGTATCGTTTTAACATTATTTCACATTAATATATAATAACAATAATCATAATCAACGTTAAAATTCAGTATAATTGTTCATTTTTCTTCTCTTCTCTTTTAGTTTTTCAATTTTTTTGGTTTTTATCTTCTCTCTCTTTTGCTTTTGATACAAAAGTTAGAAATGTTCGATCTAGTAGGCATATGTTGTACCCACCGTACACCTATACCAGAAAAGTAAATGTTATTTGGTGTAAAGGTGCAGCGTGTACAAAGTAAGAGAGAGAGAGAGAGAAAAAAGTTTTTTTTTTTTCCATTTTTTTTTTTTTTTTGTAAAGGTGCAACGGGTACGGTCGTAGCTGGTATTGTAATTTTTCGAGGGAACCCATATGCACACATTTTTTCTCCTGTTAGACTGCAGTATACGTGAATGTATGCGTACATGTACCATAAAGCTATATAGATGGTATAGTAGGCCCATTGTTAACCGTATTGTTGTCCCTATGCAGGGAACAGTCTACAATTCAACAGATCGCATAATAGACGCCCCCGAAATAGTCTGATAGACGCAAAACGTAGAAGAGACGCCAAAAACGAGAGAGATAAAGAGAGAGAGAGAGAGAGAGAGAGAGAGAGAGAGAGAGAGAGAGAGAGAGAGAGAAAGAGAGGTAGAAACGACGCGTTGCGTCGCCTCTCTTTCGGGTGGGAGGGAAATAGGGCGAGCCATGAACGGCCGCGGGTAGAAAAAGGAAAAAAAAACGCGGTAAAAATTTCCTGGAGCAAATGTAAATTCATGGAATTCAGAGGCCTTTGTCGTGGTACCGGGCCAACTGTGCCAGTCTGAAAAATGTGCATAACATTACGCGATAAATTCTAACACTTGAGTCGACTCCGTAGTAGGTACAGGCAAAAACCTCTCAATTCTTAGTTTTAAACTCTCCACAAAAAAAAAAAAAAAAAATTGCAAAGTTGAAAACAGAGAATAAAAAATATTATCCGGATCGGCGTGGCAATATACGCGAGTCTTCGACATCGGTTAACATATAACTGGTCAGCTTCCAGTTCTTAAACGGGTTGGTGAGACCGGGGCTGCTGATACACCTTTTGAATTCCTGTGGCGTCTGCAGGCGAATTTTTCACGCTCCTCTAAGCACGATATTCTGAAACCTTTGATACGAAATTTAATCGAGTAGTACCTACAGTGAACGGAGTCAGTTTTGGTATTTTACCGATATCAACCGTCGTCGGGGTTAGGCTGATATTCGATCGGCGTATTCGCCGAGATTCTTTCGACACTGTACATTGACCGTGTGGATTGAATTGTTTATGAGTATATCGCGGGCTATAAGGTGATAAATCGGATATCTAAGACCTTACCGATTTGTAAAATTCGGGTATCGTCGACCTTGTAACGCATCGAGAAATACCCGAAACGAGACAAGAAATTTGACGATATCGAATCGCTATAACCGAACATCGTATTTAATAAGATCAGTTCCGAAGCCGATCACGTATGCCTTCTCAGTTTATAGCCTGCGCTACAATACTATGAGGTTTTGAAAACGGGGTCGTTGGGCAAAGACATGAAAAGGTGCGGTTCTCGGGGCCGTGATCGGTATTAATCGTCATAAATCAATCTGTCTTGAAGAGGTCGATGCTTGAACAAAAGAAGCCTTGATCTGGGATAGACGGTCGATCATTTTGATCGGTAATTTTTTGTCTTTAGATAAAAATTAGACTTCGGTTATATCGGTAAGTCTGCAAGTTCCGATTGTGTGCCGAATTATTCAATAGAAATCGCGCCACGCCTGATTACGCAACTACTATATCACCGGTTTGAATACCACTCCCAGCCGCATGACTTGGGGTCATTTAATATTACCGATAACTGTAGATAGTGCCGATGAAACGAGTATTGGTATATATAAATGTACCGCAAAGTACCTAAGGTATAGGGTGGTTTTTTTTTTCTTCTTCTTCTTATAAGACACTTCTTTCAAATCTTTCTTCCTTCCTTCAGTCATTCAGTCACTGAGACCATTTGTCAACGCCACGCACGAACGCCACGCGACCCGAATGTCCAATTGTCACCGATACCCCAATCTACGGTCTAAAGAATGGCGAAATGCCAGCTGCTCGCTCTTATAACTATATACCTACCTACCTACCTACCTCCATTAGTTTAGTGAACCTTCCTCACTCTTGGCCCACATCGAGTTCCACTTTGGTTCCAGTTTAATTCCAGTTCGACCTGCAGGTCTCCTTTTCTCGTTCTTTGCAGACGCGACCTCGACTGACGGAGTCGTAACAGGTTGTTCCACCGTCTGACACACATCCATATGTTTACTTATTTTATGCATATAATTGCGGGTGTTTTTTATGGTCTTATTCGTAGATTTGTACAAGTTTTCATATAGTTCAAATCGGTACTGTGATCTGTGTTCTGTGCAGCTGCACTGTTCGGTGTTCGATTTAGCTGCTATTTATCTCTTCCTCTTATTCCGCTGTGCAGCCGCGGTGCAGCCGCGCTCATGTCGGTAACTAAATTAGCTATCGTGTCGTAGGTGGTAAAAAATTTAAACATCCTTTTATCTTGGGATATTTATCTCCATTAGCGAACCGGTTAACGGTACCCATATACCTACCTACATTTTCCGATCGAGTCGAATAACACGCGCTGCTGCTGCTGCTGCTGCTGCTACGGCTGATGCTGCTGCTGCAGCTAGAACTGCAGCGACTGCTATCACTTACACTGAAGCAGTATATTCGCGACGGGTGTGAGATGCGGTATATATATACATACCTAACACAAGGAGGTAGTACATCCTGGATAATTAGTACTTAAATGCAGATTGGTTAACGAAGCGAGTTTGTACGTTGCCCGTTTGCGGTGGCGGATCACCTTGTTCCGTATTTTATTTTTTGCCGTTGTATTTCCCATTAGCAAGTCGGTAATTAAACGTCCAAAATTACCTTCAGAATTTTCATAAAAAAAAAAAAAAAATAGCGACAATCGGTAACTCGATAACGATCTAATCCACGGCTCCCAAATCTGGGATGATAATTAATTGTGAATTTAAAACCGCCGCGTGTGCGACAAGCCTAAGGTGATGCCTCCTTGGGGGATCGGTGGTAAGACGAGAGAAGAAAGACACGCGAGAGTTGGTAGACTAAAGTCAATGCAGGAGTCACTGTGCATAAGATTGTATCGCGTCGCTCAGGGGGAGGTATGGAGCTTCGTGTGGCCCCTGCATCCGGTTCACCATCCGCACGTTATTACCCTATGCCTTGTCTCTTGTCCAGCTGCAGTGAAGTAGATATCTGTACTTAGTACTAGTGCTGGTATCAGAGACTGGAGACTGCAGGAGACTCAAGGAGACCTCGAATAAAGCGCAATATTCTCGCGCTGCACCGTTGGCTGTAGACTGTAGCTGAGCATACTGTGGGGGGAAAACAAACTAAGGGACTACTAAGCAGGAGGGGCTGAAAGGGCCAAATAGTAGTCTGCGCTATTTATAGTATGCGACAAGGTACGTGCATCACCGGGTATACCTACGGTCTATGTATGTTCTTCTTCTATTGCAGTTACTTCATCGCAGTTCACAAATATTTGCTTTATTCAAGGTTTTTCTTTTTTCTTTTTCTTTTTCTTTTTCACCAACGATTTGAACTAGCTCGTGATCTTTGCTTTCATATACAGCCACAGGGAGGACTTTGTAGATTTTAGTTAACCCGTAATAACCACCGCGGGTCCACGTCTCTCGGATTTTTTTTCAAACTAATATTAGGAGCAGTAAACAAATAATGATACTATTGGCGAGGAGGCTTCACAAGACGAGGAATACAACTGTTATGTGAATAAACATCATTCATTGTATTGGATTCTCTTATCCTTTCAAGCCCCGAATCATCAAGTTCACCGTTCAAAATAAATATACTTTTTGAAAGACACCGTACCAAACTATTTTTTTTATGAAAGTACTATAACTCAAGAGTATCGTGCTAAATTTTTGCGAAAAAATATTGAAAATTGAAGAAGTTATGAATTTTTAAGTAGAAAACCGTTTTTCTGGACACTTTTTTTTCGGGAATTCTTTTTAGTATCTAAAAACCAAAAATTCCCAGTTTCATCAACGAGAGAATATTTTTCAATGTTCAAATTATGTTTCTGAATTTTTATACGGGAATATAACGCGTCGTCTTGCTTCAGTATTCACTCAAAGTTTTGATAGTCTACGGAGGTGTGATTATTACGGTTTAAACAGATTTTCACCATTTTCTAGGCATCGCGGAGTTCCTTTTTTATTTTCCTCATTATTTTCTTACTTTTTTGGACATTGAGAAACCGGGATTCACCCAAGTGGTGAACATAAAACAAAGTTGGATGCAAGCCTCGATTACTGCAGACCGAAGACCATATCCGTGTCAAATCTCACTTTCCATCCTCACAGAAAGTGATTTTGATGTTAGAAATGTCGTCATCGTATTTCCGTCGAGTCTATAAGATCATGCCATTTCATTTTTGACACCGGATTCAACACCGGTCAATAATTTCGATTTCGTTATCAACGGAATGCGACAGTTTCAAGGACTTACTATGTAAGGAAATCCGTTCTCGCACTTACTTTAGTTCGAAATATACATGTTGTTGGATTTTCTTGGCAGCTAATGACATTAGGAAGACACTTGGAAACATGAGCGGGCAATATTCTTATCTTCTGGCGAACTTGAACGTCGACTTTGGCGAGGCCATGTATCTTTCGCTGCACGGTAGTAAGCGTGAGTTTCGAGACAAATTAAAGGTAACTACCGAGTTGAAGAGGAGAAATTACCGTCGTACAAGGAGACACGCTCGACTCGGTCTCAACTTCGCTCACAATCAGATTCTCAATGCGAACGAACATAACTTCTCGCAGTTAAAGTTTCCCGTTGACTCATCATGCGCGCTCTTTTCAGAAGAGTCAAGTTTCGAACACCAAGTGGATTTTAGTATTTATGTCAATCTCACTGCTTTATACCATTGTCCAGTTACCTACACGGCCTTGCCGCATTTCTTACTATCAATGTTTTGCATCTCAATTCGGGCCATTGTAATTTATAACGTTAGTATTCTGCGTCTTGACCTCTAGGAGGTCCAGCCTTTGTGCAAAACCCTTGATCAAACCCTCGGTCATCTTTGCGATCATAAATGATCGCAAAGATCGCGAGGATAAATGCAGTTCGCCTAATTGTAAAAAGATTCGTGTTTTTGACTGTGCTATTTGCCAGACGCGAATCCACTCGGTAATATTCACCCATCTATGTCCGGCTCGGTTCTTCGACCCGACAGAACCCTCTTCTTCGAGGCTCTCTCTGTTCAGAGATTCGCGGAACCCCGGGAACGGACGCGCTCCAGGATAATGGCCAGTGACTCATACGAGCCACGCTCATCCTGTAGCTAATTTAACCTTGACGGATGGAATATATGCTCCTTCGAAGCGTGAATTTATGAGTAAATTCATTCGTCCCTCGTTCCTTGAGGCGATGTATGTAGGTATTTTTCTGTAACATTAGAGTGAAAGTAAGAATACGAGTGGTTGAACGCGTTTCATCTTTGACCATCGTCATTTCCATTTCACTTGCACCGCCCGTTAAAACGAATCAAATCACAAATATTTACCCACGAGTAGGAAAGACTGAAGGAAATATATTTCCTTTCCTTTCCTCAAGTTGGTTTGGAGTTAGTTAGTGCGTGGGAGGGCCCGGGACCAGCCTCGTCTCGTTAACTTCGTTGTTTGCCCTGACAACACGAAGAGAACCTCAGCGGCATATTTGTCCGCCGTAATACAAGGAATATCTCCAAAATTTGGATTTACTTTAGCGAGCGGTGTTCTCTTGCGCATAGGAACGGGTATACCGTACCTATAACGACTGCTGGCCACTTAGCGATCCCACGCTGGTAAACAAGCAAAGGAAAGGAAGAATATTTAAAGTTACTCGAGTCCTTTACGCCGCGTTATTAGTACGACTGCAGCAGGCAGCTCTACGGACTGTCAAGAATCCTTTAAGTTTTTGCGTGAGTTTCTAAATGTCGTTTCTCGGCTCATGACGTAGCATATAGGTATATATCTCTTCACCAACGCGTATGGTGAGTAGAAAGGTCGACTTCCGTCGGTGTAAGAGTCCGCGATCCGGACGGTCAGCGACCTCGAATCCTCGTCGACGCGGTCCATCGAGCCACGCGATCCACTTTAAGATATTTCTTGGCAAGGACCACGTTAACTCATAGCGGTATCTCGTACGATACCGACCTTAACTTGATAAAGAAGGTCCATCTGCGACTCCCCATTCTATTCCATTCCATGCCATCCCATCTCGGTGAGCCACGAAGTCACGGGCTCGCACGGTCGATGATCACCGTGAAATAATGAATCAGTTCGATCTGCACGATTAGTAACTATGGGCGCGGGCCCCACAAGAAGTATTTCTTTGGCCTTATAGCCTCCTCGCTTTTTTTCATCATATCATTGTACCTGAGATAGACGGTGGTGGAGTAGGATAGAAAAAAATGAAAAAATTCCGTACAAAGTTATCGAGGTTATCGAATAGACGCGGTTTCCGGGAATCCCCGGACTTGTTTTTTTCTTTTCTCTCGTTTTCAACGCTTCTTCTAATACCTACGCAGCCTAATCTCAGCAGAACTATACGGCATTAAGTCGAACGGGCTGCAGATCTCTTCTCTGCGGGAACAATTTCTACGGGTTTTAACGACGCTAATGGGACTGGTATATAAGTATCGTCGATGATCACTGGTGATTTGAACCATACCACGGACCGTGCATGAAGCGCGGGGTATTCCCAACGGGGACCCACGTAACTCTAGCCCAGGTACATACGTTGGATATAAATAGATCGTGCGTGTTGCCGACCTGTTGCACGCCGCCCTCTACGCGTGTGAACGTCGAGGCCTCGGGGTAATCAGAGCTTAAGAAGCCGCAAGTATACGAGAATACACATATATATATCTGCGGACTCGTCACACGGTCAAATATCGAAAATACCTTATAGTCAAGGGCATGCACGGCCATACGGGTATATAGTTTGACCTTTGTACACCAGTCCTTGTTAGGCTCGAGATCCATGGGACGATATTTTGCGATTGAAACGTCCCTCCATCAGTTTATAATAACGCCTATTACCGCCGGCATGACTACGCGGACTGCACTGTTGTATACCTCCTTATTCTTAATTCCATATATTCCTTTTTGCCTACATCGGATCTGGTATCATCAAGATTCCCATTCTACCTACCTTAAGGCCCTGCAGATATTCATCGAGTTTCACGCTGAATACCACGACAACTATGCACCGACAGTGCACAGTCATTGCAGGCAGCTATGTAGGCAGTATGTACACCGTTCTTATAGCCACTGGTACAAGAACTACTGTGCATTGTGACAATGAGTTCATTTGAACACGTCCTTTACAGTTTCATTTCAGTAAATAACGCTCATTGTGAGTTATACAATTTTTGTGTGTATTTAGTGCGTATAATTGCGTAAAATCATCATGATCCAAATATTCAAAACATGTCAGCGACCTTTAGATATATTATCTTACTGGATATAGGTATACATGTAAACCCATTACTCTTTAATTTTTCATTCATACGCACCAAAATTCACGGTATTACCGGACTGTGACAAAATCTAGACGTCTAAAAAATTTCTAAAAAGCAGACATACCAAACGAATTATAAATCATATGATCCATGCGTGAAAATTTGCACAGAAAAAAATTTTTGCACATTTTTCTGAACGGCCTTGATATTAAAAATTTCCCTGCCGCCCCCCAAATCAACTCCAAATAAATAAAAACTAATCGTGTAATTTTTTCATAATTTTATTTCAACATTTAACCCTTGACCACGGAGAATGAACTTTTCCGTTTAAAATGCACGTGGTTTCGCGATCTTTCCAATTATTATTTTATTGTAGGACTAATTATGGGCCTAAAAATGTGAAATTCTCACAAAATAGTCTACTAGAATGCTGCTGCCCGGAAAAAAATTGCCACCTCCCTACCCTCAAAATTTTCTATGGGTTATACCATGCCAATGTGACAATTTTTTTTTTTTCAATTTTATCGAATGTTGCTCAAAAACATTGAAAATATATGTTTCCCGATGTTTTTCGGTTTCTTCACATTTTGCATTTCATCATTATATTAGCTTGGAATAACCCATACAAAATTTTAATGGCAGGGGGGGGGGGGGCAATTTTTCTGCACACAGTAGGATTCTAGTAGACCAATTTGTAAGAATTTAAAATTTTTAGGATCATGTTTAATATATCTGAAAATGGAATGAATCTGATTTCGATAGATAAGTACGGTAAATTTTTGTTTTGTCTTCCTTTCGCGTTTCTTATCCGCAACTTTAATCTATATGGTAAAATAATAAATGCTACTCTTTGTCCGAACCGTTGGGTTAGGTGTACCTGGGTACATAGAAAAGGTGCGGAAGTCGTGAGTTGTTTCCTGCTCTTATCTTTCTATCGTTGTGCAAAGTAATACGCGACGGCCGCAGTGCGGCCGGTCGACCAGCACGCGGTTGTAAACTGTTTAGAGTTTAGTTTATCTGACTGCGGTATACGCAGGTGAGTCAGCATCACAAAAGAGATCGTTGCTCTCCTCGACACGGCGCGAACGGTCATTTAGATAAGCTGCCTGTTATAGCTTACGGTGTAGTTGGCTATTTGCTCACGTTGTTTCACTCGCGCAAATATATACCCACATTATTATCCAGACACGGTACTGGTAGACACTTTGTCTTAGCTAAATTAAACGAGCAAAAGATCATCGAGCTGTAGTCGAAGTGGGCCCGTCGGAATAATTTATTACGAACGGAACTTGGCTCCAAGATCTATGAATAATATTAACATGTTATTTTTCATCCTCAATTTATCCGGAATCCGGACTCTGCGGATTACAGAATCTCTTAAATCATACTCGGTATAATAATAACGTGTGATCTCGGTAATTAAAAGTCGGAACACTGTAATCTTCTAGCCATTAAAAGCCGTCAATTATAGCTGCGTCTTTTACCTCGAGGTGTGAGGCTCCATGAAAACCACAACCAGACGGTGCAGGCCATAACTCACCGGGCTAGGACGTCATGGTGAACCTCAACGTGCGTAAATTCCTTTGATATGCAAGCGGACTGGGATTTGCATGCGTCGCCGGAGGCGTTGAAACTCAATTTTTAATTCGTCACTATTACAGCGTTGCGTAATGGATATTAGTGGTTAGATAAACGCGGGAAAGCCGATGACCAAATCGATTCTGAATACCAAAATAACACGGGGAAATTTTTAATACGTCGAAGAATTGACCTCCGAGTGGGTATATTCGGCGTTGGCGTTTGATTACCCTCGTATTAAACGTCGACGTGTAACGAGCTCCGCCATCAACCTGTCCGAAGCTTGTGCCTGCGAGGTCCGGAGGATGATGGCACGCGGAAGTCATCCGCGGGGTGACCATCTTGCCTCGGGGCAAAATAACGCGTGCGACCGCTCTGTCAGAGCGACCGAAGAACAACTAATTGTCATGATTACTCGGTGGAAAAAGTTCTCAGGGTCGACGGTGCTGGGTCCGTAGGTCATTCATGCAGAAGAGGTAACACATATTAGTTTTCAACATTGTATATGTATGTACAGGCTGCGAATTGCTTGACGGAAACGGTAGCCGAGATTCCTGGAACTTATTGTTTGCTTTCTATATTTGCATGCCTTTATACTTTACTTCGGTTTTACTTTGCCTCGCACACCCTGGAGCGGCAGTTTTAACAATTCTTGGAATTATGAAAAAGAAACTTGAGTTTTGTAACTGTTTTTTGTTTTTTTTTGATCATCAACACGCACCGCGGTGACTAATACTTGTTTTTCCTACGCCACTTGATGACTGTCGGAAACCAATCAAGCTAAATACAGCACTGAGCACTCGGACTAGCCTGTGTAATTATCAAACAAGCATAATTGTAATTTGGAGCTTTTGGTATGGACGAAAGAAAAAAAAAAAAAAAAAAAGAGTTAAGTCGGAGTATAATTCGGTGTGTTGCAACTGGGCTCGTTAAGGAGATATCAGTGCACGAGCGTGAAATTCTGATTCGTTATGCCACCTCTTTCGATGATCAGTTTTAGTTATAGTCGGAGTGCTGACTACGTCGGTTAATACCTGCCCGGTGATCGTGCAGAACGGGAATAATGGTCGTCAGTTTTTTGTCGCATTGGTAGTGAAAAATAATTCGATTGCAGAAAATGAAGCGTGCCAAGTACGCAAGAACTGTTCAGTCATCTTCCTGCACGGAGTTGGATCGGAATAACTAGTTGTTCAGTAAAGTAAGGAATAACATTGCTATACAACAACTCGTAATCTGCACGTATATAACTTATACGTGTAACCCAACCGTGTACGCGGGGAAACGTTATTAGTCACGGAACATTAAGCGGGTTAAGGCTCCCAACAAATCAATGAGACGTCTAATGGAGAGAAAAAGGACCAAAAAATGAAAAAAAATATACACACAGAAATGAACAGGGGAGTGTTCCCCTGAGGTGGGTGGCTTCAGAGGGCAGTGTGACCGCCCGATTGACGTGATCCTCATGGATCTGGGTAAGAGTTAGTTCCCAGGTAAAGGTAATCATATTCCGCGTTCCATGGTAATGGTGAAGAGCCAACCAGCCTCCGGGCGGTAACGGAATCGTTCGCGCCAGCACCCTAGCCGATCAGCGGTACCGACGCCGGTCATCCTCGGCCCTACCTTATGCCCGCACGAAACTGAATTATAATCAGGATTTAATCACTCGGCTCGTAAATTACGTTAGGATATCGTAGAAACCGCTCAACGCTTCGGGAGTTACATGTTACATGTCTTTTCAAACGATCAGATTGCCTCTGTAGGTATGCGAAGATAACAGCTCGTCAACGAGATGTAGTAATCGATTATTTTTATTTTCTTGTCATCAATTCCACCCGGGATCATCTCGTCCGAGTAGTCGTTGAATTTTTCAGCAATTAGTTGAATATGTGGAATTCTAAGAAAATAATTTAACGTGGTTTTGTATTAGTTCAACGTTGGAGACGATGACCTGAGATTTTCCGAAAAATTATAAAAATTTTTTTAAAACGATTCCGAGATCTCGACTCACCGAAGACGATAAAAGTTACGGCCGACTGAAAAGTGCCCATCGACAAATAGGCGAACGAAAACCTGTGACAAACAGAACCTGCCAGGGCTAGCCGAGAGCGTAAGTGGAATTAGTCTCAGTCCGTTGATTCTAGCGAGTCGAGGTGCATTGATATGCGCCAGGTGTCGAGGTGGTGCTAAGTGACGGACCCAAGACGTCGCTCTGAAGAGGAAAAATGGGGGGAAAGGAAGTCGACGGAGCACACGATACTGTAGCCGTTGACCATTCACCGAATTCCGCATCGAATGGGTCGTAACGAGAATACGGAATGACGTAAGCGTCGTCGTCGCGTCGACCTGTACCTTTACCTGTATATATATATACTAGTCTCCCATAAGGACGAGATTTTTTTTTAACCGTCAAACCGTTCACGGTTTTGTTGTGATTAGTAAGATGTAATTTATAACTCAGCGCATAAAACGGTACTAGTGTTAACGATCGCGAAGCTAATAGCTGAGCACAGCTCTCGGTGCTCAGAGAGCTGGATGCAAGTGAGTCCCGATTTTCTACGCTCAAGATAAAGCGAAGTTTGAAAACTACTGCTGTGAACACGGTATGAACATAGCCTAAGAAGAAACGGTCTCCTACAGAGTCCTAAGCGATTTCACAACTTACAATGCTATTTGCGATCAAATCGTATACAGCACTTTGTAAAAACACCCACGAAGTAATAATTCTCTCGATTTTAACCATCGCTTAAGATAACCAAACCGTATTTTCACGCAATTCGTTTGGCCGCACGTGTGATGGCGAATTTCGATGCATAAAATATTGTCCCCTTGTCATTTCAAACAATAGCAATAAATTGTTGGTAATAAAGTGTTCGAACGAACTCTCTCTCTCTCCTTATGCACTATTTGCACACACGGTTGTGCACTTTTGAATTACTTTACGACCACACGTGTCTTCACACTTCGAAACTAACGAGAAGTTGTTTGTTAACTTTCAGAAGACAAAGAACCGCCGACATGTCGGCGTTGAGTGCCGGGATGAGCCGACCCGGGGAGATGATCCTATTACTGGCTGTCGTTCTGCTAGCAGCCTGCTCCACACGCGCTGGTGAGTAATTGTTGCTATAAAATTTCGTCATTTTCGAAAAAAAGAAGAACCAAAATATGCAAGAAAAAAAAATACTTGAACCTTGTTTTTTTTCTCAATCGATTACCTGCGACCGCCTCTGCTTCGTAGCTGCAGTTCTGTGAACAGGTTCTCATGCCCGAGGCGCAAAACTTGCAAAGGCATAAAACGCAGGCCATATTCGTTGCCCTTAAGTCCACGTCTACCAAGTCGTTGGAAGCCCGAGTTCGCGGTATACGCGATGATCGACTTCCGTTCAAGTGGAGCCGGTTTATCAAGGGTTAAAGACCCCCTGTTAAAACGTTCGTCGATGTCTGTCTCTAAGCTCTTCAAGCTGGTAACGCGAGGTTCATTGACAGTCGGTAAGCACCTGAGATTGACGGTCACATCGACGTGTCCTCTGGGATCAGAGCTGCTCGCGTGGCTCGAACCCAGCCACACCATTGACCATCCTTAGCAACCGGCACGACCACTTTCACCGAGAAACATAGCGCGCTCTGTACCGTACCGGGGCATCTGGCTACCCATTGCCGAGGTCAAGTTCAAAGGAAATATAAGATCGGTTCAACAGCCCCATGAAACTTTTTTCCGCTCGATAATCGGTGCTGTTTTTGAGGTGACGAGTTTTTTTGCTTTTTTGTTTTTTGTTCGTACCTTCGGTGTAAAGTCCTTTTCAAATCTTTGAGGAAACGAATCGAACGAAACTTTCAGAAAAAGAAACGAGAAAAACCAATGAAACATTGATAAACCGGACCACGGCGAATCGTAGCGGTTCCTCTGCAGTATTTTCAATGCTGTGGATTCTGGTCAAACCTGTAAACTCTTTGGAGGTGCATGAGATGTCAGTAACCGCTAGCAACCGGGCTACTTCTGAGTGCGTAAAAACCTCGCGACCCCCAGGCGTACCATATATACTATACGTGGCAGTAAAGTGTAGCTATCGGTTGAAATTGGCAGGTAATTAGGTAGCGAAGTTATTCGTGGCATCTCGATAGAGAGATCTTTTACCCGGGATCATTGCGGGCTTGAGAATTGGTCAGGAGAAAATAGGAATCTCTTAGAGGTGTAGAGGTGAACTGAGGTCATCCGGGGAAAGGTATAACGGAACGTGTGGGTGCTACGTCAGCGCGACGTCGAGGTTAAGTAATCTTATTAGTCGACTTCGAGCGGGACGTCTTCGCAAGAAAATTTACGAGCTATGGATGGAGGGAAGAGGTACGGGGATAGGAATTCTTCTTAACGGTTACCTACCTTGCGAGTTACTGCAGAGGTACCGAACCTGGAGATGCCTCTGAAGATGAGGAAGAAAGGCGTGGGAGTAGCGCAGACGGAACTGACAAGCCTCGTCCAATAGATTTACTAGTAATCACCATGTGATTAAGTCAGTTGCTTTAAAACGCAGATCAGATCACGCTGCAAGTTTACCGTTTGTCTTTTTTTTTTCTTTTTTTTTATTATACAAACTGCATTTGTGGAAGTAATTCACTCCTTCGTTAATTACAACCGTTTTAACGATAGCTGCAAACACGCATCTCCTCGACAGCGAACGCTTCATCATTATACGCATTACACAGCGCCAAAGGTAATGAACTTTCACATCAAGGCCGAGGTATGATTTCATAAGTTACGCAAACGCTCCCACCGTATCCATCGTACAAGTTACGCCTACGTATGTTCATACGTTTATGCATGTATTTACACGTTTTCTACGGTCGTCAGCTCGCGCGAAACAGATTAACCGTCAGACGGAAGAAGTATATGCTATTACGTAAGAGATCGCGACTGGGTGCTGAGATGCTAAATACGGTTAGTTAGCATCATCATAAGCAGTTCAATTTCCAGAGTCATTGGCACCTGATAGATTCCGTTATTATTCGATTGGGGAAAATTATTGATTTTAAAAATAC
This sequence comes from Macrophya alboannulata, assembly GCA_949628255.1. Lineage (NCBI taxonomy): Eukaryota > Metazoa > Arthropoda > Insecta > Hymenoptera > Tenthredinidae > Macrophya > Macrophya alboannulata. Next base: position 9,564,698 of record OX451212.1, on the reverse strand, counting down.
GTTCTGAGACCGGCGATCAGAGATAGACTTGCTACTATCTGTTTGGGTAACTAATCGCGTTCGGACCTTATGAACGAAGCGAGTGAACAAAGTCGTTTGTCGGAGGTAGGCAGAGTATTAAATGGCAAAGTAAATTGATGGGGAGCCTTATCAGGCTTTAACTTTATCACCCTGAACAAATCTGCAGCAGTTGTTACAGGACAGAAACCGTTGGCTGGTTGTAGCCAAGGAGCCGATGCGCCGCTTCCCACACACCGTTTTATAATTTATTACGTGTCCAGAATCCACGTAGGCGAATCTACTTCCTTCATCAAACGCAGATGTTTCAAAATGTTCCGAGACGTGTACACAGACCACTGTCAATAGTTCAGATAGTTTTTGATCGGTTAGTTAACATCCCGAGATGAACATAGCACTAATAATCATTTTGGCAACATCTAGTGTCGATTTTTTTTTGCACCATCATTATAACGCCTCTTTTTAGCTTGTGACCTGAGCCTCTCCAACCTTGAGTCTAGATATTTGGCTTACGATTAGATGATATGGTTACGTGCTCTTGGCACCTCAAGGCAAAGATACTCATTAGAGTTTTTCCGACAGAGATCGTCCATGCGCAGTCACGAATTCTTTTGCCAAATTGCTTTAAGCAGAATTCTGACCGAACGGGTTTAACCTATTGTGCCTCACACTGGACTCCAACGAGGATGATGTAAACCTTCTTGATTATACTGATCAAGTGCCGTTGCGAGCCATTCTGTACTCCCTCGTCAAAGTGAAAACATTCTACTTTTTCGTAGGGTTTAATCTTCGTTCTGAATGCTGACCCGTTACCTATTGTTGGCATTGTCACCGCGACTGCTTTTATAGATCGGTAAAAAAAAAAAAACAGATCAGACTGTACGAGATTCCGAGCAAGCATTGACAGTGTAAAAAAGTTCATTGTTCACTTCTTGGACCTTAATATCGATTAGCCAAGTAAACGAGGTCTTTGGTCAGCGGCTAGTACGGGCGACTTCCGGTTGACCAGAATGATACCGCGTTAAATAATTCTCTCATCTATGTGCGCGCGGCACACCCGGCCGATTGGATTGAAGTAAGTTTGCGTGCAACTTAATACCGCAATCAAGACGTGCACAACTTTGACCGTGGAGGCATCTGCCCGCAAACGCCTCGTGGGACTCGAGCCGCATTGGAGCCCGGGTTCTTGGTACAAATAATTTCATTGGAAATTGTCAGCGCGTCCGGTGCGGAATGCTGATTCTCTTGTTCGCACGTGCGTGGGTAGGCGAGAGGAAAGAAGTAGAATGAAGTGACAGAAAAGTGCGACAGCGAACGAGTTATCGATACGGAAATAGATTGTCGATGAACGTTAATATCTTTCGGGGAAATTTAGCATCAACAATTTATAACAGTACTCGTACCTGGTACTCCGGGCTCGGATTAATTCATTTTCAAAATAAATGCCGGTAAACTTCTGCTCGGGACACTTCAATCTCGAGTAATTATCACGAAGCATTGCTCGACAGCCCATAGAATAACAGAATAGGGTGTGAGGCATTCAGGACCCTAAGCTTTAGGCGTTAACGAGAATTCGCACCACCACACACCCGGCGGTCCATCTGACGCGTTGACTCATTCTCTCGCCTTCCCGGACCGCGCAGCTTCCCCTCGCAGAGGCAGATGATAAATGCCTTCTCCGGATAGGGTAACATGCATGACGGGCAGACCTTTCTTCAATTTTTCAACTCCACGAGTAGTTCGTCTCTCTTTGTGTATCGCTTATACCATCTCTTTCAGAGCCTTGTTGATTATAATTACGCGCTAGTAGCGCCCTGTCAGTAGGAAGCCGCAAGCAATAAAGAACTTTTTTACTTACGTAATATGGAAATAAAACAAAGATCCGTCAAATAACAAGAATACTTTTATTATTACAGCTCCTGTATACGAACACGATACGACGCACATCGCAGAATATGAAGGAGGTGAGTTTTTAATATCAGTTTTTTTTTTATCCCCTCATACCACTGAATCATTCAAAGCCCTATAATCAAAGCTGAGGTAATTAATTACGCCATGACTAATTACTGACGTTTCAATTAATTACATCATGGGTTTTTTTTCAGCTGAAACTGGATGCTACTACAACTTTCAACGCTATGAAGAAGGGGATAGAATAGTAACGAACGAACCATGCTTAAACTGCACTTGTCACAACCGAATGCTGATGTGCTACCTAAGGGTGTGCCCCCCTTTCTCGAAAGCCATTGGTCAAGATTGTACAGTTGAAAAACGACCGGATCAATGCTGTCCTATCATCACTTGTGCCGAAGTGCCCGTCCAACTTCTTACCTCGACGACGAATTCCCCGGCGACTATTGGCTCGACGGAAGTTGGCGCTTACGACAACTACGGCTGCCATGTTGATGAGAGATTCTACGCTGATGGTGCTCAGCTACCAATCGATCCACGAAACCCCTGCGAACTTTGCTACTGCATAAGAAATAGAACAACATGCGTCATGCAAGAATGTACCCTGCGCGTTGCAGGATGCAATCCTGTCTATCTGTCCGGAGTTTGTTGCCCAGTCAAATATAATTGTGGTACGTTTATCTTTATTCATCATTACTCTTACTGTAATTCAAGTTTTCTGCGCTAAAATTAATCGTACACTACTTCAGTATGGAGTTATGAAATTTTTATCTAAATCCTGGCATTACTATTGCAGATTATGACGAAGAACAATCGACCACCGTCGGTCCTACTACTCCTGGACTTATCATGACTACGACGGTTGCTCCAGGGCTAAGCTCACCTCAGTGTTTCCATCAAGGCAAGACATACAACGACGGAGAACTTATCTACTCTGCAGAAGCCTGCGAACATTGCTACTGTTTCCGCGGTGACATAGTTTGCGCTGTACAAGATTGCGCAGTACCTCTAAAAATTCATGGCAAGCATTGCAAACCGCTACCCGCTCCAGAGGGCAAGTGCTGTGCCACCACGTACCAATGTGGTAAGTACCGAATCCCCGTAGATTCATTTTAAGTAACGAGTTCGAATCAGGTATCTAATGAATTGTTGCTTTTTATAGACGGCGAAAGCAGCCCAGTGGAAATTGACGAGGAGCCCACAGATGATGGAAATGCTTTTATTCCTGGCCAATATCCTGAAATCGATCAGGCTACACAGTCAATCATCCCAGACCACGGGTACCCGGATGAAGACGATAGTCAACAAGTGCAAGTACCGGATGCTTTCCCTGGAGCTGATAATGTAATTCCAGAACAACACGGCACAAGTGAAGGTGGCGTCGAAGGAACTATCGAACAAGAAACTGTAACTGAGGACGGCCTCGCACCACAGACTGTGAAACCCATAGACAAAAGTTCCCTTCCCGTGGAAACTCCTACAGAACTACCAGCCGGTATAGAGGAAAAGCCAACCGAAGCAACTAGTATCGAACAGAAACCGGAAGCTGAGGACCAACATACAATTTCTCCTGTAGACGTAGAGCCAACTAAGATTCACGACGAACATTCTGTGGTTAGTGATGAGGAGCATCCAGCAACTCCCGCCGAAGATGAAGAAATACCTCAGGTAACGGATGAGCACGAGAATGTAGTACCGAATACAGTGGCCGTTGACGAAGGAAAGCCAGACGAAGAGATTAAACCTGTAGTCAATGTTGATGAAGGCAAACCAAACGAATCTGTACTACCTACTGAGGCAGGCATTTCTGATCAGGAAATCACAGGAATCAAGGAAGTACCGACTGAAGAAACCGTACCAGAAGAAGCACCGAAACCAACAGAAGTGACGGCTGATACGCCAGAGTTAAACGAGGGATCTGGAGGTGATCAAATTCTGGAAGCACCAGAGGTTCCTTCCGTTGATGAGAAACAACCAACGGTATCTTCAATTGAAATTGAAAACCCTGACGAACCGATAACTGAAGATCAAGAGCCTACGGGAATATCTGCCACTGGTGAGCCACAGGAAACTATCAAACCAGTGTCTGAGAATGAACCAAAGCCAGATGAAGAAGGACCACTCGTAGAAGCGAAACCAGTGACAGAATCTCAGGAGGTTGCAGTTGAAAGATCTACTGCTTCTCCGACCGAGGCAGTAATAATCGAAGGAGAAGCTACGAACGAACCTGCAGTCTCTGTAACGGAAGTGGTTCCGTCGAAAGAAGCCGAACCTGAAGACAGTAGTACTCTTTTACCTGGAGAAGTTGCATCCGAAGGATCAAGCGATGCCTCTACGTGGAAACCAACGCACGAAGAAGACGTACCTGAGCTATCGACTGAGACAGTAATTGGCGAAGAAGAAGGCACGAAGGAACCTGCAGTCTCCGTGACGGAAGTGGTCACACTAAACGAAGCCAAGCCTGAAGATACTAATATTTACTTCCCTGGACAACTTCCATCCGGAGGATCAATCCTTGGTGAAGATTCTGCATCCCACGATGCCTCTACGTTGAAGCCCACGGAACACGAAGACACACCTGAGTTACCAACCAAGGGAGTACCTATCGCGGAAACTCCTGTCGAAGAAGCGAACAAAGTTCCCGAAAACCATGACGAAATTCTAAAGGAAAAACCAGTTCCTGATACAATCCAACCCACCGAAGCTTCATTTACTGAAGAGAAACCGACAGAAGTTGAGCCCGCTATAGTACACGAACATCCAGCAAGTGAAATCCCTACTCCTGGTGAGTCGCCAACGAATGCACCAATTGGAGAAGAAAACGTAGAACCAGCAACTGAAGAAGCGATAGCCAATGAACAACATCCGATAGAACCAGTTGTTGCTGAAGAAGAAGAACAGTCTGAAGGTCCAAGTAATATTGACCATCCAAGTGAGCCAACAGTTCACGGCGCCGAACACGATATTGAACATGAAGTCCCCCCTCAAGGACCAACAGGTATTCCCATGTCTGAGCGTGTTCCCGTTCACAAGGCTGAAGACAAAGATGCAGTGAGCGACATTCAGGTTACCGAAGTATACGACGATGTTCAGCATACACATGTCCCCGACAGTCTGATACTTGATACCCAAGAAAAACTTCCTGCAACTTACATACCTCCGGCAGAACCGACCTCTGGTTCTGAGATCAAGCCAGAACAGGATGTCACAGTAGCGACAGAGCATGATGTGATTGCACCCGAAGAGCAAGCTCCACTCAATCCTACTGCTCACGATCAACTACCACTTGATACAGATATCCAAACGAAGATTCCAATCGCTGAAAGTACGACTTCTTCTGGATTACCAGACACTGCTCAGGGACAGGTTGAACATGAAAAGCCCATTGAAACAGATCAACAGCCAATCGAAGATACTGAAAAGGAAACGAAACCCCTCGAACACGATACGGACGAGCAGCACAAAATCGATGAACCAATTCATGAAGAAGTAGCGGAACCAATCCACGACGAAGTAGCCAAACCAACCGAGAGTACTGTCCTGGTTCCAGAATCACCAGAAGTATCGACAGAGATTCATGGAGCAAAACCAGAAGGTATGGACGAATCGGTAACTGACGCCTCCGCCGAAGCAAAGCCAACTGAATCAGAGGAACCAACTGACAATGAACATCAGAAACCATTTGAGGATGAAAGTTTCCCAACTAAGACTACACCTGAAAATGCGGAATCTCCGTCAGAATCACCTGTTGATAGTGATATTGTTAACAAAGAAGGAGAAAATCAAACTCAGGAGCCAATCATAAGTGTAGAGATGCCGGTCGAAAATGTTAGTGGTGAAGAAAAACCGCTTGAAATCCCCACTCACGACGAGAAGGTTACTGAAATTTCTACGGTAGAAGAGCACAGACCTACTGAGGCCTCAGTGGTTGAAGAAGGGCCCAGCGAAAGCTCCATCGCCGAGGAGAAACCAACCGCATCCTCTGCAACTGAAGATGAACCTACCGAAGAGTCTGATACAAAACAAGGAGAAACAGAAATTTCTGTTCCTACCGTACAACCGGCCACGCCTTTAATAACAGAAGAAAAACCAATCGAAACGGTTATTGCCGATGAAAAACCAACGGAGGCTTCGATTTCCCAAGAACATCTAACTGAAGGTACCATTCCAAACGAAGTGCCTGTTGAAACTGGTACCACTGCCGAAGAAAAGCCAGCTGATGGTTCCGTTATCGAAGAAAAGCCAACCGATGGTTCTGTTATTGACGAAAAGCCAATCGATGGTTCTGTTATTGAAGAAAAGCCAACAGAAGCTCCAATTGTGCAAGAGCAAGTACCTGAAGTTTTCGTTCATGAGGAAAAACCAATCAAATCCGTTGATGGTACTGAAGAAAAGCCATCTGATGTTCTAGTTACGGAACAGCAGCCAACAGAAAGTTCCGTTAGTCAAGAGGAACCGGCAGAAGGCTCCATCACCGAGCACAAACCCACTGAGGACTCTGTAACCGAAGAAAAGCCAACCGAAACATCGGTTCCTGAAATAGTACCAACTCAAGCTTCAATCGACGAACAAAAAATAATTGAACCATCTAATGATGATCAAAAACCATTGGATACTTCTGTTACTGAAGAGAAGCCGACGGAAACGTCGATCACAGGTCTCGAACCAACTATCCCGTCCGTTGTTGAAGAGGAACCAGCGAAAACCTCTACTGATGAAGGATTCCCGACGCAGGCTCCTATTTCAGAAGATGAAATAAATGAGCATACTAAAGCTGATGAAAAACCAACTATTACTTCAGCTGGAGAAGAAAAACCAACGGACGCTTCTGTGACTGAAGAAGAAATAACCAGTGCCCCTATCTCCGAGGAAAAACCAACGGAGGCTTCTGTCGCTGATCACGAACCTACTGTGATTTCTGCTGTCGAAGAGAAGCCAACGGATACCACTATTGTTGGAGAAACACCAACGCAGGCGTCGATTGCAAACGAGGAGACCAGTGAGTCTTCCGGTATTGACAAAAAACCAACGGATGCATCTGTTGTCGACGAAAAACCGATGGAGATCTCTACCGAAGACAAAGTTACCGATGTGCCTACTATCGAAGAAAAACCAACCCAAGGTCCTGTCACGGAACATGAAATAACTGGGGTCCCTACTATTGATGAAAATCCAACGGAGGCTTCCGTGACAGAAGAAAAGACACCTGATATTTCTGATGATGAACAAAAGCCAATAGACGCTTCTCTCGCCGAAGGTGAACCAACAAATGCTCCGGTTGCTGAAGAAAAACCAACTGATGGCTCCCTTCTCACTGAAAAAATTGATCAGCCTACTACGGTGAATCCGACTGAAACATCAGTAGCAGAAGATGAACCAGTTGAACCATCGATTTCCGCAGAGAAACCAGATGAGTCACCAATTCCTACGGATATACCAACCAAAAATATTGTCACCGAAGAAGAGCCTACCAAAGTACCCATTTCCGAAGACCAGGTTACCACTATCCCTGAACAAGATCCAACGATAATTTCGATTACAGACAATCAACACACGGAAACTTCTAGCACAGATAAAGCAATCGAACCTTCTGTTACTGAGGAAGAACCAGCTGAGCCAATTACTGTTGAGGAGAATACAAGCACGACGTCTCCTGCGGAAGAAAAACCGACAGAAGTTTCTCTTACAGATCAGAAAGTAACTGATGCCTCAATTGCCGAAGAAAAGCCAACGCAAGTTCCTATTACGGAAGAAGTAAACCCTACTGATGCTTCTGCAGCAGAAGAGAAACCGGTCGATGTCGGTATTGCCGAAGAGAAGCCAACAGAAATCTCGCTTCCGGGTCAAAAAATAGCCGATGTCCCTGATGTCCAAACGCACGTTACTGATGCCTCTGTGGCTGAAGAAAAACCAACTGATACTACCGTTACCATCATAACAGAATCTGGAGTTCCCGAAGAAGAGCCATTCGGTGTATCTGATGCCCATAAGCAACCAAATGAACCCTCGCTCGGTGAAGAGAAGCCTACCGAAGGCCTTGCTATTCATGAGAAGCCAACGGAGTCTTCAATTGATGAAGAACATCCCACTGGAAACTCTGAAATCAGCGAAAAACCAACTGAACCATCGCTATTGGAACAGAAGCCGACTGGAATTTCGGCCACTGATGATGAGGTAACTGAATCTTTAGCTCCTCAAGAAGAGCCATCCGAACCATCTGTATTCGATGAGAAACCAGCTGGACCATCGGTAACTGACGATAAGCCTACCGAAATTCCTGCCGGTGGTGATAAGGCAACTGAGTCTTCAGTCTCCGAAGAGGAGCCATCCAAACCATCTATCAACGAAGCGGCAATTCAACCATCAGTTGTTGAAGAGAAACCTACCGAAGGTTCTGTCATTGACGATAAACTAACAGAGTCTTCAGGTACCGAAGAGAAGCCGACCGAAGCTACTACAGCCGAAGAAAAACCTACACAGACTTCTCTTCCTGAAGAAGGGCCGACTATACTTTCTGAAATTCCTGTAAATGGAGAAAAGGTCACTGAAAGTTCTGTATTTGAAGAAAAACCAACTGAATCGTCGATTGCTGGAGAACTGCCAACTAAAGATATCACAGAGAAAGAGAAAACAGACGAGCCATCTTCCCATGAAGGAGAACCGATCCCTGAAAACAAGCCATCAGAACCATCTCTTTTCGACGAGAAACCGACCGAATCTACAATTGCTCAAGAAATACCAACACAGGCGGCAGAGGAAGTACAATTCCCAATTCATCCATCTACTGAAGAACACCAACCAATCGAACCGGGCAAGCCTACTTTGTCTTCTGAAGTTTTCAATGAAGATGACGGAGGAGAACCGACTGAAAAAAGACCTGAGCTGTTCGGTGATAACTTCCCTTCAAGTATTCCCGGCGAAGGTAACTGTCTCGTGGATGGACAATCTTTCGCAAATAATTCGGCTATCCCACCAGCAAATCTTTGCCAGCTTCGGTGCCATTGCGTCAGTAGTATCGTTCATTGCGATCTCGTTGAATGTGCACCGCCACCCGCTCACCTGTCCAATTGCATGCCTGTTCACACGAGCTCAGACTCTTGCTGTCCAATCTATTCATGTGATTCTGCGCCGACTGCTGAGTTGGAATCAGATAGTCAAATTGCTGAACATACTCCAGGATATGAAGAGATTACAAAACCTGCTTCTACCACAGAAGACAAAACACCTGCTCATATTTCTCCCGTCGACGAGCACGTGGAACAGTCTAGCACGCCTACTGATGAACATCCGGCAGAGCCATCAAGTGAAATAACGCCGATCCCTGATGTGCAGACAGACCTACCCGTCGATGCTGGTGTAACGCCAAGTGTTGATTCTGATGATAAAAAGACTGTTGAACCTATCGAGCAGGAAGTCGTAAAACCCACTACTTCTGCAGGAGAAGAACCTACATCGGTAGATACGAATGAAATTCCTGAACAGCCTGTTCATGGAGATCAGGAACAAAATGTCAAGCCTGAAATAGTCACTGAAGCTATTAGTCCGATTGAGCCACAAACTGAAAAAGTAATTACACCATCAGAAGTACAACCGATTGTCCCAGTAGAACAGGAGACAACGTCGCCGATTGAAGCTTCTGAAACTCCTGAACAAGCTATTACAACCGGTGAAGAGCCAACAACAATTTCCACTCCAGCTGCAGCGCCAGTTACTACCGCTACTGCCGATGAACATGCTGCAGAAACACCAGCGTCCATTGATGAACAATCAGCTGCACCAATCAGTCCAGTCACAGATATAAATGTACCACTTATACCTGTAGACGAACAAAACACTGAAACCATTGCAACCAATGATGAATACCCCGTTGAACCATCTACGGCTGATCAAGAAGAACATACCGATATCACAAGACCACAAAAACCTGCGATAGAAGTTGAAACGGAAACTGTTCAACCATCACTTCCTGTGAGTGAAAATGACATACCTGAAGAACCTGCAATACCTTCTGAGACACCTTTGGACAATCAAACTGCCAGACCTAATGAAGAAGCAGCTACTACAATACCTGTTGTAGTTTCACAAGACGAAGAACAAATTGCCGATACATTCAAGCCTAGCGAAAAAGATACTACTGGACCAGTAGCTCCTAGCGGTGAAAGTAGTACCGAACAATCAGTCGATTCTGCCCAAGGTGGTAGCACTGCGATAGTTGAAGATCAAACAGAGCATGGCGAATTACCTGTCACAGATGAACATCAACAGACTCCTGGATCTATTGAACCTACCGAAATCAGTACCGAAGTCCAAACCGATAAGCCGATTGTAACGGGTACAGATGATCTTATCCCATCAATTGAGCAGCATCCTGAAACACATGTACCTGAAACTCAACCTGAATCAGATGGACAGTCAACCGTGCCTGCTGAGCCTATCGAAGTTCCAGTTGAAGCAATAGACCAATCAGACTTGCAACAGCAACTTGAAATGGGTGAACCTGTCGTACTCGTTGATAGCTCGACAGTTGGAAGTCTTCCGGAAATTGAAGCACCTGCTTCTACCATCAGCGCCGAAGATCACTCCGAATCAGCAGTACCAACGGGTGAATCTAATTTACCTGATCATGCCGAAACATCGCCACCATCTCTTGCAGGACAGGAAGAAAGTGTCAAACCAGAAGGCTCCACAGTCACTCCTGTACACGCCGACGAGGAAGCCCCTGCTCCTACTACAAGCACTGACAATGACGTTGCTCTAACTGAAGGCTCAACATCTGGGCCTATCTCTCAAACCGATACTAAACCATCTGATTCAACACCAAGTAGTGTTGTTGATGAACTCTCGCCAACTAAATCCGAGGCACATGATGATAGCGAGACACCTGTCTCTGGTGTAAATACACAGGAAACTACTGCACCGACAGATCAAGAGACACCCGCTTCAGCAATAAACGAAGACGTTCAAACTGTTGTAGCAGAGCCAACGGTTGAATCTGGTTTACCTGACTCTACCAAGGAACTTGCACCTGGCGAAAGCGTCGGAGAACAAACTACTCTGGCTAATGAAGACGCGGCTGTACCAAGTTCATCTGAATCACCAGCAATACCTGTAATTGGGGAACATGACATCATACCTGTTGAACCAGTAACCGCTGATTCAGTGTCACATGATGAAGCCGAAACCGCTGCACCAGCTGTAAGCAACGAAGGACAAGTCGTTGAAGCAACAGCTGGGCCCGTTACACCTGAGCACGCCGAATCACCTGAACTAACCACAAGTGTCGAGGGTGAGCCTATTGGAGTAGAAGGATCAACAATACAGCCAGCGTTGCCCGAAGCAGGCATCGTGTCAACTGTTCCTGCGGAAAATGCTCCAGATCACGAAGTACCTATTCTGGAGCCGACAGCTAAACCCGTAGGGCCTGAAACCATCGAAACGCCAGCGCCAACTGTAAGCCAAGAAGATGAAATCTTAGCAGCTGAAAATCCAACTAGTGGCCCAGTATTAATTGACAGCACTGAGACAACCGAATCACCTGTAAGTGTGGAAGGACAAACTGTTGCTGATGTTGACAAAGATTCTGAGACCCCTTCACCTGATCATGCCGAATCCCCTGAATCGACTGTTAGTGCAACCGGTGAACCTGTGATAGCCGAAGGGCCGAATACTGAACCCGGCTTATCAGGTGACGGCATCAAGACAACTGAACCTGAGGCAAGTGTTGAAGATCAATCCACATCAAATCTGGAGCCCACAGCCAAACCTGCACTCCCTGAGAGCGGTCAGCCACCTGTACCTGTTGTAAGTGAAGAAGGTGAAAATGTAGGAATTGAACACCCAAGTACTGGAGAAACTCCACAAGGCAATGCTGAAACGCCCGCACCAACTGTTAATGTAGAGGACCAAACGGTTGGAGTTCAAGAACCTGAACTTGTTTCACCGGACCACGCCGTAACACATGAATTACCTGCAGGTGAAGAAGAAACTACTGCAGCACAACAACCAGCAGTTCAACCTTCGGCAGATGACGATAGTGAAGCACCTGTGCCAACTGTGGATACTGAACAGCAAACTATACCTGTTGAAGAACCTCACCCCAAGCCTGTTATACCCGATCTTACCGAAACATCTGCACCAGCGGTCAGTGGAGAAGGAGAATCTGTTATCGATCAACAACACGATATTGTACCCATAGCACATCACGAAACAGAATCGCCTGCTCCTACGGAGAGCGAAGAGAAGGAAACCATTCCTACTAGTCAACCAGGATTAGAACAAGTTTCAGGTAATGAAGCCGAGACGGCAGTGCCAACTGTGAGTGGGGAGAGTGAAATTATTTCAGTTGATGGCCCAGTAACAAGTCGACCCGTATCAGATGATCAAATCAAATTGGCTACCACAAGTGCAACTCCTGAAGATCATGGTGATATAACTCCACCTACATCTATTCCATCTGAAGGTGCAGAACCGTCTGCTCCGACCACGAACGCAAATGATAACGCTTCTCCGGTCGATGACTCTACGGCTGGACCTGTAGTTCTAGAAGACCATACTGAGGTAATAGCCCCAACCGTAGATACAAATCAGCAAACGATTGAGGTCCAACCCCCAACGCCGGCCCTTGCTGGCGCTGAAACACCTGTACCCACTTCGAGTGAAGAAGGTCAAGTTATTGTGGTCGAAACGGAAGCACCAGTGCCGACGGCAGGAACACCTGATCAAACCATCACGGCTGAAGCACCCAATGCTGGACCTATTTCAACGGATCACGCTGAAGAACCTCTACCGACTTTAGGCGAAAATGGCGAACATATCGAAGTTGAACAACAGACTGCTGGACCAATTTCACACGACGTTGATACCGAAGTTCCAACGCAGACAGTAGGATCTCCTGAGGAACCGATCACAGCAGAAGTACCCACTGCCGGACCTGTTTTAACTTATCACGCCGAAACACCTCTGCCAACTCCAAGTGAAGAAGGTGAAATTGTCACAGTTGAACAAGCGACAGCTGGACCAAGTTCACACGATGACAATGAAGCGCCGGCGCCAACAGCAGGGACGGCTGATCAATCGATTACAGCAGAAGTACCCACTGCTGGGCCTGTTCTGACAGATCACGCTGAAAACCCTCTGCCAACCCCAAGCGAAGACGGTGAAATTATCGGAGTAGAACAACCGACAGTCGGACCAGTTTCACAAGATGATGATACCGAAACACACGCACCGTCTGCAGGTCCACCTGATCAATCGATCACAGCAGAAGTACCTACTGTCGGACCCGTTTCAACCGATGCCGAAGAACCGTTGCCAACTCCGAGCACAGAAGGTGAAGTTATTGCAGTTGACGAACCGACAATTAGACCAGTTTCACACGATCATGATACCGAAGCACCAGCACCGACAGCAGGAATACTTGATCAATCGATCACACCAGAAGTACCCACTGCTGGACCTGTTTCAACCGATACCGAAGAACCGCTGCCAACTCCGAGCACAGAAGGTGAAATTATTGCAGTTGATCAACCAACAGCTAAACCAGTTACACATGACGATACTGAAACGCCATCAGAAAATACAAGCGATGAAATCACCACAGTCAAAGAGCCAACAGCGAATCCCACTATAGTCGAACACGCCGAGACACCAGTGCCAACTGTTATTGCTGGAGTGGAGGCTGTTGAAGCAGAAGAACCCACGGATGAATCTGGTCATGCTGAAGGCTCTGTAACATCTGGCCCTAACGTGAGACCATTAGATGATACACTTACGATCACGGATTTGAGTACCGAGGCACCCAAGCAAAATACAACTACCGATCTCTTACCGGAAGAACCAACTGTTCATCAAGAAGTAGAAGCAATACCGACTGAGGAATCCATCACAGAGGGAGCTGCGACACAATCTACTGTCGATGAAAGTGTGAAGCCAGATTCTGAGGTTCCAGCAACTGACGAGCCGAAACAAGAAGTACCAGTTGAAGTCACACCAATTGAGCAGAAACCAGAGGTAGAACCAGTCGTTTCCGAAGAGGAACATCCAACCAACGTTTCAGAATCCGATATCGCACCCACGACGGACGTCTCTGGAGAATCTGCTTCGGAAAAACCATCAGTTCCTGAAGAGAGCCCTGTCGAGTCAACACCACCCACTGCAGTCGAAGGAGAAGTAACGGAAAGCGGAATCCAGAATGTCCCTGCTGAAGAGAAGCCTGTCGAAGCAGTACCTTCAGTTACAGAGAGTGAGAAGCCTGTTGTAAGCGATAAGACGGAGCTACCGATAGACGAAAATATCGCTGGAGATCAAGTGACTGAGACATTTGCACCGGCTCAACCAGTACATAGCGCAACGCCGGAAGAACAGACTGACAAAGATGAACAGCAACATATTCAGACTCCAGATCAGTTTGAAGAAGTCCCAGAACACCCTGCGACTGATGATACGGAAGGACAATTAACAATTGGACCGGACGATCACCCAGTACCGCCAATAGAACATCAGACCAACGACACTAAACATCCAACTATACCTGGTTACTTCGGGCATCCAATAACGAGTACTTTAGCTCCACAGGGAAGCTTAGCATATCCAGATCAAATGGTATCTGGTGAGGACAACGGCCACTTCCCAGTAAATAATGGAAGCCCCTTGACCCCCGAAGGCGAAGATGGTGAAGGCAGTGATGACTACGACGAAGACGATCCTGCTATTTATGGACCTGGAACTTGCAGATATGGTGGAAAGGTCTACGTATCTGCCCAACAGATACCGAGAGATGATCCTTGCGATTTCTGCTTCTGTTTCCGAAGCGATATCATCTGCCTACAGCAAAGCTGTCCGCCACCAATTCCTGGCTGTCACGAGGAACCGATTAACGGCTTCTGTTGCCCGAGGTACGAGTGTCCTGTGTCAATGGCAACCTCGCTAAATGTAACTACGACCACTACTACAACGACCACAACCTTGCCGCCTCACTTCTTGACACACGCCTACAAGGGCGCAGCTAGAAGAAGTGGCTGTCAAATTCGCGGACAGGCATACCGGGTTGGAGAAGTCATTCCATCTTCATCTGGTCCTTGCCTTCAATGCACGTAAGTACAAACAAAATCATCCCACATTGCGGCGGAATAATTAAACTTTGGTAAGAGACGGACAGCATTAAGTAACTTTGATTTATTTCACAGATGCGGTGGAGACGGTAACATGAAATGCGAACCACGAGTTTGTAGCCCGGAACCGATGCTGAGGCAAATGATCGCCGCTGCAACAGCCAGGAGGAGGAGATGAGCTCTCATGTAAAACCGGCGCACTCCTCGTATCATGGATACGAAAGAGATTGGAAACAGTGTTGTAAAAAAGTGAATTAAAATTATTCTAATAATTTCTCGGATCACAGACAATAATGTGCCCGACGAAGACGAACTGATAAGTGGCAAAACGTAAAAGTTTTTATATATATATATATATACACACACACACACATATACATATATATAAAAGTATATATATTAAAAAGTAAATTTGATTAATCGTAAGGCACGTTTATGGTGCCAAAATGAAAAGCAAAAAGAGAAAAAAAAAGAAAAGAAAAGAAAAGAAAAGTAAAAAAAAAAATCCAACAAAAATACGTAACTTCACGGTAACGTTGCTCTTATATTATATGTGCTGTACGAAATACTTCATCGTAAACGATGGGAACTGCGAAACGAACGAGACTTATGACTGTGCCTTCGTCAGTGCCAATAATAAAGGGCACTTTCGCCTAGCGACAACAACTTAGCCATATCACTGTCACCAATGTCATCGATATAGAGATCGCGGATAAATGAGAATGGAATAGATTGCGAATGAAATGATAAGTATATAAAAAATGATAATAAGAGCGGAAATAGTATACGGATAAAAGGGTAGAGGTGAGGCGTAATAAGACGAGATATAGTTAGTAATTAGATAGCTAAAGCCACGGTAAATAACAGCCGCTCAAGAAAATCTTTATATACATATATATATATATGATTTTAAAAAATGAGTACGCATGGTTCGGGGTTTTGATGAGCGTTAATATATACGAATAATCGCCATCGACGCTCAAATATACCTCAGATTATCCGTAATCGCGGTTATATATCGTGGCTAACGAGGATTTTAAAATATAAACTCGCACTCACTATATGATAATAAAACGTACACACAATTTCAAAGCTCAAACAGCGGCTCGCACGGAGGACCGGGAAGTTCATATATGAATGCTTCTCCGGCGAGCTGGCATCATATAATATACATTTATATGATTCTTATACAATATACTCTCAATAATAATAATTAATTAATTAATTATACATTAATATACAGCCGTATGAAATTCTTCTTTGTTCTATAGCTTCAAAGTGTCGCGATGACGATTATATATTCGTTGAAAAAAAAGAAAAATAAAAGGAGAATTATATTTCGCATTTTTTTCTTTCATTTTTCGTGAACAAAGTAACGCAATTTTTATTCACTTCATTTTTTCTTTTTCTTTTTGAAGCGTTTAAAAATGAATAAATAAATAAATAAATAAATAGATACCATGCAACCATAAGCGTCATACTTTGAAGCTTTATCGAACAAAGTGACATAGGTGATAATACTATATACATAAAGGCCCGTGTCATCGTACGAGACTTAGCATATCTACTGTCTGTATTTATATTAAAAATCGGAGATTGAATGTCAAGGTCGTCAGCGTAAATCTTCGAGCCTATTTACAGTCTTTGTATTCGATTTATAAATTATATAATATTATCGTAGAATTCCGCCTAGCTGTGCGGTCCGGCTACGATCCGGATCGTTCGATCGAGAGAAGCTTGCCATTTTTACCCCCGTACATATATATATTTTTTATTTTTTATTTTTATTTTTTTTTTTTTTATTTTTTGTTTTTTATACATGATATTATGTTATAGTTTAATTAATTGCAAAGGGTAGCTTCTAACCCTTGAACGTTCGGACTAGCGATCCCTGTGTATATTTCGCATAGCTAGACAGCTCTCCTGCGTATTGAAAATGACTAGGCGTTACGAAACGGGGGTTTCAACCCCAAACGACTTACGCGTACGCTACGAATTATAGTTAGCGCTTTTATATTATATACCCACTATACATATAGGTATATGCGTAAATGAAAAACGGAAGATTTTTTAAAATAATTTTTTATACCAATAAAAGATAATCATAAGAATAAAAATAAAAAGTACAGGATTCCCCCGACATCGAGTCATTCTCATAACGCCACCATTAGAGATTAGTCAAACTTAGTATTTATCTTTATATATCCATATGTATATACATATATATGTATATATATGTATGCGATAGTATATAATAATATTAATTAAAAATTAATTGATATTAAATATTACGATTTATTAATAATAATAATAATAATAATATAAATATACGTACAGTAAATATGTAATTATTAGAAAAAAAGCAAAGAAAGGAAGAAAAAAAAAAAAAAAGAAAAATAACGGCTGAAATTTCATAGAATATATATTATACATTATATAAACTGCGTGTGAATTGATTAATATACTATGAAAATTCGGCGACTGATTATACCCAGTGCAGCGGCGATTTGGAGTGGACATTTTTATACTCGACGATAACTAGCATATGTTTTACACTAAATCCCTATCGATTACTCCATATTAAGTATGTGATAAAGAATTATACAGGCATAGAGAAGAATAACGATTTGAAAGAGCCTACGGTAGGTTTAGGACGGTACGTGCTAGTATATAAAGTGTCCTTTTATATGAATAAATGATTTTGTATGTCAAACCTCGTATTTATTTCAATTATTGAATCCTTGAACTGATATTACCAATAATCCACCTGTATAAACCTATAGCTATCGGTTGACATCAAAAAATAAGAGGATCAGAAAGAGTGTTTCCGATGATTTAGAAGAAGCTGTCTACTTGTGGTTGGATTGCACCGTAAAATCAGGTTTTAGTATGACAGGTCCATTGATTCAAGGTATGTCGATAAACACAGTCAACTTCCTTTCTCCATTACGCTACTGTAATTTTGTTGTACGCAAAAACGAGCATTAATATAATGTGAAGTAATAACTTCGATCATGTAGTTTAAATCTAAATTTTGCTTTTTGTGACGTCACTCTCCATTGAATATTGAGATAATTGATCAGAAGAAAATCAATTTTGTCAAATCAAATGTTACATAAAATTTCTATGTATGAAGAACCCTCGATCTTTAAAATTTCAGCAAAAGCTTTGAAATTGTACTCAGAAATGAAAATTAATAAGAAATTCCTAGCTAGTGACGGCTGGTTGACAAACTGGAAAAAGAAGTTTGATATCCGCCAGTACACAAGATGTGGAGAAAAATTATCCGCTGATGATACAGCAGCTGCTAGTTTCGAAAGTACCTTTGAAAAAATTAGGGAAGAAGAGCAGTTACATCCATGCCAAATTTTCAAATGCCGAAAAAGTCTGTCGGAGAAATCTCAATCATTGAATATAAAATTCAACATGTCCTCTCGGTTTCCCAATTCTATTAAGCTTATTAACAATTTATAATTAAGTTATCCAGTATGATTATGAGGGTGCTATATTTATCATCGTTTGGTGTTAATGAATTTTGTATTTCATACTTTCGATTCCCTGATATCATATAAGTATGCCAAGTTGCCTGACGTCAATGGGTATGTTAGGTTTCCTCCTTGCAGGCTCTGCAATAACTATACTGCATGAATAATGCTGATCCATGATAACCTCGTCTTATGGCGTAAGGCCTGCATATGGTTATAGGCGAAGGAAAAATGTTGCTCAGTCGGACTACTAGTGTGGCTGTAGAACTGTGCGTTTTTATCGAATAACTTGTTCTTAGTTATCTACGGGAATCTGCGTAAGAATAATTTTCCATTTTCTCCAGTTCTATACCTCCTCATACTTATTTGAGAAAATTAGTAGTTTCCCATAAAAATTCATGAAAAATTGTTACTCCTTTTGGGATTGTCTTGTTATTTTCAACTTCAGCGTGAAAATGTTGAGATACATGAATTTGTGAAATTTAATTCCCCACAAGTTTGGTTTTTAGTATTGTTACCCTAGAATCCATATTTACAGAGTTAGACTACAAATAGGGGTAAAAAACTTTTTCAAAGTATCTCGTTTATGATCAATTAGTTTATCGTAAAAATGACAATGGACAATCAGTGGAAAATTTTATTTCTACCAGCAACTTTGGTTATTGATATTTGTACACTAGGATCGATATTTTCAAAGTTGAATCAAAATAGGGGTGGAAATTTTTTCATTTTTGATTATCTCGTTCATTATCAAGTCTATCGTAAGAATGGTACCCATTGATGTAGGGACTTCAAACTTTAGACACTTTTTTTGGTGACCTATTTGCATCAAATTTGGGGGCCGTCTTCGATTTCTTTACTCCTGTTAGTATATAATTATAGGGCGTCACAGAAAAACGAGATTCGCGGAGTTTTAGATTTTTTATATCAAAACGAAATGTATGAATATTTGAATCAAAATAGACAAACGAAGAAATGAAACAATTGAATAGCGATAATGATCAGAAATTAACAATTGATGAAGACTTGTTAATGTCAATTACTGCAAATGGCACGTACTTGCGGCCCAAACTGATAATCATTTAGTTTTTTGTTATAGGTTGCAAAAGTACTGCATGTATAATGCAGGATTCAAAATTTGTTTCTACTTTTTATCTGATGTATTATTAATACACTTGTGGGATCGGGGGTGGAATTTCATGTGTGATCTAAATTTGGTCCTCTTAATCAACTTGTGAAGAAAAAGCCCAGATTAGATACCGAAACTGATTTCCAGTCACTGACTCTTCAAACTTCAACACAACATCTCGTAAGATTCTGAAGTATGCTCAACTTGAGGAGATTCGAGATCTGGATTTAGAAGGATAGGCTGCTTGAACTGCTGAGGAAAAATTAAAAAAAAAAACCCATTGGACACCTCAGGAAGCCAAAGAAATAGGATGAATTGGGACTTTAAAAGTTATTTATTGATTGCGCCAATATGTACATATTTTTGTTAACACACTTCTAGTTCTTTCAAGTGAAATTTTACAAATTATACCGATGGCCGTCGGTGGATTTAAAGCGTCGGTAACGACGTAGATCCTGCGGCGCAGACGGTCCCTTCTATAGCCTCTTGAACGGACCCGGTTAAAATACGGAAATTGTAGTCATCGGGATCCAACTCACCGTACATGAAGATTGGAAGGCGATCAGATACCACCCAGATATTATCCTGCCGATCGACCTGAGGAAAGAAGCAGAAACAATGTTAAGTGTCTCAACTTTACAACTTTCGCATAATGAGTTCACTTATAGTTGGAAACAGTCTGGTGCTTGATGAGCTGAGTTCGCGCTAAGGGTTGATTATTCAGCGGGTGAAAAAAATAAAATTATGAAAATATAAATTGACCTTAATGTCGCTGGGCATAATCAGGGTGACATTGTCCTCGTAAACGCGGCCTATATTCTCGACGTTGTACTCAGTCCCGGGTTTCCAACAGGCAATATAATTCCCGATTGAAACAGCGTGGAATAGGATCCCAGTAGTTGGATCCAGGAAACTGGCAGTACTCTGGCCGTTGTGTCCTCTGGAACCCAAGACCTTGAACTCGTGGAAATTACCTGCAATTCAGAGGCAAAGGAGTACACGTTAATATCCCAAATGTGCAGGATACAGCGTTGAGAAGAATTACATCAATATGCTTTCGCCCCTCACTTGTTAATGATACACGTTCAGGATCCCGGAGTAATTCCGTATCGACGGAGAACTCTGTCGTACTGGATAGCGGATGAAAATATAAAGTACTGTAGCCGTCTGATTTTGGCGCCAGACCAAGGCCTATGAGTGCATCCCACCATTGGAAGGAAAACCCTGAGACGTTGAAATTTCCACCCTTGAAAGACCAATCGTAACATGAAGATGTGTGTGATTCGTATATTATTTACGAAGTACCAATATTTATATGTATATCGTGCCGGTCCAAAATTGACCTTGGAACTATGGCAATCGTAGATGAGATTTCATAGGTAAAAGATGTAGAATTTTTACAGACAAATGAACGTTTCGTTTTGAAATTTATACTCGATCATGCTGCAATCAATTCGGGTACCAGTGGATCAGGGTGGAAGTAGTGATGATTTATACTCCAGGAGTCGTTGAGACGCCAGGAGTAAACAACGAGGGCTGGAGTGTTCGAGTCGGCAAGGTAGGCGAAGGAGTCCTCGCAGGAGGCATCTTCGACAGCAACATTTGTGAAGAAATTCAGATCTCTGCATCCTTTTATTGGGATCACGTACTTCCGGAGGACTTGATCATTGCTCAGGTTATAAACGGTCAAAGATGGCGGAACCTGCTGCACTTCGGACCCAAGAATGTTCTCCAGACCTGAGTCCAGCACCCAAAGACGACCACAGCGGTCAGCCCGGATACGATACACAGAAAAAACTTCTGGTACACTGTCTGGACCGTATTTGTGCGCCTCCCACGAAGGATACGGATTTAACAACGGTGACTCACTCGTATCTGCGGTCAAAGATTACGATCCCAAATGAAAATAACCCACCGACCACGCGAACGGAAGAGAAATTGAACCAAGTCAGAAAAACAAAAAAATTCGAAAATCTTTTGTTGCCTTGACCATTCCAAGCAATTCGTTTACCGTTCAAGTGAATGTAGTTCAGAGTGGCTGCCACTCCTGGACGCCATCGTGGTATCGTTATGAAGACCTTGTCACCGGCGACTTCAATTCCCAGGGGATTGTTATTCTTCTGTATATAATGTGGGAATAATTCCCGTGTACTTTGGTTGGGCCAGGCGAAATCCAGGAATTTCCACTGGTGGACTACACGCAGACTGTCGATAGCCGTTCCTCTCTGGATGCTCAAGTCAACCAGGAATATCGCCGTGGCAAGGCAATGTATGACCTTCATACTTCAACTATGATACTCTCTGCAATTACCGAATATAGAATTTAGATCAAAGAACACAGGATTTCGACGTTTCAATACAATTCTTACAACGAATCTTTGTCGTCTAAGATTTTTATAATCATGGAACAAATAATTAAAAACTTGCGGGATATTCCACCTTTTACAGAATTGTGAAATGAATTTATGATGAAATGATCGCATCTATCTTTCCGTTCGAATGCGATGGACTTAACGTAATGTACTATCGAGCGTTATTCATTCATACATAGGGTCAACTTTACTGATAACCTTTCGAACGATTGTGATTTCTAGCGTCCGGCCGTTACGCAGTCAAGTTATGTTATACGGTAAAATCTGGATGAGTGGAATCTCTTGATGCCAGGATTTCAATTCTACTTATAGACGTATTCTACATATACTGCTAGGTTTTACTTATCCATGTAAGAATGTCGGGATAACAAGTTTTGTGCCACTCATAGAAGATACAGATACCACTTATTCAGGATTGCAGGTTCGGCTGTAGCTATAATTTATGAACAGTAATGTCTTGCCATCTCATACAGCAGTGCAACATTGCAGCAATGTTGCAGCAACGTTGCAATGTCCGCTTCTATTGCATTTCATTTGCAATATTGCTGCAATATTGTGGTACAATGTAATGCCAATATTGCACATTACTATTCCTACTAAAATGAAAAATATTGAACAAAATGATTACGAAGGCAGTACATATTTGAGAACGAAACATACCTATGAAATTTGTTGCTGACCAAGGAAAACACAAAAATTATGCATGTCAATTTAATCTGATTATCTAGTTCAATATACACAATGGGTATGAGAGAGAAAAATGTTTGTCATCTGAAAACTATAATATAAAGTTTTTCAAGAGAAATTATTCTAATTAAATTGAATTAAGAGAATCAAACCCAGGTCTACGGAAGCCTATCCGAGGACTACACCACTTAGCTCGCCCACAGTTTGTCAAGATTCTCATCATGACTCCAACACATAAAGAGTGAAAAAGTTAATTTTGATGGCAAGATGTTATTGGGAGCGCACTGAATAAACATGAACTTTTACAGTCAAGGTTGTGTACCCAATATCATCACCCATGTGAAGGGATTGCCACCTCGAAGGAAATATATATGTATAGTAAATCATTATACTCTTATCTCGTATTGCAAATGAACAAAGTGAATCGCTTATATCATATATGGTCTTAAGCCTCATGCAATTTAGATTGAAAATTCCTATGCAAGAATTAATCAGGCAATCACTTTGTTTATTTACAACACTAAATAAGTGTACAATGATATACTATATGGGGCATTCCACATGTAATCGATCTGGCCCGAACCCTGACCTTCTCGAAGTTAGTTCAAGCTTTGAGAAATGTTTGTGTCAGTTGATGAGAGTATGTATAAATTTTGTAGAGTTTCATTTGATAGCGTTTAGACTTTAGCAGCTGATGCGATATGTGCGAGAATTGACGATGTCAAAGTGTTAATTGATTATGAATCGAAACCTATACATCATAAGAAAAAAATGTTGAGCATAAAAAGAAAATATGTTGCTCTTCTTCACAATTGATGTGAATTTTACGGACCTTCGTTATCGATCATCGAATATACATACATAACATATACGAGTAATTGTTATCTTTACTCACCTTCTCACAAAAATGCACGCACTTTGATGTGATTATTCTCAGAAGCAACGAATTCCTGTCGTGTTCGGTAAAAGAAGCGCGCTTACACTTAAGACTTGTAATGAAAGCTAAGTGCAAGTGCAACTGAGCGATAACGCTTACTTATATCTATTATAAGTCCGTGCTTATGTCAATTATAACACAGCTACCATGCAACACTGTACGCATACGTATCGATATATCAGATATCGACATTTCACGACGTCAAGTAATTTCACGAAGCGCGCCTAAATTCCATTTATGTAGTTGGTATAAGAGAGAGAGAGAGCGCCAACCTTAAAGATTATGTAATTAATTAATTATTAATTACTCATACATCATGTAAACGCTGCTGCAATGTTGCTGCAAAGTAATGCTGCAATAATGGCGATATTTCAAGAACATTGTGAAATGGTGCAACCATGCTGTAGAATCCTCGCAGCAACATCAACACGTCCGTTTTCATTGCACAAATTTTGCCATATTGCAGCAAAATTGATATTAATGAAAAGTAGTACAAATTAGCTTTTCCGTCCCCGGGGGGAAGAAATTTTCACGAATTTTTGCAAAAATTGTGATGGTGTTCTATGAAAATTTTGTGTCTAATCGTTTCTCGTCCTTTTCTCATCAAGAGACTCGGTAGAGTCTCGCGCCAAGTACATTAAAAAGAATTTTTAAGCGCGCGGCGTGAGGCTCGACGAGTCTCTATACCGGAGAGATTGGATTCCGGCGGAGTGGGGGTACTAACTATACCTGAACGTTTTACTTACTTGAGGACCTGCGTACAATACAACATGACCTGCAACAAAGTATTTAACAAAATAATGACGAAGGTAGGTTGTATTTCGTTCTGAAGAATATTTTTGAGAAAGAAACACGCTCATGAAATTTTTCACTTACAAAATAAAATACAAATATTATTTAACATCAGGATTTCGATCAAATCCTACAAAAAAATCACCCATCGATGATCTCTTGTAAAGACGTTATACAGTTTACAAGCTAATGATACCTGCAACGAATAATTCTAAGCTGTGAGTGTTTATATCAAATAACTTACGACCTAGAAACGATTTTTTTTGTTTTTTTTTTTTAACGTATTTTTTGATGCTTTAACTACATTTTTGGTATTCAGAAATATTTTAGTTGAAAAACTGAGACTTTTTTACTGGAGAATATGTCTGCAAAAATTTTTTTTTTCTACTAATACTCACTGTAGTCACTACAGTGATAGATAGTCACTGACTCTTCTAACTTCAACACACCATCTCGTAAGATGCTGAAATATGCTCAACTTGAGGAGATTTTAGATATGGATCTAGAAGGATAGGCTGCATGAACTGCGGAGGAAAAAATTAAAAAACCCGTTTTGACACTTTAGAAGGCCAGAGAAATAGGATTGAGACCCTGAAGGTTATTTATTGATCGCGCCAATGTGTACATATTTTCGTTGATATACACTTCTAGT
This sequence comes from Macrophya alboannulata, assembly GCA_949628255.1. Taxonomy (NCBI): domain Eukaryota; kingdom Metazoa; phylum Arthropoda; class Insecta; order Hymenoptera; family Tenthredinidae; genus Macrophya; species Macrophya alboannulata. Next base: position 9,539,606 of record OX451212.1, on the reverse strand, counting down.
TCTTTCATGTGAATTTTTACAAATTATACCGATGGCCGTCGGTGAATTTAAAGCATCGGTAACGACGTAGATCCTGCGGCGCAGGCGGTCCCTTCTATAGCCTCTTGAACGGACCCGGTTAAAATACGGAAGTTGTAGTCATCGGGATCCAACTGACCGTACATGAAGATTGGAAGGCGATCAGATACCACCCAGATATTATTCTGCCGATCAACCTAGAAGAGAAGCAGAAACATAATGGTAAGTGTCTCAACCTTACAACTTTCGCATAATGAATTCACTTATAGTTGGAAACAGTGTGGTGCTTGATGAGCTGACTTCGCGGTACGGGTTGATTATTCAGCGGGTGAAAAAAATAAAATTATGAAAATATAAACTGACCTTAATGTCGCCGGGCATAATCAGGGTGACATTGTCCTCGTAAACGCGGCCTATATTCTCGACGTTGTACTCAGTCCCGGGTTTCCAACAGGCAATATAATTTCCGATTGAAACAGCGTGGAATAGGATCCCAGTAGTTGGATCCAGGAAACTGGAAGCACTCTGGCCGTTGTGTCCTCTCGAACCCAAGACCTTGAACTCGTGGAAATTACCTGCAATCAAAGGCACAAGAGTACACGTTAATATCCCAAATGTGGATACAGCGTTGAGAAGAATTACATCAATGCTTTCGCCCCTCACTTGTTAATGCTGCACGTTCAGGATCCCGGAGTAATTCCGTATCGACGGAGAACTCTGTCGTACTGGATAGCGGATGAAAATATAAAGTACTGTAGCCGTCTGATTTCGGCGCCAGACCAAGGCCTATGAGTGCGTCCCACCATTGGAAGGAAAGCCCTGAGACGTTGAAATTTCCAGCCTTGAAATACCAATCGTTACATGAAGATGTGTACGATTTATACAGAAAAAGCGGAGCAAAATAAGACACCGTTTTCAGGACAAAAAATATATATACATTTTTTTTTCTCTTCTAAATCCTCGATTACTGTTTGTAAAAAAGGATGGGGCAAGTTGATTAGCCCAAGCAGTATAACGACCAGATAAAAATTTTCAGTAAAAATTTTTTTTTTGTCAGTGTTTGTTGTCTGAATTATCTTATTGAGAACTGGAAAAAAGTCGACTCTGAGGTGAAATGACTACTTTGGAAAAAAATTGAAAAAAAAAATTATCACAGAAATGATGTCTCATTTCGCCCCGCACACCTACGAAATATTAACTTATTTTGCCCACATTCCCCTGTTATTCACGAAGCACCAATATGTATGTATCGTGCAGGCCAGATATTAACCTTGAAACTATGCCAATCGTAGATGAAATTCTACGGCCAAAAGTTGTAGAATTTTTACACACAAATAAACGTTTCGTTTTGAAATTTAGACTCGTTAGATTTCGTTGCAATTAATTTGGGTTTGCGTACCAGCGGATCAGGATGAAAGTATTGATGCCTTATAGTCCAAGAGTCGTTGAGACGCCAGGAGTAAACAACGAGGGCTGGAGTGTGCGAATCGGCAAGGTAGGCGAAGGAGTCTTCGCAGGAGGCATCCTCGACAGCAACGTTTGTGAAAAAATCGTGCCCATCGCATCCTTGTGTTGGGATGAGGTACTTCCGGAGGACCTGATCATCGCTCAGGTTATAAACGGTCAAAGATGGCCGCTTCACTAAGGACAAGTGCTCCTTACCCGAGTCCAGCACCCAAAGACGACCGCAGCGGTCAGCCCGGATACGATACACAGAAAAAACTTCTGGTAGACTGTCTGAATCGTATTTGTGCGCCTCCCACGAAGGATACGGATTTAACAACGGTGACTCACTCGTATCTGCGGTCAAAGTTTACGATCCCAAATGAAAATAACCCACCGACCACGCGAACGGAAGAGAAATTGAACCAAGTCAGAAAAACGAAAAAATTCGAAAATCCTCTGTTGCCTTGACCATTCCAAGCAATTCGTTTACCGTTCAAGTGAATGTAGTTCAGAGTGGCTGCCACTCCTGGACGCCATCGTGGTATCGTTATGAAGACCTTGTCACCGGCGACTTCAATTCCCAAGGGATTATTTTTCTCGCGTATATAATGTGGGAATAATTCCCGCGTGTTTTTGTTGGGCCAGGCAAAATCCAGGAACTTCCACTTGTGGACTACACGCAGTCTGTCGATGGCCGTTCCGCCCTGTGTGCGCAAGACAACCAGGAATATCGCCGTGGTAAGGCAATGTATGACCTTCATGCTCGAACTATGACACTCTCTGAAATTACCGAATACAGGATTTCGATTAAAGGATCCTCAGGATTCACGTTTCAATATAGTTCTAAAATTGAATCCTTTCCGTCAAAGTTATTCATAATCTCGAAACAAATAATCAAAAACTTGAGGGATATGACACACTTCGCCCAATTGTAAAATGGACCCACAAAAATAGTTTGCACCCATTTAATCTACAACAGTATTGAAATCAATTGACGTTACCAAGTACAAATAAATTTGCTTCCAATTAATTCCTGAATGTGATCCAATTTTGGTTTTCGGTAGGAATTTATATTTCGATGTATATAATGTGCGTAACATGTAATAACGCGACATATGAACTCACAAGAAAATATCAATTCAAATTAAAATTAGGAAAAAACGAAGAAAAGAAAAAGAAATTTAATTTCCCACAACTTTGGTGATTATCACTTTTACCCTAGGATCGATATTTGCAGAGTTAGACTGCAAATGGGGGTGGATTTTTTTTGTTTTTTTGCATTATCTCGGTTATTATCAAGTTGACCGTGAAAATGGTGAGGGACAATCAGGTAGGGAATTGTATTTCTTTATGTACATAACAACCCCTAGCTGATTTGAGTATAAATCCGAAAATATTGATCGTTCGGTAAAAATGGTAAGAACCAAAGTTGAAGGAAATAAAATTCCGTACCTGATTGTCGTTCAACATTTTTACCGTAAACTTGATAATAAACAAGATAATGCAAAAAAAAAAAAAATCCACCCCTATTTTAATTCTAACTTTGAGAATATCGATCCTAGGGTGAAAATGGTGATGACCAAAGTTGTAGGAAATGAAATTTCCTACCTGATTGTTCCCTACCATTTTTACGGTCAACTTGATAATAACCGAGATAATGCAAAAAAACAAAAAAAGTCAACCCCTATTTGCAGTCTAACTCTGCAAATATCGATCCTAGGATAAAAGTGATAATTTTTCAAGTTGTGGGAAACTGAATTTCCAACAACTTTGGATTCCACCATTTTCGCTCTAAACTTGTAAATAAGCGAGTTATTTTGAAAAAACAAAAAAATTCACCTTAAAATCAAGATGGCGGCGAACGCAATGGCGAGATTTTCCCGAAAATCGAGATTTACACTCCCCCCCCCCCCCGCCACCGCCGCCACCAAAGTTAAAAAAAAAAAAAAATCGCAGCCCCGAATTACTTCCAGGTGAATGTCTATCTCGACTTGACAAGTAGATGAAGTAGAGCTCTCATGCGGGTATAGAGACTCGATCGAGTCCCGCGCCGCGCGTTAAAAATTCTTTTTAATGTACTTGGCACGAGACTCTACCGAGTCTCTTGATCTCTTGATTTATGAAGAAATGATCGCGTCTATCTCTTCATATAAATGTAATGGACGTTTCCTAATGTATATACAAAAGAGCGTCATTCATCTATACATAGGGTCATTTTTGGATAACCTTTCGTAAGATTGTGATTTCTATCGTGTAACCGTTACGCAGGCAAGTTATGCAATAGCTATAATTCATAAATAGTTACGTCTTGCCGTGCGAAATTCGTCCGACTTCTTGTTACCCTTTGATTAAAAATGTTTCAAATTACAATTTCGATTATTTCATTCCGAAGAAGAATCGGTGTGGAGGAAAAATCGTTTAAATCCTGCACACTGGGGAATTCTACTGAAGATAAAGTGTGATTGATATTTTTATAACAATTCTAAACGCGAAGCAGGTTATAAAAATAAATTTCACAGACGAATGAGACCTATTATAGCTTATCCTGGCACCCTAAAATTTCTGCAACGTTGGGACACTATTAACCCTCAGCTCACACTTTTACAAAATCACATAGCTGACACACTGGGGCGTCTCATATATCCCAGCCACTAAAATGCTTACTGCGAGTGAGCTATTGATTATGTCAATTCAAGAAAATCACCAAACAGTCTTCAAACAGTGCTCTGAAAGATATGATTAGTTATTCTTAAAAACATTATATCGAATATGATCAAAAAATTAAAAACTTCCAAACAGTCGAAGAAATGATTATTTTCACTAATTGATTTATGAATTTTTTAATTGTCATCATTTCATTGAAATCAAATTTCAAAAATCTAAAGTTCGAGCTTGAACCTTCTGAGATGAAGTAATAAATAAAACATTAAGTACCAGGAAAAAAAAAATTTCTTAAATTATGGAACTGTTCGCGCATAAGCCGAGACCGTAAATTATACGCCATCTAACAAAACGTTAATAATATTATTTTTCTTGAAAAATAAAAAACAAATCTATCGCTGTCAAGCATAATGTACTCACTTGTTAACACACACGGATGGAAAAATAAAATGAGGAAATAAAATCTTCAAAGAACTATAAATGGCACATTGGGGTCTGAGAGGTCATCGGTCAACTTCCCGTGATGATCAAAACTAGACGAACGCTTTTAGAATTATACTGAGTGCTCTAGGAAGAAGATAATCGTTCTAACTAAACATAAGAGTCACCATATACATATCATTTTCAAAATTCAAACTGGCTTTAACTGGAATTAAAAAAGGGTGTCTAGGACCCCAGAGTGCCAGCTAAGGGTTAAACTTCTGATGGAATCAAAATCGAAGAGCGTCTTGTGGGGTACAAGAAAATAAAAACCGTGCAAAATCGTTACAAAAAATCAAATATTACCTCACTCGTGGTAGAAGCGTGCGCGATACGTTACAGCAACGCGTTTGTAGAGACGACCGAAACGGAACTGAACAAATACGGGTTCTCTGAATTCCTTACGTAACTATTGAATAATTTTATCAGAGCTCTTTCAGTCTCCCGTGCTTTGAAACATTTTCATAATCATTATATTTACATTAAGATTTGAACGTTCAAGGTCTTAAATTATAGTCAAATACATACGTATAATAATGGGATAAAAAATGCAGCGTTGGATTGGGCTACGGATCAGCAGGATTCAATCTGTAGTGGGAATTTTAGGAATAAAAAAATATTCGATGGTTGGCCAGACAAAACCCTGAGGGATTAATAATGCCCAGATTTTGCTAGGCCTCGAATACTCACGGTGTTGAAAGGAGGTTTTGAATAGATGAAGATTCGAACACGGGCGATTTCCTGTAAAATGAGGCGACGTATCGAAAAACGTTTGAGACAGAAATTGTAGAGTTTCGAGTGGGACACAATTGCTACCGTTAATGAATTTCTTTCTGAGTACAGGCGTTGAGGGAAGAGTGTTCCCTTTCCAGTCTAAAATTAATAGGTGATTATGTATATTTTATAAATAAGATGAATAGAAGAGATCTAAATTGGCCATCATTTTCAACACTTACTGAATTCAAACTATTTCTATGCATTCATTTGAATAATTTTATGATTTTACGCTTCGCAAATGTCAAGAAGAATTAACAAAAATTGAAATATACCAAAAAAAGAAAGAATAAAAAAGTACTGCCACTCCCATGCCCGCGGGCGATATCCTGAGTTTGGTTTAGAGCAAAGCAACACATATATGCAGCCAGAGCATCGCGTCGCCCCACAATACGTCATTGATCTCAGGTAATCTAAAGAACGGGTTTCTTCAACAAAAAAAAAGTTTTCACGACGTCAATTGCAGATAGGAACTTCTTGAATATCTTCAAATAATATCGCCGTTCAGTAATTTATACCGTGAGTCATACGATATATAAGGTCGTAATTACTAACAAAAAGAAGATCTTAAAACCAAAAGGTTGTACAATTTTTGTTATGTTCCTACTCGTATATGCTTTGAACGGAATGAAAACACAAAAATAAACTAAAATTTAAAAATTCAAAACTCAAAAGCAAGAGCTGTCTTATGTTTCGACAGATATTAGAATAGAATAGAATTCTCGAAAAATTTATACTTATCAAGGTTACAAGGTCGTATGTTCCAAATAATTATTCCATCGGGAATAACTTCATTTCAAATAATTCGGCAGATTCGACCGTCTGGTTTTATAGATTCGTTCAAATTCAAATTTTTTAGAGCCAAAAAGTCGTATCTAGTAAATTTTTGAAAATGAAGTTGTTGATGATGTACCAATGATTCAGCAACTACGACCTTATGGAATCATCTAGTCTCCATGATTTAAAAAAAGGTAAAGTTCGAAAGGTAGTATCTGCCGGTTCTCACTACTTTCTGTCTTTAATTGATAAATTATTACATTTGAACGTTTCGAAATGTATTTTTATATTTCCTGCATGAATATGAAATAAAAATCGAAAAATATACGACACTTTGGCCTTGCAGAACTCCCAAAAGGTACTCTTATAATGTCACTGACGAGCTTATGAAATTAGTAACACGATATGACATGATATAATATAATATAATATAATATAATATAATATATATCTTATCCAAAAAGTGATAATTCGGTTCGTAACAACTTGCTGAACAAAGTTCACTATACATATTACATATGTATAGATATAATACGATGGAACTAAGAAACATGAAGATGAAAAATGACTGATAATAATAGTGTATGTTAATTATATCCTATCTCATATAAACAGTGATAACGCTTTTTCAACAACAAATCTTGTGGTATTGTTTTGTAATAATTCGAAGAACACAGGTCACTGTAATAATATGATATATATTATAACGGCAAAAGAAACTAACTTTTAGGAAATTTCAAAACCTAAGCAAGCGTGCGAAAAAGGCTTCGATTTACTATATATAATGTGGTGGATATTTTTCACTGATCTCTATATAGAGATATTCTCTATTTTATCTATCACAGAACTCGTACTGCTGAATCGATAATACAATTCACCCGGTCGGTTAGCTCTAGAAATAAAAATAGGGTTCGGTTAGCTTCTGGCTAGTAGGACAATATGGGTTGCACTTCTACAAGATTGATGTAAATTTTACGGAATTTCGTCATCGATTATGGTAGTGATTGTTATTTTCACTCACCTTCTTATAAAAATGCACACACTATTATGTATAATTATTTTCAGAAACAACGAATACTGGAAATTCGACGAGGAACACCTGCCGTGTTACAATTGGTGAAAAAAGCTCTGCACTTACATTAATTTTCTTGTAGAGAAGGCCAAGTGCAAGTGCAAGTGAGCGAAGATGCTTACTTATATCAATTAGACCACCAGATATCGATATTTCATGATGTATAGGATAATTTCACGTGATGTATAGGGGAATTCCACGTGAACGTGACCTGGGTTGGACATCGCTACTCTTAATTTTGCTGGCTTTTTTTTGGTGATAGTATGACGCTTAGAAATATAAAAAAAGATCACTTTTTTTTTTTAATCAACCCTTTTTTGCCTACGAGCGTCTAACCTAACTCATAAACGCCCTAACCGATTTTGATGGAAACCATACGAAAATTTTCGGCTTCCAAAATAAAAAAATGTCATCCAAACTTCAAAATGGGCCAACGTTTTTTTTTTCTCTATTTTTCATCGTATTTTCTATTCTCATGCATAATATCGTATACGTTAATACATACCCAGTCTTCAAATTGTATTGAACTATCTTGCAGTGAAGCTAGGTACGGTTCGTGTCTATATCCCTTTTCCAAACGTGAGTTTTTTGTATTCCTTTGATTGCTTTTACGTTTTTTCATTCTTCTGCTTTGCTCTCTCAATTAGTTGTAATTCTTCTGGTGTAATTGCAACCAATTCTGGTGTAATTGAGAACAAACAACAGGCCTGGATTGAAGAAGCAACAATTTTAATGATTGATGTTAGGAACAATTAAAATAGAGGTATGTCTGAACTTTTGTTTGTAGTACATAGTATATTCGTGTTAATTGTCGAATATTCAACTAATTGGAGGTTAATACAGAGTCGTAAATTCGAATGAATCATTATTTCCTTGATTAGTCGAATATATTACGTATTTCTTTGTATACCTACATATACCATCACATAGCAAAAAACGATGCAAGAAAAAACGTAGCCGACCCATATAGAAAATAATCTTTAGTAGAAAATATAAGCTGCTTGATAATAACGAATATTCGTGATATTGAAAAATTCATAACTCCTTCAAAAAAAGCTTGGCCGCTGATGAAACCTGCACGAAAAGTTTGAACTCTTTAAAGACTAATTGGGATAAAAAATCAGCAAAAGAGAAAAAAATATGCAATTGCCGAAAATTGCGCTTGAATTTCTTCGCTATATTTTACATTATAATTTCCATAACTATATCAATTCTGAATGAAAGCCTCCGATCTTGACCCCTTCCGATTTTTCGGAGGATTTCTCATGGTATACGGCAGAGTAAAAGAAGTGCTCCTAATTTTTTTCATATTTTTTTTTTAAATTGGTTTCTGACTTACAGATTTTTTGGAACTCGAAGTTTCTCTGCTGGAAATTCCGAGAATCTCCAGGCAAAGCTTTCAGAATGACCTTGAGGAAACTTCCAGAAGAGACACGGTGTTCGTGACGTCATCGGTTCGCGTCCGAGCCAACAATGAGACCCTGATGCAGGGGTTAGAGTTTAATTTGGGGGTGTGTGACGCTAATTCGAAGGTAATTAAAGGGTATACTGGCAATGTTTTCATTTATAAAATTTCTTCAGGTCTTCAAGGATATTATGAAAAAAAAAAAAAAACATCTCAAAAATTTTACAGAATGGTGGCATTCGACGTTATGTCAAATATTAACGAAAAGGCATTCGCCTTTTCACGAACTTTTCTCCAGTGTTCATGTGACACCGCTTCAGCGGCACGCTTTCGAAATGAGCTAAAAAAACAATAATTTTTTGTTCTTAATAAACGAACATTGCCGATAATTCATTCATCGGACGTCATTCGTAAGCACTTAACGTATCATTTAGCTTTTTTTACGATGTCGTATCGTTTCCCGTTGACGAGTTAGCACCGTCGCATATATTTGTTAATAACGTTAGAACGCTTCGTCAAATTCTAATTTTACTAGCATGGACGTGTTTCTAAAAGATTGACGCACGGACAGTAAAATCCTCATATTTTTTCGATAACTATCGAACGAGTGGCAGGCGGTCGAAGTCGACCGTTCAGAAAAGCCCCCAAAATACCGTAGTTTTTCAACTTCAATCGCCATAAATATAACAAACTAATTATTGAAAAAATTGAATCTTCTTGACAAAGAAAGAAATTTTCAAGCTACAGAATGCTTCTCGTCCCATATTTATTACGGTTTTATTTTCAAAGAGTTTGAGCTCTTCGAAAGCTAGGGGTCAGGGATTTTGAAACCGATAATAAATGATATTTTTTGAGCGATTTTCCAAATTTTTGAGTTCAAACTCTCATTATTATATTGGGTGAAGCCTCCTAAATACTTCTCCAAAAATCCGTCGCTACTAAGGGCTTGATATACCGGACTAATCACTTCTGCTACGGATGCATTGAGAGTAGGCTTGTGAGTATACGAATCCAAAGAACCCGCGGCATCTGCTTGTCGCCACGTACGTGTACAACAACTTTCCGCGCCAGGAGGGCGGTAATTATCGTGCTGAGGATTGCTGTCAGTTAAGCATTTGTGATAATATATTGCCTAGGGCGTTTTAGAAAAAAAAAAAAATTATTGAATTTTCATGCTCCAATACCACGAGTTTTGAGGGATTGGGGCATGAAAAAATAAAAAAAAAAAAAAAACTTTTTGGAACGCCCTAATGTTGCCCAGATCTTTTTCTTCATGTCGGCAATGGATTTGTCAGAATTGCAAAATTGCCGTAGATTTGCGAAGGCTCAATGTAGACTGAGCATAATTTAATAACCGATCAACCGATCGACCTGTACCTACCCTCGGATTGAGGGGATAATTTACAAAATACCTGACCGGCCAGGTGCATCGATGCACTGAAATTCTTGTAACTTCCACAATTCTTCGAATTTTTCATTGGCGATAGGCTTAAAATATTCGTAGAAGATAAGGCTATTGAAATGTGCAAAAAAAAGGTTTTCTGAAAATGTACGAATGTATATCATGTCCCCTTAACGTTTTCGAAGCAATACGCTTGTAGGGACTCTCCCAGTATGCCTTTATGAAACACGGCACATTCAAGATGTGAAAACAGGAACAAAAGCTTGAGCAGAAAAACCAAATCAAAAAAAAAAAAAACTAAACCTAGACTTTAGAAAGCAAATAACGAATTTTTAAAAACCCCGCGCGATATTACAATATTTTATAGACCAATTGTTGAAAAAGAATTTCTCTGAGCAATATTGACCAAGATCAATGGCATTTTGCTCTAGAAATAAAAAGGTTTCCTCGATTCCAGATAATTGAATAAGAATCAGGGGACTTCTTCCTAACATATGTTGAGATAACGAGGAGATTCTAACGTAGAACCCGTTCCCATCTCATAATCTTTTTTTGGGGTGATGAAGATGAAGGGTTGATCTAATTTTTAAGAATGTTTAAAAAATTTTGAAACCAGCCCAACTGTTGAATATACATATATTTTAACCGTCCGGTCAGTATGGGTACCCAGGTACCTGGTTATTAAACGAATGGTGAAAGTTTGGGTACTGACCGGACGGTTAAATTAAATCTTGAATATATTCGCAATCAAAATGAAAATAATTTCTACGACAAACTACGAAATTTTTACGATTTCATGCTGGATTTGGAACAATTTTGTAGTTTTTGCATAGAACCTTTCGTAGGACATAGTAACTTTTCGTAAATTTTCATACAATTTAACAATTTTCTGTGATAGTTTTGTCGCCGATCTTCGTGAGGATTGATACAGTTCTTCGTATATCATTGTAGAACAGCACAGTTTTTCGTACATTATCGTAAAGTTACATAGCTTTTCGTATACTGGTGTACTAATGAAAGGAGTGGAGAGGAGAGAAGATGAAAAAGTACCCACCAGCCATAGTTTTTTTACGAAAAATACTACAGAAAATTATGATTTTCTACGCATTTCTAAAATTTTTATGCTTCGTAGTCTGTCGTATCGGGCGGCACAAAACCCGAGATTTGCAAAGTTTCAGCGGTTAAGCGAAATAACTGTAGAGTTCTATTTTTCAAAATCAAAGTTGACGTGAGGAACAAATTCGATAACACTATCTTGTGTCCCCTCCGAAATCGTACAACGTCTGTTTGAAACATTTTTGTTTGATATCTTGCCTAATTTCCAAGAAAATGACTCAGGTCACATAATATATGAATCTCTTCACACTGCAAAGGGACTGACAGCTGCCGTTGTAAAATTTATTCAAAAATAGTAAATATGTAATGACCTTCAAGATTTCTGCATCTGCAAAAATGAACTTTAGCAAGCTGTAGCTTTCAAACAATCCATCCGAGAGCAAAATTCTACTGAGATTTTTTCTTCCTCTTACGATTATCTAGTGGCGGCATTTTTTAGTTTTTTTTTTAAATCGACTAAAACCCCGATTTTCCATCGATTAGAACTTTAGCACGACATAACTTCGGAACAATGCATCTGAGAGCAAAGTTCTACTGAAATTTTTTCTTCCCCTTTTGATTATCTAGTGGCGGTATTTTTTAGTTGTTTTTTTTTTTTAATCGTCGAAAACCCCGATTTTCCATCGATTAGTACTTTAGCACGACGTAACTTCGGAACAATGCATCTGAGAGCAAAATTCTACGGGGATTTTTCCTTCCTTTTTCGATTATCTAGTGGCGGTATTTTTGATTTTTTAAATCGATATTTTTTAGTCCTCTTTTTAAATCGACGAAAACCCTAATAAAATCAGGGTTTTCGTCGATTCAAAAAAAAAAAAAACCCCGATAAAATAAGGGTTTTCGTGGATTTAAAAAAAATTAGTTTACTAATCGATGAAAAATCATTGTTTTCGACGATTTTTAAAAAAGAAAACTAAAAAATACCGCCGCTAGATAATCAAAAGGGGAAGAAAAAATTTCAGTAGAATTTTGCTCTCAGATGCATTGTTCCGAAGTTACGTCGTGCCAAAGTACTAATCGATGGAAAATCGGGGTCTTAGTCGATTGAAAAAAAAAACTAAAAAATACCGCCACTAGATAATCGTAAGAGGAAGAAAAAATCTCAGTAGAATTTTGCTCCCAGATGGATTGTTTGAAAGCTACAGCTTGCTAAAGTTCATTTTTGCAGATGCAGAAATCTTGAAGGTCATAAATATGTAGATCAAATACGTTAAATGAATAAATTAAAATTAAATGCGTGCTTCATGACGTGGACCCTAAATTAAGAGTATAAATCTGAAAATTTGTCAGGACCAGGTGAAAGAGTGGAAAAAATAATGCCTGAAGCTCAACCTCGTCTATCCTAGTGGAGAGGATTCCCAGAATACAAATTGTATTACGACGATAAAAAGGTTGGGTTATTTCAACAACAATATGACGTTACGTTAGTTAAGTACTTTTTATTTCATTCATTGAAATATAATACATCCGGTATCCCGTATCCGTGTGTCTGTAATATATCAACTCTAACCGCGGAAAAAACTCTGCGGCTTCATTTCATCTTTAATCCCTGTAAGATTGTACATACATATATGTACGTATGCATACATACACATATAGGTATGTATGATGAACGACATGACTTGCATCGACGGCTCGCTTCGGGAAAACAAAAAATTCTTTTTGAGTAATTTCGAACAGCCTTAAACAACTAATTATCGCTAATTTGAGAAACTTTTTGGTAACGCTTATTGTTGCAATTCTCATTCAAATTTTTTTTTTCCATTATAGTCTAATAATACGCATGTTTATCCTAAGATATCGAATTTTAAACCCCTCGAATTAGCAACCAGTCATTAACACCTGCCGAAACTCCGCTCCGGATACGCAAAATCTAGTTCGATTCGTTCCAAGACTAAATTATAAGTAAAGGGGACCACATGATAAACATCACGGACTCAACCACTGACCAATCACAAGCGCGGCATTACCATAAGAGCACTGCAAAGAGTAAATAGTGGTCTGTCGCGTGTGTAAACTGTAAAGAAGTGTGTGTGAGTGTTTTGTAGTGGTTTTGTACTTTTGTGGGCGCAGTCTATCGGTGTGCGTTGTTTGTGCGAGATCTCTAAAACATCTGAAAAAAAAAAACAAAAAACAATTGTCTGAATCTGTGTATCGCGATAATCGTCCGAATGTTGATTACTATACATACAACGATTAACAAGTACAGTTTTAAATAGCTACTCATTGTCAAACGACGATTGTCTAATAACCACAAACACATTTTGAGGTTAGCTGAATCCAATATGACAGACTTATCTACTGTACCACTTGTTGCTTTATCCAGTGTTACCAAAGATTTAATATCCAGTTTACTTAATCCAACGAAATGTTTACCGTCCGACGATGGTCTGCCCAGGTAAGGCTTAATAATTAATTTGGCACATATTTTCGAAAAGTAGTTCGTTCATTAACAACAATAATAATATTAATAATAATAATGAAAAATAAACTTCTCATCGATTGAATCAGAGACTGGAGGGGCCTGGCACATTTGTCCGGTCTTGGCGGAGAAGCTATACCGAACCTCTCGTCTAAGCCAGATCGTTGCGGATATATTCTTAGTATAATGCAGGAAAAAGTTCAAGGATTTACGCTGAAGGAATTTCAAACATTATTGGAAAGGCTGGACAGATGGGATGTCATCGAAGACACAGCAGCTCTAATCGGTCAGTAAAGATATTCGATACAGTATAGTGAGGAGTAACAGTCTGGCCATTTAGAATCTAGTTGATAAAAGTTTGGGTGAATTAGCGTAAAAATAACCCGACGTGCAGATAACATACTATAAAATCATTGATTTATACTAATTGAACAGAATTTTTCAGAAAAGGATGCCGACACTTACAAGAAACGATCTGAAAGATTGTTGAAATCTCCGAATGTGATTGAAAACGATGTAGATGAACAGATATTGACCTATGGTTAGTCTCATTGTTGTTTTACTACACCGATTGAGGCCTAGGGTAGTGGGTCAAACAGCGATGTACGAATTTAAATAATTCGATCTCCTGATTTAATACGAAATCGAAAAAAAATTATCAACCGAAAAGTGGAAAAACCTTCTAATTGAGATAGACGTTTTTCTATTATTTTCTATCAAGTCAGGGGGTGAAATCATTGAAATTCGTACATCGCTGTTTTAATTAAGGATATTGTACAGAATATTGTAAAGCAGGAATCTGAGACAGCTATTTACATCTTCTTTCTGATTTCTGTTAGACAATACTCTGTTATATCATATCAGAATTGTTAATCAATTTATAATAATAACTCATCAATTATTCTTGATATAATCCAGACGACAGTTATCGACTGCAGCAAGGTTTGGAGAAACAGTATTACGACGCTTTTCTTCTATTTGCCGATGAAGATGTGGGTTTTGCCGATGAAATCAGCGAGAATCTAGAAAATAAATCCGGCCTGAAGGCATGTAAAACTAAAAATTTTCAGGAATCTGATCAACTATAAGTCCGAGGGAATTTAACTTTGTATATTAATTTTTTATTTTTACACAGCTTTGCAGAAAAGACAGAGACTTTGTGATAGGACTTCCTTTTGAACATGCGGCAACTATGACGCTGATATCCGAACGCTGTAATAGATTGTTGGTCATTGTTTCTCCTAACTTCTTGAAGAGTTCAGTGAACAAGTTCTTCCTAAACTATGCTCAAGCTCTGGGAATAGGTAGGCTTGCATCTTGGAATACATTACTACCGAATATCTCCAATAGTTAATATAATATAATCGTTCATTTAACTCATGTTTCAGATAAACGACAACGAAAAATAATACCCTGCCTATATCAGAAATGCACAATCCCACCGGAGTTGAGCTATTATTTTATACTGGACATTAACAGAGCAGGAAAATTGTGGGACTTTTGGGGCAGGTTAAGAGATTCAATAAAAACACCTAGTAGTACTGCATCAACAGCAACAAGGTGAATAATAATTTTCTAAACATGTTTAATAAGCAGTTTTCATTTTTCAGTGAAACATTGTACAGATCAGAGCTTCTAATGCCTCAGCTCATGCATATAGTTATTTAAATTCTGAAAAGTAATTAAGATTATTAACCAATTATATATTTATGTATTTTTTTTTTGTTCCAGATCTACAACGCCACTTCCGCCACCACCTAGCGCTGAGAAAACAGATACTAGCCAAAGTGCTTGTACGGAAGAAAAGATTTGTTACGTTGTTGAGAAGCGATGTGAAAAAACAGAAATTTGTTGCGAACCGTGTGAGCCTAAGCCCAAATGTGGTGGTGATGATTTAGAGTCAAAAACAAAAACAGTGGGTGAGAAAAAAAGTAAAGGACATCTACGGCGTTTCAAAATAAAAAAGTTTTGCCAACATAAACAATCAAGGGTAAAATGCTCAACGACTGAACTTAGCACATGCGAAAGTCTCTCCTCGTTCGATTCTCCTTCGTACGGATCCTCGTTTTCATTGTCTGAGACGGGAAAAAAGAAAAAAAATTTTGTTGAAAAATATTTAAACAAAGCTAAAGCTCTGATTAAGTCTTAGCTTTAAATGAACTTTTTTTTTTTGATCGAAAAACTGGTTAAACTATATTATTACCCAATATTCAAATACTGGGTAATTTTAATTCTTGTAAATAAACGTAATTCGACTTTTTTTCAATCTAGAATTTTAGCATGGATTAGGAAAGATCGTTTTTCGACAATGTTCGAACGTCTGATTCTATTCTGCCAATTCAATTGCCAATTTTTATGATTGTTGACTAGGTTCATATATTTGTACTAGTCTTTCTGTATTTTACAGATATAACGTGTTGATCAGTTTTGAAAAATTGAAACCGATTAGGTGACATAGAAGAAAATGCATCGTAGGCACTTTTCTAAAAGTATAATGAGAGATTATATTTCTGACTGCGATTTACGTTGCCTTATCTTATACGTATAATTGTTATGTAGGTGCAGATGATTTTTTTTTTTTGTAAATAACGATCTATGATGATCATGTAAATATAAAATAACGTATATCTATTATCTGTAGGTAATAATTATCGTAACCGTCCAATTGACTCTTTTTATTGGCTAAAAGATATCTTAAGGGTGTCCGAGCATCTTTCGAAGGCCGACGAGGTTCGAGCAATTCTGAGAGTTGATGCCAGTGCTGTTACGCGATAAATTTTCGAACTACCGCCCGCCAGGACCGTACTCAAACAAACTATGGGTGTTATTGAGAGGAAACCTAAATTTCTCTCAATTTCTACAAATTGAGAATAGTTCTCTAAGCTAAATTCTTGCATATCTATAAACAATCCTGCAAGTTATATTTTATAATACTGAGATCATCTATCCCTTTTTCCATATCTTCACATCGAATTTATCTATAAACTAATACAGGAAAATTGATGATATACTAATGCGATTCCAACATCATTGAAGGCTTATCAGGTGACTTATCGTATAAATCATATGTGCTAAATTTTTTATGCCTCAAATACTTAGCTACTCACATTAATATCAATCAGAGGATGTGATATTTTAAAGATAAAGACTGCTATTTCACGCCAAACATTCGTATTTAAGGAAAGATTCACACACATCAAATTCGCGAATTAATTCTTTATTCATGAGATATTAAGGGGCGAAATTCACTCGTAGGTGTGCACACGTGTAGGTGCCGTTGACCCCACCATGGGATCCCCTCGGACAGCCTTAAGATAATTTTAGTAATTTTATTCGACAAAAATGAAATATATTTTAGGCATTTAATATCCGCAATAGCTATATACGGCTTGTCTATTTGGTTTACGCTTTTTGCGCGCTGTCGTCATATCGCAAATAAATTCAGAACTCAAAACATCCGCAGTCTGTTCAAAATGCGACTGAATATCGTGGATATCGAACCAGGTCGGTATGATGTTTAAACAGGATTGGAAACCGTCAATTTGAGATAGTTCCAACTTTTGCTTAAATCGAATAGACAAGTTGTATGTGGATTGATTTATTTATGAATAATTTTTTTGTACATACACAAATATGATGGATTCTTTGTCAAGTGAGCTACCTGAGTTTTTCGATGTCTCTAAAAATGATGAAATAATTTGAGTGTATTACCTGACGTTATAAAAAATTTTGTGAATAATTTCAGATTCTTTGATTGCTGAAATTCAAATACACTTTCCTCTACTTAAGTTGATGAATTGAGCTCAGGGAAAAAACGTTCCGTATATAAAAATTTCTTGGTTCTTCCTCAGCTTCGCGTTCAAGCTCTTTCTGATTTTTTCCCGGCGCATTCGAATGCATTTGAACACATTTAAGTGAAATGAAACATCGAAATGTGTGTTTTCACTAATTTGGACAGTTTTTTTTCCATTACAAAAAATATGAGAATATTCCACATGCAAAAAGGGATTTTGTTATAATTTTTCTGGAGTGGGACTCCAGATGTCTACGAGAAAAAAATCATTGAGCTACATTGTTCGAGTTTTAATGATTTTTTTATAATGGAGTCTCCACTCCAAAAAAAATATAACAAAATCCCATTCCACGTGTGGATTAGTCTCATATGGAAAAACTCAAAAACTGGGATCAAAAAATTCTGAAAAAATTCACATAAATTCTTCCGATATATTTGTGTAATGAGACAAAATTATGATTTTTTTTGGATCGGTCAATTTTTCGACCGTTCGAAACGGCGTGGAACACCTCATATACATACATAGGCATAATATTGCTCTAAGAGATTATACATAATGTTATTATTTAAAATATGTTTGAATATATTTTCAAATAAATTTGGAAAAAATTCGTGAAAAGGCGTAACCTGAAAAAATTTCAACACACAAACTTGAATTGTACGGTGGTCATGATTATAAGTTCAGCCACATGTCATGGAAATGAAATCCAGACACGAAATATCTTTTATTCCCGACTTGACCTAAAAGACCACTTTTTTGACCTGAAAAGCGGGACAAAAGTGGAACCTGATTCCCTGTTATACTTTTTATCCCGCAAATTCACTTTTGCGGGACAAAAAGTAGATTTGCGGGACAAAAGGTAGATTTGCGGGACAAAAAGTAAATTTGCGGGACAAAAAATAAATTTGCGGGACAAAAAATAAATTTGCGGGACGAAAAGTACTTATTTCCCGCAAATTTACTTTTTCCCGCAAACGCAGTTTTCAGTGTATTAACCGATTCTCTATCTTTCTTTTTCAATGCTGAACTATTTCTCTGTATATAACTATATAAATTTTTAATAAATTTCAGGTTTCAGACCTATAAAATAATCACACCTCAACATTTAAATATAGATATACACGCGCAGTAGTGGTAGAATAGTGGGAGTAGTATACATAAAACAACAGAAGCCACACAATAAGGAAAAAGACAATAGTATGCTAAAGGGATGAGGATAGAAACGGGCCAAGAATAACAACACTACTCTTTCACAATGAAAAGATGAAGTAAAGAAAAAAATTAAAAAGTGATTTAAAACTGAATTCAATTTTTATTTCTAAAAAAATTTTTGATTTTGTTGACGGTCGGCGAAGCCCCCCCGAGACCCCCCACGGGGGCTTCGCCCCTCGACCCCACCAGGGGCTCCGCCCCTGGACCTCGCCGCCACGCACAGTGGTCTGTCAAAGGTCGTCTTTTCCAAGATCTTTGGGATCTTTCCTGACTTTTGCGAATCAAACGTTACATTCATACTATACAGTCAAGTAAAAATTCGAACCGCTACACTTCTCTGCATGGGTCCCACTTTTCAAGTCAATAAAGTGGCCACGGTTCAGTCGGAAATAAAGTCCTATATGGAACACGGGAATAAAACCGATTATTCCCCCGGGCTTACTGCCCTCTCGGAAATTCCTTCGGGTGATTACTGCCTGAGCGAATTCCCTTCAGGAATTCCGTTCGGGCAGTTAACTCACCCGCGGGAATAATCTTCCACTTTATTCCCTTGTTGCATAATGTACTATTGACGATACCCTTGTAGACCTTTACACAACACTCTAAGTGCTAGAACCAACAGTGGTGTAGAGGTGAAAAATTTGCAATTTCAAAATTTATAAGTAAGTTGAAAAGTGTACTGAGGTGACGAACTTTCAAAAACTTTTCTCGAGTGTTCATGTAACACCACTCCTGCGGTACGCTTTTCAAGGGACTTAAAATTCAATAACTTTTCATTCCTAACAAACAAAAGTTGCCAATAATCCATCGGACGTCATTTGTAAGTACTTAACGTATCGCTTAACCTTTTTTTCACGATGTCGCATCGTTTTTCGTTGACAAGATAGCACCGTCGCATATGGGCAAATCCATAGAAAACTTTTAACCCTCAGCGAATCGTGGTAAAATTTAGAATATTTCTGAAGATAACATTACTACGCACTTGTAAATTTTTGTGCTAATTTTGCATAGTATTAGGAAGGTACTTGCATAATTGGAAGTTGCAGCATACTTTGAAAGAGAAGAAAATGTCGAAATCGTATGCGACCATCACGCAAATTCTTCAGCCCTTAACGATATTCCCCGTGCGCCCCTCCAGTTTTAATTTTAATTTAACGTGTTTCGGATTCTCCTCCGTACACCAGAACATCACCCACTTTCCCTTACATGTGCTCCTTTTATAAAAAAAAAGTTGTGTAGCTACAAAAATGCGACAATGTATTTCAGAAAATTTTTTGTTTTCGCAAAGTTAGTCATTTTACTCGTGCGCCCCTCATGACGTATCGATAAATGAGCAATACTGATACATTCTTAATCAAAAGATGGATTTTTCGCGAGACCTCCCATAACTGTGCCACCAATAGTTTTCATGCAGTAACAATTGGAGGATTATTATCAGAAGCGAAAACTCTGTATGAAATTCAGTTTATACAACGGCACAAGAGGAATTCTTCTTCGTTTTATATTTTCATGATTGTGAATTACTGTTTGCCATGTGTATCAACGAAAAAAAGGGCGCGTTTCAAATATACGTGTGTATCAACTGTAATTTCATTAAGAATATTGTTATATCTCAATCAACGTAATACGAAAGTATTCTACTAACATTTACGGCATCTTATTCTGATTTTGATGAACAATTCATGTATTATAGTTCATTTTCTGCAAGTTGTATTGAATATAGTATAATAATTTATATACGTATATGGGGCATTCCTTGGCAACGACGAAAAAAAAATCAAATCTGCCCAGATCTAATTGGAATGAAATGCACCGTACAGAATTTGTGTATGTCAATATATAGGGCGTTTCTTGCCAATGACCAAAAAAATTGAAAATATGCCCGTATCGAATTGGAATGAAATGCACTGTATAAACTTTTTGTTTGTCAATATATAGTGCGTTCAATATTATGTATGGTATTGTATGAAATGACGATTATATTATCCATACCAATTCATGTTTAAAAATGCCTTCTCTTTGAGAAAGCAAAATGCTGATAGTAACAGAAAAATGAATTTTTTGTTTGAAATTTTATACCTTTGTTAATTTTTCGTTTATTATTTTTATATTATATATGATATATATAAGATTATTACTATAAGATTATCCTTACAAAGTCACGTTCAATATGAAATAAATGCATTTCATGTGAAACCTGTTTTTCCAATGTTGAAACCACAACTATTACGCCCCCACCTGAAAATAGTTAACGTACGTGAACTGTTCGTCTCAAAAGTCATTTGAAAGCCTACACAAAACCTGGAGTGTGTGCTCGCAAAACAACGGAAATTTTTTTTTTTTTTCGCAAAAGTTAGAAGTTTTCTATATTTGCCCATATATTTGTCAATAACGTTAGAACGCTTCGTCAAATTCTAATTTTACTAGCATGGAGGTGTTTCTAAAAGATTTACGCATCGCCAGTAAAATCCACATGTTTTTACGATTACTATTAAACGAGTGACAGGCAGTTGAAGTTGAATGTTCAGAAAAGTCTCCAAGATACTGCACTTTTTTTGACTGTAGTCGCCATGAATATCAAACTAATTATTTGAAAAAATTGAATCTTCTTGAGAAATGAAAGGAATCTTCAAGCTACAGACTGCTCCTCGTTCCATAGTTTTACGATTTTTTTATAACGAGTTATACTCTTCAAAAGCTAGGGGTCAGGAATTTTGAAACCGATAGTAGATATATTACCTAATAAAGAATAGAAAAATTTGCTTGTTGGTAAGTAATCAACTTTCCACTCAACAATGTCAGACGATGCTTCGAACTTTTAATTCAGCTTCTGAACGTTGCGAATTTGTAATTGATATATAAAAACACATAACTAGCGTTACATTTTTTTTTTTTTTTTTCTTCGTTACATTTCGGACTTCAAACTTGACTAAATAGGCAATAGTAGCCTGACGAACTGGTATTAATTATCGTTTATTGAGTAATCAATTCAGTGTTTCGTAATATGTATTTTAATTACGGAATTCATGAGTAGACATTCTGAACTTCAGAGTGAGAAGTTTTTGGCGACTTTGAGATATACCTAAACATGCCCAGAAGCTATGGAAACAAGTTACATGAGAATTCAACAGAATATCTGGTGCAATAAGAGTGGAAGCAATGGAAAAAGGTATGGTTATTATGTAGGCGGATAGCTCCGATTAATCGTAAGAGGGAACAAATTCACGCCATTTCCTTACACAAACAATTGTGATCTTAATTAATTTATTTACACAAAGTAGTCAATTGTTTTATTAATTTCTGTATGTATGTAAATGCACTTTACATATTATACACAACACAAACACATAATATAGCTATGTATATTTATACGATGACCCATTTTCATCAGACCAGGTTAATATTTTCAAAACTAAGCAAGATACAGAAAAGTACTTTGAACAAAAGTTGTATAGTTCCGAGGGGAACATTCATCAATTAATGTTTATGACAGTTACAGTTTCCTTGAAATGACTAATATTTCTACTACACTTATAAGAAAGGATGGCCTACCACGCGAATGATCCATGTATAATGGATGTGTAAATTCATGGTATAATTTAATCCAGTTCTTTTTTTGTATGCTGCAAAGCACGAATTATATAAAGAAACGTTCGGTTGCGTTCAATATATTCGTGAATATAAATGAAATGCGTTGAAATAAATTTTCATTTCCGATTCATATTTATAATACAGTTGTATTCAACTCCTCATGCGATTTAATTCAATAAAAGATTGAATGAACCCACGTACGTAATGCGCGAGGGTTCATTGTGGCATTTAGAGTATAAATTTCGAAAGTATTTATTGCAGCGTAATCAAGTTTTCCCCAGCGTAAGGCACCTCGCACACGAAACCACAAGATTTGTGGCAGTACATGTCGTTCAGCTTGCCGTTTTTGAACATAGCTCCACAGTTTTCAACTCCGCGGTGGTTTGGCTCAGAATCCTTCCACTCGTTAAATCCCGTACTTTCCAGGGAGTCACCGTGAACAGTTACGTACTCGCCTGTCCCAAAGAGATCGAGAAAGCCAATGTGTACGTGGCGGGACCAACAGTTATTACCAGCATGTGGCAAGGACGCTTGAAACAGCTGCGCCATAACTCTTGACTCAGCGACAGAGTTGATGATTGCCAAGTGACCTCCTTCTGATATGCAGATCTTTCGAGCATTGTTCCAAGTGGCCACGTCATTATGGACCTTATGACCACCGATACCAGGTGTATATCTGCAGGGAATATGATTATATAATTATCAAAAGTGGACGCAAAGATTTGAAATACCGGCTCTGAGATTCGCTGTTTTCAGAATCGCCGGCTATAACAGTCTGAATTCCGTATGGATAAAATTATTTTATTGAACTTGATCCATTGCAAATTATCCCTAGGAGTACACACATATTTTTCGCTACTTAGTAGTACACGCTGGGTCCGTGAGACCCGACCAACTTTCGTAAAATGTATTTGCCCGACAGTACGTCTATTACGATGATTTTCTTTTCTTAAATGAAAGAGCAGACTGTTAAGAAAGCACCTGTGGAGACGAAATATGTGTTCGGTTCATATTTTGTCTAAGAAAGCTGTTTGAGCAGATAGAAATGCTTCGCACAATAGGAAAAACGCGTGTTTTGCACTTTTTTTTACTTAATTCATAACTTCGGAACTAATTGACAGAATTTAATTTTCTTCGTGGATTCTAAAAGGGCAAAGGCAAATTTTTGAGAAAAAAAATATGGTGATATAATTTCTTATCGTTATCAACAAAACCTCTAGAGGTGAACTGGGTCGATTTTCGGAGTCTCGTTTTTCGTTACAATCGAACTTTGGCCTATTCTCATGAATGTCTACTGTAAAAATCCAATATTTTCGGATGAATTTTTTATACATTGAATAAGAAGTGATAATTTATTCTGCGAATTTACATGCACCTAGCAGCGAATGTACGTATTCTATAATACATTTATATTGAAATCACACATTATAAATCAAAAAATAAGGTTCAATATCAAAAGACTATACTGAAATAATTCATATTTATTCAATATATCCTATTTAAAATCGAATCGGTGAAAAAAAAAGAAGGATGTAATTACTTTGAAATTTATACACACTCGGGTCTGAGAGACCCGTACTTGTTTTTAAACGTGTATGATTCAGTAGCGAATCGACGACAAAGTATCTGCCTAGCGGCGAATGGTAGGGGAATGTCTCAAGTGAATTTAGGCGTAAAAGCCATAGTTATTATGTCAAGGGCCTCGCGGTTTCAGGCTCTTGAAAATTTTGCCGGGTCTGTGAGACCCGAAGGTGTACTTCCAGGGTTATACATCGCAAAGCATTAGAAAACCTCCTGGCTTACGTGTAGTCATTGCGTCTAGTCCCACGTAATGGCTCTGAATCGCTTGGTCTCTGGTCGATGGTCAGAGTCACGGTTAAATTATGTGTAACAGATGAAGTGGTGGGCACTGGGCCGAAGAAGTAAACTAGCCCGAGAACCATCAACGACAGGACGGACGACATCTTTGCTTCGTGAAGTATGCGAATAACTGCCAGTAGCGAGGGACGGCCGAGCAATCATATATGTACGAAATGATATTGACACTCTGATCTATCACTGATATAAAGGTCAAAGTGACTTAAAAAATAACGACCGCGGGTTTTTTCTCAAGTGAACAAATAGGTGGCTAAAGCTATCAGACTGAAAAAATAACCGGGGCTGGTTTTTCCTCGAGTGATTAATTAGGTGGCCAAAGCCATTTGGACGGCTGAGCAGAACAACATCGTATCTCAAAATTTGGTTCAATAACATCGTATCTCTGTGTATAAGACATAGGAGATACGATGTTGTTCTGCTCAGCCGTCGATTTATACTGCGACTGCGACGTGAGGCAAACAATAATATTTACCTCTTTCGCCGTCGTATTCAATGTTGATTAGAGTTTTTCTGTACCCGTATGATCAAGAGATGTCTCTAAAAATGATGAAATAATTTGAGTGTATTACCTGACGTTATGTTACGTTATTAATTTCAGATTCTTTGATTGCTGGAATTCAAATACACTTTCCTCTACTTAAGTTGATGAATTGAGCTGAGGGAAAAAAAGTTCCGTTTAAAACTTTCTTGGTTCTTCCTCAGCTTCGCGTTCAAGCTCTTTCTGATTTTTTCCCGGCGCATTCGAATGCATTTGAACACATTTAAGTAAAATGAAACATCGAAATGTGTGTTTTCACTAATTTGGACAGTTTTTTTTCCATTACAAAAAATATGAGAATATTCCACATGCAGAAAGGGATTTTGTTATAATATTTCTGGAGTGGAGACTCCAGATGTCTACGAGAAAAAAATCATTGAGCTACATTGTTCGAGTTTTAATGATTTTTTTATAATGGAGTCTTCACTCCAAAAAAAATATAACAAAATCCCATTCCACGTGTGGATTAGTCTCATATGGAAAAACTCAAAAAATGCGATCAAAAATGTTTGAAAAAATTCACATAAATTCTTTCGATATATTTGTGTAATGAGACAAAATTATGATTTTTTTGGGATCGGTCAATTTTTCGACCGTTCGAAACGGCGTGGAACACCTCATATACATACATAGGCATAATATTGCTCTAAGAGATTATACATAATGTTATTATTTAAAATATGTTTAAATATATTTTCAAATAAATTTGGAAAAAATTCGTGAAAAGGCGTAACCTGAAAAAATTTCAACACACAAACTTGAATTGTACGGTGGTCATGATTATAAAGTTCAGCCACATGTCATGGAAATGAAATCCAGACAAGAAATATCTTTTGACGATACCCTTCTAGACTTTTACACAACACTCTGAGTGCTAGAACTAACAGTGGTGTAGAGGTGAAAAATTTGCGATTTCAAAATTTATAAGTAAGTTGAAAAGTGTACTGAGGTGACGAACTTTCAAAAACTTTTCTCGAGTGTTCATGTAACACCACTCCTGCGGTACGCTTTTCAAGGGACTTAAAATTCAATAACTTTTCATTCCTAACAAACAAAAGTTGCCAATAATCCATCGGACGTCATTTGTAAGTACTTAACGTATCGCTTAACCTTTTTTTTTACGATGTCGCATCGTTTTTCGTTGACAAGATAGCACCGTCGCATATGGGCAAATCCATAGAAAACTTTTAACCCTCAGCGAATCGTGGTAAAATTTAGAATATTTCTGAAGATAACATTACCACGCACTTGTAAATTTTTGTGCTAATTTTGCATAGTATTAGGAAGGTACTTGCATAATTAGAAGTTGCAGCATACTTTGAAAGAGAAGAAAATGTCGAAATCGTATGCGACCATCACGCAAATTCTTCAGCCCTTAACGATATTCCCCGTGCGCCCCTCCAGTTTTAATTTTAATTTAACGTGTTTCGGATTCTCCTCCGTACACCAGAACATCACCCACTTTCCCTTACATGTGCTCCTTTCATAAAAAAAATTGTGTAGCTACAAAAATGCGACAAGGTATTTCAGAAAATTTTTTGTTTTCGCGAAGTTAGTCGTTTTACTCGTGCGCCCCTTGATGTATCAATAAATAAGCAATACTGATACATTCTTAATCAGAAGATGGATTTTCCGCGAGACCTCCCATAACTGTGCCACCAATAGTTTTCATGCAGTAACAATTGGAAGATTATTATTAGAAGCGAAAACTCTGTATGAAATTCAGTTTTTACAACGGCACAAGAGAAATTCTTCTTCGTTTTATATTTTCATGATTGTGAATTACTGTTTGCCATGTGTATCAACGGAAAAAAGGGCGCGTTTCAAATATACGTATGTATCAACTGTAATTTCATTAACAATATTGTTATATCTCAATCAACGTAATACGAAAGTATTCTACTAACATTTACGGCATCTTATTCTGATTTTGATGAACAATTCATGTATTATAGTTTATTTTCTGCAAGTTGTATTGAATAAAGTATAATAATTTGTATACGTATATGGGGCATTCCTTGGCAACGACAAAAAAAAATCAAATCTACCCAGATCTAATTGGGATGAAATGCACCGTACAGAATTTGTGTATGTCAATATATAGGGCGTTTCTTGCCAATGACCAAAAAATCTAAAATATGCCCGTATCGAATTGGAATGAAATGCACTGTATAAACTTTTTGTTTGTCAATATATAGTGCGTTCAATATTATGTATGGTATTGTATGAAATGACGATTATATTATCCATACCAATTCATGTTTAAAAAGGCCTTCTCTTTGAGAAAGCAAAATGCTGATAGTAACAGAAAAATGAATTTTTTGTTTGAAATTTTATACCTTTGTTAATTTTTCGTTTATTATTTTTATATTATATATGATATATAAGATTATTACTATAAGATTATCCTTACAAAGTCACGTTCAATATGAAATAAATGCATTTCACGTGAAACCTGTTTTTCCAATGTTAATACCACAACTATTACGCCCCCACCTGAAAATAGTTAACGGACGTGAACTGTTCGTCTCAAAAGTCATTTGAAAGCCTACACCAAACCTGGAGTGTGTGCTCGCAAAATAACGGAAAATTTTTTTTTTTTCCGCAAAAGTTAGAAGTTTTCTATATTTTCCCATATATTTGTCAATAACGTTAGATCGCTTCGTCAAATTCTAATTTTACTAGCATGGAGGTGTTTCTAAAAGATTAACGCATCGCCAGTAAAATCCACATGTTTTTCCGATTATAACTATTAAACGAGTGACAGGCGGTTGAAGTTGAATGTTCAGAAAAGTCTCCAGGATACTGCACTTTTTTAACTTCCCGCTATGAAAATTGAAAATTTTCATAAAAGAAGGGAAGTTACTGGTTTCGGTCCGATTTTCGAAAACCGAGTTTTCATCAGATGTCGACGTTTCGAGGTCCTAGGAAGCTATTCCGACTATTTTTGGATGGACGTCCGTATGTGTGTGTGTGTGTGTGTGTGTGTGTGTGTGTGTAACTAATTTTTTGTCGTACGATATCTTTAGAACGAATGGACCGATTGGAATAGTTCTTGTAGCGATCGAAAGGGTTTATCGAGACTTAGATCTGATTAGATTTTGGAGTCGATCGGTCGAGTAGTTCCAAAGTTATTCGAAAAATAAAAATTAAAAAAAATAAAAATTTCAGGTTTTTAGCGCATAACTCCTAAACCGTTCGTGCGATTAGTCTCAAAACTTAATCAGGTTTAAGTCTTGGATAGCCCTTTCGATTGCCGCAAGATTCATCAAAATCGAACGATTAGTTTAAAAGATATTGCACGAGAAAAATTTCTTTTTTTGTCGTACGATACCTTTGGAACGAGTTAACCGATTTGAATGATTCTTGGGGCGATCGAAAAGGTATACCAGGACTGAAATTCAATTGAGACTGGACGATATCTTCTGACATCGAATATAACTCCCTGAAACCTAGAAATGTTGATATTTAAAAAACTCGATTTTTGATTAAACATCAGACGGAAAAAAATTTGTATATGGAAAACTAACTATACTTATAACCTGCTTTAATGTATTATAAACACAAAAAGTATCAATTTATTGTAACGTATATTTAACATATAGCGGGAAGTTTTAGGGTTGGCCCACAGGTCAACCGGTTTCCTGATTTTTTTGACTGTAGTCGCCATAAATAACAAACTAATTATTTGAAAGAATTGAATCTTCTTGAGAAATGAAAGGAATCTTCAAGCTACAGACTGCTCCTCGTTCCATATTTTTACGATTTTTTTATAACGAGTTCCCTGGTAGAAATTTCCTGGTTGTTTCCTCGATAACAAAAAGGCCCCGACCGGGCTGAGTCTAGGCGTTCCCGATGAGGGAAGCCTAGCCAGTAGCTAGTTGGGCGCGTACCAGTACGCAAGAATACTGTAATGCTACTGTTACACTCGACAAAGGCCTAGCGCGGACCGACCGTGGCCCGCTCCCGTATTTCCTTACGTCACTCGTTCGCACTACCAGTCTAGAGCCCCGCAATGTCCAGGGCAGGTTATGTTAACATGTTCGTGAAACGTTTTCATCGCTAAAGATTATTATTGCACAGTTTGAATGCAGTAGCAAAAATTTATCCAAACGTACTACATAGTGCAAATATCTTGTATCAGTATCAGTGCTCTGTGTACTTTATATTTTTCAACTTATAACAACTAATGCTGTATACCTATATGCATAATTGTTTCGATTTTTCTATGTCATTGGCCCTATACACCCAGAGAAATGGTTTATTATTTAAAAAAAAAAACTTTATTTGAAATGCATTTATTTGAATGAAAGAAATTTTTATTCCGACCAACCAAATGGTTCTTCTCTCCGAATAGACACATCTATTTGCTCTGATTAAAAAACGCTATAGACTACAAATATTTCAGTATTCACGAATTCTAAAATTGTTTATTTGAAATACTTTCATTAGAATCAAAAAAATATGTCTTTCGGTCAACTTCGAGCTGAAGATTTTCTCTTCGGATTAAATAAACGGTGTGATGTCTCAAAGAACGGTAACTTTTTGTACCGAATGAAAACTCTTTTCCAAACAATAATTAATTATTTAAAACGCGAACCATCGCTTCGAAATACGTTTATTCGAGCGAAAGATTCCTTCCTTCGGATTAACTAAGTGATATTTTCCTGGGTTTTTAAGCGCTTCACGCTATTACCACTAGGTGGCGACCAGATCGAATTACTCTCGCAACAAGATTTCTTCCACGATTTGATAACCCCGAGCCAAGAGCTATTCAAAATACGTTAACCGCAACCATACATTGTATTGCGCTGAATACTAAAACTATTCGGTGGACTGGTAGCTATATGTATATACATACCTATATGTATAGTTAACCCTAATACGACTAAATATTTATTCACGTTGAATAAACTAAGTCTAATAAGTAAATTAGGTTTGGATAATTAAACAGATAGTGTACGAATAATTTTTTTCGTTGTTTTGAATAAAATTTCGTTGAGTTCACGAAATTTTTCTCTGGGTGTATGCTATTATGAAAACTACAGTTATATACTCGCCTAATTGGGTCCTTATATTGACCATGCGCAGCTCATCAATGCGGGGTTCTGATGGGGAAAACTGACCAGGGCCAGGTCAGTTTAACACTACTAGTAACTAGACGGGGCGAGCGTTACGATCCCGGCCGGGTACTAGTCAGTTTTCCTAGCTAGTGCCTAGATACAATTAGGAAATACTGGCGAGTGTCTGGCTAGTGCTCGGTCGCAATTTCTACCAGGGTTATACTCTTCAATAGCTAGGGGTCAGGAATTTTGGAACCGAGAGTAGATATATTACCTGATGAAGAATAGAAAAATTTGCTTGTTGGTAAGTAATTAACTTTCCACTCAACAATGTCAGACAATGCTTCGAATTTTTGATTTAGCTTCTGAACGTTGCAAATTTGTAATTTGTATATAAAAACACATAATTACTAGCGTTACATTTTTTTTTTTTTCTTCGTTCCATTTTGGACTTCAAACTTGACTAAATAGGCAATAGTAGCCTGACGAACTGGTATTAATTATCGTTTATTAAGTGATCAATTCAGTGTTCCGTAATATGTATTTTAATTCGGGAATTCATGAGTAGACATTCCGAACTTCATAGTGAAAAATCTTCGGCGACTTTTAGATATACCTAAACATGCCCAGAAGCTATGGAAACAAGTTACATCAGATTTCAACAGAATATCTGGTCAATAAGAGTGGAAGCAATTGAAAAAGGTATTGATATCATGTAGGCGGACAGGAGGGAACAAATTCACGCCATTTCCTTACAAAAACAATTCTGATCTCAATGAATTTATTTACAGAAAGTAGTCAATTGTTCCATCAATTTCTGTACTATCACTTTACATATTATACACAACACAAACACATGATATACCTATGTATATTTATACGGTGACCGATTTTCATCAGACCAGGCTAATATTTTCGAAACTAAGCAAGATACAGAAAAGTACTTCAGACAAAAGTTGTATAGTTCCGAGGGGACCATTCATCAATTAATGTTTAATATGACAGTTACCACGCGAATGATCCATGTATAATGGATGCGTAAATTCATGGTATAATTTAATCCAGTTCTTTTTCTGCAGGCTGCACAGCACGGATTATTTATAACACATTATTTATAATACAGTTGTTTAACTTCTCATGCGATTTTATTTGATAAAAGATTGAATGAACCCACGTACGTAATGCGCGAGGGTTCAGTGTGGCATTTAGAGTATAAATTTCCAAAGTATTTATTGAGGCGTAATCAAGTTTGCCCCAGCGTAAGGCACCTCGCATGCGAAACCACAAGTTTTTTCGCATAACATGTCGTTCAGCTTGCCGTCGTCGGACATAGATCCACAGGTTTCAACTCCGGGGTTGTTTGGCTCAGACTCCTTCGACTTGTTGAATCCCGTACTTTCCAGGGATTCACCGTGAACAGTTACGTATTCGCCTTTCCCGAAGAGATCGAGAAAGCCAATGTGTACGTGGTGGGAAAAACAGTTATTACCAGCATGTGGCAAGGACGCTTGAAACAGCTCCGCGATAACTCTTGACTCAGCGACAGAGTTGATGATTGCCAAGTGACCTCCCTCTGATATGCAGATCTTTCGAGCATTGTTCTAATTGGCCACGTCATTATGGACCTCATGACCACCGATACCAGGTGTATATCTGCAGGGAATATGAGATGGTACATTTTATGCTAGGGATTTTATAATTATCAAAAGTGGACGCAAAGATTTGAAATACCGGCTCTGTGATTCGTTGTTCTTAGAATCGCAGGCTATGACAGCCTGAATTCACAGAACAGTAAAATTATTTTATTGAACTTGATCCACTGCGAATTATATACATTGCAAAGCATCAGAAAACCTCTTGGCTTACGTGTAGTCGTTGCGTCTAATCCCACGTAATGGCTCTGACTGGCTTGGTCCCTGGCCGATGGTCAGGGTCAGGGTTGTATTAGGTGTAACAAATGAAGTGTTGGGCACCGGGCCAAGGAAGTAAACTTGCCCGAGTACGATCAACGACAGAGCGGACGACATCTTTGCTTCGTGAAGTATGCGAATAACTGCCAGTAGCGAGGGACAGCTGAGCAATTATATATGTATAGGGGTATGTACGAATCGACGTTGAGACTCTGATCTCTCGACGATGTAAAGGTCAAAACGAATTAAAAAATAACACCCGCGGTTTTTCCCTCAAGTGAACAAGTAGGTGGCTCAAGCTATCAGACTGAAAAAAATAACCGGGGCTGGGTTTTCCTCGAGTGATCAATTAGGTGGCTAAAGCCATTTCGACGGCTGAGCAGAACAATATCGTACATCAAAATTTAATTCAACAACATCGTATCTCAAAACTTGGTTCAATAACATCGTATCTCCTATGTCTTATACACAGAGATACGATGTTGTTGAACCTGAGATACGATGTCGTTGAATCAAATTTTGAGATACGATGTTGTTCTGCTCAGCCGTTGATATGTGTATGAATTAATGATGTTGACACTCTGATCTATCACCGATATAAAGATCAAAGTGACTTAAAAAATAACGAACGCGGGTTTTTCCTCAAGTGGTCAAGTAGGTGGGTAAGGCTATCAAACTGAAAAAATAAACCGGGACTGATTTTCCTCGAATGATCAATTAGGTGGCTAAAGCAATTTTTATATAAATACGTGTACATTAGGGTGGACGTTAAATACCATCTTGAGGAGTGAAGCCCCACAGTTTATAGACAAAAAATAGACAAAAATTTTGGCCCCAGAGCGAGATTTTTAAAATGAAATTAACCCGTGCCGGTAAGGTCTCAAAGTTTCCCATTTAAAACACATGCATTTTTACGTATCTCAATTCAAAAATTCACTGTGAGGCCAATTCTAATTCAAAAAATTCCAAACCATGTGAAAGTATCAGGTATGTGTACTACTACATGGAGAAAAATCGAGGATATCATACCGGTGCATCTGCTCATGATTCCACTCCGAACCAAAATGCTCAAGAATTTTATTTTGGAGTCGGATCATGAGCAGATTCAACAGTATGATATCCTCGATTTTTCTCCATGTAGTAGTACACATACCTGATACTTTCACATGGTTTGGAATTTTTTGAATTAAAATTGGCCTCACAGTGAATTTTTGAATTGAGATACGTAAAAATGCATGTGTTTTAAATGGGAAACTTTGAGACCTTACCGGCACGGGTCAATTTCATTTTAAAAATCTCGCTCTGGGGCCAAAATTTTTATCTATTCTTTGTCTATAAACTGTGGGGCTTCACTCCTCAAGATGGTATTTAACGTCCACCCTAGTGTACATGAGACATTCCACAAATGGTGTCATGGGTTTTGGGCCTCAAAATTTCGATTTCAAATTTTCGTTTATATTTTGTTGAACACATCAAAATGAATAAACTGTGGAAGTTTGAGACCTTTTGCTACGTAGGTAACAGAGAAACACGTATTTTTGCGTTTTTCTCACTTCTTTTGTTTTTAAGCTTTTCCTCTGACTGAAAAAATATATGGTACATCGGGTATCACTATGTTCGATCGGAAATTTTCCGAATTTTTCAAAAAAAAATATTTTCAAATTTTTAAATTTGAATTTTCACTATGAATCATGAGTTTGAAAGTCAAAAAGTGAAAAATGACAGCGTTCCCCAAATTTTTTTTGAGTTTTTATTTTTGTTTCTATTTATGCTCCCGAAATTTTGGACTTTTTTATTGTTTAGTTATCCGGTGTCTCACTGGTCATATTTGGCCTTCTGTGACGACTCGCCGTAAATAGTTACGTACTCGTCCTCATGCTCATTATCAGTCATGAAAACCAATGCTGATATCAATTCAGGACTCTGAACCAAAAAACGCTTGCCCATGTAGTCTTCGATCAGATATCCATCTATTGCGATAAGATATCCGTTATTTTCGGTATAGATGGCAATGTATGTGATACATAATTCATCAGGACTAGCAGATTTATATCAATTGGGTATATCGACGAGGGATATATATCTATAAAATTCTTCATTCAATTAGAATTTGCGACACGGGCAAAAAGAAAATATTTCTGTTGCCACAAGATTCAAATTAAAAATATATGTATATGTACCATATTTTCACACATAGAATTATCAATATGTTTCCTAATTGCTATATACGTATTGCTACCGACAGGAATAACTTTTTTCTACACAGCGTGCGGAAAGTGCGTTTTCCCGTGCCTGTGGAGCGTGTGGGAAGTGATTGTTTCCTGTACCGAACCGTAATATGACACGTATTTTCATTGTAAAATGGAACGAGCTCGTTGCTATGTTACGTCATTGTTTCTTTTCTTTCCCACACCATGTGTCAAAAAAAAATATACGTTTCGCGGGCGGGCTGGTGATCCCTGCACTCGTAATATACTATTATCTCGATTTTGGTGAATTTCGCGTGCTGGATCAAACCTCTTCGTCGTTAATCATCGAATAAACCCATTATTGATCATTTTTGATTATCGATTCGGAGTTTTTGCACCGAGGATCTTTCTCGGTGGTTTTACGGAAATTTATTATCAGGCCGGTGAAGTAGGTCTATATCATCGTCTTAAAAACATACGTATATTTGAGTATGGTTAAAATCCAAAAATTGTCACTATTTCCACGCCCTATTTCGTTAAGGCTGACAATGGCACGCATCGGAAAGATTTTGTTTATTGAAAATGTACTCCCCGTGAAGAAATTTATATCGGCGATCGATGTACACAATCGGCCGGTTATCGGCCCTATCCTGGCAGCCAATATCAGGACAAACTATGTCGCGCCGATATTGAGACAATCGACGGTGTCGATCTTTTGGCAATGTAACGATCAATACAACCCGAGCCATCCACGGCCTGCACTATCCACCCCGATATCGGTACGATCGTGGTTCTATGGTATACACCCATGCTTGAATGCGTGATTGCGTAGATATTGGCCCCAAGTTGGCAGCCGAAATCAGGCTGAACAATTCGTTCCCATATTGAAACGATGGTCGCAGCCGTTTTTACCGGCCAATGCGATGGCAAATACGACTCAGGCCAATTGTGGCCTAGGGTGCCCCTTAGGCAGGCCCTCGGTGAATTTTAAAGCATTCACCCCCTAGATGAGTTCCAAATAATTATAAAAAAATCTGTGCAAAACGTCAGCTCTTAATCTCAATTACAACCCGTGCCTTTAATGATGAACTTTTTCCCATTTAAAAAGCATTGAAATTTTCAATATTGTTACTAATTTTTTTTCCTGAGCTAGTCAATGGCTTTAAAAATATGAAATCTACGTGAATTCATTGGGTATCGACCCGACAGCATAATCCCTCATTTTTCGGAATTGGAATTGGTCGGAATTGGTTTCTTCTATCGTCATAGAAATAGTAAAAATGGGAAAATTGAGTTGTTATATTTCACCCCTTGAGTTGAAATTCAGGCCTGAAAAATGAGGGATTATGCTGTTGGGTCGATACCCAATGAATTCACGCAGATTTCATATTTTTAAAGCCATTGACTAGCTCAGAAAAAAAAATTAGTAACAATATCGAAAATTGCAATGCTTTTTAAATGGGAAAAAGTTCATCATTAAAGGCACGGGTTGTAATTGAGATTAAGAGCTGACGTTTTGCATAGTTTTTTTTATAATTATTTGAAACTCATCTAGGGGGTGAATGCTTTAAAATTCGTCGAGGGCCTGACTAAGGGGCACCCTATTGTGGCCCGTATGATACACCAACATTGGTACGATTTTGGTTCGATACTATACGCAGATGCGTGTATGTGTTTCGCCAGATGTCGACCCAAGTAGTTTGTCCGCGGCCAATGCGATGGCAAATACAACTCTAGCTGAAAAATCAAAGAAAAAACTGGCAGCCCCAAACTGCGTCATTTTGAACCGTTATACATCGTTTGCTACTAGAGAAAAATATTTTTTTGGCCATGATGGATACTAGAAATAGAGGATTCAATTGTCATATATGTGCAGTTCCCGATGAGGACAGACACTAAGGTGAGATTGAAATGTTTATTAGCTGTTAATTCGTCGCCTCGATTGACCCAGCATAAATAAGAAAACATTAGACCAGGTACCATATGGATGTTTAGCGTAGTGGATGGTATAGTGAATAACGTATGCGCACTGTTCACTGGTCTCTTGCAACAGCGCATACGCATGGCGTCTGTGGTCTGATTATGGATAATTATGGAGTTTTATCACTGATTTGTGAGTGATCGGTGAGTTTCGTGCAGTGCTTTTATGTGCTTCGACCTTTAAGGGGACGAGTCGGTGTACCCCGTGAGATCAGAGGATTCAGGGGAGTCTTTGTTCACAAGATACTTCATACATAGAAATACTCAAAAATTAATAAGCAATTATACACAACACAAACACATAATATACCTATGTATATTTATACGGTGACCCATTTTCATCAGACCAGGCTAATATTATCGAAACTAAGCAAGTAACAGAAAAGTACTTCAGACAAAAGTTGTATAGTTCCGATGGGGACATTTGATGATGTTCAATTTCTAAGATAAAGAGCTCAATTTCTTATCGCGTTTGTAATTTGTTACTCCTGCTTATATAATGTTAATTCGTAAAATCACAAAAGCTTGACGCTGCTGCACGTAACTACTTATCTACCTATGCTGGTGAACTGAAAGTAGTGAAATATTTACTGGACAAGTAAGCGGAAGTTGATGGCGTTAATGCTCAAGATAAGGATGGTTGGGCGCTACTGCAAGTGACTGCTTTCATCAGTAATTTGGATCTACCCGGGTAACATTCTACATGGCCAGCCCACATGCCACATTAATGCCACATGGCATGAGCATGGCAATCGTTTCGGCAGACCATATTGAATGCTGAGGTACGAAAACAATGTGGCGGCAATATGGCTTCAATATGGATTTTGGTTATTGCAATAATCAGGCCAACCGACATAGCTCAGTAATGTTGATCTAAGGTGGCAACTATATGGAAATCCAATGTAGCTTACAAATATGTATGCCAAGTCAAGTCGCTACCTGGCATATACCTGGCTGCCACCTCGCAAAGGTACACAGCTTTAATGTGGGCCAACCTGGCACTGCCATGTCTTGATGTAACCTGGCATTTACCTAGCTGCCACCTCGCGATGCCACATAGCTTAAATGTAGGCCAAGCTGGCACTTCCATGTCTT
The DNA here is from genome assembly GCA_949628255.1 of Macrophya alboannulata. Classification (NCBI taxonomy): domain Eukaryota; kingdom Metazoa; phylum Arthropoda; class Insecta; order Hymenoptera; family Tenthredinidae; genus Macrophya; species Macrophya alboannulata. Next base: position 9,502,783 of record OX451212.1, on the reverse strand, counting down.
GATGTAACCTGGTATTTACCTTGCTGCCACCTCGCGATGCAATATAGCTTTAATGTAGGCCAAGCTGGCACTTTCATGTCTTGATGTAACCTGGCATTTACCTAGCTGCTACCTCGCGATGCCATATAGCTTCAATGTGGGCCAACCTGGCAGCGCCATGTCTGGGTGTAACCTGGCATTCACTTTGCTGCTTCCTCGCGATGCCACATAGCTTCGATGTAGGCCAAGCTGGCACTTTCGTGTCCCGATGTAACCTGGCATTCACCCAGCTGCCACCTCGCGATGCCACATAGCTTTGATGTGGGCTAGCCTGGCGCTGCCATGTCTTGATGTAACCTGGCATTTACCTAGCTGCCACCTCGCGATGCCACATAGCTTTAATGTGAACCAACCTGGCACCGCCATCTTTTGATGTAAGCTGGCATTCACCTAGCGGCCACCTCGCGATGCCACATAGCTTCAATGTAGGCCAACCTGGCACTGCCACGTCTCGATGTAACCTGGCATTTATCTTGCTGACACCTCGCGATGCCACATAGCTTCAATGTGGGCCAACCTGGCACCGCCATATCTTTAAATGAACTGGCACCTACTTAGCTGCCACCTCGCGATGCCATATGGCTTTAATGTGGGCCAACCCGGCACTGCCATGTCTTTATGTAAACTGGCATCTACCTGGCTGCCAGCTCGCAATGCCACATGGCTTTAATGCGGGCCAACCTGGCAATGCCATGTCTGGATGTAGCCTGCCATCTACGTGGCCCTTACATCGAGCAGCCACATTATCTGGTACCACACAACGCCGGTAGATGGCTGGCCGTGCTCGCAGGTAAACTTGCACCGAGTTGGCTAGACCTACGTGTCTCCAGCCGCTTAATATCATTCTCAATTACTGAGTATAAATCATACTGTTTACTAGCCTGACCTTTTCACAACTCTTTTTTTTTAATGGAAGATGCAGTCAGACCAGTGCAGTATATATCTTCATCAGCCACAGTAGTGCTGTATGAATGCCTTTTTGAAAAAAAATGAATACTTGGCACCAATATGGCTTACCCATATAATCATACATAAGGCGTCGGTTGTTGGTTCTGTCTTGGCTTGTACTCGGCAACGACAACCAACTCATGTGGCCGCTACGTAACAACAAGGTAGCGAACATTGATGGTTTCTTTATGGTTTCGACCGGGAAGCTAGGTATAAAAAAAAGTGGCGACTAGTTGGCATTTACATAGCAGCGAGGTAGCCTCGCCATGTCGCTGCCAGGATGATGCCACCATAATAACGTGCAATTTCGCCACCTAGCTACCAAGTCGAAACCAGGAATAAACTATGTTGTTTTTTCATCTGGCTGCCACCAAGGTGCTACATGTTTTGGTCGTCGTTGCTGAGTGAAAGCCGAGATGAAGCCGACTATAGCCGACATGGCGCCCACATTGGTTAGGTGGGTTGGCCATATAGCGGCCATATGGTTGCCACTCGAAATTGTTACCCGGGTAGTGAAGTATTTCCTTGACAATGGAGAGACTATTGAATCTCAAAGGAATTACAGTTGCACGAGGCGCTGTTGCATGTAGCTGCTCAGAAAGGTAAATTGAACGTTGTGTATTATTTGCTATAGACAAGGAGGCCAACGCACAAATTATTGAACATTGCTAGAATATGGTTGAAATATTTCCCAATGTGATAAGTGATGTTGAGGAAAGATATCGCGCTGATTTTTTCCATAAATATTACTGTAATGTAATGCAGAGGTACCGCAATGCAGCCTTAAATTTTTTCGAACATGTCTTAGGCATACTATTATGAATCTAAACAGATAGAAATCAAATAAATGAAAAGTTATTTTTATATCCATATATGTATACTTATTATTTTCGCAACTTTCGATATAACCGGCATGAAATACCAACGATTTATAATGAGCTCCAGACAACTTATTAACACATTTTCAATTTCCTCAAGCGAAAGATACGTCACGCGAATTATTTTTACCATGTCAAATGTAAAACATGAGAAGCTATGCAACTCCTACATTTTATAAATCAGATTATATTGATATAATTCATCAACTAATGTTTAATATGACAGTTAGAGTTTGCTTGAAATGACTAATATTTCCATTACAGGTATAAGAAAGGATGGTCTACCACGCGAATGATCGATGTATAACGTATGTGTAAATTCATGGTACAATTGAATCCAGTTTTTTTCTGTATGCTGTAAAGCAGGGATTATATAAAGAAACGTTCGGTTGCGTCCAATATATTCGTGAATATGATTGAAATGCGTTGAAATAAATTTTAATTTCCGATTCATATTTGTAATACAGTTGTTTAAGTTTTCATGCGATTTAATTTGATAAAAGATTAAATGAACCTATGTACGTAGTGCGCGAGGGTTCATCCTGGCATTCAGAGTATAACTTCCCAAAGTATTTATTGAGGCGTAATCAAGTTTTCTTCGGCGTAAGGCACCTCGCATACGAAACCACAAGATTTTTCGCATGAGATGTCGTTCAGCTTGCCGTCTTGGAACATAGATCCACAGTTTTCAACTCCGCGGTTATTTGGCTCCGAATCCCTCCACTCGTTGAATCCCGTACTTTCCAGGGATTCACCGTGAACAGTTACGTACTCGCCTATCCCAAAGTGATCGAAAAAGCCAATGTACACTTGTTCCGAGTGAGAAGAACCACGATGTGGCAAGGATGCTTTGAACAGCTGCGCGATAACTTTAGACTCAGCGACGGAGTTGATTATTGCCAAGTGACCCCCTTCTGATTTGCAGATCTTTCGAGCATTGTTCCAAGTGGCCACGTCATTATGGACCTTATGACCACCGATACCAGGTGTATATCTGCAGGGAATATGAGATGGTACATTTTATGATAGGGTTTTTATAATTATCAAAAATGAACACAAAAATTCAAAATACTGGCTCTGTGATTCGTTGTTTTCAGAATCGCAAGCCATAACAGTCTGAATTCCACATGAGTAAAATCATTTGATTGAACTTGATCCATTGCAAATTATCCATGGCAAAGAAGTAGAAAACCCCTTGGCTTACGTGTAGTCGTTGCGTCTAACCCCACGTAATGGCTCTGACTGGCTTGGTTCCTGGCCGATGGTCAGGGTCAGGGTTGTATTAGGTGTAACAAATGCCCAATAAGCACATGATAGTTTTATAAACGTTGAGGAAAAGTATAAACCATTAGTATAGGAAACGCTTATGGATCACGGACAACTCTCTTCCGAATGTCCGCCACATAAACGTTATTTTTTACGTTTGTTAAATCATTTTTATACCTACCGTCGAAAGGTTTTTTCGACGAATGTTCATGCTCCTATATTATTCGTTGTATCCATATGTTTGAGATACGTCGTTTTAATTCGCGTAGAATACCCTGATAAAAATATAAGATATAGGTTCCAGATAAAAATTGGAATTCGATAGGTCCTTTTTGGAATCATGTCCGCATTTTGCATTTACCGTGAATAGTGTAGGTAGGAACGCATTTAATATTACTGCATTAAGAACCTAAAACCGCCGCAGATTTTTTTTTTCCTAACCGAGGGGTTTGAACCGGAGACGCTCGCTGCCGTTCGCATTACTAATCGCACGCCCTAACCACTACGCCAAACTATCGCTTAGAGAATCATGTAATTTTTGAAGTGAAACTTCTTACGGCAGCCCTCGGGCCTCTTCAGCATTGTCGTTCAACAATTTATATAGATTACTCTCGTAATGAGAGAAATTCTCACAACTTCTGCGCATGTGCACAGTAAATTTATTAATAATATTACACGTAATGATGACATTGAGGTTATAATTCCATATATACACTGCTGTAAACACATGTTATACGGAAGTATTCGAATCGAGCCAAACCGTAGCCGAAAAAGTCCGAATCTAAAAATTTTACGTCTTACTTTACTTTGGTAGTGGGAAAAACTCTCATAGCGCTGGAAGAAATATTTGAGTAAAAATTTTGTGAAAAAAAAAGGAAATTTTATCATCATACTTTAAAAAAACATTAAATGTTGAACAGATAGAAAAAAAATTAAGTGGTCATTCCATTTGAAATTTCAAAGATAATTCAGTTTGAAAGTGAGCGTGAGAAAAAATCTCGTAGCGAGAGTGCTGAAGGGTTTAAAGCGAGATTGAGAGTGATTCGCCGAGAGACTGACAGAAAAAGGCCGTCACATCACGGTTTAAATATATTAAACTATTTATCTACTTCAATATATAAAAAGATTAGATATATTAACTATGTACATTATCATCGTATCTCATACGAATGATAAAAACGTTTAGAACCGAGCACCATAAGATCCGATGAGAACCGTATATCCTATAGGTAACTACACCTCATCAACTATTCATATAATCGTTGCACTAACTACTTTTTTACATTGTTCACAAAAGTTTATAAAGCCACAACCAAGGCCGAATGCAAACAGTAGAAGGATGTAAGTTCATACAACTGCTGCATATACGATTATTTAACGCTTTTATACCGTCAATATACACGAATGATGCAGTTCTAATTTATACGAAATCAACCGGCTAATTATTGAACGCATGATAAAATGAAGTAATACTCAAAACGTCATAACAACGTTTACCGCAACCGTATATCACCCACCGATTTATAAGACGTAGTTTATTGAACCTTTCAACACTAGTATTTAAAATTCCTACTTTTCAGGTAGACGTAATACGTCTTATCAACTATAAATATGCGTAGTTGTTTTACTATTATTTACGCTGTTCGAAAAAGTTTATAAAGCGGCAACGATAGCCGAATGCAAACGGTAGGGGAATTTAAGTTATTACAACTGTGACATATACGATTATTCAGTCCTTTTTCACCCTTGGAATATACTGATGTTGAAACGTCAATTTCTACCACATGAAGATGCTCATTTTAAACGTATAATAAACAGATGGATTCTTTGAAACGTAGTCTGAACGTTTTCTGCCGCCGTATATTATCCACCAGTTTATGCAACGAAGATCCAGGAACGTTTATAATTTCTACCTATACTCTTTTTATACTAACTTTACGTATATCAAACGTATTTTTTACCATCGCGTGCTTATTGGGTGGTGTATTAGGTGTAACAGTGTTGGGCACCGGGCCAAGAAAGTAGACTTGCCCGAGAACGATCAACGACAGAGCGGATGACATCTTTGCTTCGTGAAGTATGCGAATAACTGCCAGTAGCGACCGACGGCCGAGCAATTATATACCTATGTACGAAATGACATTGACCTCTGATCCATCACCGACATAAAGGTCAAAGTGTCTTAAAGAATAACACCCGCGGTTTTTTCCTCAAGTAAACAAGTAGGTAGCTAAAGCTATCACACGGAGAGACCATTCTGGTAATGATTACTATTCTGGCTTAGTATTTTCGAGAGTTTCCAAGAATTCACTAGAAATTTTGAGAAATTTAGATTTTTTGTGAACTATTTCAAGAAAATCCAGAAATAATTCCTATATCACGTAGTAACAGTTCGATATAAAAAAAAAATTGCAAATCTATCCTATACCAATACCGCACTTTTTACCATTTGTATGGGAGTACTTCCTAACAATATGTAGAGTACTGAATTTAATATTGGCTAAAGCGTTAAGTACCATACCACATTCAGTTTTATTTCTAGTTCAAATATCAAACAATGATATCATGTGTAGTAATGATTCCTTCCGAATGCTTGTAGCTATACAGGCATACAAGAAGCAAAAAGGAGTAGCAGTAGGTATCATTGCTAGAGGTAGCTCTGAAGACGTATAGGAAAATGTTGCGATTAGTCTTGTGCGATAGAATAGCGTAGTGGTTAGAGCGTGCGACTCGTAATACAAGCGTCCCCGGATCGAATCCCGGTCAGCGAACAAGAAAATGCGTTTCAATTTATATGCGGTTAATTGTAATTCGTTAGCATCGCGATCAGAGCATATAGGTGAGGTATGGAAGAATCGAATGGGTTTATAGAAAAAAAAAGTTTCTTGGCCTCCGTATAGGTGTGATATTAGGCAATATCATTAATTATGCTGGCACGAAATAATTCTTTTAAAACAAGCAAATATGTAGTCCATTGAAGTTGATATAGTTATTCCGTTCAACTGCAGTGTATTAAGTTAGTAGTAGCCGGATTTGTTCAGATTGAACATTTTTTTTTTTTTCGTCAAGTCAACGACTTTTTTTCTCAGTGTAATAATAGTTCCTAACTTAGTAGCAATGGATATCAACAATATTCTCACTAGTTCCGCAGCTTCACTGCTGGGGTGGTAATGATTTCCAAACGTCGCTAGGAGCCGTTACTAATGTTCAGGATGAGGCGTCACTAAAAGTGACGATTGTCACCACTTTACTAATTTTTTATAGGAATGAGTATCGATTTTCTAAGAATCATTACCAAAACGGTCTCTCCGTGCAGACTGAAAAAAAAACCGGGGCTGTTTTTTTTTCGACCGATCAATTAGGTGGCTAGAGCCATTTCGGCGGCTGAGCAGAACAACATCGTAGGTATCTCAAAATTTGATTCAACAACATACGTCGATTTATACTGCGACTGCGACGTGAGGCAAGCAATAATATTTACCTCTTTCGCCGTCGTATTCAATGTTGATTAGAGTTTTCTTGTACCCGTATGATAACTTATAACATAAAGCCTGCACTTTGTACAATTATTGTGACTCGATTTATCAATTCTGGAGCTCCTTGATTTGCTTTATCTTTATTTTTGTCGAAGATATCATGCAACGAAAGTTCTAGTTTCATTCCTCACGTCTTTCTATCGTTGGTTGTGTTACGCATACCTATTCGATAGCTGTGATTTATTGAGTTGATTTAGATTCAGATCTACAATTCTTACCATTGTGCTCAAATGATAGTAGATTTCAGTTGGATCCTATAATTACAAAATTGTACAATCCATTTCGCCGTCAAAATTATTGTTGCATTTTATTGTATACGAGTTTATTCTTGCGTCAAATACGTGTACAAGATCTGAACTTTGTCTAAATTTTCGCGGAACCGCGGCAATATCTTGAATTATTGACCGCTTTGACTTTATCTCACCGCGCACTGGGATGCTGTTGCCAATTCCTGCAAAAATAAGTTGATAATAATTATTGACTAAATAGCATGATCGCTGATATAAGCAGCGATTCACGCATACTTTGATACTTTATTACCGTTACTTGTATTTTTAACCGACAATATAATGTCTCATGTTTCATTATGTCAGTCCTGATAGCATTATATTGACATTGAAAAAAGATATTATACACTACGCGCTAAAATAATTATACCGATAACCTTATACATCGAATTAATACAGACCCAATTAAGATTGCACCCTGTTTACCGCACCAGCGAATCAACATTATCTTAACTCACTGGTATTTCGCATAGAAAACCAAACGGTCTGTTGCACGACGTCGTTATGATGAAAACACCCTTGGGTCACTAGTGACCCCCCGTTACCATTAGCGTTGACTGAAAATGTGAGGTAAGTAGAGTTGTTTCTTCCAAATTCTGATATTTTTTTATCATGAACCGATGTTTTTTTTCAATTGATGTCATTCTGATTAATAAAATTGAGTCAAAACCAAGACAATGTCCAATTTCCAATACTTCATTGGAAATTGAACCTCTTTATGTACATAAAAAAAAACCCGATGTTCATGCTCAAAACTTAAGCATTTCTTTCATTCGTACAGAATCTCAATATTCATTCCCTCAAAGTACCATTCCTAAGCTTCAATTTCCCGTTTAAAATTTAAAAAAATATTATTTACATCCAAAGTTACGATTTTTTTAACAAACTGGTGCACTCTTCACGTTTTCCTTTGTTTATATGATTATATTGTCTAGACAAATGATCAAATCAGCAATATAGTGATTGGTCCTTATTCTAGGATAGTTGATGAGATTTCATGAATTTTGTGGAATTTTTTAGAGCACTTTAGAGCTCTTCTTAAAACGCCAGACACGAGTGACCCCCCGTTACCATTTAAAGGTGCTGAAAAACCCGTTACCATTTAAGGGTTAAACAAGTGGCCGGCGGTTGAAGTTGAATGTTCAGAAAAATCTCCAAAATACTGCACTTTTTTTGACTGTAGTCGCCATAAATAACAAACTAATTATTTGAAAGTATTGAATCTTCTTGAGAAATAAAAGGAATCTTCAAGCTACAGACTGCTCCTCGTTCCATATTTTTACGATTTTTTTATAACGAGTTATACTCTTCAATAGCTAGGGGTCAGGAATTTTGGAACCGAGAGTAGATATATTACCTAATAAAGAATAGAAAAATTTGCTTGTTGGTAAGTAATCAACTTTCCACTCAACAATGTCAGACAATGCTTCGACTTTTTAATTTAGCTTCTGAACGTTGCAAATTTGTGATTTGTATATAAAAACACATAACTAGCGTTACATTTTTTTTTTTTTTTCGTTACATTTTGGACTTCAAACTTGACTAAATAGGCAATAGTAGCCTGACGAACTGGTATTAACTATCGTTTATTGAGTGATCAATTCAGTGTTTCGTAATATGTATTTTAATTACGGAATTCACGAGTAGACATTCTGAACTACAGAGTGAAAAGTTTTTGGCGACTTTTAGATATACCTAAACATGCCTAGAAGATATGGAAACAAGTTACATCAGAATTCAACGGAATATCTGGTGCAATAAGAGTGGAAGCAATGGAAAAAGGTATGGATATTATGTAGGCGGACAGCTCCGATTAATCGTAAGAGGGAACAAATTTACGCCATTTCCTTGCAAAAACAATTGTGATCTCAATGAATTTATTTACAGAAAGTAGTCAATTGTTTCATCAATTTCTGTACATGCACTTTACATATTATACCCAACACAAACACATACATAATATAGCTATGTATATTTATACGGTGACCGATTTTCATCAGACCAGGCTAATATTTTCGAAACTAAGCAAGATACAGAAAAGTACTTCAGACAAAAGTTGTATAGTTCCGAGGGGAACATTCATCAATTAATGTGTAATATGACAGTTACCACGCGAATGATCCATGTACAGTAAAACCTCCGAATAGGGCACCTCGAAGGCGGTCAGGGGAGTATAATTCTTGGAACTGACTTTCCCCCACTAACAGCTCGCGAGCTTGTTTCGACTCGAACGCTGGCTTAACCTCCGAATAGGGCACTCGTGTTTATGTCGTGTTGCGGTGACACTTTTGGTAAGCTTTGTAGGTAAGTATAAAATATATTATACTCATCCTACTTGTGTTATTTGTTGAGTTGAGTGTAACAAGTTGAATTTGAAGACAAAAAAACTTTGATAAATCACTCCAAAGAGATAACTATCTGTAATATCGTAATTTTGCCAATTCCCAGTTGTAGTAAAGAAGTGATTCGAAGCGTTTCCTAATAGGTGCCCTATTCAGAGGTAAGTGTCCAAACACTTGTAAACAGAAATGAGTGGGGGAAGCGCTCGAGCTAGGATTAGGAGAAGGTGCCCTATTCAGAGAGGGCCTATTCGGAGGTTCTACTGTATAATGGATGTGTAAATTCATGGTATGATTTAATCCAGTTCTTTTTCTGTAGGCTGCAAGGCACGGATTATTTATAACACATTATTTATAATACAGTTGTTTAACTTTTCATGCGATTCAATTTAATAAAAGATTGAATGAACCCACGTACGTAATGCGCGAGGGTTTATTCTGGCATTCAGAGTATAACTTCCCAAAGTATTTATTTAGGCGTGATCAAGTTTTCCCCAGCGTAAGGCACCTCGCATACGAAACCACAAGATTTTTCGCATGAGATGTCGTTCAGCTTGCCGTCGTCGGACATAGATCCACAGTTTTCAACTCCGGGGTTGTTTGGCTCAGACTCCTTCCACTTGTTGAATCCCGTACTTTCCAGGGATTCACCGTGAACAGTTACGTATTCGCCTTTCCCAAAGAGATCGAGAAAGCCAATGTGTACGTGGTGGGACCAACAGTCATTACCAGAATGTGGCAAGGACGCTTGAAACAGCTGCGCGATAACTCTTGACTCAGCGACAGAGTTGATGATTGCCAAGTGACCCCCTTCTGAATTGCAGATCTTTCGAGCATTGTTCCAAGTGGCCACGTCATTATAGACCTTATGACCACCGATACCAGGTGTATATCTGCAGGGAATATGAGATGGTACATTTTATGCTAGGGATTTTATAATTATCAAAAGTGGACGCAAAGATTTGAAATACCGGCTCTGTGATTCGTTGTTCTTAGAATCGCAGGCTATGACAGCCTGAATTCACAGAACAGTAAAATTATTTTATTGAACTTGATCCATTGCGAATTATATACATCGCAAAGCATTAGAAAACCTCTTGGCTTACGTGTAGTCGTTGCGTCTAATCCCACGTAATGGCTCTGACTGGCTTGGTCCCTGGCCGATGGTCAGGGTCAGGGTTGTATTAGGTGTAACAAATGAAGTGTTGGGCACCGGGCCAAGGAAGTAAACTTGCCCGAGTACGATCAACGACAGAGCGGACGACATCTTTGCTGCGTGAAGTATGCGAATAACTGCCAGTACCCACACAACACAAAGTCATACCTAAAACATCTTATGAATGTCCCGAAAGAAAATTAGGTATATTCAGAATATATCCATAAACCGCCCAGAGATATGCAAAAGATGTTTCCAGGACGTCCAAATGTCCACAATTGCAATATCCCATGGATGTTGTGGTCAGATGTCTTATGAACATCCGCATATATTTTCGGGATGTCAAGGGGATATATTGAAAATGTCCATGGCTATGGTTGAAAAAATGCAATGGACATCTTCCGAACTTTTTTCAATTATTGGTCTTAATGACCAAATAATATAATTGCTGAATAACAGTGATAAAATGATTATATTTTCGCCAGAGTATAAATTTCATCACATACTATAAACATTTTCATAGAAATTATACAGAAGTATGATATTACCGGACAAAAATGCAAATGTTTCTATTCGAAATTCTATCAACTGTTCGTAGATATTCGACAGATATTTTCATGGTAACTAAAGAAAACAAAATAAATATATATATATATACATATACATATGTATACATACATTGTACATGAATACGTTATACATCAAGATGTTAAAGGATATCCAAAGGATTTCCAAAGTACATCCGTAAATCGAACAAAACATTCATGGACATACTGAAGGTATCCTTTTATATCCCGATGTATAAAGTAGGTTTAATAAAATAAAAAGATGTCCAGGACATCCCGGATATGTTACGGCGCTTTATCGTATGTATGTACGTTGGATATCCTGTGTTGTGTGGGTAGCTAAGGCCGGCCGAGCAAATATATATATCACGTTGACATCCTGAGCTATCACTGATATATGATTTGAAAGTGACTAACGATATATTCGAGACTATATGGTAATCGAATGATCCGATAAGAACTACCAGAATAAAAATTATCTAAATGTCTTTCCTTAATTAAGTGACTGAAGCAATCAGACCGGATTGAACTTATGTCCAACACTTATCTACGACTTGAGTGTCGCAATAGCATTGACCTTTTTCGCCGCGGATTAATTTTGATTAGGGTACTCTTTTACCCGTATGATAATTAATACACGCTCTGGTACTCGAGTTACATAATTCCCTCCATACTCAACTCTGTTGTTACATCAGCTTTCCCACAAAGCCTGCACTTCGATTATTGTGACTCAATTCATCAATTTTGAAACTCCTCAATTTGCTCTATCTTCATTTTTTTCGCAGATATGGTGATATTATGATATCGTATCGCAGCTGAACTTTCTCAAAATTTTCGTGAAACCGTGGTTACATCTTGAATAACCAACCTCTGACCGTTTCGTCTTTATCTCACCGCGCACTGGAATGCAGTTGCCAATTCGTGCAAAAATAAGTTTATAATAAATGACGAAATATCATGACGGCTGATATCAACAGCGCTTCATAGATACTTTGATACTTTATCAACGTTACTTGTATTTTTAGCCTAGAATATAATGCTTCGTGTTCAATTATGTACTGATAGCTTTATTGACATTTAAAAACAAGATATGATACATTAAGCGCTAACATTAGTTTATTGACCACCTCATACATCCAATTAATACAAACCCCGTTAAGATTGCACCCTGTTTACTACACCAGCGTATCGACGTTATCCTAACTTGCCGGTATCTCGCATAGGAAACCGAACGGTGTGTTGCACCAGAGGTCGTTAAGTTGGCCATTTCTGTTCACGCCTCCGCAATTTTGGACGTCGTTATTGTTTGGTTGACCCGTGTACCACTGATCATATCCAGCCTGCTGTAATGACTCGCCGTGAATAGTCACGTACTCGCCTTCACGGTACAAGTCATGAAAACCAATGCTGACGTCAGCTTGATACTCTGAACCAAAAATTGCCTCAGAGTCCTGGAGTATCTTAGAAATAGCAAGTGACTCAGCAACGCTGTTGATGATGGCCAGGTAACCGCCTTCTTCTTGACAAATCAAACGTGCTTCAGGCCATGTTAATGCACGTGTATGAAGTTTGTAGCCACCGAAATTTGGCACGTATCTATCGTAAATTGTGACAAATCGAATTGACTTGTACGACTAGGATGACAATTATTTATAGAAATAATTGAAATGTTTTACTTACGTATAGTCATCCCGTCGAATCGGAGGCCGGCCCCGTAGCAAACAGGGGGCTGTTGAGTTCGGAAGCTCGGGGTAGACTAGATGAAAGAATGCAATGTATTGAATAAATGAATTGAAAACTGTGGATACTCGCCGTTTCAACATAAATTAAAATCCATATTTACGGGAAAAGTAGCATGTTTCAGATTTTTTACGAAAACTAGTATATGTTTCTGTTTTCACCGCAAAAACTGGTACATTTGTCGATCTGAAACAAATAATATTTCTATTTCGCAACGTGTTATCATTCTTCAACTGTGAAATATACAAATAGCGTATTAAAATTATCTGAGAAATGTTTAAATGATATTTTTTACCGCACGCTGCACAAATCTTCAGAAAATCCTTGTCGCACTAATCGAGACATGATAGTTTTTGCGGGATAACCGAAACGTGCTAGTTTTTGTAGCTAATTCCGGAACGTGATAGTTTTCGTGGTAAATGCCGAAACATGGTAGGTCTCGTATGAAAGCCGAAATGTGCTAGTTTTCGTAAGAAATCTGAAACTTGTTCCGAACAGTCATATGCCAATTTACATCAAGGGGTCGCGTCAACGAGGATCGCACAGTGCGTGTGACGTTTCAAAGTAAAGACCACTTGAACTTTTTCATATAATTTGAACGAAATCTGAATTCGCATTCAAATTTGTACTACGCATATGTATATTGGGACAGCTGCTTGGAATACCATACAATTTCTGTCCAATCACCCAAAATCATGACGACTATTGAATAGATGGTGACGAAAAATACTTACGATTTAAGATCATGCATCGGGGACTAACTTCAGTAGCACCAGATGGCTGATGCAGTATAGCCAATAAGAGGAACACTAATTGAATCACAATAATCGGTGCCATGTTCGATCAAATATCAATGTTTTGATTGCCGAGATGTGTAGGGTGGAGGTGTTAGCCTTGAGCCGGATCAGCAACAACTGTGAAGGACTTCGTAAGAATCCATCTCATACTAAGTATGGTTCTTCGCAGAAATAAGATGGCGTGTTATCGTTCACTCGTGACGCTGAAACGCACGTCATACTTGTTGAGTCTGAAAACACACATATTGATTTAAACGGGTGGATTAAAGATTACACCGTGACAAATTATGACTAAATAACAAAAAGTAATTCAATGTATATAATTCGCTATAGTTCTATCTTAGGGAGTTCGAGAATCAACGCCAATAAGTAAACAGAATAGTTTCTCTGTAATAACAAAGAATGATTTCCATTATTCGCACAGTTTAATTATTACTATTTACATTAAATACGAACCTGCAATAACAAAGAAACAACATTCAATGTTTATTATTCACTACTTTGTTGTCCCCCTTTTTATATAAGTTGTATAAATTTCAATTAATAATCTTTATCAATTTATTTCGATCAATCCTTGTCTTTACAAGTGTTGGACCTTGTTTTCTCTTCTCCCCTCTTCAGCGTCAACAGGCCACTACGCAAATTGTCGTTGCGACCGTTCTATTGTGAGGGTAAATTTTCCTTGATGCAAGATTGAAATAACAATATAGCCGGAGTAAAAGCCCAATCATCCGTACGCTAAGAAAATACCTACATGATATAACTCTGCGTGCTTTCGTTGCGTGACGTTCGGTTCACGATTAGGTACACATTCATTGCGAAATACTCCAAGTGTTTTTTCAAATCAACCAAATTATCATAAAATGTGAAAGAAGAACTTATAATGTAGCCAGGGAGTTGGAGATCTCTGAGGCAATATTCTAATCAGTAATATATCAGTAATAGCAGATGGAACGGACGACATCTCTAAGACTTCGTAAGATATGCGAGTAACTGCCACTTATACCGTGTGTTTGTGAATTCACGCTACAGTATGTCCAGTTGCGGATCGTCGGACGGGTACAGTCGCCCACGGCGTGGGTAACCACGTTACGCGAATTTGTTGACATAGTTCACCGTCCGACCGCTAGGTTCGATCCACGTGATCATAAGCTGTGGAGTTCCATACTTCAATGGCACGCTTTGCCGTACTTTTTGAATCTAGCGGTCGAGTGGTGAACCATGCCGACAAATTCGCGTAACGTGGTTACCCACGCGGTGGGCGACTGTACCCGTCCGACGATCCGCAACTGGACATACTGTAGCGTGAATTCACAAACACACGGTAGAGCGGGATGTGACTCAATTTATCAATTTCGAAGCTTCCCAATTTGTTTTAGCTTTATTTCTGTCGCAGATATTGTGCAAGGGAACTTTTGGTTTCATTCCTCACGTCTCCCCATCGTTGGTTGTGTTGCACACTGTTCATATTCGATAGCTGTGCTTCATAGAATCAATTCAGATCTAGATCCGCAATTTTCGCCATTATATTCAAATGATTGAAATAAAGTTTCAGTTAGATATTATTACAGAATTGTACAATTTATTTCACTTTCAAAATAATGATAATTGCCTTTCATTTAATATGAGTTTTTTTTTTCGGTCGATCACGTGTACAACGTCTGAACTTTGTCAAAATTTTTGTAGAACCGCAGCAATATCTTGAATAACCTTTGAACTATCACTGGGAATTTTGACGCTGATAAGTGCACAAATAAGGTCGTAACAAATGACGAAATATACCATGATATTAGCAACGGTTGTCGTAGAGGTTGATATTTTATTAACGTTACATATGTATATTTTTAGATCAGAATATAATGCCTCACGTTTAATTGCATTCTGACAACATTACTGACATTATAATCTAGTTAACAATACAGTAACCGCCGTGCGATGATCATCATATTGATCACCTTATAGATCCGATCGATAGAGGTAATAAAAAATCTTCACATTTATTTAAAAATAGAAATAAATATTTTTAAATACCCTTACAATGATTCTTTTCATTGGAAATGTGAAAAACCCTTACATTGAGCCAAAACTAGAAAACGCTTGAGCGACCTTTTAAAATTGATCTATGAAGCTTATATTTGGGGAAAATATAAGCTTTAAAATGTATTGACATTTTTCAATGGGAAAAAAAATATATCGACTTCTTTTGAACCACCCTAGTATACTGTTACGGAATGGGAGTTTGTGGATTCCGTAAATAATAAGTGGGTCTCTGAGTTATGTAATAAATCAAATAACACAAATGAACGCTCGAAAGATTGATATTTCAGTAGAATTGCAGTTGTACTAGAAAATACGTGCGTTCAGTTTTATGTCTAGAACAAGACTGATATTCACAATAAATCTGGCTGCAATTGGCAACGGCAAACATAAGACGTATGTGAACATTATTTATTTAAGATGACTACTAGACCATGGAATCTACAGGCGAGGGCCGTTCCAATCTTTGTAAGAATACGTACAGCGCAAAACATCATGCCTTGTGAAATGCATTCATGTGTTTCTAAGTTTTTTTTTTTTTTTTCATTTCTAGGCGGTAGCTTTATGATCTATATATAGAAATTGAGCTTTATGTAAAGTTTAATTGAGTTGCGACCGCGAGAATGTTAAATTCTTCGAATCAAAGCAACGCTATTTTTATAGGACATTCATCGAATTACAATCGCACGTAATACGTTTGAGCTCACTGACGCTCGGCTCGACATGAATTCAGATTTCTTTGGATTTATTCCGATCATTGTCTCGTTTTCACTTTAATGGTGCCGAAATCTTCCAAATTGTTAGATGAGAGTTGATAAACTGAATTATTTGTATAAATAACAAATTCTGTTTAAATTCTTTCACCTTTAGTACATACGTTTACGGCTCTGCTCAAGTATTAAATCTGGATAACATAATGATAGTGGGGGAACCCAAATTCTAAGAATTTTTCCCCCAACAGCCCCGACTTAGTCTCATAATAATATATCTTCAGTCAACGCTGCTGTGCTTTACGTATCTGGATACGCCTTCCAGTTAGTATAGGTATAGTTGCCAGGTGCCCGCCTGCCTCTTCGAAGTTATTTGGGTATTTAGATAGTAGAAAATAATTTAATAAACCTGGTATAGCACATATTAGGTGTTTCTGTTATCGCTCCTCAAATAACTCTCGCACTCACAGGTCGCAATTATAATACAAAAATTACTATATCAAGTATAATGAAAGCCTGAACTAAAATTTCCTCTCCGTGTAACACGGAAAATCCCCATTTCGTTTTTCTCATTATTCTCGAAAACTAGATTGAAGCAATTAATAGAGAATTTATAATGAATCATTGAGAACTGATAAAATTGCGGGCTTAAGCAATGCGCCTTATTATATGCAATTCTTATACACCATCAGGACATGGATATGGTTCATGAATTATCGTTGAGGTGGCGTTATTAATCAATCCGGAAGCTGGCGGTCCCAAGTGACGATATTGCGAACTAGTTTTGCCGCAACAAATAAAGCGGCGATTAGTTTGAATCCTTCGTTTACTGGAACTTATCACTTATCACTGTAGAATAATGAACAGTAGTTTACAGATACTTTTAAATCTATAAATACTTCCAGGATTATTGATACCTTTCGATATCGAATATGTATATGGTAGTTCGAATAATTAGTTGAATTTTTTATGCTATAGAGATCTGGGTCGATTAGTTTCAACCATAACCATTTTCAAGCAGTGTTGGGCAGCATCCAATTACATTTGTAATTAATTACATTCAAATTACAAATTACAATTGTAATTTGTAGTTGAAAGTCAAATCAATTACAAATTAAAAATGTAATTGACACCTTTTTTGGAATCAATTACAAATTACGAATGTAATTGGAATATTCTTTTGAATCAATTACAAATTACAAATGTAATTTGTAATTTATAATTAATTAATTACAAATTTGCCCAACACTGTTTTCAAGATGAATCCACTGTTATATGTTTACATATCTTTCGTCCCACAATAATTTTCATGTGCGTTGAGATCGAGTGTTGCATGAAGATATAATTTTGTAAAATTATAATTTGAGTAGATAAATTTCTTGGAGCATAATCTTTATAACTTTATTCATTTATAGATAAACATATCTAATTATTGCCATGTAAAAAATATCCTTCATACAATCGATATTACAATTATATAACCTACTTACGAATAATTTTTGAACTTCACGGCAAACTTTTTGGTTTTAAATGATCTCAAATTCAAAAGATCAGCGTCAAGAACATCCAAGTACTGCAATTAAGTCGTATAAAAGCCAGTTTGATAATTCTGCCAATGCGCAGTATCCGGCTCAAAGACAGCTGTGCTGTTTGATAAATTAAATCCGTTTTCCGAATCGTATATACCTACAGAAATCAGGGCTAATCGCAAGTCGTAATAATATCTTCTGTTATAGCCGGACGCCATAAGTTAGAATGTTAAGAACCCCGTGCATGCAGGAGACATCAACTACTATACGAGGGAATAACTATAAATAATAAGATACAATGAAACTGTGTACAATTCTGATTAATGATAGAGGGAAGTGTGATCACTTGATCTGCAGATTGTGTGTGGGCAGAGAAATGCATTCGCGTTTAAATAATGACCATAAACTAAAGAATAAAAATAAACGAAAAGCAATCAAAATCCGTATATTTATATAGATATGTGTACATCAAATTCAAATATATCTGCGAGATCACGATTCGATTATTCATTCTCATCTGAAAAAATACGACTGACCACGATGGGCCAGACCTAAAACTTCCCGCCCGAGCCTTTCAAGTTGAAAAAATACTGTTTTCAATTTTTATGCTTCGGATAACTTTGAAACTACTACTTGATCGATTGACTCCAAAATTCAATTAGATTCAAGTCTTGGTATACCTTTTCAATCGCCGCAAGAATCATTCAAATTGGTTGATTTGCTCCAAAGGTATCGTACGACAAAAAAAGAAATTTTTGACGTGCAATATCTTTCAAACTAATCGTTCGATTTTGATGAATCTTACGGCAATCGAAAGGGCTATCCAAGACTTGAAACTAATTAACTTTTGAGACTAATCGCACGAACAGCTTAAGAGTTATGCGCTAAAAACATGAACATTTTTTTTGTTCTCATTTTTATTTTTCGAATAACTTTGAAACTACTCAACCGATCGACCCCAAAATCTAATCAGATCTAAATCTTGATAAACCCTTTCGGTCGCCGCAAGAACCATTCCAATCGGTCGACTCCCACACACACACATACGGACGTCCATCCCAAAATAGGCAAAAACAAGTTTTGAATATTATATTAAATTTGTTCTAAAATGGACAAAATTGATTTAACTTCTATGTATAACTTTACAAATCTCCTCAATTAACAATTTTTAAGGAACACAAACATACGATAGCAGTCATACCTTCAAAAACCTTCTGGCATTTACTTCGAATCCCTAAATGGAATTTTGTTTTGAGAAACTTTATCATATTTCATGCTTTTTTGATTGTAAATATAATATACTTATATTCATAGATCATTCAAATACAAGCTTAATTATTTATTGTGTATCTTCTCCAACTTCCTTATCAATCACGTGCCTGAGTTCTGGGTCAATATATCAATTTCAGTTCGAGAACACGCTGCATTCCTCAAAAGCAAAATATTTGATTTCCAATAACTTTGTTGATTATAATTATACAGAGCTAATATTATATGTACATACATACATACATATATTATGTACATATTCCCTGAGCTTATCGAGGTATTCATTGAATCGAATGAAATGAGGAGTTGATTTTTTATTACACTCGTTATCATCCATCGCGTGTCTGTTTAATCAATTAAGGTTGCATAACGTACGAACGAACTCTAAACTGTGTCAACTTGGTCAGTGCGACGTGATTCTCGCTTGCGGTAGCGTTTGAAGTCCGTACAGCGTTTTATACCGCTGTTGATTGATTTTAATATAATTTAACACGTTTATTGAATCAGTTCATTAATCGTTCACGAATACCCTGTATCTGCTTCATTCTCGCTTAGTACACACCATAATATACGCATCAAACCTTGAGGAAAAAAAAAATCGCTAATTCTAATCCAAAATATCGAATACCAAAATTCTGAACGGCTTGTCAAACTCGCCGGAACGCAGTGACGAAGCAAAACCATACGTAAACCTGTCGCACGATAGGTGGGTTGAAAAATTAAATCAAGCAATAGATATAGTTCGAAACAAGAATGTAGAATACAGAATTACGTGGGTTGTCCGAAGCCCAAGAGTGCTTATGCATTTTATTAAAAATCATCATTCCGCTTCTGATCTTTGTGCAAACGGTGTATAAAATTTTTTTTAATCAAAAGTGTGATAATGAGATAGAAAGTGGTGCCAGTGATTCGATGATAAAAATATGGTGCTTCATCCAGCGACCTTCACCGTTTGATATTATTCTCAGTATTCCAAATTTTAATTCGTATAAGAGATGGCTGATGGGGCGAAAAAAATCACACGAGATTCAAATTTTAAACGAATAATTCACCGCGGGAAAAATGGTAAATCTTGCAAAAGAGGAGGAGGAGGAGGAGGAGGTCACATATCGCGGAAGGTGAGATACCAAATACACGTAGTAGTAACTTTGCGACTGACAGCAACGAATCATTGTCAGTCATTTACGCAATAATTTTCAAACAAAATTTTATTCAAAGTCAAAGTCTTGTTTACACACATGATAATCTCTGGCCTTTAGCCTTTGAAATATTTCGATAAAAATTTGCCTTTTCTGAGATTTCTCGTGTGTTACATATACGAGTATATCTACCTAAGACCATGATCTAACTGCATGAAGACGATATGATCTGAAGTTTCTGGAATAAACTCTATTGTGTCACGTGGGATAGATCATTAGACATTTGCCTCCAGTTTTGCAAATACTTTTAACCATCAATGAATCATTCATGTATGTGTACATGTATACCAAGTGACATAACTGTAGTTTCATACCTTGGTTGAAAAAAAAAAAAAAAATCCAGGTGAGTGAGATGAGTCATATAGTCGCCATGCGAGATAAACTCTTGAACTCTGAACAGATCTGCTGATGTCAAGCTAACGCAATTCAATATATGATAATATACATAATCGAGTATGTAGAGTCAACAATAACTTTCAGTCAACATAATAAATATATACATATACATATATTGCATAACGTTACAATATACTATATACTTCCTATATGTATATTATCATACCAGAGATTTATAAGTTAAATTTATTAGATAATCGTCAATATGAAAGTCTGCAACGATATAACAAAATCCAGACACATCTGCAGTGTCCCAATTGCAAGTGACAGATCGACTCGCGCAGTTGGTGGTCCGATAAATTTACATATTTATATCCATACGTGATGTATAATGTATAACATTATAGTCTCTAAATGGTAGCCGTGTTCAATGATTAAACTAATCGAATACGTATAGTTGAGGTAATACAATCTTATGTTTGTTTTTTCATTAAACACGAATCACAATTACGCCCACTGCGATTCGAAAATCATCGACATCGATTGACCCGGATATTTGGAGATCAAAATGTTGCAGAAAATCTGAAAATTTTGATTCGAGGGAAAAACATTTTCGGAACAAAATTACTAATGAGCTTACGTTACTGTGTGACCAGAGTTTCTGAGCTCTGATACTGTGCAATGTTCAATAAACAGCTGATTATATGAATAGTTAAGGCTTATCAATATTCTGGGACTAATATAAACGGTATAAATGCAACCGATGAATCTTACACTATTTTAACTTTCGAGTGGTCCAAAAAGTGGCCTGAAATCCAAAAGTATTTACTTTTCAAACTGAGATTCAATCAACATCTGAAACAAATTGAAAAGAATCTAACAAATATCGAAGATTGATAATTATCTTTATTAATGTTTGATATACAGTTCAACTTTTACCCAATTATTCGATTGATCTTTCGCCCAACGAAGCGGTACAACATATGTATGTTATGAAAAATCATAGACACGTGGTGTTCGATCGTAATTGTATTGTGTAAACTGACAAGTGATAACCGATTGACTGATCACTGCTCATAGATTAATTGATCAGTCTGTGATTGATTAAAGTTGTGTACAGTGATGGATACCTACACTTTTCATACAGCTCATCGTTACAGAAATTTTCGGACACGTTTTTAATGAGAGATTTTCGAGAAAAGAAATTTAATTATTAGGGATATATATAGTATGTTCTCCTCAAGGGAATAGGAGGACATAATCATTGGAGATACAAAAAAATTCTTTCGGACAGTTTCGTTGGGAATCTTATGCCCTGCGAAATTGTCAACTGGGTCGATATTCAAGTTCTAATAGTTCGAACATGACAGCTGCGCTTGAAGGTGAATTTTGAAACGAAATGGACTTTGAATGCTCGTAACTTCTGAACCGTTGACTCTTAAGATTTGGATCTACAGACTTTTTTTGTAGATAATTCAATTCTCTACAAAACTATACCCAGCAGATTTTCGTGCTAATTGCTCCGGTCAAGTTGTATAGAAAATTAATAACAGCGTGTTAATTTCTTGGGTCTGCTAATCAGACGGAAAACCTTACATTCTATCAAAGCACATCACTCAGACTTGAGTGTCAGGGTTACCCTTTGACGAAGTTCGTCATTTGACGTAATATGCTATAGTCTAGCACGGCGTGGGAGATAAAAAAAAAGGAATGAGTAAAAAAAGTAAGATTAATGATTTAACTTACCATACTACAAATTTTTGGTCGCGGTCACTACGTCACATAGACATACGCTATTATTTCCCATTCCCAGTGTATAATATGTGTATACAGCACATCGCGATTCCCTTAGTGACGTAACGCGCAATGTTTACGCCAAGCATGTGCGCAGTCCAGACAGTGGTTCGTCGTGATCGGGCAGGACCAGTCACCAACTAGAAATACATCCCACGTGACGAATAGTCGTAGATATTATGACCCCTGGGTATATGTCTTCTTTCGCGCCTTTGTCACTACGAATAATAACCACGGTGGATAAAATTCGCGCGCTAATATCGCGGTATAATTAATTTTTCAAAAATCCCTTGTAGTACAGCTGTCGCTGTATCAACGGACTCATATCACTTCATTGACCGTATAAAATTGTATCACTATGTATCGCGTATTGAGATTGAAACGCGTGCCAGCTCTCTGTCTTCCAGCTATTAACCGCATACATAGACGCATAGTATAGGTGTCGAAAGTGACGTAATGGCGAGAAATAAAACAGTGAGTGGCGACCAAGTAGCAGAGAATCGGTAACTCGAAGTTTAAGTAATAATTATTAGTTACACAGTGCAGTTTATAGTCGAGGGAACTGATCGATTCGGTTGACTTTTTGCGATAGCTATCTACTTGTACTTGGCAAAGGATTTAAAGAAATCGAAATTTTCATTTGTATCGCATCGTAATTACATCGCGGGCTCCTGCAGTTTCAAGTTCGGCGTTTGACATTCAAATTTAAACGATAATAGATTCGACGTTTACTTAACTGTTGAATTTATTAACCGCTGCTCGTCGTCTGGCTAATCTTAAATTATCGATAACTTATACCGTGTGCAGATGGGAAGAAATCCGTACTCGTGACACTAAGACCGAGAAATCTTGTTAATAAAGAAATGGCGCGAAATGGTTAAACTTCGTTTAGCTTGTCCGCGAGCATCATGATCTTTCGACGCTAATCTTGTCTAGCTTTCGCATTACTGTCAGCCTGTCTTTTCAACGTTCTAACGCAGTCTTCTGGCTTCGTTTCACGTTCGCGTTCAGGCCGAGTGTGCGGTCTCACTAATTTCATTCTTATACGCTCCTTTATCATTCTCTGATCAACGAGCTAACGAACCACAGCAGACGACGGGTCGCGGTTTAGAAGATACTATTTAAACTGATCGGTCAATACAAAGTGGATCATTTTTCCGGATGAACCGAGGCTTTTTTTCGTCAGTGAAGAAAGTTTTCTTATCTTTATATTCGTTGAAAAATCGACGGATTTTGTATACCCGATTGATAATTCTCTTCGCATCTCGTGTTCAATGCTTTTCCAAATTTTCAAACGGTTCTAATCTTCTATTCAATTATAGTCACTAGCTGGCAAGTTTGAGAATCCCGCGTAATGATATCACCGCTTTATAGTTGCCTGGTATATCACGACCGAAAATATTCGAGAGACTCCGTTGCTCGGTCAGACTATCCTCGACGATGACCACTTTATCCAATTTTTTTCTTCTATTCATAGCGTTATTCTCGAACGCGATAAGAATGTCCACGTTATACTGTTATACCGTACACTAAATTTTACCGAATCTTACTCACACATAGTTTTACCAAGAGCTGCCAAGGGTCCAAAGTGTACTTTTTTTTCGTGCTAACATTTATCGTTTGACAGTAAGTCACTCGTCTCTGTGACTATGTGGTAGCTAATCGTTTGAGCGCTAGATACTCGATTCCGATAGGGACAAGGATAAAAAAACAGAAAAAAAAGAACTTCAACGATTCGAAGTGGTTCAGAAAAAAAATTTAATCATACCGATTGTCGTGATTAGATGTGCGGATTCTTTTTTGGGAAAATTATAACGATAGTGAATTTCGAAAAATGGATAAACTTCTTTTTTGAATTCGGTGGATCAACGATATTCGTTCGTCGAATTTATACTCGGTATTATATTCGTCGGGTGAAAGCGCGTACGCACCTGTCTACAGGTACACGTAACGTATGTACGTAGTAATTGTCGTGTACTCACGTTGAGGCACATTATTTTATCATAATTCTGCGAAAAATAATTAATCAGATTGTGACGAAGATGTGACTTTTGGTACAGATATTATGCATTCGTCTATATACAGTGATTTGAATAAAATTTGAGAATTGAAAAGGAAGAAACAAAATAAAAATAATGGTTTTTCAAACGAAAGGAAACTGCAGTGAGTGCGAATAGTGTGACTTCTTCCGTTTTTTAACCGATTAAAGTAATCAAGAAATTATGGGTAACACGCACTGCTGCGTGAAGCACAAAAAGGTAAGAAAATTATACCGGACAAATGATATTTGGTTGAAAAAAATTTTTTTTTTTGCATATCATTATTTTAGTCACACACGTTCTGAAGGAATTTGAAGTATTTTATTGCAACGTATAGTAGAAAGTTCTTTCTCATATGATTATGCAGCAAGTGTTTCAACTTTTCAAATTCCGCGTATCAAAAGTTTTGAAACTATACCGTCACAATTGCGAAGGAGCTGCAATGAACAAAATCAACGAAACGTTTCAGCATGTGTTAAAATAATTTATTCATATTTTTATCAATCAAAATTGTACGAATTTCGAGAGACACAATCTTCCCCGAAGATAGTAAAAGAAAATTTTTCGCCTAAATGATGGAAACGACGTGCCTGAGGGGACCAGTACAGCTTGGTTTGGGAAATTTGAAGAACTCCAAAATTTATTTATTTGTCAACCAAAGTTTATTTCACATAAAAAAAAAATTTTTCTTCGAAAAACTTTGTCGTAAGGTTTCAGGCACATCGTTGGTCCAATTCAACCTCTCAAGGTCCTGCTTTCTTCAGACAGCAATTCTACATCTTATAAACGTAGGGATCGGTAAGAAAAAAATTCATGTGAAAAGTTACGGTCAATTATCCAAAATTTCCAATATTTAGGTGACTAATTTGCAAATAACTTGACCAACACGAAATTGTAAAAGAATTTCCTAGTTCACATGATGAGGATTTCTTTTCTGAACAAAATGAGCCCTCAACGACCTTAATCGGAACAACGATGTGCCTAAAACTTTACGACTAAGGTTTTCGAAGAAAATTTTTGTTTTTGATGTGAAATAAACTTTGGCTGAGAGATAAATGCATTTCGGAGTACTCCGAATTTCCAAAACCACAAGCTGTACTGGTTCCCTTAATTGAGACAGCTCTCGGAGCATGCGGTATAATATTTATTCCCAGTCTGTTAGAAACACGTTTTTGTATTACATATAATTATTACGAAACTATAAACACGTGTTGAAGTTCGACGATGGTTTAAATAGAATCATGAATGTGGGAGAAAAAAAAAGCCGTGGCATTTAGTCTCTAGGAAATAAATAGATATACATAGACGTATACCCACATACATGTGTGCGTATTTGCATCGCCAATTATATATGCCGAAACAAGAATCTGCAAGAGTGACTTTTTACCGTTCAAAGATCCTCGCGGAATGACTATATGCTTATACAGTATACATACCTACCCATACGCAAAGTTGAGCGGACTTCTTTATTCGCGACTCGCGAGGTTACGTATACCTACATGTTGTAGTCAGGTTCCCATGCAGACAGGCAGGTTCGTGGGCCAAGCAAAGGCAAAGGCGAAACCACTATGTGTAAAACCTGAAATCGAGGCCACGACAGGAATTTTCTTTGTTTCCTGATCTTTGGAATTTTTACCCCGGAGCCTTTGGGCCTTTAACTATGGGTCAAGTCTGATTTTCTACCTCTCATATATGTTTCCTCTTCATGGCTATCGCGCTAAGAAAATATACCGATTAGTTATGGCAATTATTATTATACAGGTATATTTGTCACGGTATACAAAGTGAGGCGGTTTGATTGCTTATACGATCGTTTGCCTCGCTGATTACTTAATCGACTTTTAATGCTGTAGATTGAAGAGAAATATTACAAAAAAAAAACAAATAGATTTTTTTCTGAATCATTTTTATACGTTCGTAATATGTAATCGCAATATATTCTCAGATATTGTCCATCCTCAAAGAATTGTACAGTACGTTCCTCTTTTTGTTATTTCGAAAATAGTCATCGATAAATAATTTTCTCAGTCCCTATACGAAAATAAAAAAAATAAAAAATGTTACAAATTGTCTTTAAAAAAATTATTTTTGCAGAGAAATTGATGATCATTGAATCGTCTCTGAAGAGGTAAAAAAACGTGATAATCTGCACGTTTGTAGATCGCAGGTTTATAAAAATCGTTGATTCTTACGTGTCCATCGGCCTTGTAAGCTATAAAATAAACATGATTCTCGACGAAAGATATATCGACGAATTCATGGATTCGGAATTCGTGTATATATTTGAGTAAAGAATTACAAACGCTGGTCAGTCGTGAGCGATTAAATATGTATAGTATATATATTCGTATTGTCTGATTTATAGCCGATGAGAGATATAGGCACGCTATATGTATACGAGTTTAAAAATTGAAATCGATCTTGGCTTTCCGCCAAGAATATAACACCAGCTTAATAGTTTTAACGGGTTTTATAAGATGGCAGCACCATGATCAAACCATTGGCTAACTACTTGCCGACTGTAACACATCGTTTAATATTAATACACTATACTTAAGGCGAGTACCGCACACGGTCGGATCGTGAGAGCGAAATCGGAGAAAAAATTGAAAAAAAAATAAAAATTTCTATCAACTTTGAATTATTTATTTATGGTACAATTTTTTGCACCCCCTTGATCCAGTATTCCCTCAAAATTTCAAAAATTATTCATTATACGTACTGCAACGATTGATTTGAACTTTGAGATAAGATGACTCGGATCATTCTTATAATTGGGAGAATGTAAGTATAGCTGTAAAATTTTGTACTTGCTTTATCTCATTGCGAAATGAAGAGATCGGTTAACCGTTGGGGCCAGGTTAAAGTTCCGAATTTTAGTATTACCGATTCACAGTTTTTAGAAAAAGTATTTTCCCGAAAGTTTTCGTAGTCGTTTCAGAAAACTTCAAATCGAAAGATACGGAAGGTTAAAAATTCCGAAAGTTGAAAGATTTGAAAGGCCGAAACTGCGTGCCCTTAATTCATTAAATTTTCGGATTCATGGACTTTCGGAGTTTTCAGCTGTCTACATTCCCTATCTGTCCGAATTTTATTATTATGAACTTTCAACGTTATACCGTGTAAATTCGAAACCGTCTAAAATAAATGAATAATTTTGATAATTCGAAATTTCATTTCAAAAATAATATACACTGTTATACATCGAGTTTATTCAAAAGCTTCTCATCTTCCGTTTCTAACTTTTATAATAACGCAATTAAGCTTGAAACGAGCACACAGCCTTGGCGTAACTCCGGGAATAACTAAGCTATAGTTATTTTGTAAAACTAATGGTTTCGCTGTCTTGTTCTATACGTATAAGCGTCGGTTCAATTCATGTATACCTACACCAGAGCCTATGATATTGCATACTTTGAATAATTATAGATCTCTTGAATACTACTTCATTACTGTTAAATCCAATCGAAGAGTTTGTATATGTATATATTTTCTAAAACACTCGAAATTGAATAAACAGTTTACACAGCGCGTGGATGTATATGTATAGATATAGGTATACATATACATATACATATACATATACGTATAGAGTAAATACATCGCGTATACGCAAAGAAATATGTCTATACAGAGATTATACGTGTAAGTCGAGTCTAATCAAAGGCGCAATTAAGGCTAAAGTACGGCTCGAGCGGTTCGATGATTGCTTAATTATTCCGAAAAAGGCGATATACTAATGCCAACTAATCACGCAACAACTAGGTCTCGATATTTATCTCCTAGAAAATTTGCCACCGTATGGCACGTTGCCATAAGGAGCTCGTTCGACTTTATAATCGCTATTCGTCCCCTGCTCTTACTTCTCAAACGTTCAATTTTCAAAACCTGCATACCTACATTGTCGTTTATAATTATCGATAATTACCGTTACGTAATTGCGGTGAGAACGCCACCCCGCAGGCTCGTGAACTCACATGAAATTAGATCCCCGTTTTACACAGCCTGAAAGGATCTGCAGCACTCTAACTAATTCTAAGTACAACTGAGTAAGTAAGTAAGTAAGTACGTAAGTGAGTAAGGCTTCTAAGACGCCGCCAAGATATTCTTACCAATTGACTAATTAATGGATTCTAAAAAGTTTAAATATAGGTGTTACGAAAGGGATGCGCTTATTTAACGTCTTATTTACATGTAGGTAATGAAACTTATTTATTTTACTAAATTATCGCAAATTATCTGAACATCGTTATTATGAGTATACGATCGAGTCGAGGTGAGCAACAGCTGCGTGAAATACGAGTAATTGCAGCCATTTCAATATATCCGAAGTGTTGCTAAAGTGCTTTAAACATTGTTTATAATTATTATAAGCTTTGCTTGTTTACTTAATTTCCTGTACTTTTTTTCGACTCCAATCACTTCGGAGAGATAATTGTATGCTTTTCAAGTCCCGTTCTACTGCACTTTGTCAGGGATTTCCTCTGTCGGCTATTGCGACGGTTTATTATAATTGACTTAACACCAAAGGAAACATCGCGATTGACGATGATTATAGTTCATATTATATATTAGCAATTATACTTGAGTCGTAGTATTATTGAGCTCTGTACAGACAACAGGAAAAAGAAGAGAACCAATAACAGTTTATAATAATCTGCGTTACAGTACGATATAGTAAAAGGTTGAACGTTATTCAATACATCAGCTTTTTACTGTACCTATACGTGTATTAATTTTTTATTTCGTTTTTTGTTCGTCTCTTCTTTTACTTCATTGATAAGATAATTGGCTGGGTTGTTCAGATAGTTTAAAGTCGAATTGATTATTTGGTTATACCACTCATATCTACAGAATTGACCGATCGCTGGTAAGTGACTAATTAATTCTAAATAAATTAAAAAAATTGTTATCAAGAATTTTTTTTGAATGTATGTACCTATTCCCTTCAATTTCAATCAGATTAGTGATCAGTGGTATAGTTATAACTGCAGGTGATTAGAATCGATTACTGAAAATCGTCTCAATCTGTTTTTCGTAAGGAGAAAAAATCGAAGAGCGGATTTATATGGGATGGCGAAGAAACCAAAATACCGTAATAGTTTAACGTCAGACGAATCAGTGGTCGAGTTATTTTAGCAAAAAGATCTATTGGATTACGAAAACGTATTAATATTTGAGATGATAATCTTGAGTGGTTTTTGAGCCCAGTGGTGGAAAAAAAAATAATTATAAAAAACAACACCGCGTGTCTACCATGATTCATGTGAATCATTTGATTGGTAAAAATTGAATAATTTTTATACGTATACGTACCACTTACCTACCTTGCATCGATAATTTTGAAGGCTAATCATCGTCTCGAATCTGCAGACAATGACTCAATGGTTTTTTTTCTTTTACTTTAGACTTTGAACGGTCGTTAAAATTCAGACCAAAAACTCCGAATTACACCTTGGAGAGAAATTTTTTTTTAACTTCCTGCTTTAGCGAGAGGGAAGTTATTGTAATCACCCCAAAAATTAAAAGTTGAGTTTTCAAGGTCAAGAGAATCACCTCCGACCATTTTCAGATGGACGTCTTGGTGTGTGTAGGTATGTATGGATGGATGGATAGATGTGTGTGATCAGTTTTTTGTCTGACGATATCTCGAGAACGAGTGATCGGCTTTTGATGAATTTGGTATCAATCAATTCTCCAAACTTAGAACTGATTAGATTCTGGATTTGATCGGTCCAGTAGTTTTTGAGATATTCGAAGAACAAAATTTTGAAACAAATTATTTAATCGACGATACCTCGAGAAAGGATCGACGGATTCGAATAAAAATTGGTATCTCAAGGTTTTCTGGATCGTTGATCACGAATACGAGGTCAGATTTTTTTCACCCCCACTCATCTGAAAAATGCCTACCAATAAGTATTTTAGGAAATTTTCATACATGTGTTTTTTTGTTTCCTTGAAAGATTCGGGCGGGAAGTTTTAGGTCTGGCCTATCGTGGTCAGCCGATTTACCTGCTCGTTTTTTTTTTTTTCTGTTCTGCAAATCAGTGGTACGCTCTGAAGAAATATTCCATTGATCGTGTCTTTCACAGCTCATATAACTAGTATCTTGAGATAGGTATAATTCAAAATTATTTTAAACTTTACGGACCTCGCCAATTGCATAGATTTAATGCGTCGAGGAAAAAGTGGTTGTCGTACAGGGATAGGTACAGGTATCGGTCATCGAAACTTCCCCTTTGGAGGGAATACTCTACATCGATGTAATTTCGAGTCAAACCAATGATATTCCATGAAATTAAGCCATTTTATCTTGAAATTATATAATTTCAGAATATTCCCTCTAAATTTCAAAAAGTTTCAATCTATGATTCAATCAGTAGAAGTTCCTAATTTTGAAAGTTCCGAACGGTAAAAATTACTAATTCATTCAAGACGATTTCAAATTCTCAGAATAGATCGCAAACTGCTCCATACTCAGAAAGTCCAAAACTCCAAAAGTCCAAGAACCCGAAAATTTAACGGAGAGGAACGGCTCGAATTTCGAAATTCCGGAGTTCAGGTCATTCGGATCCTTAGCTTTCGGAATTTCGAAGCTACTGTAATTTTCGATTCGAACTTGTTCAAATTGACCGCAGACTTCCGGGGGAATATCCTTTTTTAAAAAATATTAAAATTCGGAATTTTGATCATTCGGAACTTCAACTCGGCCCAAAACTGTGTCTATGAAATATTTCATCGACTCGTACGATTGATTCGATAAAAATATTATTTCCAAAGTGTATTTTCCTTCTTGAATAATCAAATAATAAGGAAACAAGTGAGAGAACCGATGAAGCAATCCTTCGTAAACTCTTGGCTCGAATTCTTCTCGGTATTTAATCCTCCGCGGTGTTGATTATTTCCTCGTCCAGGTGTTCGCCTAATGTATGCACATACCTATTGTGAGGATTATAATACGGACATGTGTACTCACGATTGCTGTCATTGAACATCGGATTTTCGAAGCGTTTTGAAAGGTAGAAAAACGGCCCGCCGCGGCTGTGCAACGCGCATCTAGATTCTAGGCGGTAGGTATAGAATAAACTGGACACTTACATGTAGTACCTACGTTGCGCGTTTACTGTTACTTTCACATATGTTATAATAGCAGATATATACATTTATACCAACATATCAACTTACTCATGTGTGTTCATCGATATATGCATAGGGTTTTACTTTGTGGTAGTAAAATGGGGAGATCTGTCGATTATCAATAGAATAAATACACCATTGTGCGTTTGAGGCACGTTTGTCGACATCCACAACCAAAAAAAAGAAGAAAAAAAAAATATATATATATATATATATATATATATATATTTATATTCGTTTTGTATGCATCAACTTGCACGGGGTCAATCATACATTGTGCAACATTACAGCTGCGGAAGGTTCATACATTATACTGTTAATGCGGTATTTGAATACGTAATATGGCTACATTTTGGAGTCGAAATAAAATTTCCAGTACAGGCCACAAAAACGAAGAGCTCTCTTACGCGTCGAGCTCCGATCCGCGACGTCTTGAATTGATAAATAACAATCTCTACTGCATATATTTGGATCGATACGAATAACATTACTGTCTGACGATTGTCAGACGTAACTGCTTTATGCAGTGTCTACCACAATACATACCTTGACTGGCTCTCTTCCTCGCCCTGTGGACATTCTGGACAATTGTTATTGACGAGTTGACAGCGGAATAAAATCATTGGCATTTTCAATACTCACGTTATGAGATGTTGTGTTGTATGTTACGGATGCGAGTGCGAACAAAACGCGTCTTTTCATTTTGACAGTAAACTCGACATGGCATCAGCAATCAGGAGATGTTGTCGTGGTATGGAGAACTTTCGAGTCCCGTTTCATACCGGAATTGTACCGCATATCTTCGAAGGCGTGATTATACTCGCGGCGATTTATATATATTATACCTACACGTAAAATTGACGTTTGGTACGCTTGTGTGTACTTTATTTGCATATAAAGATTGTCAAACAAGAGGCTGCGCAGGGGCGAGAGGTCGTATGCGGTCTGCTCTCAAAATGAGGAAAAGAATGACGCAAATAAAGGTCATACGTACATACTTACATGCCTCGGGCACATTTCGAGGCATATATAATACAGACCCAATAAGGACACAACTAAGGAATCCACGCTGTAACACGTATACGTGGAATATGATCAACACATTGCATTCTGTGCAATAGTACATTACGGTGAAATTCCTGGGATACATTAATTTAGGTAAAGATAGATTATTCATAAATTTCTTTCAACATGGGCAAGTAATAGGCCCTTTTCTCGCGTGTAAAGTGCACGGAAAATTGATCATTTCTAGCGTGGAGGTCATTACTTCCCTAGGGAGGTAATGAGTGCATTCTCTCCCTTGAAGGGAGGAACTATTTCGAAAGTTTTCAAGAATTTCCAAATGTCTTGAAATATTCAACATTTTTTAAGTTATTTATTTTTCTAATGACAATAATTTCCGTCCTACATGCACGAAAAAGGGCATTTTTCCCCCTTGTTGCACAATGTTTGTACTATTTCCTTTGTGAGCATTTTGAGACATGATCATCTTCTCAGAAATTGGATCAAAAAAATTGTCGCTGTGTGCAGACATTCACCTTCTACGAGCACGTGAATGATGGTTAACCCAAGACGGTCACACCTCATGAGAATCTCGTGGCAGTCACATGGGGTGTACACACCCCAAGCACTTTGAAGCACTGTAGAATTTCGTAGAATTATTCTGGGAGCCCAAAAAAAAATGAGAACATATTTCAAACGTTTCTCTATTAACCTATCCAAGAATGTAACGAAAATTTTAGTTTTAGGTATGTTTAAAAAATTCGTGAAAAAAAATTCCCAAAAATGCCCTTTTTTTTTACAAAAAATGCTGTATTTTTTTTGTTTTTTGACATATCGACAAAATTCAAGCAGGGTCTGATTCCTGAATGGATTCTCTTTCTGGTGACTATATTAGTTTTTGCGGGATTTCCAAATAGTATATTTATTTTGCACTATGAACATGCAGGTTTTAGTGGCAAAATGATGTACAAAGATGTCGATGATTTTTCATGTAAAATGATAATTTCTTTATTGAAAACTTCAAAAAGTAGCTCGAAAATGGCCTGAGGTGTGTCACACCCCATGTGACCGTCTTGGGTTAACGTTGCTTTCGATCTTTCGGACAAGCTTAAGTCAACATCGCATTAAGGTAATATGGCTTCCTCAAGAGAGTGCATCGAGTAATTTTTTTCACATTAATTTGAACCGAGAAATATTATTAACAGATTATACAAGGGAACCGATAACCCCTTGACACGGTTATAATTCATATAGACTCGCGGCGTTTGCTTTACACTCTGCAGGCAGTATATAGGTACTGTGTTATGTCTTGAATGAATTTCGAAATGTGGTGTTGGTTTGCTCAGTCAAAAAATTATAATAACCAACCGTTGGGTTTTTCTTTCGCAACTTAACGCCCACCATTAATATAAGACACGATCTCAGCCAGACTGACAGCTCACACTTTGTCATGCGACTCACAAAGATCTGGGAACTGGACCAACCGAAGATATAGGTACCTAGTTTTAGTTTCTTCTATTTCTCCGCGCTTCACTCCGGTTCGAGACACATGTTCATCGAAGAATACGTAAATAAAATAGGACTGGGTTGAAGTCTCGAATTTTAAAAGTTCTGAACGGTCAAATTTCGGAATTTGAATACAGAAATATCATTTTGACTGGAACTAGGGTATTTTCCGGAAAGTCGAATTTCTAAACATTCAAATCGAAAAAAGAAATATTAATTCGCACGTGGAACATCGTGCCACCCACTTCATTGAATTTTTCAATCTTTGGACTTTTGAGTCTTGAGCCGTCTGCATTCCCAACGTTTCTGAAAATTTGAAATCGTTCCATACAGATTCATAATTTGTTCGCAAAATTTTTAAATTCGAAACTTCAACCCGGCCCGAAATAAAATCCTCCAAAATCGATAGTCACTCACTTCGCCCTGCAGCTACAACGATCAAGGAACATTTTGAACACTCTGTACATATCTTATTAGTTTTTTTTTTATTTTATTTTCCACTCTGTTTTCACTCGTGGATATAATAATTACATACATTTTAACCGTAGACTGGCCAAAGGCGATTGAACAATCAAATAATACTTATAAAATCCTGCCTAGGAGTGCCAGTTGAGTGGCAGTGTGTGCGGGCGTCCGTTCAATCTGTACGTTATAACTATGGTAATAACTGTAATTGCGATGCTATTAGGGGCATGGATCCGACACCTGTTAATTATCCTATGTCTATAATATACCAACAATTCTGAAAATGACATTACAAGACAGCTTTAGGTGGTCTGTAGCTAGGTCATCGCTATGCGAAAGGATTAGCTACGGTTTATGAGTTGATCGCAGGTTACGCTTCAATTATTGATTACATGCGTTTAGGTATAGACGAGAATGTAGAGAGATCTGTGCACGTTATTTTGTTTAATTTAATATTATTCAATTTGATAAACAGATTTCACTTTCACAAATATTTTCAAAAATTGCGATTATATTAATTCCTGCACGTAGTGAAACACAACCGTAAAGAGTATTCACAATCTTTTATCCCAATTCACACAC
Source organism: Macrophya alboannulata (assembly GCA_949628255.1). Classification (NCBI taxonomy): domain Eukaryota; kingdom Metazoa; phylum Arthropoda; class Insecta; order Hymenoptera; family Tenthredinidae; genus Macrophya; species Macrophya alboannulata. The sequence goes on along the minus strand of OX451212.1, from coordinate 9,467,623 downwards.
TCCGAGTATCCAATTAATTAATCGTTAGAAACAGACCTTGAAGTAATTATTAATTAATATACATACACATATGGGGCATTCTATACCAACTCGACCTGGCCGTGACCCTCGACCTCTCGGATCTGATCCGCGATTTTTTGTATCATTCTTCTGACTCTGAATAGCAACTAGAATTTTTTTCAAATTTTTCAAAATAAATTTGAGCGTGTCGTGAATTTTTTAAGCTCGTTTTTTCAACACCTCGATGGTCGTGATAGAAAAATCTGAAAAAATTCTCAAAAATTCTGTGTCAGGAATGAAAATTTTTGACCCAATATTCAAAATGTCTGGACTTCTGCTTTTACCTGTTTGTTAGCTTTTTGAACGAAAAAAGTTGAAAAAAATAGAAGCAGAGGTCAATTAATTATTGTGGACTCTTGCTTGAATTTTTTTATGCATACTACCGGATTTTTGAGAATTTTGCTCAGATCGTTCTGATATATTGACCGCTGCTCTAATTTTTTTCACCTATTTCCGTTAAAAAAACTAAAAAACAGGTTGAAGCGAAAGCCCAGACATTTCGAATATTGGGTCCAAAATTTTTGTTTCGGACACAGAATTTTGGAGAATTTTCCAGATTTTTCGATCACGACCATCTAAGTATTGGAAAAAAATCTAAACAATTCACGACACGGTCAAATTTATTTTGAAAAATCTGAAAAAAATTTGAGTTGCTCTTTGGAGTCAGAAGAATGATAGAAAAAATCGCGGACCAGATCTGAGAGGTCGAGGGTCACGGCCAGGTCGAGTTGGTATGGAATGCGCCATGTATATGCGTGTGTGCACATTGAGAAGTATTTATACATATGTAGTTGATTGTATACGTTTGTTATACCAACTGTTTCGTAATATTCTATACAAGTATTTCTTATCCTGAAGAATCCTCGTCGTCGTCCTTTCATTTGCCCTTGCCAATTGATCATCGCTAGTTATTATAATATTTTTATTCATAATTGTGAATAAAGTGAATTACGATAATTCTCGGACAGGTATAAGTAGTACATACATAGCTACGTATGACAAAGTATAATTTTTCCGCTCTAAGGTAAGATGAAAAATGAACGCCATGTATTTCGAGGACTTTGTAGTCAGGTCAAGGTACTATCCAGGCCATTGTCTCCAGTACTGTTTCTCGGGCATGACTGCACTCTCCTCTTACCTCTTACCTCTTACCTCTTACCTCTTGCCAACTCATGATGGAGTCTCGCATAATTTCCATCCGTTTACCTAGATACATGAGCAACGATAAACTACACACAGCATCTCGGTATGAAAATGGCGCAAATCTGTAGGATCTCAGACTTTTCTCCACTTTTTTCATTAGATATGGTCCCTTTGGACTTATTCGACGTTGATTACTGCAAAAAATATTGCGGAAAGCTCATCAGAGACACAAATATGTATTTCAACGAATTAGACAATCAACGAGAAGATATATTGGATTATAAAGTTGAACATAAGTGATCGAGGTTATACGCCAATAATTTTTCCCCTGGGAAAATTAATACATGAGTCGTTTTGTTTCTGAATAAATGTATGCATACCCGTGGTTGCAGTTGACGTTAGAAATATGCCGACCAATCCCTGTAGCATTGACATTTCACTTCTGAAAGCAGTGAAATATTAACGTCGCAAGTCAATCTCGATAATGCCGAGTTCTTTGACAGTTGCAATATCCCAGGCTTGAAACATAGCAATTAATCACGATATCTTAATACAAAAACAACTTTTATTATTCCCATTCAGATTCAGTCGCAGATATGCAGACGGTCGATGCTCTTCGGTCGGATTTTGCAACACGGTTAAATCAACTGCTTAGGTAGTCTGCCAGTACTGGTTATAGTAACGCCCAGCAATGTCACAGCCTCGACAGCCGGGTGTCGACGTTCAGCGCTGGGCCAACATTGCATGATGTAAAATCATCTGCTTCGTTTACCTCTACTTGGGCATAAATCGACGGCTGAGCAGAACAACATCGTATCTCAAAATTTGATTCAACAATATCGTATCTCAAAATTTGGTTCAACAACATCGTATCTCGATATTTGGTTCCACAACATCGTATCTCCCATGTCTTATACACAGAGATACGATGTTGTTGAACCAAATTTTGAGATACGATGTTCTTGAACCAAATTTTGAGATACGATGTTGTTGAATCAAATTTTGAGATACGATGTTGTTCTGCTCAGCCGTCGAAATAATCTCATCAAAAGACCTAAAAAGCTCTGAAATCATCGGTAACTGATGAAGTTGTGTTTTTTGTAGAGAATTATAAATTGAGAACATGGTTTTCTATATATTTGTTAATTTGTTTCGTATAAGATCTTATTATACGTGTGGAGCTTTTTTATTTTTTGCAGTATGAGAAATTGAAGTAAAGCAGATATGTATATTTATAATTTGAGTAGAAGCGTCTCTGTCATTGAATCTTTTGTGGAGCTGTCTTTGCCTGACCCGCACACCTGTGTTACGAGGAATATTAAGTAGGCGAGAAAAAAAGGTGAGGATCGAAAACATGTTTTGAAGGGAATTCGAGTTCCGGTTTCGTCTGCCACAGCGTAGTTACCATAATTCACTGGAATAATTACGCAATCATAACGCTTCGACAGCATATCAAGTTTGTAATGATATCTGCACGTGTCAACCTATATGTCTAAATGCGAGGTTTATTACTGTCATTATTATTAAACAGGCATAAAGTTCCAGGTATACACGATTCTTTACACAGAATCGTCAATTAAATAGAATTCAAACCCAATTGTCACCGTTTCACCAGATTTTAGTCAATTCCAGATCATTTAGGTGCTAATTATGTCGAAGATAAATTTTGGTGTACAAAGGACCTCAGTAAGATGAACTCGAGAGATGTTATTAGGTGCAACTGCAATTGCACTTTTGTCTGAAATCTAATTATTATTATTTTTTTTTTCTGTATTCGAATAGCATCGATCTAAGACAATTGTTGCAATGAAGAAAATCTGCAGATTAAGGTTCCGTAATGATTCCAAAATATATTATAATTGATAAAAGTGTCGCCATTATCTTATTGCGACTCTTTCTGGCCGTTTATTTCATGAAAAAAAACATGATGGGCAACCATCATTTCATGGGCAACCTGTGGGCCAACCCTAAAACTTTCCGTTATGTGTCAAATACGTTGCAATAAATTGATACTATTGTGTTTATAATATATTAAAGAAGGTTATAAGTATAGTTACTTTTCCGTATACAAATTTTTTTGCGTATGATTCTTAATCGAAAATCGAGTTTTTCCAAATGTCAACATTTCTGGGTTTTAGGGAGTTATATTTAATGTCTGAAGATATCGTTCAGTCTCAATTAGATTTAAGTCGGTATACCTTTTCGATCGCTGCAAGAACCATTCCGATCGGTCAATTATTAGTTCCTATAAGATATCGTACGACAGAAATTTTGTTTACACACACACACACATACGGACATCCATCCAAAAATAGTCAGAATAGCTTCCTAGGACCTCAAAACGTCGAAATCTGATGAAAACTTGGTTTTCGAAAATCGGACCGAAACCAATAACGTCCTTTTTTTTTTTGAAAATTTTCAATTTTCAAAGCGGGGAAGTTAAAATAAAAATATATATAACCGTTTCCATATCATTTCCGAAAGAGACCCTTAGTAAAACGATTTTCTAATTCTATTTTCGGAATTAAGAACTATTTTCTTAATAATCAGAGACATAGGTCTGCTTTCTGATATGGAATCGAGTAACTTCTCAATTTTTCGCAAAACGGTTTTCTGAAAGTTTAATAAAAGTGACAATTACAGGTATACATATCATCATTGAACAGTTTATTATACAGAATGGAACTCATCTCAGTATTAATCGTAGTGAAGAAAAGCTATACGTCATACAGCTGTAGCATAATATTATATCTGCAAAGTTGTTAATGCGAAAATAATTCTCTGTCCTTTATTACGACGATACGTCGTTTGTGAGCCAATTAGCGATTGTGCAGATGACACTGACCTTATATCGTTATTGCCTCTCCCAGGTATGTATCTGTAAACACAATTATTATGATTAAAGATTGTCTCAACTCTCTCTGCAACGTCGTAGCTGGGTAAATGACTGCAGAATAACACTACGGGATAAAAACTGTACCATTAGATTGCCTCTTCTGCATAAAAACTGCGACATGCATGTTCTCACTTCTCAGCGCATGTAACGTATATAGAATAGCCCTATAAGTACTGGATTTCTGATCTACGAGACGACTCCGGGCCTCTCAGTATGTTCATTATCGGGATTGAAAGATGGAAACGCTTCAATCAATCTGTTAAAATAAAAAACTGAAATAACATTATGCCATTACTTCGTCATATGCATTGAACAGGACAGTGAGTTGCAATTGTGAGAGAATCACGCTCACATACTCCGATCGAAGAATCCTTTCAACAGGACTAAAAACTGTATAAGATACAAAATTTTCCTCATTTTCGGATCACTTTTTTAATTTTTTCCTCTGTTTTTTTTGTCACTCTCAATATTTTTCCCCGTAGAAAAATCGCGAGAACTTCAATCTTCAAGTGAGACCATTTGAATATATGATCCTTACGTATTATACGCTCACTGTATATCATTTTTCAAAGAATTTTTTGGTCCTCAAGGAGGGGACAGGCACGTGCCTCTGAAGTCTGGGAGCTGGGAGTCTGGGTATGAATTCGCCTTTTGTCAGTCCGTGGAGTAGCGACCAACTCGACCAAGTCCGCGGTTGTTATTCTAGCCTGGCACAATATATGTATTTCTGTCCACTACTGAAACGAGGGGCTTGCCACGGCCCTTGGAGAACAGAACACAACACGTTGAACCGAAATATTCAACGCGTTCTCTCGTTGCAGGCATTTCCTGTACCCGCTGCATATGCAGGTATACACTCCTTGAGTTCTATGCTAATTTTTCTATACGCACGTGTGCAGCAAGCCGCTGCAGTTCACCAGTTACATTTTTTACCTACATACTCTTTAAACTCATATACCTACCGATATAACCAGTTTAAACGGGTTAAAAAAGTCCCCGTGGTGTTGCTGCACTGATGCAGTACCTGCACAGTCATTTCCTCAAGGCGATTCGCTTCTGACTTTATCAGTTTTGGTTTTTTTACATAGATATATATATTTTTCGTTATACGAAATGAACACTTGCCCTGATTTAACCTTCGGAATCCCTGACACCACTATGTGGGACAATATTAACATCAACCAAATTTTTAGTTATTTTTTCAGAATTTGACTAAAAAATCAGGAAACCGGTTGACCTGTGGGCTAACCGTGAGCTTTTGTCAAATCCCAATATTTCTAGGTTTTAGGGAGTTATATTTAATATGTCAGAAGATATCGTTCAGTCTGTATGTTTATGTGCGAAATTTTTAATAGTTTTTAAACAATTTGACAGATTCGACATTGAGTGATTCGAAATCAACTCACGTCTATCAAAAAGAAATAGAAATTTTCGTCGTGCAATATCTTATAAACTAATTGGTCGATTTTGATGTATCTTGCGACAATCGAAAGGGCTATCCAAGGCTTAACTCTGATTATGTCCTCAGACTAATTGCACAAACAGTTTAGTAGTTATGCGCTGAAAACATGAAAAATTTCTTTTTTTAATTTTTATTCTTCGAATAACTTTGAAACTACTCGACCGATCGACTCCAAAATCTAATCAGATCTAAGTCTTGATAAACCCTTCCGATCGCCGCACGAACCATTCCGATCGGTCAATTCGTTCTAAAGATATCACACACACATACCAAAAATAGTTAGATTAGCTTCCTAAGAACCCAAAAGGTCGAGATTCGATGAAAACTCGGTTTTCGAAAATCGAACCGAAACCAATAACTTCCCTTCTTTGTTTGAAAATCTTCAATTTTCATAGCAGGAAGTTAAAAAATCTAAAATAGTTTGCAGAAACTTTTATCAGTCGGTAAAATACCGTATTAAATCGGCAGATAATTCTGAGAGGGTGGGGATCAGTACCTGTTCGATTTGAGGTGGACCAACCCATGTGAATATAATTAAATCTCGAACATCCATATCTTCACTAATAAAACGGTGAAATACATCCTGTACCCGTACAAAAATATTTCGCAATTGGAATTGCGATTTTTCAGGTCTGATATACGAACACAATAACTATATGAACGTATTGTGACAATATCCCTGTGTTTATACAGATCGCGTAGCTGTTGTGCCTCTCGCGGTTTCCATTGGCAATACATTATAAAGTCTGGTTATTTTTACGCTTGTGCATTACTGATATAAACTAAAACCAGAATATAATTATTGTCTGTTACACCAATAGACAGGTGTATAACAAAAGACGAGTTGTTCGTATTCGAAATACGAATAGAATATCGCTACTATTGGAACTACGATCGTCAGTATGTAAAAGACGTATCAATTTGATTGTAATTAATATTCAAAAGTCTATCACCGATCTTCGAAGGTGTGGTGTTTTTTTTTTTTTTTTTATCTCATGACGATAAAAACGGTTAGCATAGAATTATTCAATTTTCTTATAGGTGTTCGGATATATACATGATTAGAATTAGAATGTATATAAATAAATAAATAAATGAAATTATAAAACTCACTTGTCGACTAATAATTGCACCGGTATATGTATAATCACCTCTCTTTTCGTAGCCGACGTTATTTATATAGTTAAATGAAAAGTCTACCTGAAACTCGACGTTTGGTTATATTAGAGTCCGTGCAGGGTCTGCTGGCTATAAAATCGAATGATAAATCGTAGACAGAACTCACATTTCAAAAAAAAAAAAAAAAAAAAACTGGTATTAAAAAGAGTGAAAATAAACTGAGAGAAATAACAAGTACAAAACTAAAAAATAGTAATAGAAAAAAATAACGGTCGAATTGCATAACAAAAATCTTCAGGATAAAACATAAAACAAAACAACAAAGAAAAAGGAAAACGTATGAAAATAACGTTAAAATATATAGAATCGCGGTAACGCAGGTGCGCGGGGTTGGTTGTATGTGACAGAAGTAAAAAGAGAAGAAAAAAAAACAATTCTAAACATTCTAATCTCGAATAACATTGCCCCCTTCCAGTCTTAAGTTACGGTTTACCCCCACCGCGTCCCACGCGGCTGTCTGGCTTAGTGCAGGCCGCGACGCCATGCCGGATTCCTGCAGTCCCGGTCGCTTTCGGTATATTTGACATTTCTTTAAGGTATATTTGAATATATATTCTTAAGTATATTTAAAAACCGTATACAGGATATCGATGTTATCAATCGTACAGTTAACGAACTACTAGACGATTATGGGTCCGTCGATATACCACGGTCACTCATTATTACGCGGTTAAAAATTTCAGAAAATTATATTCATGCATATTATGGTTCGAAGATTATTCGATAGGACGTTATATACGTATATATACTGTAATAATCTCGTGCGACGAGGAACACTCTAGTGATTCAGTGAATGTGTCCATACTGTAGGTATTATATACACACTCGCGTATATCACGTATATATAACCTATACATATATATCCTATACATAATATAACGTATAGATATATGTACTCGCGCGCACGTGCATATAGTGGACGTTTTTTTTTTTTTCTTTGCTCGATACTGCGCATTTCATTCGCGCTTATATATGTATACATACAGTGGACGTACGGATGAGTTATAAATAATAAATCGAATAAAACTTTATACACATATATAGTGATAATTTTATAATTATATTAAATCCTCCTAAATATTCGTCTAAATATTTTGTGTAATTTTTTTATTTTGTTCTATTTATTTGTCAGTCTTTTATTTATTATTCAGTTATATTAGTTCGTTGAATTTATAAATTAATAAAGTGCAGGTGATAATATTATTAATTAATATATTATTGTGATAAAATAAGAACAGGAATAGAAATAAAAATTATTATTATTATCATTATTATTATCGTTATTAATATACATATATACCTATAATAAAGTGGAAAAAATGCAGACCACAGTTCCACCTAGGGGTTTGAAACCATTTCGTCGAAGTGTAACGTCACCCCATGTCGTTGGCACACCTGCAGATGACTACAGGAATAAATTGGTGAGATTATACATTATAGACCTATCATATTTGAAATATAATTATCGTATTTGGGAAGAATCATTGTAGATTAAAGAAAAAACGAAAACAGGATCACTGTATTCATTTGTCACCTTCTTTGACATCTTTTCGAATAAGAGAAAAAGTGCAGAGAATTTAAGTTTGCAAGAGTAGGCTATACGAAATCGCACCATGCAAAATTACGTACTACAAATTACTACCGAGTAATACCAAATTAAGAAAAAAAAAAATAAACAAAAACAAAAAATGTCATTTAAATATTGTAAAAACTTGTAAATAACGTTTTCTGGGCTTTCGTGAGGATTCATTTTCGGTCTTATCGTGAAAGATGTTCATATGGATAAGCGAACAAACAGAAAAAGTTAAAAAATAAAAAAAATTATTGTCCTGTTACGACAAACAATATATTACATATATTTACGAAGTCGGATAAGATTTTTCCAACTTTCTATCTTTCAGTTAATAATAAACTAATTATTTACGTAGATCTCGGTGTACAGATATAAACGAGAAAGTGTTTTACCTAACACGCTATATAACTAGCTCGCGTTGAGCAGGTTCGTTCAGTTCATCGTTAGGCATAATTAATTCAGTATAAGATACCTAAACTTTATTTACAACTTGTACGATATTAACGACACCTGAGTAACGTTTGCAGATCAGATAAAATTATTCCTTATTTTTTATTTATTTTCTTACTAATTTGTATACCTGAATTTTTTTCGTTCATTTCAAAGGCGTTGAATATTATTCCTTTACTATAATGTACGTATATAAATTTTACCTACACGTGATATATGATCAGGTTAGGTGCACACGCGTATAAGGGAGATTTAAAACAATGGATTTAAACTTTAAAGAGCGGTTTGGGCATTCTTATAACGGGGTCGTTGTGCTCGATGAGGTATTTTTAACTTTACTTCGTACCATACACCTATATATACGTTTATAGTCGTGCTTTTCAAGCACCGCAAATAGTTATTTGTATACGCGTAGGTACATAACATACATACACCTACTTTGGTCAAAACTTGAAACATATCCTCGAACTGGTCGTAAATCAAAATATCATCATCACCTCGAGTAAAAATTAAATATTGTAAGTTTTCAATGTGAGAACGTGTTTCTTTGGCCACGGTTTTCACGTATATAGGATAAAGTAAATAAAATATACGTATAATACGTACAATTTAAAGTTTCAAATATATTTTTCTAATATTTAGTCTGCTCCAAAACGAAGAATCTTCTTTGAAAATAAAAAAATGAAATCCTAATCGACTGTTGTAAAATTTGGTAATTTTTATGCATTATATTATTAATCAATCGATGTATTTTATTTATTCAAAAACTGAGTTCATGGAATGAAAAATATAGAAACACGAGAACAAATAGTGTCAAATCCACAAAAACTTGTCAATAAAATTATCTTGAGATTGTCAAAATAATTGAAAGATCAAACAGCTACTTCATTGCGTTATAGAAAATCTGAAAATTGATTAATGACGTGGGAAAAAAAAAATTAAAAAATTAAAAAAAACGAAAACTTTGATAGTTGTAAAAAAAAGAACAAAAAACTAAAAGTATGAAGAAGAATTTCCAAAACGAAAGATATCAGCTGTATGCACATACAGTTGCAGTTTTAATAATTAAGGGTAGCCAATTAGTGAGACATGGAAAAGAATAAGATTCCTGGAGCAATTTGCTGCAGTCGAGAAACGAGTTATATACCTATATATGTATAGCTATCTTTATATATATAATATATATCTATGTGTGTGTGTGTGTGTGTGTGTGTGTAAAATAAGAGGTAGGTAGGTAATAGTCTTTTGCTTGGATTACAGCTTCTCAGATCTTGCCAGAAATATTATGTCGTTTGGTTGCAGGAGAAACTCTTTCAATTAATTCTGACATGTGCGAGACGTGCGACCGCCGTTGATATGTATGTACACACATACATACATATATATACATAAACGTAAATCGTTGCCAGCAATTTGGAGTAGCTTAATAAAAAGTGAACCGAAGGAAATAAATAACCAAAAATAATAAATGAATACAAAAACTGAGACATATATGTATATAATTATGTAATACCTATATACATATATACAGGCGTAATTTATTATTGTAATTTCGGTTTTTCTTTTGTTTTTTTGACTTTTATACCAAAAGAACAAAAAAAATCAAAAAAAAAAATTACCTAGGGTGGACTGCAGAATATTCCCTGAGGCATTTTAGATCGACGACAATCGTTTCAAAGCCGACCGATAGTCCGTAAATATTAATCAAAGTCGGTATACATATATATAGCTGTATACGTATATATGTAGGTATGTATATACATATGTATATACATATATGTGCATATCATACATATATGAGTTTAAAAAATATACAGCTCGTATAAATATTTGTATGGATAAGTCCCCGGATAGCCGATGATATATCCAGGAACCTTTCAACATCTTTATCAACTAGCTCACCAAGTGCGTCGCGGTCGTGCGATAAATTATATACCTATATATGTATACACCTATAACACTCGTTCTAGCTGTTTGTTCGGACAACATTCTATCCCAGGTATAACATACATGTACTCGAAGTTGAAAAAAAAAAGGTGAAAAAGAACAAAAAAAAAAAATTATCGATGCGAGGAGGAGACCGCGAGGCCGGTTATTCCTATCTAGGTATATACATATTATAGGTATAAACTACGCCACGAAGTGCTTGGCTAAACTTCGTCGCTATTATTTAAGAAATTTTTTTTTTTTCGTTTTATGGTTATAAAAAATTCAACGATTGATGGAGAAAAAATAATTGTTATATCTCTGTCTAATCAAATTGACGACAGTAATTATTGTTATTCGTCGTGTTAGAAATGGTTCACAAATTGTGACAAAAAATAAAAAAAAAATAAGATAAAAAAAATATATATCCAAAACTTGAGAAAAATTTTCAAAAATAGAATTTCAAATAAAAATAAGATCGAGGGCTTTAGCTTAATTCTATCCAAATTATTTCTAAGGTTTTTTTTTCCTTCTTCCACTCAGATATCAAACTTTTTTTTTTTTTTTGTATCCAGATCAAAAAATTTGAAACGTATAATCTCGAAGTTATATATAAGTGTATATAAATTTTCAACGGATAGAAATGAGCAGACATAAATCTGTATCGTCGTTTCGTAACTGTCACATATAGTTACACATATGTATAACAGATTTACATTAGATATATATCTCGAAAGCCAATTATAATAACGGAACGTTTTGTACTTTTTGTATTCATTTTTATTTTTATTATTATCATTTTTATGTTTTTTTTTTGCAATACTGATATATCGATTAAGAATTTTATAACGGTTTGATAAATCTAACTTATAGTATATAGGTTATTGCCTCGGTTATTGCCCATACCGTTCGTAAGGCATTGGCCCAATAGCTTCAAAAACTCTGTGACTCATAATCATTGAACGGTTTATATATATATATATTACTAAACTTCAAAATTTTTCCCTAAACATTTCCCGTGCTTTTCCATATCCGTATATAGGTATCTAATCCATATACATACATATTAGGGTGTGTCATTTTGGGGCAACTTTTTTTTTCAACTTACAAACAGGTTCTATACTTGCAGGAAGGTAAAATCAGAAGCCTGTTACAATTTGAGATCTTAATATTAATATTAAGAGGTGCCTCATCGCGAATTTCTATATTTCCCATTCAAATAGCACGGGAAATGTTCTAGTGGCACACTTCAATTTTTATATCTCAAGTACTAATCTACTCAGAATGATTCTGCCTAGCTACTTTTGTTCGAAATTGAACGCTCTACAAAAAAGGTCTCTTGGTATTTTTCGATAAATCTAACTATTTCCAAGTTGGTCATTGGTTAACTACCATTGATAGCCAACGACCAACTTGGAAACAGCTAGATTTATCGAAAAATACCAGGATACCTTTTTTGTAGAGCGTTCAATTTCGAACAAAAGTAGCTATGCAGAATCATTCTGAGTAGATTAGTACTTGAGATATAAAAATTGAAGTGTGCCACTATAGAACATTTCCCGTGTTATTTAAATGGGAAATAGATATTCGCGACGAGGCACCTCTTAATATTAATATTAAGATCTCAAATTTTAACAAGCTTCTTATTTTACCTTCCTGCAAGTATACAACCTGTTTGTAAGTTGAAAAAAAAAGTTGCCCCAAAATGACACACCCTAATACACATATGTATAATATGTCGATAGATCTAAATGTATATCAGGGAATAATAATTTAATATTTCTTAATATTTGTTGGATAGATCGAAAGAGCGATCATTAAGTCATTAAATTCCTTATACAATAATTATTATAAAAGGTAAGCTCGATGATTCCCAATAATTATCTTTAAAACTGTTTTACTTTCGATTCTCGAGTAGCGTAGGTGGCTGCCCAGGAATTAATTATTGTCTTTCATCTACCGCAGTTTCATGCGCAATGATTGATGGGTTCGATGAAGGATTTTAGATTACCAACCTATTCAATACCGGTGATAGAAAATTACAGGCTTTAATATTGCCTACGACTATTCACATGATATACAACTATAATATGTATAGAATATTATATATACCTACCGGGTGATCGTTTCCACAATACCTACCGCAACACACAGCCCACATGAGCCTTCACTCCCTTATAATCTCAGGTTATCGAGGCTTTGAAATCTTTGAGATGAAATGACGAAAGGTGATGAAATATTGTTCCCGAATGATGAAAAAATTAAACTCACTGCATCATAGGTATGTATGTGGGGCATTCCATACCAACTCGACCTGGCCGTGACCCTCGACCTCTCAGATCTGGTCCGCGTTTTTTTGTATCATTCTTCTGACTCTAAATAGCAACTTGAATTTTTTTCAGATTTTTCAAACTAAATTTAAGCGCGTCGTGAATTTTTTAGGTTCTTTTTTCAACACCTCGATGACCGTGATCGAAAAATCTGAAAAAATTCTCAAAAATTCTGTGTCCGAGACGAAAATTTCTTGCTCAATATTCGAAATGTCTGGGCTTTTGCTTCAACCTATTTCTTAGCTTTTTGAACGAGAATAAGTGAAAAAAATTAGAGCAGAGGTCAATTTTTAAATATATATGCTCCAGAAAAATCTGAGCAAAATTCTCAAAAATCCGGTGGTGTGCATGAAAAAATTCAAGCAACAGTCCACAATAAATTGACCTCCGCTTCTATTTTTTTTTTCCTTTTTTTCGTTAAAAAAGCTAAAAAACAGGTTAAAGCAAAAGCCCAGACATTTTGAATATTCGGTCAAAAATTTTCATTTCTGAAACAGAATTATTAAGCATTTGTTCAGATTCTCGATCACGGCCATCGAGGTGTTGAAAAAAAAACTCAAAAAGTTCATGACGCGCTCAAATTTATTTTGAAAAATCTGAAAAAAGATTCTTGTTGCTATTTAGAGTTGGAAAAATGATACAAAACATCGCGGATCAGAACTGAGAGGTCGAGGGTCACGGCCAGGTCGAGTTGGTATGGAATGCCCCATGTATGTACATAAATGTGTTCACAATTTGAGATACTGTTTAATTTGAAGTAGGTACGTATACATATCGACGATCATCGTTAAGTACAGAATATATGTATAGGTAGGTACGTATGGTAGCTAAGATCACTGTCCATATCGAGGTCACATCAATTGCCCTTCAATAAACCGAGGAGGAGGTACAACATACATGCCTATATTACCAAGTAATAAAATGACAAAGACTTTTGTCTATCGGCGAGATGTCTTATTCGAATCTGTACCTATACGACGTGTATCTACTTACTAGCCACGTTGTACTTATAGGCATATAATCTATATTTGGACGCCTTCAAGGATCGCTAGTCTTTAGTTATTTAGATCGTAGTTAGGTATATAGATTAGTGAGATTGTCGCTATATACGGTACGAATGGTTATCAATGTTAAAGCGTTTAAAAAAAAAAAGTACATAGAAAAATACAATTTTTTTTCTGATCTCTCAATTCTCAAAATAATTAATTCTAGTCTAGAATTAAATTTCCCAAAATTCAGGACCCGAAAGACGACGAATATACGTCATGCTCCTTTTTATACTTCATATTATTTTCTAAAAAATAACGATTCAATATGTGGAGCAAAGATTTCGAGGAGTTGATAAGCAAACGACAAGTCGAAGGATTGGGAGGTCAAAAGAATAATAAAAACTTTATTTTATTTTTTTTATTTTATTTTCTTCTTCCCTTATAACTATAATAAGCCGCAAAAATATTTGCGGTCGTATCGTTAATTATCACCAAGCAATGTATCGATTAACATATTATTATCTGTTTACGTAACCCGTCCGCACTTGTTATGCGAACTCCAATAATATACTTTATCTTTGTTTATAATTTTGCGAACAGCAGCTCTGTATTCACATATATTTCATATATTATACTTTTGCGGCATTTCCTTTGACGCAATATTATAAATATGCGTTCTATGTCTTGTCTGGACTTGATGATCTGCTGCTACAGTGTGAAAAATATTGAACGAAATAAAAAAAGAAAGAGAAAAAAAAAATTAGAATTCTTCATCCTCGTTATTTTCCATGAATTTTATTATTTTTCTTTTTCAAATTAAACCTCGGATCATTATTCCGGTTATATATGGATGAAAGTATAATTATAGGACAAATCAACTAGATTCGCTAATTGCAAATTATTTAAGCCATTTAAGGGGACCAGTACAGCTTGGTTTGGGAAATTTGGAGTACTCCAACATTTATTTATTTGTTAACCCAAGTTTATTTCACATCAAAAAAAAATTTTCTTCGAAAAACTTTGTCAAGGTTTTAGGCACATCGTTGGTCCAATTCAACCTCTCATGGTCTTGCTTTCTTCAGACAGCAATTCTACATCTTATGAACGTAGGGATTGGTAAACAAAAAATTCATGTCAAAAGTTACGGTCAATTATCCAAAATTTCCAATATTTAGGCCACTAATTTGCAAATAACTTGGCCAACACGAAATTGTAAAAAAATTCCCTTGTTCACACGATGAGGATTTCTTTTCTGAACAAAATGAGCCCTCAACGACCTTAATCGGAACAACGAGGTGCCTAAAATCTTACGACAAAGATTTTGAAAGAAATTTTTTTTTGATGTGAAATAAACTTTGGCTGAGAAATAAATGCATTTCGGAGTACTCCGAATTTCCAAAACCAAGCTGTACTGGTTCCCTTAATCCGCATTTAATTCGGCGTTAAATTATTATTAGGTACAAGTTTTGCTATAGGAACAGGTCTTTCGCTTTATGTGTACCCAGATATCTCTAGGCTCGCGGATCCGTTTCTCAAACCACATCCGGACTCTCGAAATATCTTGTAGCCAACCAGGCATGTGACGCCAAGATCCGCTCCAAAATCCCTCTCTAATTTTTCGTTTATTTATTTATTCGTTATTTTTTTTTTTATTTTCTTACACTCGCAAACCTGCAGACCCAGTCCCTTTCTAGTATAATACCTACATATAATGACCCCAGTCAACACGCAAAGGCTAGAACTTTCTATCCCATTTTATACGTCCGTGTTATAGCTAAATGTTAACGTTACATCGACAAGCTGGTATTACAATACCCACGATACCCATGCTGTGAATTTTAATTTATTTCTCCATTTCGAAAGAAATTATTTAATATTTTTGTAAGAAGTATACACTGGGAGTGTAAATCTACTTAAGGAAATCTGACTTTTGTGCAATACCATTCTTACTTTATCAATTATATGCTTTGTAATAAAAAAGCATTCCGTCGATTCTACGTCTTTTGTTATTTTCATTTTATTTTTGTTATAAATTTTGAAATTTTCCATCGTCGAATGGATCGTGCAATTGATGAATCTACCATCGTATACCTATTATAGTCGTTCTATTTTTTTTCCGGGTCATTTAACGGTTGTTGAGGGAAATACCGAGTCGGACTCATAGATCGTGATAATATGCACAGCTCATTGCAGAAAGGCACTTCTGAGTAACTTGTGAGGAATTTTTAGAAAATGAGGAAAAAAGTCCAGTAAGTACGTCTGTTTTCACCTTGGCTAAGACCGGACTAACGTTTGACACATTATTTGCAAAAGAGTTCTACACTTCTGAAATAAAATCAGAAAACTAGTGAGTACAGGTCCCACTCTGCGGTATCGTTCAATTAGTCAATAGTCTGTGGTAATAGTGATTTATCGCTTATTTTTATCGACAATTTATTCGATATAAAGTTCGCCGTATACTCCCTAGAGACTTTGTACCGAACGACTACTTATACGAGTTGATCTTCTAGGTCAGGATTCAGCTTGTGTGTTAGTGTGGTATAATTGTGTTATTATCTATTTGAAGTCAGTGGGACATGTTGGACGTAATTATTATACACACAATGAAAAAATATAATCTTCATCGCCTCTCGAGGTCTTCAACTCTTCATTACCTATCAATACTACGCTGCAGCGTCTGGATATACCGATTTTTCAGTGACAGAGGCAACGAGGCCGGATTGCAGTTCCGGAGTTTCAAAATTTTGAATTCTAATATTATATACTTACAGTTTTTGGAAAGGAAATTAGCAAAAAACAAGAATATAAAATTGGAATCGAACGACACCGAAGGTTCGAAATACCGAAAGCTAAATATCCGAAAGGCCAGAACTTAGAAACTTAAAATTCACGCAGGGAGCATCGTGATCCGTAACAAATTTTGGTATTTTTATACTGAATCCGTAATTTTGCATCATCCAGAATTTTTAACATCCGGAATTTCCGACCTCGATGCATAATCCGATAAGGAATTTGCTTGTCTATTTTATGCACCGGTATGAGTATGATTATAATTATCCTAGAAATATGAAACATACGTCCCAAAATAAGTCCAGACGATAAAAAAAAAGAAATGAAAAAAAATACTCTGTCCTTCACTCCCAGCTGATTCTCATCAAGCATAAAATAGATGTGGGTAGTTTCACACGAGACGAAACAATCCCACGATCAATATCATCATGGTCACCGATGTCTGCAAGGTTTCGGTCGCTTTTACCGGCCTCCTAAATGTATACCTGCAACTTCCGGACTTTTATAACTATCCGAAAAACCGCAACATTTCTTAAAAATTGAATAAACCACGAGTTTACTTTCCTTTTCGTTCGTCAGCTGCTTGCGGATGTATCGAATACATGGATCGATCCCGTATTTCATCCCACAAATTATCACCACGAGCTTATCACACCTGGGACGGTACCAATCAACGTCTACAGTAACTCAAAACGTTTCTTATAGTTTAATCTGTAGCCGGTCAGTTGTCGAACGCGTTAAGTAGGTATCTTTTCCACTTTATCTTATTAGCCGCGGTTGAACTATGTGTAAGTATGTAACAAATGTTAAGCGATATCCTCCTTTGTGTGGCTAAGGTATACTATAGCTACTTATTGTGGCTCGTGGTCGTTAGCCACAAACACATACACGTACATATGTGTGGTATGCGAATATACGAACCTATACGTTATGTGGCATAGAGTGCACTCGGCGTACTTGTGCACATAAATGCAGTACGCGATTGCAGCGAGTGTCGGACTATCCCGTTGCAATAGATTTAATCACGAGTCGCGCAAGTCTGTCTCAGGTTTTACACCGTACCGTACGGGTATATATACGATAAGAAGAGCACATAGTACATATATGTACGTACGTACATACAGAAGGGTAGAAGTTTTCTATTGTACATTAACCACGCACGGAATCACGTTTCTAAACAACCTCTCTGCTGATAGTGCAACCAAGTACCTTATACCTACGTCACGAAAATCTAATGTTTCAATACAGTTTATATCGCGACCGGCTATACTGCTATATGTTAGAGAATATATACCGCGATCAAGTTCACTTCATTATACCAGCTGCAGAGTTTCAAAACATACATCTTCAAGGGAACCAGTACAGATTGGTTTTGGAAGATCGGAGTACTCCGAAATGCATTTATTTGTCAGTCAAATTTTAATTCACATCAAAAAAAAATTATGCTTTGAAAACCTTTGTCGTAAGGTTTTAGGCACATCGTAGTTCCGATTGAGGTCGTTGAGGGCTCATTTTGTTCAGAAAAGAAATCCTCATCATGTGAACGAGGGAATTTTTCTCACAATTTCGTGTTGGCCAAGTTATTTGCAAATTAGTGGCCTAAATATTGGAAACTTTGGATAATTGACCGTAACTTTTCACATGAATTTTCTTTTACCGATCCCCACATTCATAAGATGTAGAATTGCTGTCTGAAGAAAGCAGGACCTTGAGTGGTTGAATTGGACCAACGATGTGCCTAAAACCTTACGACAAAATTTTCGGAAAAAAAAATTTTTTTGTTCAAAAAAAGAACATTTTTTTGAAATAATTTTGACTAAATTCTGTAAAAAGTATATCATATGAACTTTCGATTATCTCGAAATCTTTTTCGAAAATATATATATTTATACTTGGAGATTGGAACACTTTATGAGGATTGTTAGAGATTCTTCAGAAAATTTTCAGACATTTTCAGAGTTTCACTGCCGATCAGATTCGAGAATAAAAACAAAAAAAATTCGTAGATTGATTTATTTTTATTTTCTGTTTTCTAAAATTTTTTGTGAAAGTCTTTGAAAATGGCTGAAAATTTGCAGATTCGAGAATCTTCCCCGAATGAAACTTTTTGCAGAGTATTTCAGTCTTGCAGTTTTCAAAAGTCGATCGAAAATTTTTGTGAAAATAATTACAAAAATGGGTATATAATTTTATCTGCGGAATTGGAATTTTATTGTCTTTGATAATTTTTTTTTCTTCTTGTTTTCTCTCTTTCTTCTCTTATATTGATTGTGAACACTCGGTAGATGATAATTGATGCGGTGTTGCCGTTCACATCGACTTATGAACTATACCCATGCTCAAGAGCTGTTTATTCGCGGTGAACCCACGCAGTTGCCTTCGGTCTCGTATAGCAACCGCGAAATACTCTGTAGCTGATCAAAGCGCAGATTACCAGCTTTCATTCATGCGCGACCCACTTGAATTTCATTCAACGATTCGAGTTCGATATAATACGCGTACGCGGGCGATCATATAGGTACAATGCTCCCTCAAAGGCCTTTCTCTACGGAGGAGCGTTTTTCACACCGAAAATTGTATTTTTTTAGTCACAATTGTAAATTTTTTCATAAAAAAAAAAAAAAAGAATGAAAAGAATTTCGTCAATTTTTTTTTTTGCAATCTGCATTTTATAGATACCTTAGGGTGACCCATTTTGACCGACTATTTTTTGATTTTGAGCCTCGTATGAAAATTTGTTAGATTTTTGCATTTGAGGAGCCCTCCCCAAATTTTAGATTAATTTTAAAAAAATTTGAGGATCGCTCACGAGTTTTAAAAATTCCAAAAATTTTCATACGAGACTCAAAATCGAAAAATGTTCGGTCAAGATGGGTCATCCTAATACACCTATACACATTAGTCATCTGTTAGGTACTCAGAGAAGTTTCGTACAATCGCGATCGCTATAATGACTAACCTGAACTGATTAAGACGACGGTATTTTCGGATCAAAAAATCCGGTACAGTTTGAAACTTTAGATTTGTATATAATTAGGTATATATGTGTATATTATATATTTCTAAATTTTTTCGTTTGATATTTGAGATTAAGATAGTGGAGCCGCGTGAGATAAAACTCTAAGAGAAAGTGTCATGAGATTGATTCATGGAACCTGCGTGCAGTACGAAGATTTTTAAATACCGATCTAGGTATGTATGTGATTCCCAGCTTGGCTCGCTTTCCTGTCCCGTATAGAAATAAACTGCTATCGATAAATAACAGTTATTATACCTTTTAATAAACTTGTTCATCGGCAATAAATTGCACGCTTCGATCTACTTACACGAGATAGTCACGAATCACTAGTCGATCGTTGATCAATTAGTATAGTAGTCTACAACAAATTATACCGACTATAGGCAAAAATTTAACTCGCCTACTTGCTAGCCAATCGGTATAGAAATTCTAGTTTTATTCTACGAGTTCTCACTAAAGACTTCGAGATACAAACTAAAATTTGAGGATAGGATTTTGGGCATGTAATGGAACTCTGATTTTTACCTAAAAGTCAGAGTTATGTCCGTTTTTTGGGCAGGCTTAAGCACAAACTGGACTTTTCAAATTCTAGTTTAGACCTCTAGACTCTAGAATTCAGAGAGGCTTCGTGATTCTGATTTTGAGACGTGACTCGGTAGACTCCTCGATCTTTGATAAAACGTTTTGTTAACTGATTTACGAATACATTCTGAGTCGAAAATAAAATTGATCATTGGGTTGATTTTTCCAGACTTTTGAGGCTGTAAGTAGAATTTAAAAACTTCATAGAACGTAGACTCGTTATTCAAAATTTCAAGTAAAATCGCCGATTAGGATTTAAACCCCTTAATTTTTCTGAAACAAAATTATATTTCTATCGAGAATACAACTGGGGAACATAGGAATTGAAGTTTTCGAGAATCAATCCTAAAATTTCTATTTCGACTTGGGTATTATACTTTCAGCAAATGAAAATTGGAACTAAATATCGGTGACCATAATTTTTTATCGTTATTAACCCAAGACGGTCACACCTCATGAGAATCCTGTGGTGGTTACATGGGGTGTCACACACCCCAAGCAGTTTGAACCGCTGTAGAATTTCGTAGAATTATTCCGGGGCCCAAGAAAAAAATTGAGAACATCTTTCAAACGTTTCTATATTAACCTGTCCAAGAATATAACGAAAATTTCAGTTTTGAATATGTTTAAAAAATATGTGAAAAAAAAATCCCAGAAATGCCCTTTTTTTTTTACAAAAAATGCTGTAATTTTTTTGTTTTTTGACATATCGACAAAATTCAAGCAGGGTCTGATTCCTGAAAGTATTCTCTTTCTGGTGACTATATTAGTTTTTGTGGGTTTTTCAAATAGTATATTTATTTTGCACTATGAACATGCAAGTTTCAGTGGCAAAATGATGTACAGGATGTCGATGATTTTTTATGTAAAATGATAATTTCTTTGTTGAAAACTCTTCAAAAAGTGGCTCGAAAATGGCCTGGCGTGTGTCACACCCCATGTGACCGTCTTGGTTTAAATTCTTGAGATATTATAAAATCAGATTTTGATGGACACATTTGTTCAGAAAATTTCCAAACTTTATTTCTCTTCACGAATCTGAGTACCTTTACTCGATCATCATGCTTGAAGAGCTATTGGTCTGATTTTGTGCATCTATGACAAGTAAGAAAGAACTTAACACCTTTAATGCCTTGAAGTGGTGAACTGAAGTAAGATATTAATAGGACGTAAACTACTCTCGAAGAAGTTGTTATCGGCTGGAATATCCGGTGTCCACTGCATCACTGCGATTTTTATTTTATTTTTCTTTTACTTCGTACGCATGCACGCACGCACGCACGCAGGCATCTCGGATACTCGAAGTGTTAGGATATATGTGTGAAATAAATCGGTGGCTAGTGAAGCTGTGCCGTAAACTGAAGTTCGACAAACATCAGATCGTTCGTTGGTCTGAGCTGGAACCGCGATGCGAGGTTCATTGATAATAATTATTCAAATGATTCTCTCTGATCACACTCGAACTGCATATATACCATCAATTCACCATATATTTGCATAGAAGCAGAGAGTAGTCGTGTCGCAGATATTCATTTATTTTATTTTTTCTCTTCTTCATTCTCACTCCTTTTACGTACGCGTCCCTTATATACGTCCATGTCTCTCGGCGCGCTGAGAAACCGAGAAAACCTCTGGACGAAAGGAAGTCCTAACTCTTATTGAGCCTGCATCCCAGTTTCTGAGAGATTTCTATCGCCACGAATTAATTAAGCCGTTTCTCCACCCTGCGGACATATAATCTTAAGAAATACATACCTACATACGTGTGTACGTTACATACATACATACCTACTGTTACATAAAAAAGATTAAGTACGTTGCCAGATTTAATGAAATTTCGCATATTATTTCGTCAGATTTTGTTCAACTTAATTCAGCATGGGAATGTAAAGCACGTAATTCGTGCCGTACGATTCATTCTGTTTCTTCAAATTATATTTAGGTCTTTTTTCAGGCATTTAACTTCCATTGAGTAGTCTAACTGCAGGAATAATAGAACGTTACATTCGACCATTTATTTGTACACTTGAACCTTTGTGAGGCGTATAGTTTACAAAGTGGACAAGTTTCTAAAGAACTTGGGTATAAATCGCGGGAAAAAAAAATTCCCAAGCAGCTCGTAAACGAGATTTGTTAAGAGTGACACTTCTCGTAATGAACTTTTACAAGCATAATAAATGAATTCTCAAGAACGGTCGTCTGCGGTTCAAGCCCCAAGACGTATGAATCATCGTTCTATTCCTAGTTAGCGATAGACCCTATAATAGTTTATATTTTAGATCAAGAGGAGGCGCAGAAGGAGCTGCAAATCTATTATTGCACTCTCATCCTCATGCTAGCAGTCTAACTCCTGCACCGATGTATAATACGTGTATGTACCTACATACGTACGTCGCTAACGAAAGCAGCTCGTTCTTCTTCTTCTTGTTGTTGGTAAAATAAAAAAAAAAAAAAAAAACAGCCACGGCGACGTCGGTGGTCCATTTTTTAGTCGACTCCATTGATCAGACTGCGAATACCATCACCTGCACTCACTTAACTCATACGATCACGCTCGTGTCTCACGAACATCGAAACGTATTGTAATAGTAAATTTGTTCGAAATTCGAATAACATTTTGGAGTCTTGCAAAAGTGATTACTGGCGGTCTGTTTTTTTCTCTAATTTCTGTTTGAGTTCGTAAAAGATGACGTTGCGATGCGACTTGGATAAGGTGCTACTGCTGTTGATCCCAATCGTGAGTTGTTGTAGAAACTTTTCTGTGCGGTAACTTTTAAGGAAATAATTCCTCACGAAAGGTAAATGGGCCAGTTTATTTGGTAGTGATTCAGGTCCGCGTTTGAAACTGAAATAATCTTGTTCACCGCGGTAGAAGAAGAGTGGGCTGAAAAGTGATCCTGCCTGCCGCAACTGCAACATATCAGGGTGAAAAAGATACCCGCCGTAACGATATGCCAACTCGGTTGTCCGAAAGGGTCTTTCGAGAGTCGGAGGTATATGTGTGTACCTGAAGAGCGAAGAGAAGATCTGGACATTTGAAATCCCACAATCCCCAAAGACCAAAAACGGAGACTGATCAGTAATACTATATCAGACCCGTGTAATTCAAGCTCCTGAATTTAATACGGATATATGTTGAATTTCAGCGGAGTTCGCGGCCATATCTTCAGGATATAGTTTTATCCAGCACGTTTTAAAACCGTATATGGAATCACAAAGTTAAATACCGCCAAAAAACTGGCTACCATCAACCAATCCGCGACCCGTTGTATACTCGGTGAAAACTGACCGATGTCCAATCGGTAAGCACTGCAGAAATGATCGTCCATTGATTGGCTCGGAATGAACGTATTGAGTGTACGCTGCAGAGTGTGGGGTACGAATATGTCCCCGATTTGGCTTTTAGGGTACTCATTTGTAAGTCGTTGGAAGTTTCCAAAGGACGACTATATTTGAAATTCGTTGATTCGTTTTTTTTCTTTTTTTATAACCGACAAAGGAACTGCAGTTCACCGAGTGTTACAAAGAGAATGGCTGTACCATATCCTTGGTGGGTAATTTACGTCACTTTAGTGTTCCCAAAGAACATAGTGGAATATTGGTATACCCTACAATACATCGCTTATGTATGCGTACTTTTAACCGAACAGCTGCACACGCCTGTAAACCGATCACATGCGTTTTCTCGAGTCGCAAGAAATTTAGGTGCTCTTCGACTCGATGTTGTTTATAAATTTTCTTCTTTTTGCTATTCTTCTTCGTCTTCATTGAACAGGAAATTTATATATTATACCGGGGCACATCGTTTCTTTATCGCTACCTCCCCATCCGTCTTTCAGCTTATTCGCGAATCATCTGGAGAACGGATTACATACGCCCTCGTGGGAATTTCAACTGTTTTGCGGAATCGCGCTATATATTGTACTCATTTTATTGATATTTCAATTTTCTTTGACCCTCCGTAGTCACCGTGGGTTAAATTGACCCGGCTTCAAATTTGGGGCTAAATATCTGGATTTGGATGGAATAAATACCTTTTTTAAACCCCCCCTCCATTAGGTTATTTTTATTTATTTTTTCTATCAAAGTACCATATCTCGTGAGTATCACTCTGAAATTTTTTGAAGAAAAATTGAAAAATGAAAAAGCTACGAATGTTTTACTGAAAAAGTACATTTTTTGGACATTCACATGTTCACGATTTTTTTTTTTTCGACACGTTAATATCAGATTTTTTCCAAATTGACTGTCGCTACATATTCTACGATGTTCAAAATATGTTCTATAATTTTTTGACAAAAATCGGACGGATACTTTTTGTACGGCAGTCATTTGAAAATGACATTGGGTCAATTCGACCCC
Source organism: Macrophya alboannulata (assembly GCA_949628255.1). Lineage (NCBI taxonomy): Eukaryota > Metazoa > Arthropoda > Insecta > Hymenoptera > Tenthredinidae > Macrophya > Macrophya alboannulata. Next base: position 9,442,862 of record OX451212.1, on the reverse strand, counting down.
CAGTGTGACTACAGAGGGTTAAAAAAAAATCTAAATCAAACTTTGTATTCATTTTATTTAGTTTTCTTTTCTTTACACTTGGAATCGTTGGTTGTCAAACAAGCAACCCTCTTAGCTCTGCAGGTTTATCCTCCCTGTTATGTCGTAGGTAGGTATATACGTATGTATATTCTTCTACGTTTAAATTTGAATTGCAAATACTTCAATAGCCAGTCGAAATCTCGGTAATGTATGTACATACATACAAACATACATAGGTAGGTATGTACATACATACGCAAAGTTCTCATTGTCACTGTAGCTAAAGTACGACTCTCAGTTTTGCAATTCTAATATCTTTCACGCATCGAGCCCGGGCAGTAATCTTGTATCAATGCCAACGAATCACGAACGAAACGACTTGTGCCTCTCTATTACACACATACACACACTGCCAATTATATATTTACGCCTATTTCTTTACGAAATATTTCAACAATTTTGAAAGAAAAATTTCTTCGTCAATTACGTTCATTTACTTTTTTCATACTCGAATCGTATATATTACGAATTTATTAGGTACAAAAACTGTATCGATAATTTGAATGAAAAGCCAAAGGCTGAAAAAAAAAAAAAATAGTGGAATCCTTAGTTCAGGTAGGACCGTGGCATACCAAAAATTCCTGAGATATTTGGGATACCTGAAGCATCACGAATGCGATGTCAATACATACACTGAATTGGAAGAAGGCTAGATAAGACGTTGCTATACGGAAATTTGTGTAATTCTTTTTTTCAATTGCAGCGGGTTAATTACCGCGCGACGAGAAACGGCACTTGTTAGAAAGACGAATTTTCTGATTATTAATATGAATTAAAAAAGCATTAAAATCGTAACGAGCGATGTCAAGATAAAAGAACAAGAAGAAGAAGAATGAGAATGAGAAAAAAAAATCAGGTCGCAATTTTCAACCAATTGTCATTGCTCTGTACTCGTCCTTACGTAATACGTACTAGCTGAATATACATGTATACATATACAGGGTGTCCCAGAACTAAATGTCCAAAATGAAAGGTGTCATAGAGGAGGTCGAACCGAGTAAATTGACCCGAAGAACATGGGGTCTGCGAAGTCGCGTTCGCGAGATACCACCGATTAAAAAGTATCGCTTTGCGCCACGATCGCGGCGCAAAGCGATAATTTTTAACCGGCGATATCTCGCGAACGCGACTTCGCAGACCCCATGTTCTTCGGGTCAATTTACTCGGTTCGACCTCCTCTATGACACCTTTCATTTTGGACATTTAGTTCTGGGACACCCTGTACACCTACACATATATCAACGTATAATATCCATACCCACTATTCTTGTCATAAGAGATCTTTGTCCAGACGACCGTAGAGGTAATTTGAGTTCCTAAATAATTGCCTTAGTCTCATATATAAGTCCGTACTCTCTGTATACTGCAAGTACACAAAGTTCTTTAAGGCGAACGACGAATAGTATGCGTATACCATATTATGTAATACCTAAAGATTTAATGGCGCGCTAAGTAAGAGACTGCGTCCTCTGGTATGTATACGTATACGTATAAGCATAATACACAAGCGTGCAGATTTTTGTTAGTGTTGAGCCATTTCAGAGCTTTGAGACTAGTAGTAAAATGTGTCTTAGTCTTAGTACATTAGGCCCCGGTAATAATGAGACGTGTCTGTCTTCATTGCGCGAATTGATAGTTCTTTTTTTTTTCTTCTTCTTCTCTCTTAGGTTTTTTCAGCGGCGTTTCTCTGAAGTCAGACCACCATCATTTCTGCTGAATTTATTAGAAGTACGAGTACATACTCGTTTGTTACTCGGGCTCAGGAATAAAGAATAAAATGCGAATTGAAATCGCATACCGTCGTTATAAGTAAACAAGAATTAATGCATCGGGAATCTGTGCAGCAACGCGATGATCATTCTCGGTTTTGATTGGATACGAAGATTTTTATCTAACGATTGTATATACGTTCAAATTCCTACGGTAGTTCCATCAATTATTCCTGTACCTGTACCGATATATCCGATCGGTAATTAGAAACAGAAGTACAGAACAAAAAAAAAAAAATAATTAAACTTCAAGAAGCAATAAATTTATTTTTAATTCTTAAATTCCGATGTACCTATCTACTGTACTGTTCGCCGCAAATATTATTTAACTGCGTGAATAAATTTTATAGTGAAATTTTAATCAATCTTCAATCCTGTGGGTAATATATTGATTATTTTAATTCATTCCGTAACTTACGAATTACAGTGAGAATAAAAAAAAAGAAGCTGGTAAATCGGCTGACCACAATTATGGGCCAGACTTAAAACTTCCTGCCCAAATCTTTCAAGGAAATAAAAAAAAACACATGTATGAAGATTTCCGGAAATAATTATTGGTAGGCAATTTTCAGATGAGAGGGGTGAAAAAAATCTGACCTTGTATTCGTGATCAACGATGAAGAAAACCTTGAGATACCAATTTTTATTCGAATCCGTCGATCCTTTCTCAAGATATCGTCGATTAAATTATTTTCTTCAAAATTTTGGTCTTCGAATATCTCAAAAACTACTAGATCGATATAATCCAGAATCTAATCAGTTCTAACGTCGAAGAATCCGCGTCGATTGATACCGAATTCATCAAAATCCGATCATTCGTTATCGAGATATCGTCGGACAAAAAAACTGATCACGCACATACATACAGTAGAACCTCGATTATCCGAACCTCGATCATCCGAACCCTCAATTATCCGAACGATGACTTAGTTTATCCGAACGCTCAATTATCCGAACGTTGGCGTGAAAGATACATTGTTGTACATTATAAATTGACGATTTTAGAAAAAAAAATAAATAAAAAAAAGCATTCGACTTCTTTCAGGTGTTTAAAATACATATAATATATATTTCAACATTAATATGTATGTCAAATTTTAATATATATGTATGTACCGTTTTTATGTAAAAAGGTGTTGTTTATGATCTCGTCCCAAAAAACCCACGTTTCGATTATCCGAACTTTTGATTATCCGAACTAGTCTCGGTCCCAATTGGTTCGGATAATCGAGGTTCTACTGTACATACATACACACACCCAGCGTCCGTCTGAAAATGGTCGGAGGTGATTCTCTTGACCTTGAAACGTGGAGATCTGATGAAAACTCAACTTTTCATTTTCCGGGTTGATTACAATAACTTCCCTCTTGCTAAAGCGGGAATTTGATAAAAAATGAAAGAAATTTTGTAAATTTTGGTTAGAATGTCGGACCCACTTGTTTGCAGACCGGTATAATATTTCGGTTAATTGTTCTCGACTTTAAATAGACGTTGTATAGGATAGCCTTGGCTGATGTGCCAACGTTAAAATAATCCGAACTATAGAACAGCAAAACAGTTCTGTGTGATGGTCAGAATGCAGCGATCGAATCAATTAGATCGTGACCTTTTTTCTGTTTTTTTTTTTTTTGTATCTCTTTCTGAATGAAATAATCTTTTTTGGGGGGGGGGGAATTTTAATTTGTCAAGAGCGTGAGAAAAGGTTTGAAAAATTTTAATACTCGGGACCGATTTAGGCAGCACGCTGCATTGCATAATATTTAGTGTATAAAAATATGAATAGGTAACAGCTATATGTATAGGTTGTATATGTAGCGCTTTGGAAATTCTTGGGATTAGTAAACTGACCCAGAAATTAATTTTACGTTTTCGTTATATACCTGGGTTTAGAATTGTATGTAATACATGACCGTTAAGAAGGTTGAAGCTTAGGCGGTCAGTTTCCAGGAATGCTTTGAAGTTACGTGCTGCATGAGGCTTAGAAATTGGCATAGTTTCAATATTACCGCAGCATGGGAAATGCGCGAGGTTGTATAGAGTTGGATCTGTCAAAAACTGGGTAAACGTAATAAAGCTGACAAAAAGTAAGAAAATGAAATTTAAGAAAAAGAAAAAAAAAAAAGAAACTGTCAGCAAATAATGAAATGTCGCTTTTTAAAGAGACCTACTATTATTCTATGTACGCTTGATATACATAGGTATAACAAGTTCCATCGCTAATTGTAGAAAATGATAACCACGGTCGTAAACCGATTAATAATGTCTTGTATAAAAATTTATTTCTATCCTGCTGAACGAGTTTTACGATTTTTTATCATTTTTCTGTTCCAGGTGAGTGACTATCCCGATCATTCACGTCTCTGGCAACGGCTAGCTAGAATAACGCAGCTGTTTTTCATACCTTCTGATCTTGATCACGTACGTAATACGTACAAACACACACACAGACACACAGACACGTGTTATTTGTAGGTACTATGAATAAAATATCGTCTATAAAGTTGAACGGACTTTTTCGAACTCAGAAAAAAAAAAACGAAAATATTAACAACAAAAAATATCGAAATTTGAAGATTTTACATTTTTATTGCCTATACTGCACTGTATTCAAGCTTAGTGTTCTATTTACGAGCAAAGCTCGAGCCGAAGTCGAGTCAAAGGTTACTTTTGCCCTAGAAATACATTACTGCCCCCGAAATATTATTATTATTTAAAAAAACAAAAATTTTTTTTATCAAAAAAACGTGGTCGAACCTGACTGACTTAATTCTTCATAGTATCGTAAAACTCGTAACATTATTACGGTGCCAAATAAAATATCCAATTTACGACGCTCACCTTTGGCATCCTGAAGAATTTTTGTGTAACGATCTTTTTTTTCGTGTGTTTTTTCTTTACTTCACACATTGCCCTCGTTTATCAATTTTATTATAAAAATATCCACTTCGGGAAGTGCAGAAGAGCTGCGATAATATAATTGAAAATACGGTTTTATTATTATTCGATTATAAATTTAATTGAATGACCCAAATTATTAGGGCTATGGCTTGGCTGAAAGGTTGAATTAAGGTTGAGTAACGCTATCGCAGTTTCCAGCAAACCAATCAACTAACAAATTCATTTATTCATTTACGATTACACATCTATGATGTGATCTCTCTGACCGTTTACCAATGAATTCACACGATCGGATTATACTGTCTGCATATATATATACTGTTAAACTTTATACGACTTAATCAACTCAATTTACGAGATTATAGATATATAATATATATATATATATATATATACGTACGGGAAAGTTGTTTGACCGCCTTTAAAATTTTTATTATATCTTGCAATTAGTACGGGTGGAAATAATAATGGAACTAAAAACGCTCGACCGCGTTATTCCACTCACAAAAATAGAAAAAAAAAATAAAATTTTCTATTTGAAAATCAGTGATATTATCGGATGAGGATAATTTTTCCGTTTTCGGAATCAGAAGAACCTTGAGAACGAAACGAAATGAAAGAGAGAAAAAATAAAAAATGAAAAGAAACCAACCGATTTAGTCAGTGGGAAGTGTAATCGGTTGTTCCCGGCGATCTTCCGTGCGTAAAATTAACTAATTAACAATTCAGATTGGTCCTAGTCTGGATAGTTTAAAATCTTGTACAAGGTCTAGACGACAGTGAGAGTGTTTCTATGTAACCGGAAACGAGTTTTATTCTTCTTTCTTCTTTTTTTTCTCTAATTTTTCCTTTTTTTTTTATTTTTTATTCACATCCATTTCGTTCGAACCGTCTACCGCGGATACTAGAAGCAGTAGATTGCGAAAGCGAGTGATTTAACGATCTGGTAGCAATTACAAGCTCAGATATTGATCTTTGCTGAATATCACATTCCCTAATCATTCTATTGCTCTCTCTAGCGACTAGGCAGTACATAAGTTCTATACACCACAACCGAGAACGTTTTACGATTTCGAGTTACTCAAGTTAAACGATAGATGGATAGGTATTATACATTAGGGTGGTTATTTTGGGTATTTTCAAAATTTAATACAGACGTCCCCAGAAATCCTTTGAAATATATTTAAAAAAAATTCCTGTAAAGTTTGAGCCCTTAATATCAATATTAACACGTGCCTCCAAGCGCCCAAAGTTCTAAATACAAAATACATGTATTTTTGTGCATCGATTGTATGAAAATTGTTATCTCACAAGATAATTGCTCAAAAATTGTGAAACTTGGCTTAGTTGTTGCCAACAACAAGAGGTATGCGTTTAACAGTAAGTTATAGGTCAGTTTTGGATTCTATCGCTATTATTCAACAAGGAGATATATAAAAATTAGAATCTACTATGGTAAAGGCATTACCGATCCAAGGTCGGAATTTTTTTTAACTGCTACAACGAACGTTAAGACAATTATCGTCTTTATTTAGCACTTCGTGGGTAGGTGGTTTCAGGGTCATAAATTTACCCACCAAATATTCTAGAAATGCGTAGGTAGACGGTGACATTATACAAAAAGTTTTAAATCCGTTGTTATACCTTTTAGAAAATCGCTAATCGTTAAAGGCATATTAGTCGAATGAGCAATATATCTCTGGAAGGAACTAGCGAACTAATCGACAGCCGAAAATTTACTCATGTTTCTGGTTTACTCAAAAATTCGGTTTTTACCACGATTCAAGAAGAATGAATAAAGATTTCGTTAATCCCTAGGGACAATCGTGCTCTTCATAGAGCCCTCCTCTATAGATTGAATCCCGAAAATTCAACGTCGCTAGAAAATCAACAAAATTGCGTAAAAAAAAAAACGAAAAACGTCATAAAATTGAATCCAAAATTTCTTTTCACCGATTTTCTGGACCAATCAATGCGTTATGGTGTTTTTCAACCCCAGTCAAAATTTCGAGTAGATATCTACAACAGTTTTCGAAATATCGTAGCAAGACCATGGAAAAATGTACCGTTTCGAGAAAATCACGTTCGAAGTTTCGGTACAGTATTTTTGCCAGGACAGTCAAAAACTACCTGCACTGAAGAATTGAGTGTGCAAAACATTTTCAACCCCAGCAACGGTCGCAGAAGGTTTATGTTATCTTTATCATTGAAGGGCGAAGGCTAAAAGAAACCCTAGGGATCAGGATAATACCCAGACCGATAAGCAGGGTCCGGTTGTTCGGCCACTTGCATTTGACCGGTCCTGAACCACTCTAAGCTTTCCGCTCTCCTTTACTCAATTTTGGGAATCACTAAGAAAAAAATTGACGGAAAATATTCTTCGAAAATCACGTCACTATCGGAATGTGTGAAAAATTGGGGATCGATTTATTCGAAATTTCAAACTTTGCGGGGCCCCTTATTGCGTCCATGATTCTAACATCCGTGGATTGAGAATACGGGTGAAAAGGAGAAGAAGAAAAAAAGGGAGAGTCGTAGTTTCTTCTTTTATTCTTATTTTGCAGCATGTGTATTTGATGCGCGTGTCTCTTCGTAAAATAATACGGAATCTAGGCACCTTATATAAAGACTTGGCTTAGTGGGTGGCTAAAGACAAGTGATTAAGGTTAACGCTTCCCGTGCCGAATCCCTTTCGTTCGGACGACGAGAATACGTAAGCGAACATACACTGCTCTCCGTGGCACAATGAACGATGACCACTCCTTGCAGACAGTGTTCCGTTGTAACTCCCACTTGCTACGTATACCTACCTACCATCTGCTGACAACATCGTAAATAATATATTTCACAATACGCGAGGGACGGACCTACGGTCTCGAAATTACTTTCTAGAAACTGTTTTTAGACATAACCGAAAAATTACCCAAATATATTATAGATGTATCTTCATCCTCGATTATTTTACTGTTATTTTACGAGCTGTATCCCAACTTTTTTTAAATCCTGTTCCCATCTGTATTTCTGGGAATTGGATCTTGTAGACAATGTCAAGTATTTCATAGGACTCTGTTTTTCAAATTTTTGAAAATTTCAGAGAACATAGTTTTCCGAATTTTTGTAAATTTCGACAAATTGAACGCGTAACTCTTTTTTGGAGTGAACGTCGTGCGACTATTCACAAGAGTCGAAATTCGCTCCTCAAGAGTGAAATCTCTCTGCTTTTAGGCCAGTCAAATTTGACATCGAACCTCTCACCAACTCTTAACAGATCGCGACCGGCACGAATCGCTTTGTTTCGGGGACTTATAAGAGGGATTCATTTTGCTCCGATGAAAAAATAACAGGGAATCATTAACTATTAACAATTTTGTAAACGAAAAATACGCATTTTTTTTTGTTGTTTTTTGTTTTTCTCAAATATCTCGCGAACTAAGCAAGATAGGGCCATAAAGTATACTTACTTTTTTTGTAGAGCTTGAAATTTTCGACATAAATGAATTGAACAGCATTTGTCGTCAAGTCAATCGTTTGGCTTCCAGACGCTCTAAAAGTTCGATCTCCGAGTCTCGAAAATCCGGACTTCGTCGATTTTCGGAAGTAGCTTCCAGGATTCTTATCGAGCATTAAAAATGGAATGAAAAATCCATAAAAATTCACTTATTATCTGATAAGCTCAGAGAACACATTTACAGAGGTTTCGGATTTTTTAGACCATTTATCGTTAGAAAAAAACTGGTCTAAAAGATCCAAAACCAATTTTTACTTTCGAGAAGTGGATTCACTGACTCTATGCTCAATACTTTTCCCGATAGTATAGAGATACTAATCGCAAAATATATATGAATACATAATGAGTAGACATCAATACGTTAAAAAAATTTCAAATTGGGTGATAAGTCAGTTTGATTCGTATCAAACAGGTGTATCATATGCGAAATTTTTGTCGTCAGAATTACGTGACATCAATTATGTAGATCAAAGCATCGTCTTTCGAGGATGATCCTTGAAAAATAATTAGTCTGTTGGTATGGAACGAGAGAGATCGTCTGAAAAAAAAGAGAGAGAAAGAGAGAGGGGGGAACAAAATGTTAATAAAAAGTAGCAAGAAGAAAAAAGGAAAAATACTAGTTTCAATATTATAAAGACAAATGTAACGGAAGTGCGGGGACAATGGGATACTGAACAATACGTAACTGCATGTAGGAATGAAAATGTGCAACTGCATTACATTCCTTCCAATACTCGTTAATATTCGCGCATGCGTTACACCTTGGAAATAATTTTCTATTTTTTTTTCTTTTTCAAACCACTGGTACGCTTTGAAGACATATTGTAGTTACTTCTATTGACTCAGTTTTTTTCTATAGCTAATTATACGCACATTTTCAAACGTGATTAGAAATTATTTGATATTTTATAGAGCTTTTGTTCTTATATGTAGATTTATTGCACACAGAAGATATAATTAAAATGGTTTTCGTCGGATACTGAAGATTTAGCATCTTTCAATAAAACTTCTTCAAATTTGGGAGGAAGATTATACATTTGTATGTTTTTTAATTTAGCTAAAATTTGGAGAGGGCTCTTAAAATGGATCAAACTATAAGAAATTTTCATGTAAGCTTGGAAAAAAAGGCGAGAAAATATTGCCACGATAATGTATATAGTTTCGAGGAAAATTAATAATATATTGAGAAAAGATCAGTTTTCTACCATGTCGTTAACACGAAACACGCTTTTACCCTCAAAGTTTACAAAAAGAATGGTTTGAAATGAAAAAATTTTGCTATTCAAAAATTGAAATCATCGAATATCATATTCGTTTGCCCTAAAATTATAAAATTTCGGAATATATATTCCTTCCAAATTTCAGAAAGTTCCGATGAACGATGTTACTTGTACCCTGCAACGACCGGTTTTTCGTTAGTATCCTACAGACTCAATCGAGAAAATCGGAAATAAAATCAGCAAATACTCGAGATATATTTCATAGCTTGTATATATTTCTCTGCTTCTCAACGCCCTCTAACTCATAGCCAAAGCCGAACCTTCAGATTCCATAAATCACGTCGATTCTTATCTCGTAAATCATCGATGGCATCTTCAGCCGCAAGATGCATAGCGCAAAACTTGACTTTGAAATATAACTACAAGCTGTAGGTATATAGTCGTAGGTACTGTTTGAATTTCAAACTATGATAGCTTCAAAGACTGTGCAGAAAAATTTTAATCACATGTCAAAACTCAAGAAGTCGAAAACTCCGAAAGTCCAAAAATCCAAAAGTTTCATTCGGAGGGCATGATGCTCAATTCGTGAATTTCAAGTTTCGGAGTTTTGGCCTTTCCGATCTTTAGCTTTTGGAATTTTGAACCTCCGGTTTCTCACGATTCGAAGTTTTTCAAATCGATTATGTAGGTTTTCGGGAAAATACCCTTTCTGAAAACCTTATGTCGCTAATATAAAAATTCGGATTCTTTACCATTCGGGTCTTTGAAAATTCGGAACCTTAACCCGGTCTCAAAGAGTTTACCTTGTTTCCTGTTTTTTTTTTTTTTCTTTTCTGGGAGATTTTTATACATTTTTATGAATTGACCTGGAAACGTAGTTTGACCAATACGATAGTTACATTAGCAAAATCCCGGAATTGATTACGAGATACGTGACGTGATGCGTTAATGTCATGTCGGTTTCTTTGTTCTCCCGATCTAAACTAACGGCGACACAATTCAACTTCATACGTTTCACTTTGTCTCATATGTTAACCCGACCCATAGTCATTGCTTAGAATTCTACAGGGTGGTCAACCGCTGGCTGGCTCAATTCAACAATTGCTATCCATGTTACCGAACTGAGAATTTTAATCATTACTATATGGAGAAATCGGTGAATTTTCATTATTATTCCCTTTGTTCGTTCTACGTAGGTTAGGTATATACCGGTTGACGGCCCTTACCTCGAACTATACTCGTCCTATTACGAAACTAACGTTTTCACATAAATTCAGCCGTTAAAAAACATTCTCAAGTTTCAATTCATCCTCAAATTATTCGTGCGAAACTATATAAGAAATTATATGTTATTGACAATATCAATAATTCCAAAATTATTGAAAAGTTAAGTTTTCAGTTCCATAGAATCTTCTGCAAATATTTTTAGATTAAATTATGATTTTGCGAGTATGTGCGAATGTGATCAATTTTTTTCATCCGTCAATATTTTGATAACGAATCAACAAATTTTGACTTTCGTTGGATCAATCGATGCGGTTACATGTATCTCAGATCCGATCAGATTCTGAATTTTATCAATGCAGTACTTTTTGGGTTATTGAAAAAATTAAGTCTGGAAACCTTATTTTTTTGTTTTTGTCGATCAATCGTATCTCGAGAACGGATCAACAGATTGCGACAAATTGTTTCTTTTCAATCGATAAGATTTCGTCCAATTTGAATCTGGTCAAATTTTCGGATCAATCGATTTACCAGTTTTTTTTTTTTTTTGTGAAAGAAACATTCCTTTTTTTTACGCACTCATAATTTTTGAAACTTGGTATCCATAGTCGATTGCTAATTAGTCGATTCACTATTTGTTTGTTCACCGAATTGACCCTTTGTTCTTTCCGATTGTTTTTCCCAGCTGTTTTTTAACATTCGTTATTGTATACAGCTGCTCGGATTCCGCGTAGCTTTTAATTGTTATAAACTATATAATATGTATATATGTATATGTGTACATATTTGCATATATGTGAATTTTTAGTAGGTAACAACTTACTTTTCCTCAACCGAGACGAATTGAGGCCGATGTCCAATTCCGGGTTCTCGGTACGTGTTCCAATTGCAAGACAAACACGTTTTATTGCCATTGCAATTATTATGCCGTATAGCCGCTACACTTGTGCAGGCTTGCACGGATAAGTTTGAATGTGCAACGAATGCAGGCGACATATTCATACGCATATTTTATTCGTCCATATACTTTACCATACTGCTGTCAGAATCTTATAACAATTTCTAATCTTTCTACGTACAAATTTACCCGATTAACTTTAAGGGAACCAGTACAGCTTGATTTTGGAAATTCGGAGTATTCCCAAATGCATTCATTTCTCAGCCAAAGTTTATTTCACATCAAAAACAAAATTTTCTTCGAAAACCTTTGTCGTAGGGTTTTAGGCACATCGTTGTTCCGATTAAGGTCGTTGAGGGCTCATTTTTTTCAGAAAAGAAATCCTCATCATGTGAGCGAGGGATTTTTTTTACAATTTTGTGCTGGCCAAGTTATTCGCAAATTAGTGGCCTAAATATTGGAAATCTTGGATAATTGACCGTAACTTTTCACATGAATTTTTTTTTTACTGATTTCTACGTTCATAAGATTAGAATTGCTGTCTGAAGAAAGCAAGACCATGAGAGGTTAAATTGGACCAACGATGAGCCTGAAATCTTACGACAAAGTTTTTCGAAGAAAATTTTTGTTCGATGTGAAATAAACTTTGGTTGACAAATAAATACATTTTGGAGTACTCCAAATTTCCCAAACCGAGCTGTACGACTGGTCCCCTTAAATTTTCGATACGTGCAGGCTCTGAATAAAATAATGCATAATTTTTGGAAATCTTTGGCGAACTAAACGAATACTTTTTTTTGTCTGTTAATAAAAATTACAAACTATAATGAAGATGAGTTATTCCGGGATTTAACAAAAAAAATTTAATTTCACGCTCAGTCGTCGTCTTGGTATAATTATAATTTCATAACTCCACGTAATTACTATCGCAGCTTTAACTATCCATTTTTGTTTTTCATTATTATTATTATTATTATTATTATTATTATTTTTTTTATAGCGTAGAATCTCTATACAATAGATGCTAGATTGCCAGAGTACTAGCCCGCGGCAAAATTCTCTATCTCAACATCAAATGAACAGCTTGCTTCTATACGGTAGCTGAAGTAGATCACTCGAAATAGAAAAAAGGATAAAAGAGAACGCAAATTGTACCATGTCGCCCTATAAGACGCTTTGCAGTCATCGACCTCAGTCAAATCAAATTCCTATGGGATTTTTGAGGAACTGTATAGCCGCGGTATAAATTGGCTATATACATAAGTCTAAACGAAATTTATTCCTACTGGATTAGGTGCGATTAATCAACACTTGACTTTCATTCGACGTGATCAAAATTTGTAACAGAAAATCCCAAAAACGGATTTTGAAGGGCAAAGTTCGTATCAGACGTGATATAAAAACGAATTTCGATAGTACCGAGTCACAGTTTCTAGAAAGAGTTTTTTTCCCCGAAAGTCTGCGTAGTCGATTTCAAAAATTTCGAATCGAAGAATACCGAAGTTCCAAAATTCCGAAAGCTAAAGATCCGAAAGGTCATAACTCCGAAACTTGAAATTCACGCATCGAGCGTCGCGGTCGTCATGCCTCTCCATTAAATTTTCGGATGCTTGAACTTTCAGGGTTTGTCCTTCTGGGTTTCCACCTATGTGCATCCGATTTTTTCGAATTTTAATTTTCTGAACTTTAAGATTTCTGTAAATTTGGAATCGTCTAGAACGGATTCAAAACTTTTTAAATTCGGAACCTTAACCCAGCCTCGAATTTTCCCAACTGCAGCAGTAACGAAAATTGGTAATCTTTAATATCGAATTTATACATACATACAACGTTGGTAATTTCGACACCTTAAGTAGTTAAAGTGATATTAATACCACAATAAAATTATGCGAATAAATTTTGGCATTAAGAAGTATGATTTATTATCAGGTCGTTGCCAACACCAGAGTAACTGGCCTACTTATTATTTGATTTGTGAATCTCGTAGGTAATTACTACCGATCATAAAGAAGGTTTCTCCATACCTCAGAGTTTAGAATTTATATAATCCTATGTAAGAATCCCAATGTGTAAGCGTGTGAAGTACAGTACAGGAATAATAACCGCATATGCCTATAAGTACGCAATTGATAATAATATGCAACTAGGTATTATCATCGTGATTTCACTACCGATCGTTAAGCCCTCTCACCTCTATGGGTATACGTACGTTACACGTTTCAGATATACGTTTGATTGATTTATTAACGATTTTTATACCGTTTTAAATAATAATCGAATCTATGGGCTGACCGGCGCCAACTTAATTATTTTTACGATCCTCTAGAATAATAAAATGAATTTTTATCTCAGATCTCAATATACTTCGCCTGCATCTGCACCTATTATATCTACTAACGTACAGCCTGTAGATTTTTAATACTTAAACATGGTATATAATGACATAACCACTTTCGATGTTGGATTTGATTTTTTGTGCCGTAGTACTTACCGACAGAAACACTGCTGAATTTTTTCAAATTTTTTGGCTCACTTGTAAGAGGGATACGAATTTTTGAATTTTTGACTTTCTTGATATTCCAATATTTTCAAGCTGTGCTATTTCCGAAAGTGATGGGTGTTCGAAAAAGTTGTTGAGACAAAAGTTTCGTACCTTCGTATCGCCTTTTAGAAGAAGAAATTACAAATTTTTTTTGAATGCAGTAAAAGCTCGAAAAACTGTTCCTAAACACTATTTCCAATTTTTCATGTCTTCGGGCACGATTCACCTTTACAAAAAAATTACACAAAATTCTTTGAGAAAATACAAAAATTTTAAGCCCTTTTCGAATATGGGATAACAATTGGTTCCGAAGCTATGGCCATTTTTGTATATTAAAATTCCCGCAAAAGAACCTCGGGTACAGATATAAGAAAAAATTTTGGAATACGTCGTTCTTGACGGGCTAATTTTTGAATTACTAAGAGAACATTGATATGTTTCGAATTGTATCTACTTATCCTTTTTCTAAAAAAGCCCACCGAAGTACCACGTACTCCAATTTTTTTTTTCCTGCACCTGAGGTGCTTTTGGGGGGATTTTAATATACAAAAATGGCCATAACTTCCGAACCAATTAGTATTCCATATTCGAAAAGGGCTTAAAATTTTTGTATTTTCCCAAAGAATTTTTGTGTAATTTTTTCGTGCAGATGAATCGTGCCCGAAGACATGAAAATTTACAAATAGTGTTCAGAAACAGTTTTTCAAGTTTTTACTGTATTTAAAAAATTTTGTAAATTCTTCTTCTGAAAGACGATACGAACGTACGAAACTTTTGTCTCAACAACTTTGTCGAATAACCATCACCTTCGGAAATAGCACAGCTTGAAAATATTGGAATATCAAGAGAGCCGAAAATTCAAAAATTTGTATCTCTCTTGCGAGTGAGCCAAAAAAATTGAAAAAATTCAGCAGTATTTCTGTCGGTAAGTACTACGGCACAAAAAATCAAATCCAAAATCGGAAGTGGTGATGTAAAGAGGTTGGTCGAAATGATGTCAATTAGCCCATATACATATACGTGTATGTTACATATAGTGCATACGCACACATATTACATTTTACAACCACCGGATATTCCTCAATATTTGACGTAGCGTCTGCAGACGACACCGTGATTACAGGGAGGACATTCCTCGTTGTTAAAATAATAATTTTCGGACGTCGGAGTCGTCTGGACGTATCCGGAAGCGCGTGGGTGACGTAAACCTCTGCCCTAATGCATTATATCGTCACGTGTGTCGGAACTCGTCAACTTCACGGCGTCACGACATCACCCTGTTTCTATTTGTTTATATAATATATATAAACAAATTGAAGAGCAATAAATTTGAATATAACAGTCAGTTGCCATTTGAATTTTGCAGGGTGAGAGGGTCTTCGAACTCGTGCAGAAACACAAGGGTATATTCTTATGAAGTAATTATCGATTTTATTGAATATACTAAAACCCCTTATTGAGGTCCCGATCTGGAAATCACATTTGCTCGTAGTATTTTGAGCTGAACTTTTCGAATATGGAATAAAATTTGTGGAAAGCTATCGAAATGCCATTTAAATGTGAAAAGTGAATTTTCCGTAGCTTTTGGAAACATTGGAGGATAATGGGGCCGGGTTGAAGTCCCGATAAGCTTCAAAAGTTCCGAGCGTCC
Source organism: Macrophya alboannulata (assembly GCA_949628255.1). NCBI lineage: Eukaryota > Metazoa > Arthropoda > Insecta > Hymenoptera > Tenthredinidae > Macrophya > Macrophya alboannulata. Next base: position 9,427,071 of record OX451212.1, on the reverse strand, counting down.
CTGTCGTGCTGCCCCATTGAATTTTCGGATTCTTGGACTTTCCGAGTTTTGAGTTGTCTCCTTCCCGATTTTTTTCAGAAGTTAATATTCCGAACTTCAACGTTTCCAAAAATTCGAAAACGTCTCATAAATGAATACGTCATTTTGACCGTTCGGAAATTTTTTAAAGGCGGAATTTCAACCCGGCGTACGGAGTCGAACAAAAATTTTCTACTCATGTTTCATTTTTGATTAAGAATCTCTGAGAATCTTCGGAAAATCGTCGAAGAAGTCGATTTTCAAAAAAGTCAGTGAAGTTATCTAAAAAAAAAAAATACTTTCGAGTCCTTGTGACTGGAATTAATAATTTTTTGAATCATCCACATGTATGTTATTATTTATAAAATAAAAAATGGGGATTCTGCCAGAATATACTGTACAAATGCGATGGTATATCGGTGGTTCACGAGACATCAAAAGCACAAGAATAATATGATAAAGTGAGCCGTTTTTATTACATATGTATATCCGATTTTTGAACGGTATTTATTATCGAAAACAGTCTTCTGTCCTCTTGTAAATTCCTCAAAATGATGAATAGTACCTGTACCTATAATATATGAACAAAATTATGTAACCAAAATTTGTAATTTATTATTAAAAAAATGAACATGAACGTGAATAAAAATTACCATTTTTTTTATCGCATTTTCCATCACAGTAACCGATTTTTTTTTTTTTTTTTTCGTTTCGTGCCTTTTTTGATAATTGAACAAAATTAGCAACGGGATAGATCATCTTTGTTATCTTGATACGTGAAAGTAACGAATCCTACCCTATATCGCAAAAAAAAAACTAAAATAAAATAAATAAATAAATGGCCAGAACTGTGAATCCATACTCGTTGCGATAACGATCTATCTTTGATAATGACTATCCATAAAAGTCGGTAACATCGCTGCGCCAGTTGACACATTTCCGTGAATATATCGATAAAGTGAACATTTTATGGTGTATATTTTATAGCCCCTATATGAGTAGGTATGTATATATGTACGTAACGTACTGTAGCCCGTATTGAAATGGTAATAAATTCGCTGGTACTTCCTCGTTAGGTTTATCTAAAACAATTTAAGTGTCTACTTATACGTATAGGTACGTGTAGGTACACGGTATAACCCGAATGCCGCACCTAGGCGAATCAAAAAACCGTAAAAAAAAAAAAAATATTTTCCTACTTCGAGATTCATTATTCTTTTGCTGAACAGTCGATATAGGTATACAATAAATTTTTAAAGTCTATTTTACACGTCAACTCGCGTCCTCTGTTCAAAGTCGCGTTTAAAGTCCCGTACCCGAGTCTCGCCCACGAAATTCCGCGTGGTTCGCGCTTCGAATTTTCAAGTTAACGAAAAAAAAAAAAAAAAGAAAGAAAAAAAAATCCACTAATTTTTATATCACGGTGTGTCGTGTCCACCGCGAACCTAGCTAACAACTCGTTATTATACTCGCTAAATTTTATCTCGCCACGTAAAAATCCAGCTAATTTGTCGAATTCTCCGCCGTGTCTTAAATTTTAACTATACATATAGCCTTACCAATTCATTCGAACCTCCGTATACTTTTTACGTCAAAATCAGCCTCACAAGGTCTTCACCAAAATCAGTTTTTTTTTTTTTTTCATTGTAAAGGGTTGACGATGCGAGTGAATATGATAAACGATGGAATCCGAAGAATAAGAAAACGTGAAAAAAAAGGAAAAAAACTGCAAAATTACATCCGTCGACCGCATACGACGGGAGTTTGAAAGATTAGTTTAAGCGACGATAAGGTAATTTGGTTGGTATCTCTTGTGCATACAAAATAATGCCTGAATCTAATCGTCGGAAACATCAATCCATATTACGGGTACTCTCGTCGTGACTGTATGTATAATAGTAGTATTAACATACCTGCACAGTATACTCCTGGAGATTAGACCGAGTTATAACACTATTATATATTATAAGTTTATAACCGCGGGGGCAACGGATAACGTCAATATCCTTCGACCCTGACACACTGGGCCCTTTTAAAAATATAATACCTATTACTAGGTACAGACGTATACGTGTAGGTAGTTGTTAACGTTTCTAATTTGCGATGAATTTGAATTTTTACTTTTGAAACGAAAATTTCTTTTTCTTCTTTCAATTGCTCAAAGATTGTGTAACGATGACTTAAACTGGAAACGAAGATGTCTTAAAGACCATAAAACCCCTTTTTCTAGATTCACTCGTATGCATAATCGTTTTCTGTTTGTATTACTCTTAGAGTTTATGTCTGTAGGTGGTATATGACCGTGCAAAAAAAAAAGAAGAGAAGAGAAGAGAAAAAAAATGACCACCATTAAGTCTCATCGTGGAATCTATTTCAGCTTCTTATTGAATATGCATGCGGTATAAGAACGCGTTTTATATATACCAGGGTAAAACTAGAGAAACCGGATCTTTGAATTGACATCGAAAAATTTATTTATTCGATCTCATACTTCATATCGGAGTTTGGAAAAAACAATATTCAACATTTTCAAATTGCCTCAAAAAGCTGACTTAACAAGGCGGTCTTTACATCCAATTACGATGCCACGATGTTGTACAGGCTACAAATAAATTCATCGATATACAAAAATTCGTTCGATTTTAAAATCGTTTTCAATCATCTCATACCAATTCTTTCTCCGTAATAAAAAATTTCCGAAAATTCGAATCCCAGTGTCGATTTTTTTTTTGATAACTATTTTTCCAGTATCATACCCCCGAATGCCCTTTCTCTTAGGTTAACGAATCTCTTATTTACAGTAGAATTTCAAATCAGAGTGATAGATGTCTCGGTTAGTTCCTCTTCGGCCTCCTCCTTCGTCTATAGTCTCAACTCGCGACATGCAATGTATCGGAGATGTCTCAAGGATGACTGGCCGTCTATAGAGCAATTAGTAATGCGTCGTGGTAGGTGTTACGGATCTTACGAAACTGCAACATTACGCAATGCGTTAATTATATAAATAAACGAACCGCTTCTCAGCTGACAATTGACTCTGTACGATGGTGATCAACACGATCATTAACTAAGATTTAATTCAACCCAGCGTCGTACCCGCAATAAATAATAATAACGTAAAATGTCTATATCTCATGTTAACAGAACAACTATACACATATCAATTAATTTTACATCAATGAAAATTCGCCATACTCAATTCTCAACGAGTATGTAACAATATTCAATTAACTCATGCAACACGATGCAGAGTATGTACAGCGTGCGAAGTTAGTTGAGTTGCATCAGCTACAATCGTTGCAGACTGTTAACTAACAGCATTTCCGATATAGTTTATTTTCCATATCGGATTGCATGTCGGTACATCAGGTTTACGTACATACTACGTATGTAGGTAGGTATGTACAGACAATCGTAACCGACCATTACTCTTCATCCGAATAGTAATTACTAATTATACAAAAGGCCTGTACCCTTATAGAGACGCGGACATTCATCATCCATTCGAATTTGTACAATCTTAACGAACTTAACTCCCACACGTCCCTCGCGTATCCAACTGAACGGATCAATCAACAACCCCTGGGGTGTGTTGAATTTTGGGAAAATTCTTCCCCAATTTAATGATGGTTGTAGAGAATTTTGAATAAAAATTTTATAATAGGTGCATGTTGAATATAGAGCTGAAAACGTCATAAGTGTAGATGTATTTTGCAATTACCATACTAATTACGTAAACCCAAGTCTATTATACATTACCGACTAACTAGGAGAGGACAAGGGTTACGGCGCATGGATTTTGTTCAAACTTGGAGGGGTGTTTCTTTGGCCCAAAATATTAGCCCTCTGATCTTCAATTCCATCTCATAGGCCTTTCTTTTCCTGAAAAATATTATTATTGTGCAATTTATTGGTTCTCCGCCGTAGCTCTAGATCGATGCAGCGAACTTGAATATATCACTGATACCTTTTCATTCGAGCATGAAAATGAATATTCAACACGTTAATTTACCATATCATTTTTTTTTTTTCATTCATTTTTTTTTTTCAATGATTTTTTTTTTCATATCTTCTACTTATCACCTAGTCATATAAAACATCACTGCTAACTCTACGCATTTACTGTATAGGGCAGTACTGCGGTTTTCTGCGGTACCAAACTTCAAATATTTTTATTTTATTATTAGTAATCAAGGAGCAGTACTGCCCTATACATTAAATGCGTAGAGTTAGCAGTGATGTTTTATATGACTAGGTGATAAGTAGAAGATATGGAAAAAAAAAATCATCGAAAAAAAAATAAATGAAAAAAAAAAATGAATGAAAAAAAAAAAATGATATGGTAAATTAACGTGTTGAATATTCATTTTCATGCTCGAATGAAAAGGTATCAGTGATATATTCAAGTTCGCTGCATCGATCTAGAGCTACGGCGGAGAACCAATAAATTGCACAATAATAATATTTTTCAGGAAAAGAAAGGCCTATGAGATGGAATTGAAGATCAGAGGGCTAATATTTTGGGCCAAAGAAACACCCCTCCAAGTTTGAACAAAATCCATGCGCCGTAACCCTTGTCCTCTCCTAGTAAGTGTAATTACCCAGCTCCGTAGGTATAAGTATCGGCTATTAATATCGCCACAGTTTATCGGCAAGCAATCGACGCAAAGTGATAATAAACTTTCGTGTCTATTGATTTACGGCTTCTCCTGTTAACCTTGTAATATCGCGATTCTATTCACCGACTATCAACACGATACGTGTAATTATGGTGGATAAATAAACCTAATGAATAAATAAATAAATAAATAACGAAAGAAGTAAGACAGCGGATTTTTGTGCTAATCAAATCGCGGCTTATGCATAGACACTGCTAATTAAATATTCGACAATTTAATACCTAGCACATAATTACCAGCGGCAATTTTTTCGTCATACGTAAAAGTGAATACGTTCATATCTTCATTACAAAAAAAAAAAAAAATCAATTTGATTTAACGTCTTGGTATACCTTTTCGATCGCCGCAAGAATCATTCAAATCGGTTAATTCGTTCCAAAGGTATCGTACGGGAAAAAAAGAAATTTTTGTCGTGCAATATCTTTTAAACTAATTGTTCGATTCTGATGAATCTTGCGGCAGTCGAAAGGGCTATCCAAGACTTAAATCTGATTAAGTTTTGAGACTAATCGCACGAACGGTTTAGGAGTTATGCGCTGAAAACATGAAAGAAATTTTTTTTTTTAATTTCAATTTTTCGAATAACTTTGAAACTACTCGACCGATTGACTCCAAAATCTAATCAGATCTAAGTCTTGATAAACCCTTTCGATCACCGCAAGAACTATTCCAATCGGTCGATTCGTTCTAAGGATATCGTACGACAAAAATTTGTTTACACACGCACAGACATACGGACGTCCATTAAAAAATAGTCAGAATAGCTTCCTAGGACCCGAAAACGTCGAGATCTGGTGAAAACTGAATTTTCGAAAATCGGACCGAAACCAATAACCTCCCTTTCTTTTTGAAAATTTTCAATTTTTATAGCGGGAAGTTAAAAAAAGAAAAAATTTTAATATCTTCCACCTGTGTAATTTTGATCACAAATTCATGCGACGTGTCGTACAAGAACGTTGGTTGGGTTGCATACCCTCCAGGTGCTTTTTAAAGATAGAGATGAATAGCTGGTAACGTTTACGCGCTTATCGAACTCATTAAATTACGTTCGTTCGTTACGATTTTTCAAATTTTTGTCTGCGATTACGTTATCTGGAAAAAAAAAATAACACAAAGTTCCTTCTTCATCCTGAATACATCGCGTCTTTCTCCGATGCAGTTATTGCTAAGATATAAACTGCGTGGGTTTACAGAACTGCATCGGCATTCCAAAGACGAAAACATTACAGGTACATATAGGCACGGAAAAACCAGGTGCTATTTTACATCTGGTTAATGATGAAACGCGTTCCTGGGATCGTTGAAACATCTGTTAAAACAATTATTTGAACACATATTTATACAAGTAAATATATAACCTATATTTATTTCTCTGTTTCTATAGTTCATTTCGCTGTTTTACATCATTCTTGTTAATCAGTTAGTATCAGCTTTCAATATATCAGACGCTAAATCGTCTGTAAATAAATATAAATATAAATATAACTAAACGATCGACTCAGATATCCGCGCCCAATTATTTCATAGAAATATTTTAAGCATTTAAGTGTTGTCACATGTTGCAGTATATAAATCGCAGGTATATGCAAGATATTATACGTCGTGTCATGATTTATGACAAAGCATAATTATCGTGACCGCAGAATGTAATTGCCTAATACATTTTTTTCCCCCTGCATTTCCTGTACGTTACCGTTTATCAATTTTTGCATTTTGAGATATTTGTGACGTATGAAAATTTTTGCTAATAAAGAAGAAAAAGGAAAGAAGAAAAATTGTTGCTGAAACTGTATATTATACGTTTCTTGTATATGCAAATATGCAGATACAGATATATTTAAAGTAGATTCTACAACGTAGTTAAGTTTCTTGCATCCTACTGCAGCAGCATCGAGATCGGGAGCAAAGATTACACGTTTCTGCACCATCTTCTTCCTCATATTATCGTACAAGGTTTTCACTCATCAGTTTTACGACGCAGCCTAATTTCTCGTCTAGCCTAGTACTTTAGCTTTATGATCTCGTACGCCGAGGACATAAAATTTATAGAGGTAATCCTTTGTCGCTGTAATTTAGACGGGTACTTGTATTAATGAAAAGAGTACCGGTCGTTGGGTATAAAAAATTAAAAAATTGAAAAAAATTGGTTTTTTCATTTTCCCAGTTCAGTTCTGTTCGTCGTTCGATGATTTTTTGTTTTTTTTTACTAGGATCTGCAATTCCGAGGGTCTCTCTTTTAGGTTTGATATTCCAACGAGAAGATAGGCGAATCTCTTTACTTTGAAAATGAACTTCTATGAACCCAGAAGTGAATTTTTTGCGTGACACAAATTCCATATCGTTGCAACATTAACTCGAGTCAGCAATACTGTGAACAATTATTATTATAATCGCATCGGAGGATCCTTATATACATACATACTTATATATCATATATTATATATTATAGCATATCTTCAGTTGCTGAAGTTAATAGGTTTTTCTTTTCATCGAATTATTATTTCATAATCAATCGACGTACACGACGAAGGAAGTTGACCAACTTGATAAGGATAATCAGTAATTAGTCATCCTACGAAGAACACATATAGTGAATAGAATTCCTAGATCCATTTGCTATTAGTAATCAACTCGATATCCATTCAGGATCGAGAGGGGTAATGCCTGATGTCGCAAGATTTTATTTCGGTATCTATCTGACCATAAAATGTTGACTTATCTTTTCGTAATTGCAGGTAAAATATATCAATTTTCGTAGCCTACATAGGTAAGTGACTCGTCACTTTTTTTTTTTTTTTACACGTGTCATTCTGACGAATTTCTTAACAAACGATGTCAATGAAATCCAAGCCTTCTGCTCGGTCAGCAGACCCAGCCGTTGGTATCGCGTTGCAAAACACAAATTAGAGCTTCTGAAACTATGAGGTCGATCTTTTCTTTTCTTTTCTTTTTTTTTTTTAATGAGTTGCAAAGCAATTAGATAGTGTTATAGATTCTGGCGATTTTCAAATTGATTATCTGATTAATAGTAAAGTCAAACAAATCCACGATAAATCATTTTTTGTTCTGCCACGCATCAAGTCGACGAGTCTCTGCAGTAAATTTTCGAGTATAAAACTCGACATTCTTCATATTTAATAAGGGTTAACCAGCGTGACAATTTTAATGCAAATTTTTCGTTCAAATAAGAGCAAAATAAAAAACAATCAAATGTTAAGAAAAAAAAAAAAAAAAGAATAGATATAAAAATCAACGGCATGCGAGAAGAGCAGCTACGTTTCATGTGTAATAATGACCCGAGTAGTTACGCGGGTGTTCTTTGTCCAGCCGACAGTAATGAAATTGTCTACTCGACCAGCACCGTCTTCCCTCGTGATAAATGGACCAAATATTTTAAGCTCGTTTAATGCTCGATGCAAATATGGCATTAGGCCTTGTTGGGCTCGTTTGAGTACTATTTGTCTTTATAGCTTCAGCATTGTCACGGTACTTGACGTCTTCGCGCCTTGCATGAAACATATGCACAGGGATCCAAGTTTCACGTCGATACTACGCGAATATCCATGACTGCTAATCACTTCTATTTATAAAAATAATCGACGCTATACTCCGGGGGGTATTCACACCTTAGGAATAATCATCCTTCAAATCACTTCTATTCAATATCATATAGACAATTTGTCGACGCTATTAGTACAGTTATTAATTAACGAACTTCATTGACAATAGAATTTTTCGATTGACCGATTCGACTGACCGTGGTTCGATATTTAACGCCCGATCATGATGAAAATCGAACAAGTATTAGTGAAACAATTGCACCACATGATGACTGGAAGGATGTTCAAAATCGATATGGTCAAGAGACTCGGTTTACTGTTCCAGTAAACGCCTACATATTGCGGCAGCAGATGAGTTCTCAAGTTCCTTGAAAGATTGATTCAACATTTGATAAACGATTTAAATGGTCTACAGTTACCAATCAATACCTACGCTTCGAGAACGGTTTACTCCTAATGAGTTACCCGATTCGCACATACGTATTTTACTACGTTACCTTTTCGTTGAATCGTTTTTTTTTCGCGTGGTTCTATTCACGCTAATGATAGCTGGGCTGAAATTTGATTTAGTTATCAGAATTCTTGGCATAGTTTTTCCAAAAACTTCCTCAATTATTGCCGGATTCTTCGAATCTGCGGTCTTATTAATTTAACTAATTTAAGATATTACATATACCTGCATACGTATCACATAGTCACAGCAAAATGCATTTATTCGTCACAGATAGCCGAGCCGAGTTTCTCGTTCGATCTCTCCGTTCGGAGAGCTAAGTTTAACGAAAATTTCTTCGAAGTCCGAATATATATTCACAAACACACGCTGCAGATACTACGACGCATATTTATACCCGATATTGATACGACCTCGAGTTCCGCGGTTTAAATGTTCCGCAGCAGACTTGGGGAGAAAACAGGATACCGAAAGGTCGATGAATACGGACCGAAAAGGATAATCAAGATGTGAACTGGCCTTTCGAAATACATACCATAAGCCGATTTTCTGTCCTTTGAAAAATTATGTACGAATAGAAATAAAAATAATAATAATAATAATCGAGACGATGAACTATTATAACAGTTCGGAGTGAGATTGAGACCATCGACCACTATGAGGCAGAAGAAATGGTGAAAAAGAGGTTAAACGCTGCTTTCAGAAGAACTAAAAATAATGAGAAATACGTGTTGAGAAACAGAGAGAGGTCTTAGTATTCAAGGGGAAATACGACGATGTGCAGTTGACATAGATCAGAACAGGGTTAGTCATCGTTGCAGGCGATCAGGATTCTTGTGATAGTTCCTAATTCCATGTAATCGGAGAGAAGAGGATGAAAGTATCGCCCTTGAGACGATCGTTTGGCGAAAAATTTCATTATCTTCTCTCGCTGCGCAACCGCGCGCTTCCAACTGCGTACGTTTCACTAACATGCGTAGGAATGTAACAGTCCGTCGTTTCACGGCAATAATTTTTTTTCTCTTTGTTTTCTCTCCTACCTTTGGAATCGAGCCACGCTTCCGCGAGGATTTCTTTCCGGCCTTATTCTGAAGGATTTTCACGTGGGAGTCGAAAAATAAGGATGGGTTTTTCTGAAGCGGTGAAAACCGCAAAGAAGTTAAGGGGACCAGTACAGCTTGGTTTGGGAAAATTGGAATACTTGAAAATTTATTCATTTGTCAGCCAAAGCTTATTTCACATTAAAAAAAAATTTCTTCGAAAAACTTTGTCGTAAGGTTTCAGGCACATCGTTGGTCCAATTCAAGCTCTCAAGGTCTTGCTTTCTTCAGACAGCAATTCTACATCTTATGAACGTAGGGATCGGTGAAAAGAAATTCATGTAAAAAGTTACGGCCAATTATCCAAAATTTCCAATATTCAGGCCACTAATTTGCAAATAACTTGGCCAACACGAAATTGTAAAAAAATTCCCTCGTTCACATGATGCGGATTTCTTTTCTGAACAAAATGAGCCCTCAACGACCTTAATCGGAACAACGATGTGCCTAAAACCTTACGACAAAGGTTTTCAAAGAAAACTTTTTTTTTATGTGAAATAAACTTTGGCTGACAAATAAATGCACTTTGGAGTACCCCGAATTTCCAAAACCAAGCTGTACTGGTTCCCTTGAGTACGAACTGCAGATGCGCAGATCGAATGTCAAGCTTCGACCTCTTGCGATTTAAAGACACTGTTGATGAAAGCCTGAGAATGAAAAATAACCATTTAGCAAACTGTTTACAAAGGGATAACAACACTTGAGCGCATCGAACTTACAATGAGTTTAAGGTCTTATTCATGTGATTTAGTTCTCTCGTTCATCTTCGATGCAAAAATTACAGTCACTTGATTGAAATTCCGTTTGTATTAAGCTAGTGAAAGACTAACAAACATGTATTGAGTCACTCGGGTCTGTCTAGACCAAAAAAAATTATATTCTTGATAGAGAGTGACGGTTTTTATCAAGAATCGTGTGCAGATTGCTACGACGTGTTGGCCCCAAAATGCATCTGAAATTTTCACTCTCCCGAATGGAGGAAACTTCCGTTTGATGAGAGGGCACTACCTCGAATCTGTGAAAATCCATATCCGGCGTTTTCTGATGGGACAATTTTACGCTTCGCAGAATTTCCCCGTGTCATGACAGAGAAACTTGGACGTTTCAAGGACTAAGGTTCATCGGAAAGGATCAATTCCGAGTAAAAAAATACCTGTGTAGGATCTGATTTTGATCGTCTACTGAAGCAGGATGACAAATTCGAAGATTACGATTATTCGTCATCCTGACTTAGGAATATCCGCCCACGCTTTGCACTCACTCTGATCATGACGTGTGCACACCCGTGTAGTAAAAAAATGTATACATTATAGATGCAAAAAAAGGTGGGTGTATTATTACCTACCTATATATTGTACATACATACATACATACGTGTATACACATGTGGCGAATCAGCCTGTTTCGTCGTAACACTTCGGAGCATTTCCGATTATGTAAAATGGCAAAATGCAAAAGCAGTAGAAACAAATGAGTCAAGTCACCCGCAAATGCTACCGAAATAACATTACTCATGACGTTTCTGTATCTTTCATCCTTCTCAAGCCGCCACTATATGTTCACAATACTCATTATATTCTGAAAACGAGACCTCGGGAGTTCGTGCTCAAAATTGACTTTATACTTAATTTTATGAAGTGTTTGTTTATAAACTAAGTCAACTGTAGTCCGCCACGTTAAGAGTACGACGTATAAACCCATGGTTAGTCATTCGGCTCGAGAATTCAAATTCGTGGTAAAGAAAATCACCAATCATCAAAAGTACATAAGAAAAAAAGAGACACTCTGAGTGAATAGATTTTTTCGGAAGATTCTGCTCGGAAAAACGATGCTCTTCGTATTCCAAATCTGCAGTGTGAAGATGTCAGAGGACCGTCGATTTCATTAACTCGATCAATCGAATGAGTCCTGTAGAATAATTCCATCGGCAGATGGCTGACTTTAAAATATAAAAAAAGATATGGCAAAGAAAGGGGCACCAGTAGCTCTGCAAACGGAAGTAAACACCAACGCGGAATGGGCCTTGATACTTGAACGAAAGGGGCTCGTTTTGGTTGACGTTTACTCTGAATGGAGTGGCCCGTGCATGGCGATGGTTAGCAGTTTGAAAAAGATCAAATTAGAGTACGGAGGAGATGTTCTAAGCTACGCCGTGGCCAAGAATAACGACATTGATGACCTCGAACGTTTTCGGGGGAAGAGCGAACCCGTTTGGATGTTCATACAGAACGGTATGGTGGTCAACATGATGTTTGGAGCCCACTGTCCGGACCTTTCGAGGCTTTTGATGGACGAAATTAGGAGAGTGCAGCAAGACGAGCCTCCAAAATTGACTTTACCAGTTTCGGAACGAGGTCCCGAAGAGCAAAAGCGTTGGGAAATTTTAGAAGAACAAAGGTTTTTATTTCATCCTGGGATCTTGAAAAGCTGATTTTAAGCTGGGTGGAAATTTTTTTTCATTTGTTGCAATCCGAAGGCTGGCCAAGGAGAAAGCCATAGCTGCTAAAGAGAATGCTGAAAAACAGGCCAAGTACGAAGCAATGCTGAGTCAAATGATGGTTGAACTTTGCGAGGAGAATGCGCTGCTCCTATATCCGTGGGTATTTATTGACGAAGAGGGTTATCCTAGAGAGAAAAAAAACTCACCACCTTACCAGGAACTGGTGAACGATCTATTTGAACAGTGCTTTGACGTAGTGGAAGAAGTACGGCTTGAACTAAACGAGGAAATTATCAACGAGATGTTTGTGGAAAGTGACTTTGATATCACGGATGATATTATGTTCGGTAATGTGTTGGTACCTGCTCAGGAACGTGACTCATTGAGAAACTGTTGAACCCTAATAACCTCGGACCCTCCTGTCCAGTCAAACCCGTAATAATCTGATTCCAGAAATGTTGAATTGATGAAAATTTCCCGATTTTTTATGCAGGTTTAACGGAAGGGAAATGCATGATCATGAGGCTGAAAGGAAGACCTCCCCATCCCGACTGGCCAGTAAAGTACCCGGTAGAATGTCCCGAAAAATCTAAGGACTGTCCAACTCGAGAAATTAACGACGTAGAAAATTATTTGATAAAAATAATCTACGATGAACCGCCGCCGTTGGTTCATGGCGCCGGGGCTCTGCTTCCTCCGACTAGAACAGTTTACGAGAAAGATTACGCCAGTCGACACGTACACGTTCGTGAACCAAATCCAGAGATAGAAGATGACGTGAAACGAACTTATCCAGCAGTCTGGGTTCCTCCTCAAGTAAAGATCCCGTTTATTTTGAGTTTTCTTTGTATTCTCGGGTCGTGAGTCGTTAAGGAATATCGTATGATTCTTCAGGCCAGAAGCAAGGTTCACGTTTTTAAAGCAATATTTCAACGTTACATGGAAGTATCTCATCCGTACGAAGAAGAGCCTCCACCATTGCCAAAATGCTTCTTCAAATACAGAGCGAATAGGTTTAAGGAACTATCCGAGGCTGTTGGAAATTTTAACGAAGCTATCGAACGGTTCGGGGTTTTCGAAGTCGACAATCCACCAATCGCTAAGAGAATCGCTTCGTCGTTGGAAAGCTTCGAGAACAAGGTTACAGAAAATTTGTTTCCAAAAGTTTATCGTAAATATGTCGAATTTATAAGAGCTAAGAAAATTTCTGTCTCTTCAAGGTGAAGCACAAGACAGACTACGAAGTTTTCGTCGTCGTATTGAACTACCTGAACGACGAGACCTTCTTCGCGTTCGCGGGGATCGAACCGTACTTCGAAAGCGAGAGCCAAGAGGAAACACTGGAGCTGATTAATCTGTACTTCCCGGAGGGTGCCGTCGACGAATTGCCCATGGAACTCATGGAACCATTTGCAGACATGGATGAAGAAGAGGAATACGAGGATGAAGAAGAAGAAGAAGAAGAATACGAAGAAGATGATCAAAACGATGAATACCTCGACGAGATTGCTTTGTTCGATTAAAAATCTCGACTCAAGCAAAGTCCAAGACATTTTTTTATTCTTCTGGAAAGCAACTAGTTGTAATTACTATCCGTTATAGTTTTTGTTTTAATTGAAAGAAGAGGTACAGGAACACACACAGCAAATATCGTATCAATCTTAATCAACCTGAAACGAACGAACATTTGCAGCGTCGAAAATCTGACCCATGGCCATAATTCGTCTCACCGTTGAAAAATAACAAACGTCCTTGATGTAGATAAATGTTGTCGACAGGATATTAGTACAACCTTAATATAATGGTGTCTTAAATAATAAAAGGATGCCTATATTATGAAATTCGTACCTAAATATCGCCTCTGTAACGTCGTTAATTAATTATCAAAAATACCGTATCGAGATTCGTGCCAGATTAATTACATAATTATGAATAATTGACCAGGGAAGAGATGGTCGATTATGTATATACGAAGGTGAATTATTTGAATGAAAAAGGAAGAAAAAATACTATACTAGAAAATAATCAGATTATTTGTTATTCCTTGTAAAAGCTTCTAACGTTAAACGAAGTTCAAGGAATACAGCGCATATAGGCCTGTTATCAGAAATGATGCGACATCGTCGAAGTAACAGTGTGAATCAAACGGAAATGCAATAGAAAAATGGTAATAACTGGTAATAGCGAAGGTCTCGTAATATACAGAACATTTTTACGATCTATTTCTGACAAACGTTTTATGAGATTATGCACGCATGCCGATATAGTTTTCTAGACATATTATTGTAATATGTTGACACACGGAGTTGACTCATTCCCGTATACATTTTTTCAATAACGTATATCCTGCCACGTGGCTGTTATTTGAAAAAAAGAAAAAAAAAATCGAAGACTATAAACTGGCCAGTTTCGATCCTTAAACCCGAAACAATTATCATGACTCCATGTACTATATTTAGTATACAGACTAGCCTCGCTCATCTAGACTTTATATTACACTTACATACCCGATGCCATCTCGTTTATTTGATTCTATTGAAAAGTTATCGGACCACCGCGCCATGATTCACGCAATTTGCATACTGAATCTACGTAAAACGATGATTATACGCTAACGCCTACGCCGAAAATGCTTCTTTGACTCGTTTATAGAGCTGAGTTCTCACAATCTCTAGCACACAGACGGCGTGTCCAGTTGATGAATGAAGTCTGGCAGCAAATACCTAGCATACAGTACATGTACCTCTCTGCAGAAGAAGAAGAAGAAGAAAAAGAAGAAGAAGAAGAAGAAGAAGAAGAAGGAAAATAAATTTTTTCTTACTCTTCTTTTGAATTGTTTACTTTACATGTCGCATTAGTCACATGTATGGCATATTGAATATAAAAAGAATAAAATATAAATGAATAACTGCGGTTCTGCAGCAGGATTACTGATATACATTTATAATCAAAATGAGGAAGTTTATAGTGAGTTATCGTACCAAGAGTTATTTAGATAGGAGAGTGTAATAGGAAACTATTCGCGCTTCAATCTAAACAATACCAGATAGTCGGTATAGATTAATAACATCCGTTTGTTCCTCCGTTCTTATCTACTTTTTATTATCTTTTTAGCTTTACAGTTTAAAACCGGATCTGTGCGGTTTTCGTGACACGTATTATAAGATCTCATGCCTTTTTCTTATCCCACCGCAGCTCCAGTTCTTCTTCTGATTATTCTTATTCTACTTAATTTACACACCGAATACTTCATTCATCTTTACGCAGCTTACGTACCCTGCAAGGGTCGCGCAAAGCTCTGCTCTCGGGATCGTGACTCAATACTATAATGAGTTTAATAGTTGGAATTATGAAATGCAACGATTGGTGTAACAGTTAAGATTTCAGTCTAATAGACTGGTGAGTAAGGAGTACTCTGGTGTTTATATAGATCAATTGTTCAGGTCAAACAAACCGTGAGATATTAGTCACCGTACAGATGAATGAGTTGGTTTATACATATAATACATCTCGGATTTAGCGAATTTTTTTTTTTTTTTTTCTTTTTAACTAC
This sequence comes from Macrophya alboannulata, assembly GCA_949628255.1. Taxonomy (NCBI): domain Eukaryota; kingdom Metazoa; phylum Arthropoda; class Insecta; order Hymenoptera; family Tenthredinidae; genus Macrophya; species Macrophya alboannulata. The sequence continues at coordinate 9,411,270 of OX451212.1, read as the reverse complement.
CCTGAGTCGTCATTCGAGATGGGCGAGTCACGAATCTTTGGACTGAATCAGGGAGACGTATAATACGACGCAGGTCTTGTTCATCCAAAATGGATTTGAGACGATTTACAATTTTCTAAAACTATAAAGTTCGGAATAATAAAATTGGGAAAGATTCGAAAGCAGAAAGTTGGAAACTCCGAAAATTTAATATATAATATTAAAATTCGAAATTCTGATCGTTCGGAACTTTTAGAATTCGGAACTTCAACCTGATAACTGCAGCCCACTTTTCGGGTAATTATCATATTCCTATGAGCTACTCTTCGAAAAAATTGATATTGATAAAGAAAGTCAAAGATTCCCACTTGATGATTATGTTCCATTATTCATTTTTCTGACAACGCAGTAGGTGCAGCTGCAGGCTGAAGGTATACTACACTTCAACAAAATATTTTGCAGAACAATTTTCAATCTACGTTTTTACTTCTAATCTCGTTTCTCTTATCTGTTACAAATAGTATACAAGAATTTTTGAATCAATTTTTTTTCGCTTACTTTTGAGTGACTCACCCATATTCGTTGGCTTTTCGATATCGCTGATTAATCTTACATACGATATAATATTAGAGTGATTTTTTTGAGGCCTAGGTGTGTACAGATGACTTTACCATTACACTGTGAGATAATTTTTACTATGAGAAAGCATCAACTGATTTGGAAAAAAATGCTACGTGAATCCCTTCGAATTGTATTCAAAAATACGGTGGAAAATTTGAACTGAAGAACCCAAAATTTGTAACGCAAGAAGCTTTCAGAACTATCGAAATCCGAAATGGGATCGAACCCAGATACTTTAAAATAAGGTGAATAGTTGATTTTGGAGTAAAATAGAATATCGAGTCACAATCTACATGTAGAAAAAAAAGGCGTTTAAATATTAACCGCGTGATGACACGTGATTTCCTCTATTTTCTATATATTTTCAAAAAAGTTCAGATTTCTCAGAGCGATTGTAGTACATACACACCTCAGCTGGCATTACGAAGTAATCAATTATTCGTGATGACAAAGTTATTTATTATTTTTTTTTGTACTTCATATTTTCTAAAAAACTGAGCAGTTACTCCGAAATCGTCGTACTCGCGTTTCTTTTTAATCAGATAAGCTGTATAAGGTATATAAAGTGACTTGTCTGCTAGTGATATAATTCCTTGTATCGTTTCAATATTTCCACCTGCACATTTTTTCGAATCATTCAATTTCGAATCTGTCAAATTGTTTTAAAAACTATTAAAAATTTCGCACACAAACATACAGGCTGAACGATATCTTCTGACATTAAATATAACTCCCTGAAACTTAGAAACGTTGACATTTGACAAAAACTCGATTTTTGAAAATCAGACGGGAATGAAAAGCTTTCCTTATATACTATAGCAGTGCAGCCTTGTATATCTTGCAATTACATACATATTTTGAAATAGAATGAACGTGTCGTATATAACTACCGCGGATAATTTCTCATTTTGTAATAAAACGATTGCAGAGTGCACGCTCACCATATATAGTTATGCAACCATTTAAAACTAATGAATTTATCCTAGTTCCGTTATCCCTGAAGCGAGAACGGATATCTTTCCTTCTCTCATAAATCAACGATAATTGTGTAACCGCGACTCGATTATTCACGTTCTAAACCATATATTCCCGTTATATATAGCTTGAAATCTGCAGGTAAAAATTTTGAACAGATTTTTCATCCCATTTTTTATTCATTCATTTTGTTTTAAACGCAAAATTAGTTTTTGAATAAAAATCTTGATGTACGTACGTTTATTGCGGATCTATTCACTCAATTCCAAAAAAAAGAAAAAAAAAACGAAACATCGTCATTTTTCACTTTTCTCTCTAATTAGAAGATGATTTTGCTGCACCGCTTATATTTATAAAAAAAAAATCCTTGAATAAACATAGACGCATATACGCGTGTAGTATAAGACGGGTGGGTTTTATACCTCGTGAGTATAAATTACCAGCAAAAGATGTCGTACGTTTGACAAAAAAAAAATGAAGAAATAAAGAGATCTCAAATAAAAAAAAAGTTTGAAGAGAGCTTTTGGTCTCGCCTTAGCGACGACGTGGATGCAAAACGAGGCGACTGCAGCAACTGCGACGTCTACTCGCTCCACGCTGCACTGCCTGCAATTGCAGAAGATGGAAATAGCATAACCTGTTGCACCCGTACCGATGCTCGAAGCAGAGAACGTATTCCAGTTAACAGGAATCAATCGATATACATATAATAATAAAACGGGAAATAAATTGTATTCCAAAATGCTGCGGCTCTATGGAGGGGAAAAATTTTATTCATTCATTCAATTTTTTTTTTTTTAACTTCCCGTTTCTCTGATATCAGAGAAAAGAGGAAGTTATTGTATTCACCCCGAAAATGAAAAGTTGAGTTTTCACTAAATCTCGACGTTTTGAAGTCTAGAGAATCATCTCCGATCATTTTCAGATGGACGTCTGCGTGTGTGTATGTATGTATGTATGTATGTATGTATGTATGTGATCAATTTTTTTGTCCGACGATATCTCGAGAACGAATAATCAGATTTTTATGAATTTGGTATCAATCGACGCGGATTCTCCGAACTTAGAACTGATTAGATTCTGGATTTGATCGGTCCAGTAGTTTTCGAGATATTCGAAGAACAAAATTTTGAAATAAATAATTGAATCCACGATATCTCGAGGAAGGATCGACGGATTCTAATAAAAATTGGAATCTCAAGGTTTTCTGGACCGTTGATCACGAATACAAGGACAGATTTTTTTAACCCCTCTCATCTGAAAATTGCCTACCAATAATTATTTTAGGAAATCGTCATACATCTGTCTTTTGTTTCCTTGAAAAATTTGGACGGGAAGTTTTAGGTCTGGCCCATCGTGGTCAGCCGATTTACCTGCTTGTTTTTTTTCTAACGGGTTTTAAACCATAAACTATCGCGATGGATCGCATATCTGCAGTAAGCACGATTATAACCATAAATTACTGAAATTTTCGAATCGAATTTTAATTTGACAGGGATAAATCAACGTCCTTTTTTTTAAGGTGTGACTCCTTGATTGACTAATATTAGAACCGAAGTAGACTTAGTTTTTTTTCTCATTTTTTTTTTTTTTTACTTTGTTTTATCGTCTAACAGGCGATTTTCGTTAGTCTAAGGGCGCCGTCGCGACGCTTGATTCGGTGTCGCGACGCAATCTATTAAGCTAGTGATGATGGAGACTTAGCTTCGTCCTATTTACGGGTTCGCAAAATCCAAAATAAGATAAATAGGGTTGGTTTTCTGAGACGTTATTGCGGACCGAACCCAACCCGCAACAGGCGACACTTCTGAGTCAGGGGCGTCGCGACGCGTCCCCACGTGTGTGTATCTACGTATATATATCCTCGTATATGAGATAAATTTATCCTCTGCCAGTAGATCAAGTCTAGAAGGACACGTAATATTTACGGAAACGAAAATTTGAATCGTCATCGTTTTACGGGCCACGATGATAACGTCGATTCTCAATATTTTCTTTTCTTTCTAAGTTAACATCGAATCGGTAATCTGGAATAGCGACGTTAAAATAATTATAGAAAACGTGTCACACAGTGAGAAATAAATTTTTCCTTTTTTCTGATCACCCCGTCTTTTTTTTATTGCTGAGACGAATTTTGAGTATTATTCATAATCCGTTGTACCGTTCTTCCAATTTTCGAAACAACTTTCTCAGACTTCCTTTGGTCACACAATTTTCCGTATTATGTATACATTTCGGTATACTTATTCTCGGGAAATCAGCCAAGCTTGTTACGTGGTATACAAGCTTCCGGAAATCATCTTCTTGTTTTTTTTTTTTATTTATTTCTATTTTCAATTTTCTTCTCGGTTTTCATTTGTGTTTTTAATTTCTTCTGCGATTACTCGGAAACAGTGACAAACGCTATTTCTCGGGATTTTTTCTTTTTTTTTCTTTTTTAATCTTCAACAAACTACACAATAGTCTCAATATCCATATAGTCACACTTATTTTCAAAGTATATAAGGCAAAAACAGGTTAATTAAAAAAAAAAAACCAATATATATTTTTTCATGTCTTCAAGCGTCGTACTATCGCCCAAAAAAAAGTATTCAAAAAATTGAAAATTCCTGTACAGGTCAAATCCAGGTCAAGTTCACGTGGAATTCTCCATATATAGTTCGCACATATCGTACGACACGTCAGACTCGTATATGTTGTGTATTGGTTAAAATGTCAAACGAATTGTTATCACAATGACGTACATGGAAATGCCGTATGATGCCTTTAAGTTGAGTTCAAAGATATACTTCGTTCGCGGTTAGGTTAAGACAGTAATATATCCTTTGAGGAAAATTTTCAGATTTTCCGTCGCGTGCCGGTGGATAGGTATATGTGCAGATATTATAAATCATTATTATATAATTTCAGAAATTTTTGATCTTCTGAAATTATCGACAATCTCCTGAAAAATAATTTTCCCTAATGATTAAAAAATTTCTTGTACAGATATATGGGTGATTAATTATTATTAATGCCCATACGAACGCGGCCACCATTCTCATATTTTGATATTCATTCTAAATTCGTATAGAGAAGATATATAATATATACCTTGACCGATTTGTTAACGCAGTTTTGTAATAATATATATATCACATAAATATGCGTACGTGACTGCAGACTATAATGGATTAATTATTCAATCGCAGAAATCGGAAGCTAGCGTGGATTCCCCGATTCGCTGAGTTATCCTTCGGGACCTTTGATACGGGATAAAATAAAAAAATTTGATAATATACGGTAAATTCTGATCCGTATAAAATGTACATACGTCTTACTCTGACGTAAATGACCATTACATCTACTTCCGTCTTGCAACTTCTTGACTATAAAGTTTATCATCGTTATTGATCATTTGTTAATTTTAACAACAAAATCAGTCCTATATATGCATAAGGTTTCTCTTCTTGATTATCTTCCTAATAATTAGAACATTTTTTTTTGAATTTTTTTCCCTCATTCAAAAAAATAAAAGTGAATCGAATTTTTATTTTTTCGCGTTGATAAATCGGTGGATATTATACGTATGAACGATAGAATATGATGGGAATAAGAGACGATATAGAAGAGGTGTTTAATGAGATTCTGAATAGAACCGACTGTATAATAAATATAATCATTTAGAATAAATAATTGATGATTATAAATCAATTCGGAGATGAGCGTAAGTGCCAAAACAGTATAATATCATTAAAGGTCCATAGGACGCGTCTATACGGCCAGTTAATAGAGATTCATAACGTGCCTGAACGAGGTGCCCTTCTCTAACCTATTTTCGAATTTCTATTTCGAAAGGTCGTTATAGGATCGAAGGTTTTTTCGCCTGAACGATTACATATATCTTTTTTTCGTTTTTTCAGTCACTAAACTAGACGCAAAAAGTGACGAACGATTATTCTTCGTATTCATTGCTTATAGAATTAATAGCTGATTGTATGGTTACCCAGAAAGTACGTAGAAGAAATGTACGTACTTATTTGTTCATTTTATGCCGGTTGAATGAATATCAAGATGGGTTTTTCCACCGTGCCAACTAATAATCTTGCGGGGTATAGGGTTTCTACTTATTCAATATGTATACATACGTATGTATGTACATATTGTATTGTTTTGTCTTTATTTTTTTAGGTTTAACTAGAAAAACGGTTATTCTTTATATAGCAAAAACTTAGAATAATTTATTCTCAGTGTACTCCGAAACGAGCGTGAGTAGTAGAGCAACAAAAGAGCTGAGACTTCTTGCATTAGCCAAAGGTGAAATCAGCACCAGTCAATAATTGTCGTACGTAAAAGTCTCGTACGTTTTTAAATCCTTATATGCAAAAAATAAAGGCGATGTGCAAAAACGGTTTCGACAATTTTTCTTTTTTTCCTTAGTCTTTATTTCGAACAAATGACTCATGTACCTAACGCTTTGTCTTCTTCATCCAGAATTTGAAGAAAAATTTTTCAGATCTGCAGATGATCATTTTTCATTTTTCATCACAGTTTTTCTCGGAATATTGACCAAGAAATCGTCCATTGGACCAAAAAAAAAACATTTTTCTTTCAAAATTATTTCAACAGAAAGACAATTAGAGAAATTAACAGCTATTAAAAAAAAATCGTTGATTAGGGACTGCAGGCAATCAATTTGAATTCGATTGAATCGCTGCTTCATTCCAAAAGTCTCTCAAAAAAAAAAAAAAAAGGAATCGAGGTCTTATAGAACTTCTATTCGTTTCTTGATATTTGATAAACATAATATCAAATAAATTTTATAGATTAAGAATCGCGCTAGAATTAGGATCGGCACGATTATTTTTAGTCCGATAAAATTCTATAGAGATGCACATTCGACAGATCAACGATGTTTCACCGATCAAAAATCGTTTCCACAGTCTCCGGTCTACGATCCCTTCTCATTACAATATCGTACTGTAGTCTATATAATTTATTAATCAACTTAAATTGTGTAGCTCTTCGCCGTATAAGCGTTATAAGTTATATCGTGGATAAGTATTGAGCCACCCCCCTTCTGCTAAGATCAAAGTCAGTGATGACACTTGAGTCTAGTATTAAAACCCGACTACTACTGTGGCTGTCGTTGGCGATTGGTTGGCCGTAAAGAGGGGGAAGCGAAATACTTATAAGCCAGTTTCTCGAGGCTGAAGCCTCAGTGCGGTGAGATTCGCTGAACGAAGTGAAGACGTGACGATACTTGTATCCTCGGCTTAAGACGCAGTAGCTTCCGTGGTTGACGTTTGAGCAACAGTAATAATAAAACAAAAAGCAACAACGAGTAAGCGTTAATAAATAAATGAATGAAAAAAAATTGTATTTTTTTTATCGGTATAATGAAAATGACGGTGTTCAAACGCTAAGTGTTTACGTATACTTGGAAAGTGGTTAGTTTGATATCGAGAAGAGAATAAAAATAAAAATAGGAAAAGACTCTCTTCGTGTATTCGAGATGTTAAATATAATTGTTTCGGCATCGGTTCATCGATAATATTTAAAACCACGTGTCGATTTCTCGTGCCGTTTTTATAAAGAATAAAATAAAAGAATTATTTCCAGTGAAATTACAACCGTGAAAAGACAGTTCTGTGCGGTGGATAAAGAAATCTCTATCGTTTATCGTATACCTATACGGGTTGATAAAGAGGGTAAAATTCGAATCTGACTTATCGATGCGTGCCACGATCAAAGCCATCAAATATACGATAGTATTGAAGAATCGTTGACGATTTTTTTTTTCGTTACTTTTTTTGGTGTTTTTTTTTTTTTAATCTGTTTCTTGTATTTATTTTTTAAACAAACATACGGTCAATTTTCGCCTGAGGAAATAAAACTGTATTATATTTATTCGTTTACCCTGAAATGACAATGGTCGTGAACAAGATCAACATGTCTACATATCCTTCAGGACGATCGATATTCTCCGGACTTCAGGCTAAGGTAATAATAAAAAGTTTTTTTTTCTTCTTTCACGTATAAAATTAGGGTTATACTCTTCGTTATCATTGAAACAATTCTTAACAATTTTTTCACCTCGGATATATCGGAATCATAATTTCGGCATAAAAAGAGAGAGATAATAATCCCCGAGCAACAGGTTCAAGAACCAAAGACGCCAAGTCTGACATTACGACTCGCGCGTGACACACAGATTCGGGGTTTCAATGTTCCTAAAATAAACTTTGGCTGCGGCAGAAAATTTGAAGTAGTATGTGTAGTACGTGTATGTAAAAATCTGGTTTCCGAGTAAACTAGTATACATATAAAATCTATTTTTGGATTACGGAGAAATAATGCACTGCAGTGCACATCCATAATACTTATAATAGAAACATTTTTCGTACTTTACGATTCTTTATACGTATTATTTTTACTCTATGGGGAAGTCGTAAGGCGTAAGTTTTCGTACTTTTTTCATCGAAATCGGTTAGGGCGTTTTTGAGCTGGGTTTTGTGGCTCACAGTCAAAAAAGGGTCGATTAAGAAAAAAAAGGGGATGTTTCTTCATGTTTCAAGTTTTATACTATCACCCAAAAGAGGTTTAATGAAATTAAAAATCGCGCGGGCAAACTCTGGTCAAGTTCACGTAACATAATTACATACGTATGCGTGATTTTACAGTTCTTCAAAGAAACAATATACTTATCGAATAAATAAAATTCAGGGAAAAATTGAAAGGCACAAATAATGATCGGAGAACGGAGAATATTCGTGATAGCCACGAGGCTAGTTTGCAAACGTTGTATACTGTAGACGTATAATTGCCTATCGGCGTAATCATACGACATTTTCACGTCTAACGAATTATGACTCTCGCGTAGGTATACTATACGTATTATACCTACAGGCACCGACACTACTACTTCGCCTGTGAATTTATCCTCGGAGCAATTATACTGTGGCAAGTTAATTAACATTAAAACTAGGCTCTAATTGTTAGCTGACTGTATAGAAACTGATTGATATATACTGTAACTACAACGCGTTAACTGTGCGCTGCAATATTTCAATTAGTTTTAAATCAAAGTGAAAGGCACGAAAAATATAGTTGAAAAATTTTTTTCACAAATTTTTTCTAGCCACGAAAAGCATTTTTATATTTTTCCAAAATAAGTCTCAGTTAGGGTGGCCGTTTCTATAACAAAATCGGTCGTTAGCGCGGCTTTGACACGAGTGTTATTTGTTCTCACGATTCGGAATTCAGTATAAAAAAAAAAAAAAAACTGGTAAAATAGTGCAAAATTAGGTTCATTTATATCTTTCGTTAGTAAGAACCATAGTCTCGATCCGTTATCTATACGTGTCCATAAGAAAATCTGGGTCTCTTGATATATTTAGAGAGATTCCGTACAAAAATATATACATACATACATTCCGAATCGCAATCTGACACGGTATATGTCGTGCTATGCGGCGTTGATTCTCGGAAATCTAGTCTTTGGGTAATGGGCAGACCGAATGCCGACAAAGTACTCGTGCATATCACTAGCGTCTTACAAACCGCGGCTCTAAATTCAACCCAATCAACGGAAATTCACTTATAATTACGCGGAAACCAGCTACGCGCGGTATTAAGGAGATTAGGGAGGTTTGAAATGGTGAGAGATATTCGCTTGCGTTTAATTGCCCATAAGAAGATCGGCGATGAATATATGAAACTCTTTTGTTTCGAGAGGTCTTTACTACGACATCGAAGAGTAAGAAAATTCATAGAAATCCATTACAAGGTCAATAATATCGGTGCTGTAACGTGTTCAGTTGAATCATGTAAAATCTCGTTCTACCACGATTCCAGTCGTACGGATGGAGATTTTTCGAAATTTTGAAAATACTTCTTCTCCCTATAATCCGTTTTATAGATTGTACGTGAAAAATGCAAAATAAAAACATCAATATCAAAATGGCGTCCAAATAATTACAATTTTCAAAATATTCGAGTTAATTTCTATTGAAAAATTAAGAAAATAATTTTTTTTTCAGCAAATTTCAGGTACAATTAATGCGTCATAGTATTTTACAACTCCTGTATAAATTTCAAGTTTATATCTCCAGCGGTTCTTTAGATATCGTGGTAGAGAGTCCTAAAAATGTAGTTTCGAGAGAAGCGCGTTCAAAGTAACGGCCACGCCGTTCGATCGGGATCGGCTGCGCGGCTATACCGGCGTTCGGCGATTCGCGCGCCGCATTACATTTTGTGATCCCTTGACCTCAATATTGCACTTTTTTTAGAAATTCAAACGGGAATATATTCCTGAAGAATTCCACTATCGAAATCTGCAAAAAGAAAAAAAAACGAAAACCGATTTTTTGACTATTTCAAACCTCCCTGGTCCCCAATTAAAGCGTAGCAGCGTATTCCAAAAAATTGAATTCAGAGAAGATATATCGGCTGATTTTTTTCTCACTCAAAAACTTTCGAATTATCCGCACTAGGTGAGGAAAAAAAATGAAGAGAAATTGATATACAGGGGGGAAAAAAACCGACGGTATATAAACTCGTGACGATTAAAAGTGCAAGATTATATTGTTTTTAAATTGGATAATCCGTCTGGCTCGTGCCATAGATGATAATATCCATTAGTCAGTTGTTATAACGACATTAATATCAATGGACGCCCTATAGACCGCGGACGCCCGCCGATCATATGATGATGGTTATGCTGGAGCAACGCGACGGTTGTCCTCCGCGTAATCGCGCGTATATATGTACGTCCCTCCACTTAAAAACTCCCTTTAATATAAATTATAACTAGAATTATACTTTATACTTCCTGTTTTGTCACGCGCCCCGACTTCCACGAGCCGATTATACATATCCCGACGATTATCCAGAATAAGAAAAGAAAAAAAATTGAAATAAAATGAAAATCAATGATTTTTCTCACGGTTATTTTTGTCAAAATTATACTATAGTAGAGTATCGAGTATATTGCAAAGAACTCAGGTTCCCAGTCGAAAATTAGAAAAACCACAATCTTTTTTCTTTTCCGAGAAACGAGAGTTTGAATTTATAGAGATATAGAATTTTTTTTTTGTTTAGATTCATAAATTTAGATATAGTATATAAAACGTGAAACCCTGCAAAATTTTAAACGTGGGTTTTTATTTTTTTATTTTAATTTTTTTATTCATCACTTTTCGGGATCGTTTGAGCGAGAATTTGAATATAAAGATGATACTTTAATTGAAATTATGCAAATTATAGATTGTCGGTTGAAAAATTGAAAGTAGGAATTTTTTTTTCCCCCGCTAGAAGCAAAAATTCTGTAAATAAATTATAGACTTTTTTTTCCATTTTTATTTATAAGCCGTTGATGAGATTTTTTCGGACACCGCGGAGGCACGGAAATGTTCATAGATTCGTTGAGACGAGCAAAAGTGATTTTTCAACCTAAACCAATAAACAAAAATTTAAAAATAAGAACAAAAAAAAAACAGAAGTGAGAAGAGGACTAGGTTTTCGACTCCGAAATTCGAGACTCCCAACTCTCGGCAATTTAATGTAAGTTGTACTTAATGTGGGTTGGTTAATTGCCTTAACAAGGCGTCTTGTGTTCCTCTCTCCCTCTCTCTCTATTTTCTCTCTCATTCTTTCCATTTTTTTTTCTTCTCTTTTTTTTACAAAGTAAGAGTAAAAAGATCCGCCCACTCCTTCGGGCGGATGCCAGGTCGTGGTTAGGGTCATGCCTAGTAGTTCGTAGAAGAAGAGGAGAACATCTCTTCCTCTTCTTCTTCTTCTTCTTGTGTTTTATATTTTAGTTCGCGACGGTATAACTCGCTGCTATATAGCCGCTCGCGTAAGTCGTAACTAATTTTATGACATGCTCTTACTAAGCCTGGCTGGGCTGGCCATCTCGAGCCTTAACTTGTACCGGTTAAACTATCCGAGTCCCAAGAGGTCGTCGTATTCTCCTCTTCTCTTTTCTTCTCTTACATATTCTTCTCCTCTCCGCGGAACATAATATATATTATATTATAAATAAAAATTATTTTACGTTCGACCATTATAAGGACGGGATTCACACTCTCTCAAAACTCACACATGAACGATTTTATTATTATACCTATACATAGGAATGAGTACAGTCAAAAATGATAAAATAATTCCCGACTTCGTATTCTACAAATTCTCTGCACCGATGACTTGAAAGTAAAAATTAGAATTTGGGGGTAGGATTTTGGACGTAATGAAATTTAGATTTTCACCTAAAAGAGAAAGAGAGAGTTAAGTCCGTTTTTGGGCAAGTTTAGTCGGCGCAACCTGGACTTTTTTTTTTAAATTCTTCTTATGGATCTCTAGATCATAGAATTCACAGACGCTTAGTAATTCTGGTCTCGACTTTGTTACAGCTACTCGATCTTTATAATAAAACGTTTTGCGAACTGATTGACGTTATAAATTCCATCGAGTCTCGCGCGGCGCATAGAATTTTTTTTTTTCTTTCTTATATGTAACTAGGCTCGAGACTCTACCGAGTCTCTTGATAAGTCGTGAATAAAATTGATCATTGAGTTGATTTTTTCCGCGAGACTCTTTCTTCTTCTGATTTTATACTGCACCTCTGAATCCTAATTCGTCGTGATCGGACGTATAATTATTCTATCTATAACAAAATTACATTTCTGGTTGACAAAACTGCAGACGAATTGGTAAAAAAACCGAGATTTTAGAGAATCAAACTAAAATTTCTAAAACAATTCTGTTTTTTTTTTTTTTTTTTCTTTTCTTTCTTTTTTTTTCTGAATCAAAAGAAGAAACACCGTATATGCGTATAATCGTATACATATATGCGACGTGAATCATATATGCGTTTTGTAGGTCTGTAAAAGGCGAGGTAAAACCGCATAAAGGATAATTAATCGGCGTTGTGTATGTGCGTATATATATATATATATATACATATATAACTGTACATACATGTATATATATATATATATATATATATATATCACATCATGCATATAGTTGTTAGTTGGTTAGTTGGAGTTTATGAATGAATGAATGAATGAAAGTTTAGCGGTTTTACGGTGTAGAAGAAGAGATATTACAGCGAGAGTACGAGGAGACGACCATCGTCGACTGACTTGATCCTCGTACGTTATACTATATATTCAATGAATGGGCGACTAACCGGATGTATTTAATCTTACTACCAACTTTACGCTGTACTTTACTAGTACATATCCATATACGTATCTTACGTGTATATAAATGTATATAACATAAGACGATGACCGAGAATAAGGAAGCAGTGCAACAACCGCGATAACAATTGACCCCGTCCAACGTTGGTCTAATTGTTTTCATTCATTTTCTCATTCATTTATTTATTTATTCCATTATTTGTCATCAGATTCTTGTTAATTTCTATGTAATAAACAAACAGGAAAAAAAAATTAAGGTAGATATATAAGCTTATTTAAAATTGCCAAGATTTATTCTAACCTGGCTTCGCCACCCTGTACATATGCCCATATTATAGGCCTACTATTCGCCGAGGTATGTATGTATGTACCTATATTCATATACATTCATGTATGTATTTAAGACCCTTTTCATTGCTGCGAGGTACCCTAAGCATACTGAGGTCACGGTCTAACGGGATCCTATATCTTCGCATACCTGAAGGTATGTATGTACCGTGTAGATCTGTATATATATATATATATATATATATATATATATATATATATATATATATATATATATATATATATATATATATATATATATATATATATATATATATATATATATATATATATATATACTATATATAGAACTGTACATACCTGAGTCTATAAAGCTTTACGTGAACATTACGCAGTCATTGGAGTTTGCTGCAGTTTTGCACTGTGGCCGGAAATGAGGAAAAATGAAAATACATGGATACATAATATGGGCACGTATATATATACATACCTGGGTTGTTGTACCTGCGATTATTACCTAGCCCCAAAAAATTTTTAACCTCGAAGAATTTTCTATATACAGGGTGTCCCGGAATTGAATGTCCAAAATGAAAGGTGTCATAGAGGAGGTCGAACCGAGTAAATTGTCCCGAAGAACATGGGGTCTCCGAAGTCGCGTTCGCGAGATATCGCCGATTAAAAAGTATCGCTTTGCGCCACGATCGTGGCGCAAAGCGATACTTTTTAATCGGCGATATCTCGCGAACGCGACTTCGGAGACCCCATGTTCTTCGGGACAATTTACTCGGTTCGACCTCCTCTATGACACCTTTCATTTTGGACATTCAATTCCGGGACACCCTGTATAATATACGTGTAATATCTGTTTTTCGAGAATCTGCTCGAGTTTCCGGAAAGTATGAATCAGGTATTCTTCCGAGAAGGTCGTTTTCTCTTCTCGAACGCTTCTGTTGGCCTTGTTGTACTATCTTTCGCTGTTAGAGATTCGGTAAACGCGACACATATGTCACTCGTATATGTGAGCGTTTAAATAGAACCAATATATATATATATATATATATATATATATATATATATATATATATATATAGCTATTTCTTGCCGGAGAAAACTGTGTACAGCGCTATATACTATACGCAGCTATGTATATACGTATGTACATATAATATATGTGTATGCGTGAAACAAACGGGAAGAAAATAATTTCGCGTATACCTATATGCATGTATATACCAAAAAATTATACACGCAGCTGTATATCCACACTCAGAGCAAGTACTTATATATAATATATATGTATATAGTATCGGTCTGTTATACGACGTCAAAGCCGAAAATCGTGCAAACATCTCGTTTAGGTTTTTCCAACTAGTCCGAAATGTATATAAAGTGATAAATTGCTTCGTCGAACGGGTACTAATTTACCCTTGTTTTTTCACTTCGAAATATTCCAGGAAAACTTTCACAAGCTTATATAGTGGACTTTTCTTTTTTCGATTACATATCGTTCTTTTTTTTTTTTTTTTTCACCCAGGACGAATAAATTTTCACATTATTTTATGCAATTTTTCATTTTTTTTTCAACTCATTTTGGATTTTTATTTTTAATTTTTTAATTTTTTGACAGGTACTATATTGTATCGAAAACATATATATACATATATGCAAAAACCTCGACTGCTGAATGACTCATCGTTTTTATTGCGGCTACGAAATTGACTAAACTAGTTAATTCAACTGTGTCGTGCGTGTGGTCCGTGCTGCGGTCAAGCTTAGTCGTGGTTATATATGCATGCACATGGGTGTATACATAGCAATAATCACATATTATATTATAATATGTACTGCGACCGCAGTTCCGCCACCCGCGCCGCGCCGCTCCCATGATATACCAACTTTCGTCGTTATAATTATTTTTTTCATTTTTTTTTTGTCATTTACGCGGTATTCGTGTAAAACGGACAAATTACACAATACATTATTACATATTTTTGTGTAATTTTTTTTATTTTTCTCTCTCACACTTCGCCGAATTAGCAACCCGTTACGCAGACGATGAATTAACCATTTCTTTTTTTCTGTAGGTTTTCGAGGTAAAAATGGGAAAAGTGATAGAAAAATTGAATAAAAATTGACAATTTTCAAAAAAAAAAAATAAAAAAATCTCGCCCACTTTATTTTTTATCTTTTCGTTATCTTACTGGTTTTTCATTTAATAATAATAATTATAGCTGTGCCCATGGTTGATTAATTTAAAGAACAAGTTTTTCCTCATTAAATTCAATTCGTATTGTCTGCTGCAGTCCGCAAACAGTCTAATTCCCATATTTAGATAACATATACGTTATACTGCAGTATGGCTCGACCGTAAGTGCATCAGAATGACTAAGAACGAACGTAGCAGTAGGCACCTCTACCTGTGACAGTGCCTTTTACTATTATAAAATTCTTCTCTTATGCATCGTCGCTTATGGAATCTCTATCTACCTTTACGTGTTTACGCACAGGTTCTTATTCCGTTCTGAACTTCTGAGAACTTCATACTTACTGTCACCTTTTACGATTCTATACATATATACATATATACATAATTTTATCGCCGTTTTGTATATGTACAAACATAACACGTATATGTATAATTTATTTATTTATTTATTTATTCTTTATTTTATTGGAACGATGTAATCGTAAATATTTTTCAATAATTCTCACGAATCGATGAATGATAATAATTATGTAAATTAAATACATATATGCACGTTACAGTAGCGAATTTTATTACGATTTATATATCAAACTCTATAATTGATCAGTAAACTGCACGATTTATCAAATTTTTTCAATCAAAATTCGCAAATTTTTCTCCCGTTTTTTGTTTAGCTAATTATTATAAATTTACTAATTGATTGAAATTTTTTATGTTTTCATTTTATTTATTTTTGATTCCTTTTTTTTTTTTTTTTTTTGAATTATATTTTGCGGTTTCTTTCACCAAACCGATAAATTTCGTTCGTTATTTTATTTTTTATTTATTTATTGGACAGACAGATAGACAAACGGACAGGACAGGACAGAACAGGACAGACAGACAGACAGACAGACAAGTCCGTTGCGGATATAGGCGTCAGTATGGCGCCATAAGCAATTAGCGCCGCCCACGAGTTCTGAAGTACTTTTCTCTGTCCCGTTTTATCTCATCTTTTTCCTCGTATACTATATCTCTCTCATAATCTCTCTCTCTCTCGCTCTCTCTTTCTCTTGCTCGCGCTCTTCTGCTCTCGGATCGAATTTTGTACGCGATCATCATTACACACGGGGCTACAAGCGAATTGATTTTAACGACAAATTAATCCCTCGCAGCTTGTATATCTGTTGCGTAAAATAATCACCAACATATACCTTCGTATATCTATGTATATATAGGTTATACCTGTATAAAATATGATTATGGTACCCGTACGAATACGGGCCTCTTAATTATTCTCAGTGGGATTATATACTAATCACGATCATGAATTATTCTCGTATAAAATGAAAATAAAAAAATGATATAATACATGTATATGAACACATATACCTACATCGATCCCGGATTTGTTTTATTATAATAAAGATAAGAAATATAACGATATATCTATGTTTAATAATAATTAACAATTATTATACCCCGCATTATTTCATGTTTCCCGAATATCCGAAATAATTGACCAAAAAAAAAAAAAAAAGAAGCAAAAAATTGCGGAAAAAAAATTGACCCACTTTTGTCCAGTTTTATTACCGTTTGAGTTATTTCAAGCTGAGGATATATGTATAGGTACTAAACACACACACGCACATGTCATACGTACAGGCATACGTAGCTAAGAAAATTAAAGATAAGATGGCCTTGACAGTGTTGCCAAACCACAACGTCTTTTTTTTTTTTCTCTTTCTTTCGATTAAAAAAAAAAAGAAGAAAAAAGACGAAAAAAAATTCCTTACTTATCGAGTTTCAAAGATTTGATATAAAAAACAAAAAAAAAATCGATTCAGATATATTCGATTTTCTCATGTTATACATTATTGTATTCAAATCCTTTCTTTGATTTTTAAAATTAGGTGAATTCGTTAATTTGATCGATCAATTTTCCGATCAATTGTGTATTTTTTTTTTTTCTTTTTTTTTTTTTTCCTTCTCTTTCTCTCATTCTCTCTCTCTTCTCTCTTCTCTCTTGCGTTGAGAACCGCTGCTAATACCCGCGCCTTTCTGTCTGATGGTGTCTCCGTGCGTATATAATATGTAGTAGACGTCGTATCAAGTCGCGCGGACAACCGCTACACGAACGACGCACGACGCGACGCTCAGTGTCTAAAAAGCTTACTCCCCCGATGACCGATCGCGTGACTCATATAAAGACGGAGTCACGGAGGCAACAGGCGCGCACTAGAACCCGAGGGATTCCATTCATAACGTGGGTCGTCGGTCGAGAGCCGCTAGCGGTCGTCTCTCTTTACCCGTCGCAAACGGATAAATAACATTCCAACCTTTGCAGACGACCGCGACGATGCCGTCCATCCATTGTCTACGGAGCCTCAGCTGAGCGGAATTATCGTATACCCAATACATAGCTCTTCCTGAGAAATATACGTATTCGGAAATTTTTTTACCGACTGTTAGAAATCGGGCGAATTTAAAGAAAGAAAAAAATCTCTTATACTATTTGGTGACGAGGAAATTTACTTTCGAAAATTTCTGTTGTACTTTTTATTATTGATTGATCAAGTTTGAACAAAAAAAATTTATAGGTGTGCGTATAATTATATAGCTTTACCGATTATATACAAGATATGTGTATATAGTATACAGAAATTATAGATAATGAATTCACTATATTATAGTGATCCGAGAATTATAATCAACGGTGAAAAATATGTATTTCAGATAAGATTTAAATATAATAATCTTCGAATAAAGAAAAAAAAGAAGAAAAATCTAATCGTGATGACATCGTTATAATTATAAATGTAGATATCAGTGACGTGAGCATATGGCTGTGAAAACGTCAAACGTGATACACGCGTATACTATATAATATATTATTTAAATGTATAAATACTGGATCGGAATAGCTAAAAAAAATATGCATATATGTATTGGAAGATGGTAGCATAATCAAAAAAAAAAAAAAAATAATATACAATAAAAATTAGAAGCGTACATGTGATGTACTTTGACTGATTTTATCTTCTTTCGGCAAAATTCGGGTTTTCTTGTCACGTATAATTTCTCATAATTACAGATTTTTTTTTTTTTTGCAAATAAATATAGCCCCGCTATGAAATATTTACCGAAAACATATATTGCAAAAATGTGTACATGTATTTTAAATGGCAAAATTCACTCCTTTTGTATAGATATAAGTGCGTATGTAATATATGATTCACGTTTTGTATGTTTCAAAGGCTTATATAATATTATCCAAAGTCTTATCGGTTATCGTTACAGGTTAGAGATAGATAGATCTAGATAAATATATAAATCAATAAACAGGTATATATGTATATATATATATAGTTGTTGGTTAATAATAATTCGGAGAATTTATGTGCGAGGGAGTAGGGTTATAATATCAAATATAAGATCCGATACCTGTATCAATAAAGAGAAAATTAAAAAAAAAAAAAAAAAAAAAAATTTGTAATTTTAATCAAGATCAGAAATGAATTTCTAATTATAACATAGGTATACGTATACACCCCGAAATCTACTCATGATACGTACGATATTATATTCAAGTACTATATAAGTACCGGATATGACGTAATATAATATATATATTTTTAAAATTGTATATAGTGCTCATTTTTCCAAATGTTAATTATCTTACGGGTTAAAAAAAAAAAAAACCAGCCCCGACATCGTTTGGAACGCTTCATACCTATATACAGGTATACTATTAATATATACATATTATATATAAGGTAAAGGTACAGTCAGGCAATAAAGTTCTTGTAGGGTCGAAATTTAGGCTCAGGTGTTCCAGTGTCTACGCTGTTGAGCAGGCCCATCGATGCATTATTTATTATATACAGGGTGTCCCAGAACTAAATGTCAAAAATGAAAGGTGGCCTAGAGGAGGTCGAACTGAGTAAATTTTCCCGAAGAACATGGGGTCTGCGAAGTCGCGTTCGCGAGATATCACAGGTTAAAAAAAAAGTATCGCTTTGCGCCGCGTCGCGGCGGCGCAAAGCGATACTTTTTTTTTAACCTGTGATATCTCGCGAACGCGACATCGCAGACCCCATGTTCTTCGGGAAAATTTACTCAGTTCGACCTCCTCTAGGCCACCTTTCATTTTTGACATTTAGTTCTGGGACACCCTGTATATTTGGGAAGTATTTCTTACTTTACTTTGAGTAGGTAGCCTGGCAGATTCGCCTTCTCAGAGAACGGGGTATGCGGAGCGAGGGTACTGCTCAACAGCGTAGACACTGAAATGTTTGAGCCTGAATTTCGACCCTCCAAGAACTTTATTGCCCGACTGTACCTATTACCACCCTTACTCATACAAACGGTGAACAAATTCCTGAATAATCATTCAGACTCGCTGTTCCGGACAATGGTCCACTAACCTGAGGGAAAAATAAAAGAGAAGGAAAGAAAGGGATTAAGAAAAAAAAAAAAAAGCTCCGGTTACCTCAGGGATTTTTTTTTCTTTCTTTCTCTTTTCTGCATTCTTCACGGTGACTCATGTATAGAGGTATGCATGTACGTGCGTAAATGCATTTCATTCAATCGCTCGCTTATACATATACCTATATATGCCTATAATTACTGTTAGGTATAAAAATTCCCTTAACTGTTTTTTTTTTTTTTTCTTTTTCCTCATAAAATTCCCCAATTGCAAATTTATTTATTCATTACTTTATCAATTTGTTAATTTATCTATTTTTTTTTCAATCTTATTAGGGAAAGACTAAACGATTTACAGAAATATGATACAATTTTTTTTTTTTTTCAATTCTTTCTCTCTCTCTCTCTCTTATTTTGCCGTTTTTTTTCTCGCTAAAAAAAAATTCATTAACGAAGTCGGGATCAGACTTGATAATTAATTGAGCCATAATTGATACAATATGTGATTCAAAATAAGTATCTAAATTCTTCTGAGTGATGTCCGTGTGTATGGTCTGTTATACAGGTGTCTGCAGTAGATCAGTTCGTAACCCACTTTCACATAAATCTTGCGGAAAGTTTTATCGATGACTAATAAGACATAATTTCGCTGACCCCTTAACAGGGTATTTTATTTTATTTTATTTCATTTTAATCTATCTTTATTATAACAAGTTTGAAAATTTAAATCAATCATCGCATGATTTTTAAGACTGTTTTAATATTTATATACCAACGCCAGTTCATGTTTCATAAAATATACATTATACCTATAGCCTATAGGTATACCTATAAATTCACGTGTCGATCGATCAAATAAACAAATTGAGAGTAAAAAAAAAATTATTATTATATAGGGAA
Organism: Macrophya alboannulata; assembly: GCA_949628255.1. Lineage (NCBI taxonomy): Eukaryota > Metazoa > Arthropoda > Insecta > Hymenoptera > Tenthredinidae > Macrophya > Macrophya alboannulata. Next base: position 9,390,708 of record OX451212.1, on the reverse strand, counting down.
GAAACAGACGAAAAAAATATCGAAAAGATAACGAAAACGGATGAAAAGTTAATTTTTTTTTTTTTTTTTTTTTCTATCAAAGTTCATTTTTTGACTATTTTTTAAATGGAAATTTAATAAAAATAATCTATCGATATACGTATTATAATAGCTCTTATTTTTGAACGTTCGTCTTTCGATTAATCTTAATGTAAAGGAAAAAGCTTTGTATAATTATGAATCCCATATTATAAATAGATAAACAATTATTATCATATATGTATATGGTCCGTGCAAATAATTATCAGATATACATATACCTATATATCGTATGAATCATCGGTTTCATTTTTTTTTTTTTTATCTTTATCTTGCGCATAATTATCATGTCTAATTATTTCATTTATTTTATACTTTTCTTTCCTTTTTCTTAATTTTTTTTTCCTTTCTTTCTTTTTTTTTTTGTAACTTTTTATTACTCTCGCATACCGATCGTGAAATGATTCACCATTTCTTACGGGATCTTGATCGCATCCCCGCGACTAATATATACCTATAGTTTCACAAACACACAGACACCTGTTGAATGTCGACAGTCGGGATGATCGGGCAATGATAGCCTTGAACGGGATATAATAACTATACATGTAGAATATATGTTCCATCGATTTTTATTTCATCTTCATGAATAAAAAATCTGAAAAGAAGAGACAAAAAAAAAAAAAAAAAAAAACGTAAAATAAAAAAGAAAACGGTAATTTTATAGATATACTATATAATATGAGGTGGTGACGACGTTCCGTTGGCCTAATACTACTACGTTAATCGATCGATGATTCTTTATTTTTTTTTGTTATTTATTTATTTTCGACTCCATTAATTACACGACCCGTCAATTAAGCTTCTTTAAAAGTATGTATGTAAAGACATCTTATATACATATATGCGGATCCGTAAGAGGAACCAGTTGTTCGTTATAAAAGAAAGAAGAAGAATAAAAAAAAAAGGTTAATTATGATACGAATAATTATGCCTTTAGGTTTTTGGATTCGGGTGGTGCCTATACACGCTGTACATTAACATAACTTTTTTTTTTTTTTTTCTTTCCTTCAAATCAGTGATTCACCGCGAAGAATAACGTGTTCTATTGACTAAGAATTTTTCAAAGCTAATTAAACGTTTTTTTTTTGATTATTTTTTTTGTTTTAGACACAATTTACGATTATGTCAAATTTTGGTATATATACTTATGTATGTACACAGAAAATTTTTGTTTCCACCTGAAATGGAATTCAGAAATTTATTAACTTCCGGTATAATATCTCGGTATATATTTAAGAGTGATCGTATTCATAAATTATGAATGAGCCTTTTTTTTTTTTTTTTTACGTGTTGATCGATGAACCAGTTCCTCGGCAAAGAGGATGTTTAGTCTTCTGTCTGCTTTTCTCCAGGATCTTTATACGAAGTATACAGGGATATATTAAGATAACCGGAAATTCCTATAACTCGAGTTGTCCGTGCACTGCGATCAAATATTATCAATTTATTTAACGCAAAACAGAATTAACATACCTATATTCATACAATATATAGGTATACGTGTCGTTATTGTAATTTTATTCAAAAAATGACAATTCCTGATGAAAGTCACGTATGTACTGTACCTATAACACATAATTCTTATATGCAGATTATATTTATTAATCGAAATTCAATTTTTTGGTCAGACTTTGGACTACAAATGGGTTTCTAAAGCGATAACAAGGAAGTCCACACAGGTTAAATTCCAAACTCTTAAGTCATGCATTATATTTGGTGTGTTACACGATCTGACTAGTCATTTTTCTTCTCGTCATTTTTTTTTTTTTTTTTTTTTTTATCTTACTATATTATTATCATTAAGTATAGATGAAGTTAATCTTTGATTATAGTTTCACGCTGTATATATACATGTAAAGACTAATCTCCAAATTGTCATTTAATTACATATATCAAGCTGCCCGCTCTCTTCTTCTTTTGCTTTTTTTTTTTTTTTTTTTTTTGGTTACCAAATGATTCAAAGACTGCTTACACGATATTCTACAAACATAAATCAATAATTTATTACTTTCTATTAAAAATTCATCCTAGCTGCTATAAACAGCGTGTGAATTTGATTAATTATATTTGAAAAAAAAGCAAGGAGGGGATATAATTTGTAAAAATTAAGACAATTATTAGAAATTCGGTGACCATTTATTGTCTATTATTTACTTATTAATTGCTGTGTACATATATACAAAACGGTTAAAAATTCATGCTGTTTATAGTTTAATTATATCAGAGAAAAACTATATATAGGTATACAATACATACATATATATGTATATTGTTGTGACCACGAGATGTGATGAATCTCTTATATTTACGTATATACATATGTTCATATAGGTATATAGGTATATATATGTATAGTTAAATCTCATGTTAATTGATACCCGCAAACATAAGGCGTATACGTGTATTACATACATACGCGTGTATATGTACGACCACGTGCTACTGTAGTATAGGTATGATACTATATTGCGAACTGCAGTAGCGCATTTACCTAAAATTAACCCCCACACCTTATTATAGAACCAATTACGTCCTTCGTAGATGTATGAAGAAAAAAAAAAAAAAAAAAAATAGAAAAGAAAATAGAGAGAAATTTTTTTTTTTTTCAATTTTTCATATTGAAACGAAAAATTCATTCTCAGTAATAATTTGAAGTATTTTATTATACGTACTTACATAATTATAGTTTTACGAAAAAACAAAAAAACTTTTAGGCGCTAGGTTCAATTACTTCCGATGGTTTTTTGATAGAAAATTGTAATTCACAAAGTCAGCTGATTATTTAATTAATTACATTCGAAATTGCGCAAGTCACTTTTATTTATATTTTTTTTATATTTTTTGATAGTTTTTTTTGTTTCTTTGATCGATCGATTGTTTCATTGATTGATTGATTATCGAATTTCAAGTTTCCATCTTGAATCTGTCTCCCATAATAATATCGGGGCTCACGAGCTTAACCCTAAGTCCGTTACTGGTTGTGAATCATTCATTTGTATATTGCGCTACGTGCAAGGTCGTCTCTCGGACAGACGGTCACAATAATATATCTACGATTATTATACAATATATTAACTGCCATTTAAATAGTGAGAAAAACAAGAATCGATTATCCCGAACTGTTTTTTTTTTGTTTTTTTTTTTTTTTCTCAACTTGTTATCACCTTGCGGTGATAATATAAGGAAATATTTGTGTAGGTCAAAAAATCACTGTTTTTTTATTTTTTTTTTCAATTTGATTTCGACGAATTCTTATATTTTTCGGCTTCTATATATTCATCCGACGAAACAGATCGAAAGAAAAATGGACATGCTCTGATCACGGTGATAAAAAAAAAAGGAAAAGAAAAAAGAAGTTTAAACTATCGCAGCATTTTCCATGAAAAAAAAAATTGCCATTTCCCCATAAATTCGAACGTTCGCTTTCAGTACGAGAAAAATTAACTGGGCTTTTAGATCTTTGACTACATACCTAAATACTTTCTAATACATACGCTTAATTGATATACATAAATAATTTTCATATAATTTTTTTTTTTTCCGTTTTTGGCAACTGGTGTGAAATATTAATCGATAAACAAATAAAGCTAAAAAAAAATCAAAACGTATATGTATAAAAAAAATGAACGATTATCAACCCGGAAGACGAAACCAAAAACAAAAAATTAAACAGATTACGAATAGCAAAATTTGAAAGATAAAATAGACCACGAGAGCTGCAGAGCCCCGAATGTTTTTGGCTTGGTGCCCGCGCTATTCGGTGCACCGATTTATAAATAGGAAAACTCTGTGCAGTCTATGTACTTTGGATTTGGTATCGAGTATGGACGTCGGTAGCTTGAGCGAAACCAATCAGTATAACTATTAGTAGGTTATACCAATTCGCGCATATGAGTGCAGTATAACGTAATATACTTGTTGTAATTTTATCACGTCTGCATAGGAGATCCGATCCGTGAGAAACCGCCTATACACTTATATAATATGCGTTGTAAAATTCTAATGGGAGTTTAGCGACCTCGTGAGTACCGATAAAAAAAAATTACGTTACCTTAATTATTTATATATTTTTATTCAAATTTCCATATTTTCTGTCATTCGTTTTGGTCAAATTTTCATTCTCGTGTCCTGCAGTAGCTCGGCGTAATTGTACGTCCGAAAATTTGTCTGTACTAAGATTTTCGAAGCTTTTCATTAATTTTTGTTTCTATTCTACATAATATGTTTATAAATTTAATGATGCATGTACAACATATAAAACAAATTTTGTACCATAATTAAGGGAGTCAGTACAGCTTGGTTTTGGAAATTCGGAGTACTACAAAATGTATTTATTTCTCAGCCAAAGTTTATTTCACATCAAAAAAAAAAAAAAATTTCTTTGAAAACCTTTGTCGTAAGGTTTTAGGCACATCGTTGTTCCTATTAAGGTCGTTGAGGGCTCATTTTGATCAGAAAAAAAATCCTCATCATGTGAACGAGGGAATTTTTTTTACAATTTCGCGTTGGCCAAGTTATTTGCAAATTAGTGGCCTAAATATTGGAAATTTTGGATAATTGACCGTAACTTTTCACATGAATTTTTCATTTACCGATCCCTACGTTCATAAGATGTAGAATTGCTGTCTGAAGAAAGCAAGACCTTGAGCGGTTGAATTGGACCAACGATGTGCTTGAAACCTTACGACAAAGTTTTTCGAAGAAAATTCTTTTTGATGTGAAATAAAATTTGGTTGATAAATAAATAAATTTTGAAGTACTTTAAATTTCCCAAACCAAGCTGTAGATACTGGTCCCCCTAAAGCGCGGAGTAAAATACTAAAATCAAACGGAAAAAAAAAAATACAAATTTAATAAAAAACCAAAACTGGGTGAATAATGTTCGTATTTGAGTTGAAGTTATTCTGAGAATACTGAGAATTGATAAAATTTGTACATATCTTACAATACATAGCATATATAAGATACGTGGAATTGATTATTATCAAAATGTACATACCTATGACATATTGCGAGCGATTATCTCATCCAATTTAATTCTGCAGTGATTGAACTATTGTTTGAATTTATTTTATTTTTTCCTTCCGAGTATAAGATATGCCTATATATACATATTCAGATCATACCCGTACCTATGTATATGTATTACCTACATACATCTAGACATTAATTTTTGCGTACTTCTAAGAATAAAAGTGATTGAAAATGACGATATGTATTATAATCGTTCTGCAAGACTCCTACGAATACCTCGAGTATTTCTACGAATATATGTATATATATATACACGTAGTTATTCAATGTATTATTAAAATGTGCGTGCGTGTGTGTGTGTTTGTTCATCTATCCCCATTCATAACGTGTAAAAGTACTATATAGGCACATGTATGCATATAGACGAAGCAATTCCGAGTTCACAGAGAGGATTTACAAAGCCATGACGTAACGCGAGACGCGTACTACGAAGTCTGGTATGACTCTGTGCAGAGTTCGTGACTCTGCATCTCGATATATAGGTACATACATGTACATTGTACATAGTGTCTCTTTTAATTTTCATTTACGTATGAGCGAGTATGTATATGTATGTACATCATACGAACATACGATGTTATATTGTATATATATACGTGTAATTACAGGGAATTTATTGGTAACAATCGTGACTTTTGAACCCAAAAGATAATCACTCTTCTGTCACCGTTGACGAGTGAATATAAAAAAAAAAAAAGAGGAAAGAATATAGACAATTTTTTTTTTTTTGTTTTTTTACCACAAAACGTAATGTACGCGACACGTCGTTTTAGTGGGTGTATAGTGACTCACTTTTCAATAAACAACATCCATTAACGCGTTATCCCGATTTATATGCATTATTTCAACTAATAAATTATATAATTATCTCATGTATAAACCTATACGTACGTACCATTCATATCTATAATGTAACAGTAGAATTTAGTGAACTATGAATTTTTGATGATTTTTCTTTCCACTCGATATAAAATTGAATCAAATCATTTGTTTTGTGTACTGCACATACGTTGAATACATACATACCAATACAAGTCTACAAACGTATATATATCTAGTAAGCGTATAATCTAATCTTGTGTAAAGAAAAAAAATAAGAAAAATAAGAAAAGATTGGTCGCGAAGACGGATCCAATCATATTTTCGAACAAGGCGTTAATGGCTGCTTTTAAAATGACTATACAGTGATTACATAGAATTTATAAACTTCTTATCACGTAATACATGTATGTATGTGTGTATATATTTATTTTATAATTCAAGTCCTAAGAATTCTGCGTCAGAACCGTCTAGGCATATATATATACACATGATATGTAATCAAAAATCATTTTTATCCCGACATATATACGTGCATCGACCATTTACTTATTATACTTACAATTTAAATAAAATTATATACATTTTTATCATCAGGATAATAAATTAGTATATATACATATTTTTTTGTTTTTCGGATATTTACAAAAGCTTATATAATAAAATGCAAAGAAAAAGAGAAAGTTTTCCTCTCTTCGTATATTCTTCTATTTCTCTTAATTTAGTGAAGGAAAAAAAATAGATCAAAAAGCTCTGTGGCATTTTCAAGAATCTCAAAATTACATTAAATTTAATCTCGATCGGTACAGCGTATATATGATATTTTATATATCCGGTTTACTCGCGAAATCTCGTGACGTCGGAGGACCGTGTATCGAGTAATATGACAGCCTTTACGGCGATGAATCACTCGCGGATTCACACTAGGTAGGTGTAAGTGGTGGCAAGCGGCATGGGATGGCACGGCACGTACGGCGCGAAACGAAGCGACGACACGGTCGATTAGACGTTGTAGAGTCGCGTAGTCCAACCGTTAATTCCCCTCTTCCATATCGCTCATTATTTCCACTTCCAGTTCTACCTCCACCTCCACCTCCACATCGAAATTCAGTTCCACCTCCACCTCGACTTATCAACAGACTCGCTACTCTGCAAACAGCTGATTTTCGCCTACCTTCAAGCGCTAATAGGATATATACCCACTGCGGGATAGGAATTCCGCGAGTATACGAAGAGTTCACGCGGTTTGAAAGAGACGATTCGCGAATAGCTGGGCGCTAGTCAGTATAACGCACGTCGCGGTCGCCTACGCATGTCAGAAATAATTATACCGTATAGATATAATATAGATATAATGTACACGATCATCGTTATGATTATTATGAATTTTAATCGGCGTGTTAATTGAAACAACTTTATGTAATATATATGTAATTACGTATATCATTTAAAAGAAGTAACATAAAAAGATAATTCTAATTATTTATTGTGATTATAGTGAGATGAAATTACAGTTGTTTCAAGTTCTTTTGAAAAAAAAAAATTTCTCGCTTAATCGATTTAATGAAAACCAAACGAACTAAGAAAAAAAAATATAATATATATAAATAAATAAAACACAATCTTTATTTTCGCGTGATAGGTACAGTGGATCACAATTCGGTTAATATTTGATGTGACATAATTTGTAAACTTGTATTAAATAAAATTATAAAAAAATATCATACACGTGTATATAATACATATATGATAGTATATATAACGTTGCAGTAAGTTTTTTTCTCTGTTTTGGGGAAAACAAAAATTGATTTTGAATATAAAAAGAAATTATTACCATATAACAGTATATTATCGATGAATGAAATAATAATTTTTTTTTCTTCAAAAATCAACACTGGAATGAAGATTTGATTCGCAACTGATTGCGCATACTCTTATCTTCTCATATATTACACTCACTATCGTTATTTTTATTATTATTATGATTAATTATTATACACGTATCTGGGACAGATAAATATTTTTATTCACCTGCAGGCGCGCGTTCTCTATTTCTATTTCGCTCTCTCTCTCTCTCTCTCTCTCTCTCTCTCTGTTTCTTCTTTTTTTTTTATATCTAACATGACTAAGAGAAGATTGTTTTTTTTTTCTCTTTATGTATAATTGTGAATTCTGTAATGAAAATGATCCAATTATTTCATCATATATACCGTTGAAAATGAAATTATAAATAATTGTACCTACACATAAGTCAAGACAACAATTTTTCATTTTATCTATCTTTTTTTTTTTCGTCCAAAAATTACATTCATATATCGCCAATGCAGAATTTTTTCGTTGTCAATTTTTAGTTCATTTTTTTTCGTCACTTTATTAGTTTGGAAAGAAAATTCTCAATATATATAATTATGAGACTGAAAAGATCAAGTTTCGATCATTTTTTTTTTTTTTTCTGATTTTGTTTTATCCCTGAATTAAATTCCAAAATTTCTATCACCTGTACAGTTATAAAAATGGACTAATTGTATAATTCATTCGTCAGCATATATAAATTTATTCACATACACTTCGATATATTGAAATAATGTTAGATAGATATTTGATAAGAAATATAGTTTTTTGGCTCGAAGATCGCAAAATAGTATTATTTTTATTTTTTTTTTTTTCAAATCGATATGTACGTATGTACATTGAAAATGATATTAGTACAGAGAGGTACAGGATATGTATAATTTATTCTTCACATACTGTGCCTAACTGCAGCAGCGTATACGCGTACGTTTTACGTATACGCCGCATCTGATCGTCGTCCTTGATCAAAGTGTAAATTTCATTCACTGATTCTTCGCACTACGTCGTCACATTGTACGGACGTATGTGTACAGTACGTATGTACGTACGTATGTAACATACATACCTATGGCCCTGAAAATATACGATAAGTGGAGATTGTAACAGCAAACCGCGATCGCCATCGCAGATAAATTTAAAAATTCAAATTCGTGCCAGACTTCAAATCAATGCCAATAAAAAAAAAAAAAATTAAATCAAAGATCAATGAAAAAGGAAAAAAAAATTAGATATTTTTGTACACGTTAATTTTCGGCAAATTATTAATTAGACACGCTGTGGCTACCTATTCTAATCTGTACATATTATTATAGGGGCTACGTTTTCCTAGATGCGTTTCATAGACCCGTATGTCTATGAATACGTGACTTCCGTCCGGAAACGGACGCTGCAACTTCCTTTTGTTCATTAATTATGTCTTGAAAAATAAAAGTAAAAAAACGAAAACAGAAAAAAAACTATATTTTGTTTATCATCGAGCCCAAAATTGTAAAAAAAAAACAAAAAACTATTGATAGATATAAAAAATAAAAAAAAGATTTTTCTGGTTATGACGAGAAGCAAGAAAATGTGATCTAAAAGACTTAAAAATGCAGATTTTGTTTGACAGGTATTAATGTATTGAGATTTTGCAATCTATTGTTGGATTGCAAAGAGGATTATATAGTCAGCGTCTTGGTGGACGGGTGAAAAAATAGATCAATCAAATCGTTAGTAATTAATATCCGCACCAATTTAATTCTTCCGGTAAAAAAATGTGACTCAAAATTAACGATAAATTTTTATACCTATATATATGTAAGATATTCGTATATTTAACCTGCCAGTGAAAAAAAAAAAAAAAAACTATAGATATGAACTAATTTTTTTGTTTATCATTTTATTCAGACATTTTTTCTATTTTTTTTTTTTTATTTTTCGAATATTTCAATGAAATTGCATGACCGAAACTTGATTTCCAGAAAACGATCTTCTCTTATTTGCAGAACAATAAAATTTGATTTTTTTTTTTTATTTTTCTCTCAAACACGGTTTTGAAATATTCGTGTATCTTTATGTTTAACAAACATACGTAAGTTTCTCGCGGAAGGCTCCAGACCATTCTAGATAAGTTAGTCAGCTTTTATCAGTGATTATAAAAGACAATACCTCAGCCTTGATAATAACCGTTGTCTTGACTTAACACATAGGCAGATAGGCTCTGTACCTTATATACAGTATAATAATTAGAAACGTCGCCAACTCGTCGAATATACTGATAAAATTTTGTTTTTTTTCTTTTCAATTTTTTAATTTTTTTATTTTACCTACACAAGGTATATTCATATCGTTAGATCAAAACAAATATTACAACATATATACGATTGATACGTAAATGATTGAGTAATTTTTTTTTTGTTTATTCATGTATCATATACATAGTTCATATATTCCATTTTTTATTTATCTGTCAGCAGATACTTTTCTGAAGAAGAAAAAAAAATAATCCATTCAATCCGATCGATTTTCCTGACTGGAATTCGTTCGAAGAAAATACAAAAAATTTATTCTCATTTCTAACCACGTGCAGGTTTGGAAATACATGAGAAAAAGAAAAAAAATGACGGAAGTGAGGGAATAAAATCCAAAAAAAAAAAAAAAAAAAACAACAGAAACCAAAAACAATTCTTTTTGTTTTTCTTATCACATATAAACGAAAATAGGCGAATTCAGTGACGTGGAATTTTTCGAACTAAAATTATTAACTAAAGAATTCATCAATGAGCGTTGATCGAGGATTGAACATGCTGCACATGGCTTCCGGGTACCCGTACCGTAGCAGCAGTATGTATAAAGGAAGAGGTGCTTTTCTGAAATCGGTAAGGATTTATAAACCGATTTTATTTTATTGAAATAGTATAATTTTGAATATTTTAATAAAAAAAAAAAAAAAAATTGACAACATATGACGTATTTTACACGACATGATCAATTATTATACTCGAAGTAAAGAATAATCTTGAAGATCATACAATGATATTTTTTTTTTTTCTTCTTACGACAATCAGACCATCGCGATTAACTAATATGACATTAATTCACGTTTATCTATTATACCTGTATATAAAAATCTCTAATAATTAACCGATAAGCCCGAATTACGTTTCACGCGTGTTCCTATTAATAAATATTCTTGTAACGTACACGAAATAACATCTGTAATAAATTATACGGTTAAAAACTGTATGTTACTAATTTTTTTTTTATTGATTTTTGATTTTTATTTTCATTTTCGAAATATCTATAGAAATTTTTTCCGAAAAATCTACGTATCAAAAATTAAAAGATAAATCATTTTTTATCTCGTCTGCAACAAGATATTTATACATCAGTGACGTTGTAAGCGGACGTATAAATTATTACGTAGGTATATAATATAGGAAAAAAAAAGTGTCGTCATTGTCATCGCGCGCACGTCATCATTGAGATCGAGTTATATAACAATGCGAATAAATTTCAAGATTGGAAACATTATGCGAAACACATATACGTATGTATGAATGTTGTACTAATAAAAGTATATACAGGGTGTCCCGGAACTAAATGTCCAAAATGAAAGGTGTCATAGAGGAGGTCGAACCGAGTAAATTGTCCCGAAGAACATGGGGTCTGCGAAGTCGCGTTCGCGAGATATCACCGGTTAAAAATTATCGCTTTGCGCCACGATCGTGGCGCAAAGCGATAATTTTTAACCGGTGATATCTCGCGAACGCGACTTCGCAGACCCCATGTTCTTCGGGACAATTTACTCGGTTCGACCTCCTCTATGACACCTTTCATTTTGGACATTTAGTTCCGGGACACCCTGTACATGTATGGAAATATAGGTACATGTAAATACGTACATATACATACATAATACGTTTGATAATTTACTGTGCAATCAAATATGTCTTGTGTGTGGGTTTGTGTGTCTATTAAAATATTGCGAATACCGAGAAAAATCTTAATACGTCACCTAAGTAAGTATATATACGTATATAGGTATATATAAGTAAGTTACACGCGTCTGGCCATGACTTCATCGTATTAAATCAACGAAATATAGCTTATACTGCACGGTTGGTATTTGACCGACTAGCGGACAGGTTACGTCATTCCTCAATAAAACCAATTCAGGTTCTTCTCGTTATCTGCAATGTTTAAATAAACATCGGTGACTAATCGCCACGCGTGGAATTACAAAAAAAAAAAAAAAAAAGGAAAAGAATGGAAAAAAAAACTACCAATTTTGTCATAAAAATAGGAAACCAAAAAAGAAAAAAATCAAACTTATTTGGAGCTTTGAAATTGCGGGAGATTTGAAGCGGTTTTGTATATATATATATTTATGTATACATATAGACACACGCAAACTTTACCTACCGCATTTAATGACAGCTGTTTATTACGTATTACAGTATAACGCGTCGTACTGGTATCAGTGACGTCACGTGAGTCATACGCGCGGGATTGCGTGGGAACAAGCGAAACTTACATTACTTCAGTTCACGTATACGTATGTGTGTACGTGGATTTGTAAGTGAGTGTGTGTGTGAACACGTGGCGAACACTGGGTTATAATACGTTCGGTTTATTTATGGTGGGTGTCATTCATGGAATAAGGGCCACCCCGGGTTATGGATCAAAGAGCTGTTTTATTATACATATAGGTATAGAGAGAAAAATTTTGCGAATGAAATTTCTTTCGATAAATATAAATATAAATAATTTTCCCACGGTTCAGCGGACTTTCGTTATATATATATATATATATATATATATATATATATATATATATATATATATATATATATATATATATATATATATATATATATATATATATATATTGAGCTTGTCTAGATTTCATTTATTATTACATCAGTTTTGATAACATCATACATATTGGAATTATCGCCAAATGTGACCGAATGATAATTCAAACTCGAATCTTCTGATTTATAAAATAATTGAATCAGTTTTGCGAAAATGTTTTGCACAAAATTTGGTTAAATATAGTGATTTTGCCCCGTTCGGGACTTTTACAATTCGGAACTCCGACCCAGCCCCCCTATTCCTACCCAAAAAAAAAAATAATAATATTACGTTCAATTCCACGTGCAATTAGAAGGGTCCAGACGATTTTTACGAGAAGCAGCCTTGTCGATACCTTATTTGTCTCATATGTACCTACATACCTACTGTGTGACAACAATAAATGAAATACTGCCAAAAATTCCTATCGAGGCTGACACGAGGGGAGAGAGAGAAAATAGAATTAAAACCTGGGGACAGAGTTCTTTAACGAATTGTCTTTTTGTACTATATATATATATATATACATCATACACCTTACATCCCGTATCGTGTCAGTCGCCAAGCAACATTCCAACCTCTGTCTGCTATTCCCATTTGCGAAACTATAGCTGATACTCTTATTATATATTCGGATTATAAATGTGCTAATTTTATGATTAGAGCAATACCTAATCAGGACTGATCGAACGATCCGTATATAATAGTCATTTCGTCTTTACGAATCTCGAATTTAAAAAAAAAAAAAAAAAAAAAAAGAAAATTAATCTTATCCGTTCTGCGTTTTCAAACCTCTTCGCTGCAGTTTGTCTCCCCACACCTTGAATTCTTTATACATATATCGCACATCATCTCTGCAATTGTTTTTCATTGTTATTATTATTATTATTTTTTATTTTCTTACAACGGAATTCTTCGATGTTTCCTTATTTCTGTATATAATATCTTTTTTACGCAACACTACGATATATGATGTAACTCGATAAGTTAATTACGATTAACTTGAAATCGGTCGAGAAATGCGAGAATTTCTTTTACCGCAGATTTTGAAAATTAATTAAAAAAAAAATTTCTTGAAATTCCTGAGCATTGAGAAAATCGAATATATTTTGTAGAAAAAATTGACAAAAACAAAAAAAAAAAAACGAAACACAATTTTTCAGGTAAAGTGAATTCAATAATAATGAATACCGAGTGTCTCTAATCCAAAACAAAAAAATTAAAAAAATAAAAAGAAGCGAAAAAAAAAAGAGTAAAAAATCACAGAAGGAAAAACTTACAATTAGACGTATTATGCAGTATAATGCGCGTTATTATAATGACACATATATATGTATAAGCTCTTTCATAAGTTACGTAAAATTATGCGCAAGAATTTCAGGATCTCCTTGTAAGGTTTTATGTTTATTATACATTATAGGTAATAAGGAAAATAACAATGTACCGATCAGACAGTGCAAGTTCTTTTTTTTTAATTTATTTTCCTTTCTATTATTCTTTTCCTCATGTGAAAATTTACTGACTAATCAAGTAAGAAAACTCTTGCAATTGTTGCAATTTTTAAATACAATAATTTTGTAATACAATTGTATTTAAAAGATATACATATATACCTATATGCGACAATATTTTACAAATGAAGATGACAAATTCCTGCATAAATATACCCATACATGTATATAGGTATAGATAATTATTATACATTGATTGGAATGAATGAAACGTATAAAAAGAAAACGAGAGAGAATAAAATAAGAAAAGAAAAAAAATGAAATGAAACGAAACGATATTCTCGGAACGACCTTCTTCACAGATTTAAAAAAGAAAAAGAAAAAAAAAAAAAACCTATTATTTCAACGTTTCGCGTTGTTCCGGAGTTCTTTTTTTTTGTTTTGTTTTAAAGCTGCCAGAAAATGTACGCGGGCTAAGTTTGTCTTGATATTTGACGAGGAGAAGGGGAAAGCTCGGAACTTCGTTGGATCGTCGATACGCGGTTCTAGTGGCGCTGGTATCGTCATTTTCTGTTCTCTGACGACCAGTCTGACACCGACTGTCTGTTGCTACTTTACTCACGAGGCTCACGAGTCCGTAGAGTGACGCGTTTCTTTGTAATCCGCGCCGGTGTCTGGCACCTAGCGGTCGTTTCTACTCACTCGTTTGAAAAGTACAATTTAAATGACCAATTCAATTGAAACTTGAAAGCAAAGAAAACAAAAAAATCACAATAATATTTTTGGCAGAATTCGGAGTTTATACAAATTTCAAAAAAAAAAAAAAATTTGTGATATGTTCGTCCGTTTGTTTTTTCCACGTATTTCGGTCTAATATTATACAGCGGTAAAATATATCGCGTTGAGTTACGTAAACTATATAATATCGGCTAAAAGAAAAAGAGAGAAGAAAAAAAGCAAAAAAGAAAATAAAAATGAATAAAAGCCTCAGTTTAGTTTCTCGATCTAATTTAACAACCGAGTTTAATTATCGAGAATTTTTAAACAGTTCTAATGGTATAATTGTGATAAACCGATCGATTCGTGGATGAAAACACGCGATTTAATATACAGTGAAAAAAAGTTAGTTTCCGGTTACTCCTTCTCATCCGCAACACGCGACTGTAAGGAATCGCAGATATATGTACAAACACCTTTATACAGCTAAATCGAAGAGGAAGCATATATAAATGCGAATTGGAGTGAGTTTAGAATCGTGTGATTTAAGACTGCCAATACAATAATTGATTGTCAATTTAAAAACAGTTATTTATTATTATTTCTATTTCCTGTATATTCATGTGTATGTATGTATATGTATATATGTACGTAAGTTCGCCTCCGCGAAACACGATTTTGCAATACCTACTCGCGAGCGAAGGGGGAATAATATATATATTGCTAGAGAAAAAATCGCGTCCAAAGATAAACTATTTTTAGAATAGTACACATTGATGGAGTAGAGAGCGTAAGAGAAAGAGAGAGAGAGAGAAAGAGCTATTTTTCACGATTCTTTAAATACTTTATTTAAAACACGTAATAAATATAGAATTTTTTTCTTTTTTTTACACATTTTGATAAAAAAAAAATTGAGCATAATTTTTTTATTTTTTTATTTTTTTTGAGTATATATATTTTATCTTGAAAGTTAATTCAACAATATCGTCGACTTTTTTCCTCATTATTCATTTCAATAAATTTTAATAAATTTCAATTACGTTGCACATATATAGAGGTAATATGTATACATATATAATAATATAATTATACGGTTTATTGGTACTGATCGATGAATGAACGTAGTTATTATATATGCCGCATACGGTGTAAATAATACGATTCAATAAATTAAATTCATGTAATAATCTAGAAAATTAAACAAAAATCCAAAAAAAAAAAAACTAAATATTTCAAATAAAAAAAAAAAAATTGTCACAATTTTTTTCAATGATGATGCATATATTTTTTTCACATATGTATTATACTACTATTGTCGATACTGTATATACTGTAATCGCGATTCATTTTGGTATACGTATTACTATGTTTTTTTCGTTTTTTTTTTTTTTTTTTTTATCTTTCGAATGGCTGCGGATTCATTCAAGTCCGTTTTAGCGTATCTACGAGTATACCTGAACTGCACAGATTAATTATTAAAATTAAATCACAGTCTGGTCGGCAAGAAACCGCAAAAAAAAATATTTCGAAATTTTTTTTTCACGCTTATTCTGTATCGGGAGGAAAAAAAATAAAAATAAATTAGGAAAATAGTGGAGCTTCTCTTATATAACTATCCCCAAAAACAGACCGAAATTTAAGATTTTCAGAAAAAGAGTTCTGTTTTTTGAATACAAAATGAAAAAACAGTTTCATTCAGGGTCCTTTCTCAAATGAAATTGGAAATAATCATTTTTCATTGAAAATATACCAAAAAAAAAAAACTGCAGTGAGAAAGGGTCTTATTATGATAATTGAGAGAATTTTCGTCGAAATTTTGTACATATTTATTATCGCGACTTGCCTTAGATCGATGCTCGTTACGTATAAAAAAAAATCACGGTCCCACATTGCTTTTTTACAGATCATAATTTAATTATGAAGTTATACTAATTTTTTCTCTTCTTTTTCGTCCTGTTTCAGATGTCCGAATTCCCAGTGGAGGGTGGCGAAAATGGAGACATGCACACCGTCATTGAGAACATACAGAAAAAGAGTAATCTCATGTCTGGTAGAACGACGGGGCATCACACCCACGTCTCTCACTCTCACCATCCGCAAGTCACGACCTCGTCACAGGTAAATAATCGAATCCCAATAATTCCTGACGTTGTAGAGTTTTGCCTCAATACACTATATACACATACCCATGTAACATACAGATGTATGTATGTATCTAATCGGAGGAAATTACCACGTTCTAATTAACTGTGCAATGCGCGATGATATCGCAGTGGGAATTTCAACGTCCACAAGTATAAAACCCACACGCGTTATTGTTAAGCATTGGGTAAACGTATTCCTAGAAATATAATCGATGAATGGATTTTCTAAGCGCAGTACGTAAATTATTATATAAGATACAGATGCCTAAGTAGTAATTTTTATTAGGTAGCAACGGGCGAAGCGTAGGAGTTCTAAAGTTCTGATTCAAGTTAGGTACCGAATGAAACCAAAAATAAAAAAATATGCTACATAATCGGTCTTACTTTAGTTATTTATTTTTTTTTCGAGTGATATTATATCGATTTCGTACTTTTTCAACCAGAAATCTTTTTTTTTTCTTGTTTGAAGACTGATAAACTAACGATGGACTCTGGTAAGAGAAACTTGAAACTCGGTGATTAATAGATAGGAAAACATATTATAGCTAAGACTAACACATATCGTTATCGTTAATTGGGCTAAGGTCCGAGATAACTATAAGTGATTTTTTCCGTGTTTTTACACATACTATACACCTACTTTCATCTAAATATAATAATATAGTTGGTAATGGATGAACCGAGACATCGAACCGTTTAGTTACTTAACCCAAGACGGTCACATGGGGTGTGACACACCCCAGGCCATTTTCGAGCTATTTTTTGAAGAGTTTTTAATAAAGAAATTATCATTTTACTAAAAAAATCATCGACATCTTGTACATCACTTTGCCACTGAAACCTGTACGTTCATAGTGCAAAATAAATAAACTATTTGGAAACCCCACAAAAACTAATATAGTCACCAAAAAGAGAATCCTTTCAGGAATCAGACCCTGCTTGAATTTTGTCGATATGTCAAAAAACAAAAAAAATACAGCATTTTTTGTAAAAAAAAGGGCATTTTTGGGAATTTTTTTTTCACGAATTTTTTAAACATACTTAAAACTGAAATTTTCATTACATTCTTGGATAGGTTAATAGAGAAACGTTTGAAATATGTTCTCAATTTTTTTTAGGCCCTCAGAATAAGTCTACGAAATTCTACAGCGCTTCAAAGTGCTTGGGGTGTGTAACACCCCATGATTCTCATGAGGTGTGACCGTCCTGGGTTAAATACAGTTTGGTACATTATATAGTTTGGATTTGGATATAGCACGCGTTTCTTAGATCCACGTGTTTCCGAAATCCTGAAGTGACAGAGCGTCCAAAAATAAGCATAACCGTCATAGCGAAGAAAGAAAAAAAAACAAAAAAACTCAGAAACTTAGACGTTTAGGTTTCTTATTTATTTAGGATCAAATTCCAATGACCTGTCCGCAACGAAATTGAACGCTTATACCTACTTTAAGCTACTGTATAGGTAATATACTACACATTAACATGCACTTGGCGCCAGTTCGATGAAGTGGCTGACTATTTCTGGACCACTTGACAAATCCGCGTAATAATCTTCAGCAGGTTATTTTTGTATCAGAATTCTAATTAGAATCAACATTAAATAAGCCATTTTTATTATTAACACGAATATCCATAATTTCGGAGAAAAATTTATCGCAAAATGAAATCTACAATTTTGTGGCGACATTAACAGAGTTTCTCTCAATTTTATTTGATAAGATATTTGAGAATATTTCATTGACTCAGTCTTTTCGGTTACATGACTCCTTTCAAGTTGAGACAAAATTTGAAATAATTGTTAAAGATTTCTTGTAGAACGATTATTCAGTATTTGATGAAAAAAATAATAAAACAAAAAAATCGTTTCCAAAGTGTACACACCCCTTTGATCGATAATTCCTATGAAATGATGACATTAGTTGCCTAGTTATCAAGTTCCCGGATTGGTTTCCGCCCACGAGTATATTAAGTCAGTTTGGTTCTGAAAAGTCGAAAGCCTTGGAAGCGTCGTTGTACCTTGGCTTGTGAACAGCTATACATACTTCCTTATAATTTGTTACGTATTTATCATATACATATATGTATGTATGTATGTACATAAAAGAAGTGATTTTATTTACATTAGGATTGTCACTTTCCCACGAATCTTATACTCGATTGGTTAATTCCGTCTTAATATAAAACGGCTATTGGACATTTTCCAAAACCACGACCCACCGTTAGGTCGCTGTATTATACTTGTGACGTACCTAGGCTACGCGTCCACATACATACGTACATAACTAACATCCATATCCCACATGACTCACCGTTTTCTAAGTTTTAATAGAAACCCTCTCTCTCTTATTTCTTGGCTTCAGATGCTCACTAACCAGAGTCAAACCAGCACTTCGAGCAGAGTGGCACAGCAGACCTCCCAGAGGATTCTCTCGACATCATCCTCTTCGAGGGAGATGAATGCGAGCAACGTCAAGGTTAAGGACGGATTAAACGAACTTAAACGGGGCATAACTGAGATGAAAAATATGTCTTCAAATTTCTCACAACGTCTCAGAAACAGCATGGAAAATTTAGTCGACAGGTAAGAACTTTGCAAAATATACTTTTCTACGTTATTTATTTATTTATTTATTTTTTTTCACCCTACTTTTATCGAACAGTTCGTTCAGTTTTCACGTTGGATAATACGAACGAGCTTCTAGCATCTTGCATTTTTATTTATTTATTTTTTTTTTGCTTATAATTTTGTGTTTAGGGATGGCAGCGGTCCGGAAGAGAATCTTTCCGAGCCATTGGTCACGTTTCCGGATCCTGATACGCCGCCACCGGTTACAGGAACCGTGACTTTGACAGGAGGCACACCTTCGCAGCTAAACTCTTTAAACTCATTAAAGAATCTCCACAACATGAGTCCGCCTATGAGTATGTCGAACATACCTGCGGGCCCGGAAACAATGAAATTTGAACAGAAGAAGATGACGAGTGCCTCGAAGACTAAGGTAGGAATAAAACGGTCTATATTTTTTGCTCATTTTGTGTTGCCCTTTCGTTTTTTTTTTTTTTTTTTTCTTCGCTCTCTTTCGAGGAGACAAATTGGTAGATCGCGGATGTTTTGGCAATGTGTCGTTTCGAGATGGAATAATGTATTTCGCGCACTGGCTGTTCTGTAAAAATAGAAAAAAAATAAAAAAAATTGTTTTTTTTTTTTCATAAATTTGAAAACAAAAAAACTCGAATAAAATAAACTATATACTCGGATATAATATGTACAACTATAACACTGCAATGTGATCGTCGCGGCTAATTCGACTGCCAAAAATACACTCCGTGTTCTATAATCGCGTTTATGTATGCTATTGCCTAGCCAGCCATGGTAAGTATCCTTGGGGCGAGCTTTGGTAAATAGATTCGACTTGTTAAATGACATTTAAAGTCCGTTATAGCACGAAAAAAAAATTAAAAAAAAAAAAAAAAAGAAGCCAATTACTTCGCTTCTCCGTTTAAACGTGCGATATAATTTCGATCTATATAGGTACCATGGGTCGCGGAGAGATAATTTAATTAGATATTTTTTTTCTAAATATAAAGAGAATAATGAATAAATAAATAAATAAAAATTATACAAATGAAGTAATTGATATCGAATTGTTATAAATTAAACTAAATTTATTTTCTAAATTTTTTTTCTTTCTTCTATTTCCAGGTTATAACCGACGGTTTTAGCGCTGAAAAAGCAACCGCCAACAGCGCTGAGATGAGGGCACTTCAAACTGGCGATGTTTCTTATAAGGAACAGAGTGCCGCAACGGCTGCAAGGGCGCGAGTAGAGCTCGATGGCGTATCTGCAGAAAAGAGCGTCGCGTTGGCGAGGGTGAGTTTGAATTTTGAAAATTTTTCTCTCCATTTATGTTCTCATTTATTTTTATCTTGCTTCTTATTATGGGGAAAATGATAACGAGTCTCTTCATTTTTGAGAAATTTATTTAAAATAATAATAATAAAAAAATAAAATAAAAGCAAAAATGAAGTAAAATTGAAAAAAAATAGATCTTTCTGAGAATTAAAATCGATTACGGTTCCACGAAGAAATTTGATTTGAATATTTCGAAAAAAAAAAATAAAAAGAAATCTTATTTCGATTCTTCTGAAATTCTTCTTCTTTTTCTTTTTCTTCTTCAGCACCGAGGTGTGATAAATTTTCACTTCGATACTGCGTTTACTATTTACGTTTTTTGACATAGAAATGATATGCTGATTCGTATGCGTACAGACATCCAAGGGTGAATTTCCTTCCCGCAAATATCTCGAAAAGAAGAAATAAATGAAATAAAAAAATAATAGTAATAATATATTATCGAGTCTTTAGGGGTTCGTTTAGTTTTAGATACGTATGTGCCAAGGTTCGGTGATTTCCTAGCAGCAGGTTATAGACTTTTGTGATTTGTAATAGGTTTTGACTCACGTTCGGATACTTGATACAGTGCCAAAAGATAGACAGAAGAAAAAAAAAAAAAAAAAAAAAATGAAATAAAAAAAGAAGAAAAAATAAAAAAATATATCTATACCTATACCAGCTACTACTACACGCACACACGATATCTGTCAGCTTTTCAGTAGTAGGCATATACTTAGGTATATATAAATATGTTAAGTCTGGGGCAAACTACCCACGATTTTTTAAATTGACTATACACTAGTTCGTCTTTCTCATTCTTATCCTCGTTCTCATTCTTATTCTTTCTTTCTTTCTTTCTTTCTTTCTTTCTCGTTTTTGGCTCCTGCGTGAGATGCTGGTATTATTATAGTTAAATACTGATCATTGTGTAAGACCTACGCTGTTTCTTCTGTCACGTGTCGTTACGAATTACCAATGACCCTGAAAGAGAAAAAAAAAAAGAAAGAAAAAAAAATCAACAACTGTATACATATGTATACATACCTATATCCCTAGACATAACTCTTCTGTCTGCAGAGCCAAGATCCTGATAATAATTATAACAATAACAACCACAACAATAATAATAATAATAAATGAATATATTTTGCGTCAGCTGATCTTCTTCCACCTCTTTCATCGTCGTCATTATTATTATCATTGGTTTTTCACGGTTAGATTAGATTCCATTTTTTTTTTTTTTTTTTACCTAAATCAAACAAATTATTGTTTTTATTTTTACCTTCCGGCCATTTTTTTTTTTTTTTTTTATGTTTTACGGGAAGTTCTTACAATCATTTCGAAAATGAAAAAAGTTCAATTTTTACCAGATCTCCAGGTTCAGAGAATCACGAGCTCTCAAGACCATTTCTGTGTATGGGATGAATTTTTTTTATTCAACGATATCTCGAGAATGAATAAACGGATTTAATCCTTTCTTATATCAATCGATGCCGTTATTTCTGACGTAGAACTGATTAGATTTTGAATTTTATCGGTCGAGTAGTTACCGAGTTATTTAAAGAACAATATTTGGAAATAGAAACAAAAAAAGAAACAATTTTAATTGATGATATCTCGAGAACTGATCAACGGATTTTTATAATTCATATATCAATCGATAACATTTGCTACAAATTAAATCCGGTCAAATTTTGGAATTAATGGATCCCCAGTAGTTTTCGTGTTAGAAAAAAAAAAATCAAGTTTTTTCGGTCGTAATAAAATTTCTTTCCTATAATTTCTTCGTTTTCTCTAACCTGATTTCGACGTGTCTGCTATTAATTGTACATTCAAATATACATGTGTATAGGTATATGTTATACAAAATTGACAATTACATAAGACGAGGCGTGCGTGTTGGACAATTAGTTACATTGCAGGTATGCGAGGTATAGTTATAGGCATATATAGGTGTATCTAAATATCGAGCAAGGTTATCACGCTATTAGGTATTATAGCAAGACCAACCCTGGGTGCGAACCCTGCAGATAGAATTTTCCAGGTATTTAGACCGCCAGGTGAAACCGCAAGGCCGCGTATAAGCCAACAGCTATAACCTACATATGGACAAAGATTTATTTGCGGGTAGCGTTTCCCTTATTTTACTCGACCATTAGCCTGTCACGCGAACTGATTATCTTCACGACGTAGCAGGTACAGTCGGGCAATAAAGTTCTTGGAGGGTCGAAATTCAGGCTCAAACATTTCAGTGTCTACGCTGTTGAGCAGTACCCTCGCTCCGCATACCCCGTTCTCTGAGAAGGCGAATCTGGCAGGCTACCTACTCAAAGTAAAGTAAGAAATACTTCCCAAATATACAGGGTGTCCCAGAACTAAATGTCAAAAATGAAAGGTGGCCTAGAGGAGGTCGAACTGAGTAAATTTTCC
This sequence comes from Macrophya alboannulata, assembly GCA_949628255.1. Taxonomy (NCBI): domain Eukaryota; kingdom Metazoa; phylum Arthropoda; class Insecta; order Hymenoptera; family Tenthredinidae; genus Macrophya; species Macrophya alboannulata. The sequence continues at coordinate 9,367,450 of OX451212.1, read as the reverse complement.
CGAAGAACATGGGGTCTGCGAAGTCGCGTTCGCGAGATATCACAGGTTAAAAAAAAAGTATCGCTTTGGGCCGCGTCGCGGAGGCGCAAAGCGATACTTTTTTTTTAACCTGTGATATCTCGCGTACGCGACATCGCAGACCCCATGTTCTTCGGGAATATTTACTCAGTTCGACCTCCTCTAGGCCACCTTTCATTTTTGACATTTAGTTCTGGGACACCCTGTATATAATAAATAATGCATCGATGGGCCTGCTCAACAGCGTAGACACTGGAACACCTAAGCCCAAATTTCGACCCTACAAGAACTTTATTGCCTGACTGTACCTTTAAACCAACCCCCGAGGCTTTCCAACTAAATATGTATGTAAATATGTACATACATAGCATAACTATACCTGCAATTCGGGTCTATATGTTATTTTATGTGTTAATATAATTTATCGTCCGGAAATTGAGTTTCTGTTATTTTTTTTTTTTTTTGTCATTATTGTTTTTTGAAATTTTATTTCTGGTAATTTTTTTTTGCCACAGCGAGAATCCGGCAAATAGAAAAAAAAAAAAAAAAACCGGGCGGGAAAATAAAAAAAAAAAGAAAATTTCTCGATAAATTTTTATTTATTTATTTTCTATATGATGTATGTAATAGCTGCATGGTAATACAAACAAGACTTTATCGATTACCCGTAAGAAATTTAAGTGACGACAGACCGCGCGAGTGGTCAGTCAGCTTTTTATTTATTTTTTTTTTTTATTTTTAATTACTTCTTTATTTCTTCTCGCAGTTTGACTTTTGACCCGAAATTCTTTAGGCTAATCGAATATTATGACAGGTGATTCACGGTCAGGCTGCGAAGAACAGCTATATTCAAAAAATTCAACGGTTTCTTTTTTTTTTGTAAATTTATTCGATCGCGGTGCAGATGATAATCTTATAACGATCATGAATCATTAATAATTGTACGAATACGTATATAGTTATATACGTATACTTTCGAATTTTTATACTGGAATCGTGCTTCGTTTTTGAAATCGTTAATTCAACCTACTTCGACCTGAAAAAAAAAAAAAAAAAAAATGTTCAAATAATGGCATAAATAAAAAAGAAAAAAAAAATAATAATACTAAATTAAATTGTTGACGTATGTACGGCACGTAAAGTCCGATCGATACTTGAGCATCGCGTGGCGTGCGAGCATGGACATGGTCGTCGTCGTTCGTCGCGGCACTCCTTTTAGTCCTTGAAGATGATGGACTCCTGGTACAGATTGAAATTTAAACTTTACCATAATTTATTACTATACAAATAATGTACAGTTTTAATTATTCGTTAAGCCCGAACGATTTTGTCATAATAAAATAAATAAATTATTATTACTACATAGCCCCGGCAATTCTTACGGACCCCGCAGCGAGCCGCGGGTTTTTTTTTTATTTATTTTCATTCGATTTTTTTATTTCTTCATACGAATTCTTTTTACTCAAAAAAGAGAGAAAAAAAATACATATTATTCTTCATTTTTCTTTTTACCAAATTCGAAGTTTTTTTTTTTTTGTTGAATTTTCCTATTTCACCCAAAATACGAGTCCTCTGTCATTTTAGTACTAAACTCTCCGTATAGTCAGACATCTCTTGGTATCAGGTGACCAGGAATTGTAGGTATTTCATGGATCGTATACGTATACGTCGGGTGACTCAGGAATAACGTCGCTGACGTAGCCGACGAGGAACTACCCCTGGGTCGATATTCGGTTAGCTTTATACCAGAGAGTGTAGTATAGAAGAACGTCTTGTAAGGGTGCAAGCCGTAGTGTGCGATGGGTTTGCTGCTTGTACGCCTCACACGGGCTTTTCTACCTGCAGCTTTTAGAAATCGGAGACTATTTTCTACCAACGATAGTGAAAAGCCAGAATTTTTCATCAAGATTAGAGGAAATATAGAAAAAACGGGGGTATGTGGTACTTTTTTTTCATCAAAAATCTACGATATTTTTTTTTTTTTTCAATTTCTAGTTTCGTTAATTCGTTATGAAACCAAAAAATAAAAAACAAAATACAAATCATGATCTAAGAGTGTACTTGTAGTTCTATAGTGAGCTTTTTCTTTTGCCTTTCGGTTTACTTGTTCAATTCGTTGAAAAAACGAAACAAAAAACAAAATTTATTCTTTCAACTTGAAAATAATATTTTCACGTGAAGATTCGTTGTTGTAGATTTTTACCTCGTAAATCACTCAGGTGGTGAGAAAGGTGTCTGCAATATACCCGCATGCGTTAGACGTAACACCTCTGGGAAACTTTCAGACAAGACGACTGTATAAATTACTCGATACTGCGAAATGCTATTTTCGATTTTTTACTATTTTCCAATCCCCGGCTCGTCGATCTCATTGTCAGTAACTTTACGTTAAAAATAAAATATTGTCAAATTTCTTACGAAGATTTCTAACCTAATTTATACTTATTATTATTATTATTATTATTATTATTATTATTATTATTATTTTTATTATTATTATTATTATTATTATTCAGATTTGAGTTTATTTATTTAATTTTTTTTACATATATTCATATGTCTCTCAGTCTTACTCTTTTCTTTTCGAACCATCAGGACAAGAAATAATACGGTGATCCATATGATACACATAACTTTGAGCGTAGCCGTGACTGAGAAATTACTGAAATAGAACGATTTTGGGTGGTTTGCCAGTTGCATTACAGCACACGGTTATCCAAGGCTCGGTCAAGAATCAAGATCGTCATTAATTTTATCTTCAAATATGTGCGATCCAGTTTTCGCATATCAGTTATGAACAATTTTTCATAATTAATTAAGCAAAGCTTCAGTACATTTAAATTGGTGTGCTAAAAATCTTCGAAATCCTTGGAAATCTTGAGAAGAAAGAAAGCAAAAAAAAAAAAAAATTAAATTTCGAGAAAAAAATTTTTTTTTCTCTTTTCGTCTAATGTAATTTTTTTTTTTTCTTTTCTTCACGGTTATTTGTCCACCTGTAAAGAATCGCCCACGCATATCGTAAATGCTTTGTTATTATTGGCTGTTGGCGTTAACTGGTCACGTGGCACTACTTATTCTGTCTTTGCTCGGTTCCCGCGGGTGGGTAGAAGAGGTACGAAATTAAACATCCGACGCCAACGGCTAAGCCCGACGTCCGCCGTCGCGGCGTTAAAATGATCATCGAATCGTTTCGTGGCAGTGCCTCGAGCGCCGCGGTCGCGTTGAAAAAAAATCAATTTCCACCGATCTCTATAAGATCGATAAAATCGTGCCCGTATAGAATATATATGTCTATATTTTTCTGTTTTTGTTTTTCTCTTTCTTTTATCCTTTCAAACTTCACGATCTTAATTCCCGCCTGAACGATCGACATGACAGTGAATTATAAAAAGTCATCAAAAATCGATTTCAGATCAACGCATGACATACTTTCGCCCATAGATATAAATAGTCAAAAATAAAAAAATAGTCAAAACGAAAAAATAATTAAAATACAATTTTTGGAAATAATTTTCAAGCTTTTCTTGATGATCAGTGATGGATGTTTTAAACATAAGTATATCGTATGAACGGTGGTTAGAAGTTTCAAAATATTCAATTTTTCGTTCGTAACTTTTTTCCTCTTTTTTTTTCTTATCAAAACCTCGCGTAAAAGAGATTAGAAGAAAAAAAATTAAATATGAGTGCACCTTGGCCAATACGTCGTGGCATTTTGCGTCGAGAAACTTTTATCCAACCTTCATTGGTAAGTTTTTAGTCACTTTTTGACTTAGGATGTAAATTCGTCGATCTGGATATTTTTGGACAGTTCTATTATTTTTTTCTATCCCGTTCTTATACAAAGCTGAACAAAAATTTCGGCTACTGACAGCTATGCTTTAGCTCTTCCGTACGTTAATCCGTATTCGAACTGTATTCGAACGTAAAACTTTATAAACGGAAATATTGAGACGAGCTGTTGTTTCGAATAGGAAATATCAATTTCTTATTACGCAAAGTGTCCATATCTAATACTTTGGAAGATATTCGATAGATCGAACCAGGTGCTCGTGTACGCCTACACGAAGAGCTTGGTTAGCCAAAAAATCAATGACGATATTATACCGATAGATATTTTAGGTCTATGCGGCTGTGCGAAATGGCGTTATAAAATCTTACCGGGTTATAAATTTTTTTTTTTCGTTTTTAATATAGTATTGGAGATAGATCGATACTTAGATCGCTGCAACACTGCAGCGTGCGGTGTTACATATTTAGCGCGAGAATCTGTACCGAATTTCTTGATATATATCCTTTACATCACAATATTTGAAAGGTCTGAATTTTTACCCGATTGACTTGATTGGAATTTTTTATTTTTTTTCTCAGATCGTTTTGAGTAAAATAATTAGGTTCTTTTTTTTGTAATAAAAAAAAAAATTCGATTCCGGTAAAAAAAAAGGACAAAAACAAAAAATAAATCTGAAAACTCCGCGACGTCACATATCTCGGGATGGTATAGATATAATTAGCTCAGCTACGTCATGATCAGAAATGATGAGCTGATCAACTGCTGCACGCTGTGCGTAGATCGAGTTTGCCAGAACGTTTTTGTCCGTCGAACAAACCAAGTCGCCGGTTTTATTTTACCTCTTTTTTCTTATTTTTCGTTTTTTTTTGTTTTATATATTCGAATTTAACGACGCACCTATATATCGCTTTATTATACGAGTTTCGAACAGACATACGTATAGGTATACGTATAGGTATACACGTGAAAATTCGCGTGACAGTTTATCGCTAAAAGCTATACATAAACATTATATCTATACATGTTATATTGTAATGAAAGAGTAAACAGTGCAGCGTGTTTAATTTATTCGTGAAATTTTATAAAATATATTTTTCAATTCACACATATAGGTATACATATGTATATATAATATATAAACGCGTTGAATAATCGGTGTTACTTATATCTTTTGTTAATTATCTATTATATATCTGTTTTTTTTTTTTTAATTTTTTTTATTTTCAATCAAATCGTGTATGGTTATAAATTCATAATAATTGTATGTGCGCAATCATTTGTTTGCTCGTTATATAGTATGCTTCGCGAAGAGATATCTATTATTGGAGAAAATCATTAAATAAATAAGTAAAACGCACTATATCCTGTATACGTATATACGAGTATATATACGACCTTATGAAGGAAACTCTGTTTTTATTTCCACTTCAGTGCTATGCTAGCACTTGTCATCAATCGGTTGAAATGAATTCGAGGAACGTGCAGTCCTCGGTAAGTTTTTTTTTTTTTTTTATAATATTTATCTCATCTCGGATCGGCGTGTGAAAAAACTGAACGACCGGGGAATGAAAAAATCTCGAAAAAAACAAGAATAAATGATAAATAAATAAATAATAATAATTTAAAACGTACTTTAACAATTCCTCCCGAATATTACAAATTTGTTAATAATTAGCTGAATTCCGTGGATTTAAAAGATTTTTTTTTCTCATTTCTTTGCAGGAACAGCGAAGTCTGAAAGCCGGTGATCTGTCGCATCAAGAAAGCAACAATATGTCAGCATCGACGATGAAGGTGCAGAGCGATTCTTACAGTTCGGAAAAGGTAAGCGGCGTTACGAAAATTTCTAGAACTGTTTTTGATATTTTTTATAGTTGTAAGACCAGGAAACGGTGTAACGTAGATAGTTTATTTATACATATTACGCGGGAGAATCTTTTCGAAAGATAGAGAGAGAGAGATTGAGAGAGGGAGAGGGAGAAAAGGATGAAGATTTGGCCGAGAATCAAGAATTCAATCGCGTTTTGCAATACGTTGTAACAAGGTTTAAGTTGCGATCTTGAGCTTTTTCGCGGTACACCGAAATGCCGTCACCGATTCATAACTCGCATCGAACTACCGACACTTTTCTATAGATAAACATTTAATTTCGAACACACGAGGGTATAAAACGTTTCGAAAATACCGCACTACTCTCATTGTCAGTTAACTCTCGAGACGGTTCGGTCCGGTTGCTAAAATGTTGCGGAAATGGAGTCTCGATTCACGAATGGTATATCAAACGTTACCTATACATATAATTAAAAATCGACTATTTTTTTTCTGCTACATACAAAGACATGCATTCAACACTTGCACTAAGGTGGAATAAGATGCCTGTTCAATTATGAGCCCTTAATATTAATATTGAGAGATCGCTAGTCGCTATTTTTTATTTTCTATTTAAAATACATGATGGGAAATGTTCTGGTGGCACTTTTCGATTTTTATATCTCAAGAACTAAGCTACTTAGAAAGATTCTGGATAGCTACTTTTGTTTAAAATTAAACGCTCTACAAAACAGGTCTCTTGGTTTTTTTCGATGAATCTGACCGTTTCCAAGTTATCATGTGTTATTATATCATCGTTAGCCATGACTAACTTGGAAACAGTTAGATTTATCGAAAAAGACCAAGAGACCATTTATGTAGAACTTTCGATTTTGAACAATAGTAGCTACGCAGAATCTTTCTAAGTAGATTAGGTCTTGAGATATAAAAATCGAAGATTACCTGCCACCAGAACATTTCCCCATCTATGTTGGACGGAAAATAAAAATAGCATGGAGCGATCTCTAAATATTAATATTAAGGGCCTATATTTTAACACGCGTCTTATTTCATCTTACTGCAACTACTGAGTGTGTGTCTTGAAAAAAAAACATAAAAAACAAAAAATAGTCAATTTTTTTGAAACACTATAATACGCATCTTCTTTCAAAAATAAATACTAAGAAAAAACCGTTTTCTTATTATTTGCAGAAAGCGATGGCAGCTCAGCAGCAAAGACAAACAGTCACATCAGCGGGTATATTCAATCACGAAAAGCACATGGCAGCAAGTTCTCAATCTAGTGTAACAATAGCGTCTAAAGGCGTGAGTTCAAAGGCCTCAATGATCTCGGCAACATCGGCAGTAAATCAGTTAATGAACGGCATACGACCAGCCGAAGACGAACTACTATCCCTGCCACTCGACGATCTGGATCTATTGTGTGCAAACTCAAATACCCAAGACGTGGAAAGAGCCATTGCAAAATATTCCGGATTCCTCGACAGTCTTCTTCAAAGGCTTAAGGCAAATGATGGAAAAAATTCTAAAGCACCACTTCTCCTTAACAGGGTGAGTGAAATAATACGAAAAGCATGGGCAGTGCCAACCCACGGTCACGAATTGGGCTACACACTGTGCAATACTCTTCGAAATCGGGGTGGACTTGATCTACTGATGTCAAACTGCATAGCTGGAGACAGTGAGCTACAATTTTCATCAGCAAGACTCTTGGAACAGTGTTTAACAAACGAAAACAGAGCCCACGTTGTAGAAAACGGTTTGGATAGAGTCGTTAACGTGGCCTGTGTCTGTACAAAGAATGCCAACTCCGTTGATCATTCAAGAGTCGGTACTGGGATACTGGAACACCTTTTCAAACACAGCGAGGGTACTTGTAGCGATGTAATAAGGCTCGGTGGACTTGACGCTGTGCTTTTTGAATGCAGAAAGAACGACGTTCAGACTTTAAGACACTGCGCCGGGGCACTGGCAAACCTTTCTCTTTACGGTGGAGCCGAAAATCAGGAAGCAATGATAAAGAGGAAGGTTCCAATGTGGCTGTTCCCTCTTGCCTTTCACAACGATGACAACATCAAGTACTATGCTTGTTTGGCTATCGCGGTTCTTGTTGCCAACAAGGAAATTGAAGCTGCCGTTCTAAAGTCCGGTACTCTAGATCTTGTTGAGCCATTTGTAACGTCCCATAATCCCTCGGAATTTGCAAAATCGAATCTCGCCCACGCTCATGGCCAGAGTAAAAATTGGCTCGAACGTTTGGTACCGGTACTCAGTTCGAAGAGAGAAGAGGCTAGGAATTTAGCTGCTTTTCATTTCTGTATGGAAGCTGGAATAAAAAAACAACAAGGCAACACTGAAATATTCAGAGAAATCGGAGCCATTGAACCATTAAAAAAAGTCGCCAGCTGCCCCAATGCTATTGCTTCAAAATACTCTGTTCAAGCTCTAAGACTTATCGGTGAGGAAATTCCCCACAAACTTAGCCAGCAAGTACCACTTTGGTCAACCGAAGATGTACGAGAATGGGTTAAACAAATTGGATTTGCAGAATACGCTCCTAGCTTTGTTGAAAGCAGAGTCGACGGAGATCTACTGTTACAGTTAACTGAGAATGATCTGATAGAGGATATTGGTTTAACGAATGGAATCAGACGTCGAAGATTTACGAGAGAACTTCAAAGATTAAAAAAAATAGCTGACTACAGTAGCAAGGATACTGGGAATTTGAACAGTTTTCTTGAATCTATTGGCCAGGAGTTTTCCATCTATACTTACGGCATGCTAAATGCTGGCGTTGACAAAGAATCGATAAGAAATTTGACCGAAGATCAGCTATTAGAGGAATGCAGTATAACGAACAGCATTCACAGACTGAGGATACTGGAGGCTATTAAAAACATGCAGCATAGTCTTGGACTGAATTCATCTGGCGATGAATCGATGAACAAATCTTTAGACGTATTTGTTAGTTATAGAAGATCTAATGGTTCACAACTGGCCAGTTTACTCAAAGTCCATTTACAGCTTAGAAGCTTTTCCGTATTTATTGACGTAGAAAGATTGGAGGCTGGTAAATTTGATAATAATTTATTGCAAAGCATCAGACAAGCCAAACATTTCCTTCTTGTTCTGACACCGAAAGCTTTGGACCGATGTATACAGGACACGGAATGCAAAGACTGGGTGCATAGGGTGAGTAATTCAATTAAAACTGATTTAAGGTGTTTTGGGCCACTTTTAAAAATCTCCAGATGTACAATAATTGCTATTTCGTAAGACTCAATGCAATTTCTTTTTTATGTTGTAAAAGAAATTCCAGAAAAAATTTTCAAAAGTCTAGATTTATTTTTATTACGTGCAATCCTGTGATTTTTGATTTACTGAATAGCTAAATTAATCCGGTCAAATTTTTGATAATGAAATATGGTAAAATGTTTGTTCAAGTTTCTTAACATCATGCAGCAAGTAAAGTCAAATATTTGTACTGTTATAAGACCTTGGAAACGTATACAGCATATGCAATTGAAAGATCCCACATGAAGGCATTGAGATCGCGTAAGATACCGAGTATAATCTCGTTGAATGTGTAAATTTTGAGAACATATCGTGAATTATATTCGGTAAGATTCTGAAGATCTTGTCAAATCTTTGAAGTACAGGAAATTCTGTGTAAATTCTGAACAATCAACCCCTGTGTATAATTGAACTTCACTTCGTGCCAATGAACATTTCTTATCATAAATTCTCCTCAATTTATAGGAAATCGTTGCAGCCCTACAATCACAGTGCAACATCATTCCTATAATCGACAATTTTCAATGGCCAGAGCCAGAGGAACTTCCTGAAGATATGAGGGCCGTTTGTCACTTTAATGGTGTCCGGTGGATACACGATTACCAGGACGCATGCGTAGACAAGCTCGAAAGGTAAGCAATGATGTGAAATGATGAACAATATCGTTTGAAAACAAAAAACAGCAAAAATATGCAAATAGTTCGAATAGTATAGTACAGTAGGTATTATATACGGATTTATTATGTTATCGCAGGTTTATGCGCGGTGAAATTCCTATGAGGTCAGATCTTTCCTCTGGTCTACCAAGAAGCATCGCTTCCAAAGATGTAACGCAGCCAAGTACACCGGGAAGTACGAATATGCGACAACCCAGTTACCAGCGTATGCATAGCAACGAGAGCAGAGGAAGTGATAAAGACTCGACGAACGGTAGAGATTGACTAGATGGCCCCCCCACAGCTATACCCAATAGGTAATTGTCTGATATATTATCTCTATATACATATATATATATTTTTTTTTTCAAATATTCTATGCGACTAACGTCTAATTTGTTAATTGAATTCATGAACGTTGTTTATTTGAAAATTAAGAGTCACAAAACAGCAGCAACGATTTATAAATAAATTTGAATTTTTGAGAAACAATATCAGCTTCTATCGGGATATATACTAACAAATTGATGTTTGCTAGCGAATAACAGATAACGTAAGATTACTAACACTATATTTTATTTCTTTTACGCAGCCAGGAATAGAAATCGCAGTAACGCTAACATAACTATAGGTTTGTTTCTTTTAATCTAATTTTCTTCGTTAACCGTTATTGTATGTACTTTAGGTATCATCATCCCAATTCCTATTTCCTATTTTTTTCTCTTTCATGATAATCACCAAACTTGAAATTCGGAGATTGAATTCATGAATTAAAGTTTTTTGTGAATGTCTCGTGGTAATCTTCATCTTCACTCTCGTGCATTTGTGTATTAACGTATATAATATTGTTTGACTCACATTTCTGGAGTCGTGTTCGTAAATTGTTTAAATTTAGAGAAAAAAAAAATGCAATATAATCTAAACATATCTTCCTTCTCTAATGACAGGCTCCGGAAATCTTCAAGTCCATCTCGCTGGCTAATGGGTCTTCCGCCAACATCACCACGTCTAAAATTCGTTCACACACGTCCAGGAGGAAGTTCAATTCCTCGTCGTCCGCCGCGGCATCCTCCACCTCAATCTTCACGATCTAAATCGCTTGAGCTCCTCGATCAAGAAGAGAAACAAACAGTCCTCCCGGTCACAGTACCTGAACCGCTTCCTCGACCAAGATCAAGGAGTTTGGACGGTCTACTAGACGAAGATGGTCTAGTAGGCTCAGTTCTGAAGAGCGATGAATCGATGATTCAGGAAAATCAGGAGCGAAGACCTAGGTCTAGAAGTTTAGACGGATTTTTAGACAACATTTTAACGGAAACAGTCGATACATTGAACTGCGGTCAAAGTGGGGTTGAATCATCGTCAGAATCAGATGATAACAACATCCCAAGACTCACAGCTGTTAACAATCAAAGTGTAGACTCTGACCTGAAAAGGCATAAGGATATTAAAACCGTTAACCCAATGCCAGTGCCAAGAAGTAAAGTAAAACCAGCTTCTGCCTCCGTTGATATAGCGATAGACGAAGATACTAGGGTGTCTTCTTCTTCTTCGGCAGAAGAAGCTGACTGCGATAGTAAATGCTCGACTTTGAGACAGCAAATATCTACCAGATCAACGAGCATGGACGGTCTTTTGGATTCGGTAAAAGTAACGCCCAGCGAAAATGATGATCGGTTATCAAAGGAGACTGAAATTAAAACATCTGATTCGTCAGTAGGTAAAGAAAGACTGTTGAAGAGTGGTATCGAAAAATCTACATTATTAAAGGCGAAGAGTTGTGGTGCGGGGTTGGATTCGGACGAAAGTTATTCTTCGAATGATTATAAACCTCCTAACAAGGTCCAAGGCTCTTTATTGTCACTGCCTACCGGTGCTGAGCCAAAAAGAAAACGTAACTTTATGGACAAATGCGTTAATAAAGTACGGTCTTTTATACGAAAGTAAGTAAATCAATAAATAAATAAATAACGATTATTCGGAAGAAATTTTTCATTTTCAGAATATTCGGTGATACTGAATTGTTATTTAATTATTATTATTATCATTATTATTATTAATCGACGATACGTCGTAGTACGACAGCTGAGTAAAATTAGACTTGAGTAATTTTTATTTTTTTTTGTTTCTAAGATATAAAAAAATGTTTATTATTTCGTGATATAGGTACATTATGTAGAATGGAAGTTATTATTATACATATATTAGAATTAAATCACAGGCTCGTGATTTTGTTACGATTTATGAATGGCAGCGTGATAGAATTCATTTAATATGAAAATTGTGCCTGACAATGATAAAAAAAAAAAACAAAAAAAAAAAATTTTTATTATTGAACAAAATATAAGTGTCTTCAGTCTGTAAAGGTGAAACCTAGGTATACCTAAACGGCAACTATAATTAAATTTGTCGCTGAATATTTGTATTTTCGGGTATAATATACATATATTATATTATGATGATCTAATATGGATTACAATAAGTAAATGTAGCCTGTCTTTTCCAGGTAGTAGTGTATCTTTTTTTTTTTTTGTATGTATTTCCCAACTGAACCTTATTATATTTAAATGATTTAATTTTTAATAACTATTAATATTATTATTAGTATTATCGGTAACAGTTCGTATTACTGTTTCGTAATACAGATTTATTATTTCTTTAGGCAGTTATATGTATAGATTATTATTATTATGTATTGTTATTACGGATTATATATTGTAAACGACGGTTGTTTTTAATGCAGCTAACCCGATTATGAATAGATTTTAATTTTAGATATTAGAAATATCCTTACATATTTTGCTATTTAACAATATTATAGTTTTAATTAGTATTAAGATTTCACGATAAATCTTTTATGTAGGTATGTATTTATGCAATTGTATGCGAGGGAGTTATCATCGCATACATGATTAAAAAAAAAAATACATATACATACACAAATGTATAAATCAACCAAAATACGGAAATATTTTACATCAAGCATTAGATTTTATTTATTATTATGATTATGATTATTATTATTATTATAATTATTTTTTTTAATTCATTTGAAAATTAATGTTTTCATTCAATTTGAAATATCTATTGAAAGTTTATATTTTACCAAAGTTTCACATAGTGAAATAAGAATTTTTATTGAAATATTTAAATATGTTTCTCTGGTGAATAAATTTTATTTCGCAAATACACTACAGATTAATCTTATTATCTAAATCCAATCACAAAAATAGAACAACTTTTATATGCATGTGATACTCAATTTTGATACAATTAATAAAGAAATGAAAAGGACTTTTTTTCTTATTCCGTTTATACAATTTTTGTGGAAGTTGAGTCTTTATAAATGTAACTGTTTAGATTTGAATCTAATTTGCGAAAATTTCTATTAGTAAGGTATGTTAAAATTCTTAGAATATGTTCAATTTCGAGTAATCAATTAAAGATATGGAAAACATATCCGCTATTCAGCATATCATGTGATGTGAATGCTTTTATTTGTCTATTTTACGTTTAAATGCCTTAAGGTCTAACGAATTTTGTTATAAAGACAAGAAATATGCAGTATATATCATTTTGATATTTGTCAAACGATCCACCCGTACAAAACTACCAAAAAAAAAAGTCAATTTTATTTTTCTTCTTGCAAAACATTAGCTGCAACATTATTTTCGTTTTTATAAACGTTTTCCGACACTACTAGAGCTTCAAGTACGTATATTATATATAAAACTAATATTTTGTTACAAAATAAGGTATGTAGATCGCTACAGTTTCTTGCCGTAACCAATTATTCAGATTCTGTTAAATCAATCTAGTCAAATAAAAATAGACATAGAAAGAGAGAGAGAGAGAGAGATGATCGGAGAGTAAGGATTTATTATGGATGAATTATCTATTCACAATATCATGACGGCCTCTTATTCTTCGTACCAATCTCATATCCTGTGGGAAAAGTGTTACTCGCTTGGCATGTAACGATAAAAGTATAGCGTCTTCAAAGAATTGTACCAAATACAGTTCCGCTGATTCTCGAAGGGCGTCTAGAGCGCTGGCTTGTATTCTGTAAATTGAAGATTAGAGTACGATGTCGTATCTCATCAGATTCAACAAATTATTGAATTTACAATATCACGAACCTTTAGTTAAATCTCTTTCTGATGAGAAGGCAATAAGCAAAAGAAATTCTTTGAATAAATAGTGATGAAAGGATATGTATATATGGATTTTAGTTTAAGTTTGTCAATTCTTTTTATCTGATATCACACTTCTATTCATTGCATAAGAGTACTTCCACGAGCGACGATATTGCTCTGAAAATGTTCGGTTCGAGTTTTTGGGAAAAAAATTGCTGAGAAGATTCTAAGCAACGAGTTTTTTTGGCCTTCAGTTTTGACGTGGAAGCGCTCATAATCAATTTCAGATCCCGAAAGAGTCTTTCAATGAAACGTTACACGAATTCAATTCAAAACAGAACCTACGTAGTGTGATAGGTAAAATTGATAAATAGAAATAATGTCAAGTTTAAATCATAGCTGTACAATGTACCAATATATCATACCTATATCCATCGATCCTGGGAAATAAGTCTAGAACAATTTCTCTGACAACTCTCATGAACGGTGCTTTTGGTATTAACAGCTTGGTAGATTTTTGGTAATATCTTATTTCTCTCAAGGCTCTCTCGCCTGATTTGAAACGACGATTTACCGGAGTTCTTATGCGTGACACTGCCTGAAAGAAATCAAATACTGTGTATGTTTCGTGTTATTAAAATTAAATTATTGACAAATTCAATTTATTAAATAACTTCATAAGGAGTCCACAGATTTTTATTAAAACAGGCACACATGTAGCTTGATTAATTTGAAAATTCGGTGATAAGTTTGGAGGGTATTTTTTCGAGCATTTGCGTGGGGAAGCAAAAAAGTGGGGGGTTTGTTTTTTTAAAGGTTATTCAAAATTTTGATTCTTGAACTCACCTCGCTGGCCGATTTAGATTTCGATGAAACGGACGATCTTATGGAAGACGACGACCTGTGTTTTTTAATATTGATTAGATTATACAGCGTTTTATTGACAATCACTAATGTGTTTCTAACCTCTATACCTTGCCGTTTGCTTGCGTCTAACCATCTTGATGTAATATTAAAAACCGTTGAAAAGTTTAAATGCTTCTCAGTTGTCCCGATATTATGATAGTACGTGCACGATATACCTTACAACGATTTTACACACATGATGTTATATCAAAGATTTTAAGAAATATTAACAGGTGATTCAAAAGTACAAACACAACGAACGACACATCTTTTTGAATTCAAACTGGAAGTGTTTAGTATGATAGACCATGGTGAAGGTGTGATATAATGCTTATACTATGGAGTCTCCATAGCTTATACCAAAGAGTATAGGGTTTATACGAAAAGCAGAGTGCGTATGGAGAGTGGAGCAACGGCACTTGAAGCCGCCATTTATGGCCGCGGGAAAATTTAAAAAGTCATTTGTCTTAAATTAAAATTGTTGTATTTCTTGAACGATTCACAGTAAACGTTGACTGAAGATATACTAGTATATCTTCGGTGAACGGTGTAAACAGAAACGAAGCTTAACAATGTCTCTTCGCAGTCTGGAGCGCTACAGGTTAAGTCATGTCAAAGCGTTGACTGGAGATATACGATTATATTGTATATAAGAATACATTTAATTTTTACTATTTATGTATTTATTAATATCTGCAAATATTTTTTCACACAATTTTCATATTAATTATTGGTATAAATAGTGAAAATTTGTATATTAATGATTGATTTTTATAAAAAAAAAAATTAAAATTCGAATAGCCTGGACGAAATCGGCAGGAAATGGCGGAGCCAATCAGCGAAAATTACAACGATTGTTCCACTCTCATTATACGCATTCTGTCGATGTATACCATATAGCTCGGTCTCAAGCAGATAGACCAGAGAGAGAGAGAGAGCAATAGCTGGAGTCGTTCCCTCTTTTTTTCATTTATTAGGCTTGGCGTCTGGAATGTTTCTTTCATTGTGTCAGCGCCAGTCAACGCGGTAACACGGCCTCGTAGCGTCAACGAGTTCACACGAGTACAAACGCGGAAAAGTTGTCGCTTAGATATTAAACAAGCAGTATGTGAATTTTCAAACTTGGGTTATTTTTGTCTGGCAATCGCACTGACGTAACCGCCAGACAAAAATCAAGAGAAAAATCTCTCTCCGACACAATGTAGTTTATATTATAAGAACTTGTGTAGCAGTAAGAAAACAAAGATATATTCGATAATTTGCGATGCGTATAATAAGGAATATTGTATCGATGCTGCAGCAATAAATTCCCAGATAGACCTATAATTACTTACTTCGTTATTTTCCACTCTCCCCTTCCTGCCACTCTTTATTTCAGGTATTCATAAGTTAGTGAATTGTAATAATCATAAGATGCGGCGTAATTTTTCGACGTACAGCAATTTCAAATCGAAAAATTAGCTGGGCCTAATGATATCGTTGCATCCAATATTCGAATCGAAATTTCAAAACATTCGAATAACTTAAGCATACAGAGTCTCGCATAGAGCCATACAGCTATACAACTGCATGCATGCTTGCTGTACACCAAAATCTTCCCGCCAAAAATTTCAGCACACCTCCTCGGGTCGGATGTTCTCCTGATACCAGGAGCAATTTTTCGACTTGAAATTTCAAAAAATTCTTAATTAAGTAAGCGAATCAGACATGCAAAGAGTGTCATCCATACGCATGCATGCTTGCTTAGGCATACACTCAGGGGGTTTTCCCGCCAAAAATTTCAGCACACCTCCTCGGGTCAGATCTGGGCTCAATTTGACTTACAGAAAATTAGAGGCAAAAATTTTTTCAAACTGTATCAGGCTCTCCTAATGATATGTAACCTGTACGACATTAATGTCACCGCTCCTTGAGGTTGCATATCATTAGGCGTACCTGATACAGTTTGGAAAAATTTTGTGAGTCGTTACTTTAAATTTCTGTAAGTCGTAAAATCCGAACCGGTATTAGGAGAACATCTGACTTGAGGAGGTGTGCTCAAATCTATGGAGGGAAAAATCGGGCGTCTGATTGCGTGTAACCCGCACAACTTTGTGTAATTCTCACCAAAGATTGCATATCATTAGGCGCAGCCAACTTTTCGATTTTAAATTTGTGTAAACCGAAAAATTAGGCTACACCTTTTTACGATTATTTTAATTCACTTTCCTCATTTGATATTTGAAATAAAGAGTGGTAGGAAGGGGAGAGTGGAAAATAACGGAGTAATTAATTATAGGTGTACCTGGGAATTTATTGCTGCAGCATCGATACAATATTTCTTATCGTTATACATACATACAAAATGTGGTTATTTCTGAGATTTTTCTCTTGATTTTTGTCTAGCACTCGCGTCAGTGGTTCGATTGCCAGACAAAAATAACCCAAGTTTACAAAATTCACATACTGCTTGTTTAATATCTACGCGAAAACTTTTCCACGTTCGTATTATTCCTAATGAGATGTCTGTCAAAGTCTTCACAGAGCTCCAATGTGAACTCGATTATGCCACGCGGCCGTGCTACCGTGTTGACTGGCGCTGACGCTATGAAAGGAATAAGCTCAATATCGAGAAGAATACTCACCTGTGGACTTGGTGTAAATGGACAAGGTCAGGAACGAAATTCTTCAAACTACGGGCCTCTGAACCACGGAACTCTGGCCTTCTCACACGGAACAAGAATTAGGCTACCTCCGATGATGGGATAAGCCTCCGAAAAAGAAGAAGATATCCAGATTGCATTCGTTTTTTTTCTGCGAATATTGGCAAAATATCCAATTTTTCTCTGTGAAAATGGTCCATCAATCATCAACAAACGATTCTACATCAATCAACGTCGAAATGGCTTGAAAGTAATACGATCGGGGGGCAAACTAAAAAAATTCCCTAGGCTAATTTAAAAAAATTGTTTTCTAATCAACGGATTACCGTCAAACGTCCGGATTAGTCCATAATTCACCAACAAACGACCGACAAACGATTGCAAAGACAATCAATTAACTCCGAGCAGATGAGTGGCTAACTATGTGGAGATCTTGGCATCTCGGCGAAGCCCGGCGACGCACGATACTCACGGTGCCGCACCATGCAGCGCTGGCCAGGGTCTGGTTGAGGGCTTAGCCTAACGTTACATAACCGGTCGGGGGCCGGCGAGATTCCCCCGATTTGAGAATCAATTTCTACACAAGATATAATATATTAATATTACATATAATATTCATCTTTCAACAGATACAAGCTGTAATCTGTTTGTCTTGATGAACATTCAGTAAGAATTAGAGCGATACTTCGGTAATTATAGTACATTATGCAACAAGGGAATAAAGTCGAAGATTATTCCCGCGGGCGGGCTTACTCTCGGGTCTATTGCTCTCGCTTCGCTCGGGCAGTAATCACCCAAGGGAATAATCGACTTTGTTCCTGCGTTGCATACAGTGTTATATTTACGACTCATCAACTGTGGCCACTTTATTAATTTTTTTTTCCCGCGAATTTGGATTTGCGGGAAATAATGAACTTTCTCTCGCAAATGGGGGAAAAAATAAATTTGCGAGAAAAAAAAGTATAAGAGGGAATGATATGCTACTTTACTGCGTAATTTTCTGCGTATATCACTTTCTGCGCAAAAAATTATCTCAATATCTCGGCAAATTCGCTATGGATAAAAGAAGTCGACTTTTCCCATATGAAACAGGAAATTCCGATAGGTGCCGTAGGAAATTTTTCCATAAACTTTTCTCCGTGAACAAATATGACACAATATGTATTTTAGAGGACGTATTCCGCCTCAACTGATCGACGCGTGTCTCCGGACATTGAGAATTTTGATCTCGCTCATTTTTTTTCAACGAAAGGTGAAACTGGTCATGCCATATACCTTTTGGCGGTTAATGTGACATAGTTTCGCAGTTTTCGTAGACCAGAAGATTTTCAACGCATATAACTTGCAATCTATCAGTCCCACGGAAAAAAATAAATAAATAAAAAACAACCCTACGAAATTTGTTATGAAATTCTTTCTAAATTTCGGAAAACTGGTTCGAAATTACGGGTCTATATTACCCGTTATTCAATATAGTCGGAGGCAACAGCGTCGGAAAAAGTTTATTTAAAAATAGCAGCAAGTTTCGTCTGTTGATAATTAATACCCACGTACGTAACACGTGGTGCGACCGATTTCGTATCAGCAACTAAATAAGCCGAAAGATACAAATCTTGATGTCAAGACCCTCGAACCTTGATAAGTGGCAATGTCGCCTATGAATGCTGATATGATATGGTCCAGAAAAAAGACTTACAAGTATCCCACAAAGATTTCGGACTGCGTAATATCAAAGTTTACATAAGAAAGTCTGTTCAAAGTCGACAAGCTATTCGACGGCAGTGTTATTAAACTGCCTTTTAGAAGGCCACGATTGGTGGGACCACGTGCCGAGATAAGAATGAGATTTCAACATAGAATCCATTGTCACCCCATAATTTCCAAGGGCATGACTATGAAGGATTGGACCAATTTTCAAGGATTTTTCAAAACTTTTAAACCCGGCCCAAGTTCAAAAAAATTGTAATTGAAAATGTGGAATTGTATTTTCGCGGTAAGAAAATGGCCCACTCCACGAATTTTACCTACCATCTGAGATGAGCGCCTGAAAAATTGGCGACATTGGAATTGTCGAAGTCTGGAGGTACGTTGAGTTGAGGTGAAATATATTCCATGTAAATTAAAATAGACAAGGGCTTCTAGCTCATGAAATTTGGCCAAAAAATTTCAAGATGTAGAAGATATCAATTAACCAGTGATAAAATAAAATATGCTCAGAAAAAGAACGAATCAATAAATTATGGCAAATATTGAGCAAAAAAAGTAAAAAAAAAATTGCGCCCTCGCTACCGGTGCGCCTCGAAGCTCTGTCTCCCTAGGCCCGGACTTAGTGGGCCTATTGGTTAATCCGGCGTTGTGTGCGTTGGCCTTAAAACGTTATAAATGGCTCATCTGCGTACGATCCTCAGTTCCACAATTTTTGCTGAACTTGCAGTTAGGCTGTTCGGTGGCGGAGTTAGCCTATACGGTTTCCAAGGTTTCCAAATAGTCGAGCAAGGGCTATTGCGTGTAAAACTATAAAATTAGCCTCAATAAAATAATCTTCGTTACTGTAAAAGATCTTAGATTATTGAGTAATCTCTCATACTGAAAATTCAAGCCTATCCTTCACATCGATCCTGTGTAATAACTATCTGTTATTTCCATCATCGTGATAGCTGGCGCAACAATAGGTATGTACTTCGTTTGAATATTGAATGAGAGGTCGAGTAGTTTGACTGCAAGGTCAGCGCATCCTCTGATTAGGAATCGTGCGATAGGATGCACTGCCGATTATTTCGGCTAGGTGAATATAATAGAAAATATAAGAGTGTGAGATTTCGAATACAATCTCATACAGCACAAAATATTCACAAAATATGTACGAAATATTTATATTATAGATGGATTTTAATATTTATGAAATATTTATATTAAATATTTTATACATGTTTTTATATCCGCAGTTCTCAAGTATTCAAAATATTTTTTTTAAATATTTTGCAAATCTTGACGATAAACATTTTATATAAATGTTAGTGCAATATTTCTTAAATATTTGTACGTAAGATTAAAAGTAAATGTGGTAACATATTCCTACTATTACTATTTTTACTACAAAATAACGAAGAAAAAATTCACGTGTACATATTTGGGAATGAAATGTACCTATGGAGTTTTATGCTGACCAAGCAAAACACAGAGATCATGCACTTTAATTTGATCTAACCTTCTGAAAACGGTCACCCATCCAAGTGTTGGTCATGACCATCATTGCTTAATTTCGTCGATCGAGTGAGGTCCGGTCTCCGTCTAGCTCTGTCGATTTCTTGTAATGATTGTACACATCTTTTCAACTTATAACACATATAATTTTGAGCTCTGCATATTTATATCGAATAGTATTCAGTGGACAGCTACATATCCCTACTGAAAATGTTCATGTGATAAATTACATAATGTTATGAAGGAATCCTAAATGTAATTTGTCATATGATTTGACTTGTGAATTTGCTATAGTATATAAGAAATTACATAATAAATCACATAAGCACGAATCATCAGATATACTATATCAAAAATCATATGATCAACCGTATAGTTTATCATGTAATTTTTTTTTGTATCATATCTGATGATTCGTACTCTGGGGCACTTAAAGTGTTACAGGCTATTTTCTCCGAAGCTATCGAAGGTATGGAAAAATATTTCAGACCAAAGTTGTAGGGTTTAGAGGCAGAAAGAAGTTGGCGTTGTTGGATTGTTCAGTGGAGGTGCCGCTGAGGTCAGTGGAAGGTCAACTTTGTTTTTT
Organism: Macrophya alboannulata; assembly: GCA_949628255.1. NCBI lineage: Eukaryota > Metazoa > Arthropoda > Insecta > Hymenoptera > Tenthredinidae > Macrophya > Macrophya alboannulata. The sequence continues at coordinate 9,346,388 of OX451212.1, read as the reverse complement.
AAATAGAAAGCCATATTTTTCATTACGTAATTTTATTCTACTTAAAAAAACAGAACGACTTTGGTATGAAACATTTTTTTGTGAGACATCAATTTTTTATGATATTCAACTGAACAACTAGAGTTTTTACAACTTTTAAGAACATTTTACCTCTGAAATATCAACTTTGCAGGAAAATTTCAGGAGACAAAAAGTGCGTAATTTCATGCGAAGATTCTTGGAGAATAATTGCAGATTTTTTTTAATAATTTTTGATTGCAGCTTCTTCAGTTCTTTGAAAAAAATTTTAAATTGCTAACAAAAAATCTGCAATTATTCTCCAAGAATCTTCGCAAGAAATTACGCACTTTTTGTCTCTTGAAATTTTCCTACAAACTTGATATTTCAGAGGTGAAATGTTCTTAAAAGTTATAAAAACTCTAGTTGTTCAGTTGAATATCATAAAAAGTTGATGTCTCACAAAAAAATGTTCCATACCAAAGTCGTTTGATTTTTCAAGTAGAACAAAATTACGTAATGAAAAATATGGGTTTCCATTTAAAAAAACAAAGTTGACCTTCCCCTGACCTTAGCGGCACCTCTACTGAACATTCCAACAACGCCAACTTCTTTCTGCCTCTAAACCCTACAACTTTGGTCTGAAATATTTTTCCGTACCTTCGATAGCTTCGGAGAAAACAGCTTGTAACACTTTAGGTGCCCCACCCTGTATATTTTAGCAAATGCACAAGACAAATCATATGATAAATTACGTGTAGAATTCTTTCATAACATTATGTGATTTATCACATAAACATTTTCAGTAGGGATATCAAATAGCTTATAATTTTTTTCACAGTGACAAGACTCTTGGTTATCTATTAAAGAAAAAAAAAATTATCACAAAATGTGTCCTTCAGGTTGAAATGGTATATTTCATATAATCAAGTTGAAACGATCTTCAAAATCCACTGAAAATCTTTCAATAAACATTTCGACATATTTTCTGAACACTCTACAAAATATCTATATGAAGGTTATCCTCAATATTTGTATCGATAATTTATAAGTATTGAACAAATCTTGGAAATAAAGATATTATTCGGTTTGAAAAATCCACTGAAAATCTTTTCAACAAACTTTTTGATATATTTCCTAAATATTCTACAAAACATCTATATAAAGGTTATCTCTAATATTTGTGTCAATAATTTGTAAATATTGAATAAATCTTTAAAATAACGATATTATTTGATCTTCAGAACGCACTTTGAAATCTTGTTCACAATATTTAGAAAATATCATCACAATATTCTGTGAAATAATACCTCAAAGATTTTCATCAATATTTCAATAAATGATTACTAAATATTCAGAAAATATTGTTTGTAATATTTTTCAACGATCATTGATGAGTTTAACGTAAATATTGCGTAAATGTTTTGGCAATATTGACTAAAAATATTTGTTCATAAGTATTTATGATAAATATTTTGTGCTGTATGGATATGCAGATATTGTATATTCTATAGATAGATAATATAGTATATGATACTCAAAAATTGATGCAACTAACTAGGAGATGGTCGTACCTCCGGATCACAGATCCTGCTTCCATTATCTGGGGTGTTTTCTGGTGCCAAAATATGAAATACCTGCTATATAACTTCCGTGATTGGCCCTTCGTTCTTCCAATTTGCTAAATATACTGTACCGATGACCATTAAATGAATCTGGCTAATTACCCTAGCATAATTAGTCGAGGTTTCGCGTTATAAGATTCCACATCAGAGTGAATATTTGTACGTTAAAATATGTAATTTTTGCACACCAAATTTTAAAAATTTATCATCCTAGGTGGGTCATTCCATCTCAAATCGACCAATGGTTGGAATCGACCACTTTCGATTTGGCTGAATTTTTGTCAGAAGTTTTCTTTTATCATAAAACAAAGTTCTGCCAAAGGAAAAAAATAAAAAATTTTTCTTACGCAAGTTATGCGAAATTGAAATGCCATAACTCTTTGCATAACTTGCGTAGGAAAAATTTTTAATTTTTTTTCTTTGGCAGAACTTCGTTTTATGATAAAAGAAAACTTCTGACAAAAATTCATCCAAATCGAAAGTGGTCGATTCCAACCATTGGTCGATTTGAGATGGAATGACCCACCTAGGATGATAAATTTTTCAAATTTGGTGTGCAAAAATTACATAATTTAATGTACAAATATTTACTCTGATGCGGAATCTCATAACGCGAAACCTCGACTAATTATGCTAGGGTAATTAGCCAGATTCATTTAATGGTCATCGGTACAGTTTATTTAGCAAATTGGAAGGACGAAGGGCCAATCACGGAAGTTATATAGCAGGTATTTCATATTTTGGCACGAGAAAACACCCCAGATAATGAAAGTAAGATCTGTGATCCGGAGGTACGACCATCTCCTAGTAAGTAATAAACGAGACAGAATGAGCAGTCCCAAGCTACTGTACTCAACAGGCACTCACGGTTTACCAGTATCACATGTATCGGGTCAATAGAGGGTGAAAAATATAGATGTTTATTCAATTTTTTTATATCATTCTGTGTTCTCTTTATTGTATGTAAACTGTGAATATAAACGGAATATTATCAATTCTTTTACTAAGGTCATAATGCTCGTCTACAATAAAAGTTTCTCTGTGAATATAATGAGAGTATTTAGTATAGGCGTAGTAGCTTGGGTAGTCCGGGAGCACAAAAAACATGCAAAATGATGAATCTTTGGAGGTGAATCATAAGAATGGATAGAATATCGTACAATTTTTTACTATCGGCATAATCCTTAACTGCAGGAATGAGAGCAACACTCTGACAGATGAGAGTTTTGGGTCAGCGAAGTAAGCTTAGGCTGTCCGGACGGACAAAAAAAACTGATAAATGATAAATCTTTGTAGGTAAACCATCATAACAGATGTAATATCCTAAGTTTTCTTGTTGGGGGCATAATCCTCAACCGAACCGAGAGCTACGCTCCAGAAGACGAGAGTTTTGAGTCACCGCAGTAGGCTCGTGCAGTCCGGACGGGAAAAAAAAAGCCTGAATAAAAAATGATAAATCTTTATAGGTAAGCCATCAGAACGAATAGAAAATCATGTTTTCTTGCTTGGGGCACAATCGACAATTGAAATGATCCAAAAGACAAGAGATTTGGGTTGGCGCAATGGTGTCGACCAGCCCGGACAGACAAAAATCGTCCTTAGGAAGGCAAATTCGTAAGGCACTCTGCTAGATATACTTCGTATAGGTATATGATGAGTGCCTAAGAAAGCTGCGTTTTATCTACGATAATCTGTAATTGCATAATAAGGATATTATGTTCTCACGTAAATGCTCTTCAACTTTAGTCCAATTTTGAGTGTATGTATAAAGGACAAAAAGGCTCTTGCGCTCTACTTTGCAATTGAAGTAGCAATTTGAAATTGACAAGTAGAAATACGTTGTTTTGGATCATATGAAGATCATTCATTTAGGTTTTCTAAGCAAAAAAATGTTGTAACATTTGTATCATAGATTGTGGCATCATAATCGATCGATACAAGTATCGATATCATTACAAGTATCTGATCATTATCATCAGATATCCGAATCTCAATTACCTCTGATACAGTGTATATGCCAAAAAGAGTAGTTCTGTAATACAAAAAAAAAAAAAAAACAGTGATGATAGCACACTTACCTACTCACATTACTTAACTGAGATCACCAATGAGATATGACAAGTAAATTCAGAGGTAACTATCTCACAACCTGTAAGCACTTGAATTTTCGAAATATTGCCTTACCCGCGCGCTTCGAGTATTTTGATATTTTTTAGTTTCCCGGGTACGTGAGGACAATTTGAAATCTATATTCCTTGACGTCATGAATTTCAGGAAACAAAAATTGTAACTGATCTAGGCTAAGTGTAGAAGAGAACTCCTGCACACTTGTTTGATTTCATCGCTTAGTTCGTGACTTCACGATTTTAGAAATTACTTTAGAAGACTTTAGCCATATATTGTTGTGTGATAGCTGCGCAAGTGCCTGTCTGCTATCGGTCCTGTTCCTGACAAGTTACTTCGGCATCTGCAGTGGTAGCTTGACAGAAGATGTGAAGACTTCCAGGAATGAAAATACGAACTTTCCAGAAACTACGATATCCCAGGGAATAGTTCGAGGGATAAACATGCTCACCCATTACAACAGGACGATCTCCGGCTTCCTAGGAATTCCGTATGCTCAACCACCGGTCGGCGATCTCAGGTTTGTGGCAAAGTAGACAATACGCTGTACGTACGAGCTTATCAACTCATCAGCTTATCACTTCTGATGTTTTCAAGCTCAATCAGCGGCTGATCAATTGCGTTAACAAAGTTTTGATCATAATTGAAGTGAATCATTTGATTTGCTGATTCATTTTCGTCTGCAAGATCAATCATTGACTTCTGATGACAAAGCCAAAATCCAGCACCCCATTTGCGCACAGAGATCACTTTCATATGACATCCATAAGATTTATAGTCAAAATTCGAAATACAATTATCAACTTCTATACCTATATTGTCCTGATTCAGATTCAAGGCACCGGTTCCTCCAGAAGCTTGGAAAGGAACTTTCGATGCCAGCAATGAAGCCGAGCCGTGTCCTCAGTTCAATAGTCAGGACCAAATCGTAGGAGATGAGGACTGTTTATATCTCAACGCTTTTACGCCACATGTAATTATATTAAATCGAGTACTACGTCGATGATTCATGCGCTGAATAAAAATCTTTCAGCAGTATTCTCACTTTCGTCAACTAGCATGTGCATTTAAGTAGAGGAATGATAGTTGAGAGTAACAATGGGGTTACCGGGAACAGATAGTATACAATTTTTTACAAATAATTGTTTCAATCGTATGAAAGCATATCTCGGAAGCCTGTGAAATTTTCTATGCAAATATGTGTACATGGTGACCAGTAAAGGAAAAATTATCAATTTAACTTTAAACGGAAAGATCTTTTTTGTTCGAAAATCACGTTACAACCAAATCAATGATTACAATTTATGCGGCACATATTTTCCGGATTGTTGGTAGATTTCTCTTTACACACTTTACGATACTTATAATCACACAATTTCCGCTTTGTCGAACTTATTCATTTGCGTATTACAGCATCTATCTAGACTATACTGGTTTGATGAATTAATTTAATAGTAAAATACGTTTACCGGTGAATTTGAAAAACTAATTGCTCGTTCATCACCACACAGCTACCGGAAAAAGGAAATTCTGCCTTACTACCGGTCATGGTGTTCATCGCAGGTGGGGGATTTCAAACAGAAAACAATTCTATTGTGAGATTTGGTCCGGATTTCCTTCTTGAGAAGGACGTGGTTCTTGTTATTCCCAACTTTCGTGTAGGAGTGCTGGGATATCTCAGCACCGGAGACGAAGTATCGCCCGGAAATTACGGACTGAAGGACATAGTACGCGTTTTGGAATGGATCCAGGTCAGCATCCGATCTTTTGGTGGCGATCCTAATGCAGTCACCCTATTCGGAGGAAGTTCAGGCGCCATTAGCGTTCATCTCTTGGCGTTATCGAAATTGACTGATGGTTAGATCTGTTTATTGAATATATATTGTATATGTATAGTACTTTGGTAGATGAAAAATCACGAAAATTATATTACCGCAGCAGTGATAGCACGTACTTCACACCTACTAAACGGATCTGAATAGTATCGCAGATGCAATGTAGATTTGAGGATGACTGTAATTATATAATACAATGATTGTCGAATTCTCGTACAGGGCTTATCCATAAATATATAACTCAAAGTGGAACCGCACTCCCTAGTCTTGTCAACAAACCCAGAGAGGTGTATGCGAAACGGGCGATCCAGCTCGGAGAGTATCTTGGCTGCCCGACGAACACGTCCACACTCTTAGTCAAGTGTCTGAGAGGTTTCAACGTGTCCCAGCTCCTCAAAACGAGATCAATTTTTCACGTATGGCGAACATTTCCGTATAATCTATGGCATCCAACTTCCGAACCGGATATAGCCGGGGCGTTGCTCATCGACACCCCTGAAAACCTTTTGGCTGCAGGGAAAATCCGTGATCTCCCATGGATCTCTAGTGTAGTCACTCAGGGCGAAGGATTCGACGTTTCAGCCAGTAAGTATTAAGTAGAATAGATTTATGAAAAAAAGAGTGATGAAGTGCAGTCTGTCTTGGAATTCATTTATTCTACAGATAACTCGTAGTTCATTTTTGTTTTCAGACTTTTATGAGGACCCAGAATTTTTCGAGGATTTTTTGAACAATATTGACCTAGCCTTGCCTGCCATATTAGGGTATGAAAGTTCAGTTTATGGTGTAACAGCCTACACTACCGCCTTGAAGTCGTACTACATGAACGATCTGACTGCCAATAGAAAATCAGTACGTGGTAGATTATGAGTGAAATAGTCAGGTTTCTTTGATCAGCGTTTAGCGACGATCACTTCTTTCAGCTGCTGGATAATGTCACGGAACTTATAGGCGACATGCGATTCGTCTATCCCGCATACAGAGCGTTACAGCAACAGCTGGTTCGCGCGAAAAACCGACAGTATTTCTGCTCCTTCGGATACCGGGGCACCTTTAGCACCACCGTCTCCTATAGCGGGGGTTCCACCAAATACCCGGGTGTAGCTCACGGCGAAGAACTTATTTATCTCTTCAAGATCCACGATTCGCGTTTTGGGCCCTCTGAGTGGGAATATAACGAGAGTGATCTGAGGATGGTGGATATCATGGTGCAACTGTGGACGTCCTTTGCGACCAACGGGTAAGCTCTGGCAAAGAGACCAGAACATACCGCACTACGATCATGAAGATTACAGAAATGTGAATCGATGTTTGTACTTTCAGGACCCCAACCATCATGAATTCGGATAAAACTGTCACTTGGGCGCCATACTCCTCCCTGAACAACTATCTTCAGATAGGAAACGCATCTGATACAGAATTTGAAATGAAATATGATCTGTTTCCAGAGCGAATGAAATTTTGGGCAGGGCTCCATGCGTCCATTTCGGGTGGGTTGTGAAATCCGCTGCGGATACTGTCGATTGGGCTCTGTCATTGCTCACTTTTATTTATTTTGTAACTGATCTATTCAATAATAATCATTTTCTACGATGCTATTTTACATATTTTGCGTAAAACTCACGGTCATGATGCTGAGCAGAACTTCCTTAGTTTAATTGTAACCATTCACTCTGAAAACTATGGTAGAACTAAAAACTATATCAGCAACGATTTATAAAACGTACTCTTATGCTTGTTATTACACGCATCCTAATTATATAATAAGTTGTCACTCAATTCCTACCGATCTATACTTCCTATATGCATTAGGGTGCTCAAAAAAAAAAAAAGTTTTTTTCCTATCATCTCAAAAGTTTCTATGGGTATAAAAAAAATCCTCCCACAAGGACAGCTCGATATTTTCATTCTACTTGACGCTCAACGGTTTTCCGTTTTCCCATATAAATAACACGTAAAATTTTTTTTTTACAATTTTGATGGACATACTCTTGTAGGAAATTAAATTCTCTACAAAAAAGCTCTGATATGATTTTCTCGTAAACCTAACGGGTTAAACGTTTTTTTTTATACTCACGGGTTAAAAATTTTTTTTATACCCACTTAGTTGCGAGTATTTAAAGTCTGATAACGTTTAACCCGTTAGGATTACGAGAAAATCATATCAGAGCTTTTTTGTAGAGAATTGAATTTCCTACAAGAGTATGTCCATCAAAATTGTAAAAAAAATTTTTTTATTAGTTTTATTTGAAAAATACAAAAAAAAAAATTTATTACGTGTTATTTATATGGGAAAACGGAAAACCGTTGAGCGTCAAGTAGAATCAAAATATCGAGCTGTCGTTGTGGGAGGATTTTTTTTTATACCTACTAGAAACTTTTGAGATGATAGGACTTGGAAAAAAAAAAAATGTTTATTTTGGAGCACCCTAATATGCATACCAATACATGTTTATACAGAGCTTATAACGATTTTCCGTACAATATTGAATACAGTACAAACGATTTTTTAAAATCATGCCTAACCTACGTTTTCCCACTTTCTCTGGCAGCTGCTTCAAAGGTAATTCTGTGGCCATCCTAGATAGTCAGAAAACGACAACTCATACAAATATCGTATTGGATATTCGATCGATTTCTCAACAATATGTAAGATATGTTCGAAAAATCGAGATCCAGTAGCTATTCCGTTGACGAAATGAGATATGTCGGTCAGGATATCCATCGGATATTTTATCAAGAATTTTCGATGATTTTAGTTTTTTTTTCTGTTTAGAAAAAAAAAAAAAAAATTAGACAAAAAATAAAAAATTTGAGCCCATATTTCCTTCTATTTTTTTGGGCGGCATCTAAAGTTTGTGTTACTGATAAAACAATTTAATTTTGGAATTTTTTTGAACCGGAACGCTCAATCGCTTCTTGTTGTTATTTTTCTGCCAATAACTTTTTGTTTCAACTTTGTATGAACAGTTTTGAGTGAGAAGATCATGGACAGAGGGTTAATTGTGGGAAGGTGGATTAATATAAGAATGTGAGATTCCGAGCACGCAACACAGTAGATGCATGGATATTGTATGTTCCAATAGATACTGGTATATAATATTTGAGAATTGATGTTATCGAATGATAAAACGAAGTTCAATCTACGTTTGATCTACAATAATCTGTAATTAAATAAGCATGGTATGTTCTGACATTAACCCCTGTTATAGCTTCAATCTAATTTCAATTCTATGCTTTAAGGAAAGAAAATAGCTCTTCTGGTTTGCTCCGGAATTGAAATAGTAATTCGAAATTAAATAGAGATAGATTGATTAGATTGTGTGATCAGTAATACCCATTTGTGTTTTCCGAAGGACAAAATGTTGTTGAATTTTTACCAGGGATTGCGATATCTTAAGCAGTATCTGATCATTAGATATCTTAATCTTAATTACCTTTAATACAGTGTAGATGCCGAATCGAGTCGTGCTGTAATACAAGACAGGCGGCGATAGTACACTTGTCTATTTATTATGCTTAAATGAAATTGTCAATCAAATGTAAGTTGTAAATTTGGAGATATAGCTATCTTACAGCCTGTACACACTTGAATTTTCGTGTTTTACAACCTAACTCACTCCGAGAGGTTTGATATTCTTCAGTTTTACCGCTACGTTAGAACGATTTGGAATCTCTATTTCGTCGGCTGGGAGGAAGTAAGGTGTTGTTTCAGCTTCGCCACGAAAAAGGTGTTGTTTCGGCTTTGCCGTGAAGAAGGCGATGTTTCGCGAGCGATTTTTTTTCTTTATAATTTCAAATTGGCAACACGCGCGGGAAATATGAATCATCAGTTTAATTACATGGAAGAATCACTTTCGAATACATAACTATTTATTTTTATTTTGTGTAATAATTAAATATTTCATTCTTCGACTAATTTATCCGATGGAATCAAGCAACGATGCGATTTGCAATTGAATTGAGTTGAGGATTGAAACAAAAACAATTTTTACCTGTATCAATATAAGCTCTTAATAATGAAAAATAAATATCTTTCTCAAATTTTTTGCTCTCATGAACATAAATTTTGAATACAACATTTAATGTTATGTTCAAAATTTATCGCTTCTATTTAATTATTATACAAAATAAAAATGAATAGTTATTTCAAAGTGATTCTTTCATGTAAATAAACTGATAATTCATATTTCCCGCGCGTGTTGGCAATTGAAACTTATAAAGAAAAAAAATCGCTCGCGAAACATCATCATCTTCACGGCGAAGCCGAAACAACACCTTTTTCACGGCGAAGCTGAAACAACACCTTCTTCCCCCCAGCCGACGATCTCTTGACGCCACAAACATCAAGAAACAAAAATTATAACTGATCCAGCTAAGTCTAGGCGAGAGCTCCTGCATACTTCTTCAATTCAATCTTTTAGTTCACGAGTTGCCAATATTTAAAATTACTATTTTCATTCATTTCGCGTGTTACATCGGCAATTCACATTTCGTATCTTGAATATACCTATATATTTCTATCAGTTCTGATCATTGTGATCTTTGCTGTCGGTCACTGAGTAGCAAATAGTGATCATGTTACTTAAGACAGTATACAGTATTACAGTCATGCCATTGTGTAATAACGCAAGTTTCTGCCTGCTATCGGCACTCTTACTAACAAGTTACTTCAGTATCTGCGGTGGTAGAGTGGCGGAAAGTGTGGAAATTTCTAGGGATGAGAATACGACGTATCCAGAAGCTACGATACCCCAGGGAACAGTCCGAGGGATAAACATGCTCACCCATTACAACAGGACAATATCCGGCTTCATAGGGATTCCGTATGCTCAACCACCGGTCGGCGATCTCAGGTTTGTGGCAAAATAGTCAAGACGCTAAGTACGAGCTTATTAACGGATTTATCCACCGTGCCGTTGAAAAGTCCACTCCTGACGTTTTCAAGCTCAATCAGTGGCTGATTAATTGCATTAACAGAATTTTTTTTCATCATTGAAGCAAACAATTTGATTTGCTGGTTCATTTTCGTTCGCAAGGTCAATTATTGACGTTCGATGAAAAAGCTAAGATCCAGCACATCACTCGCGAACGGAAATCACTTTCATAATACATTAATGAATTTAGTCAAAATTGGAACCACGATCATCAACTTCCACGTATTGTATCGATTCAGATTTAAGGCACCGGCTCTTCCACAAGTTTGGAACGAAACTTTCGATGCCAGCACTGAAGCCGAGTCGTGTCCTCAGTTCAATGGTCAAGGCCAAATTGCAGGCGACGAGGACTGTTTGTATCTCAATGTTTTTACACCTCTGGTAATTATATCACGTGACTAAGATCATAAGGGCATATGCGCCAAAAGAGTCAGTTTTGTAACAAAAAGGCGTATATCAGCATGATCACATATGAGTACGCCTAAGAGTAGAAGGGCATAAACGCCACGTGACTAAAATTAAAGGGGCATATATGCCCAAATGCTTTCCCTGGTGAAAATTTCTACTTCTACAAATTTTTAGGCCATTTCGAACGTTTGTGTAGTTTTTCATAAGAAATTGTAGCTTTTCGTAGTTTTTCATTAAAAATCATAGATTTTCGTAATTTATCATGAGAAATTCGCAACTTTCGTGGTATACCATAGAAATCCGTAGATTTTGGTAGTTTTTCATTGAAAAATTACAATTTTTCATGAAAAACGACAAAAAATGACAATTTCTTTTGACAAACTACAAACGGTTCGAATAGGTCTAAAAATTCGAAGAATCATTTTCACCGGGGTTCAGTCAGATTCTGAAAGAAAAAGAAATAAAACCAAAATGATCGATACGCCCTTTTGTTGGTGAAGCTTAGCCACGCATCATTCAATCGAGTACTCTGCTGGTGATGTTTGAACCGAATGAAAATTTTCCAGCACTATTTTCACTTTACGTCGACTACAATAGTTATAAGAGTGAAAATGGGGTTACGAGCAACAAAACAAGTTTCTAAATAATTGTTCCAATCATCTGAAATTATATCTTCAAAGCCTTTGAAATATGCTACCCTGATATGAATTACAATTAGTGAATGTGAAAATTATTATTTTTACCTAAACTGGGAAGTTTTTTTTATCTGTTTCGGAACTCGTGTTACAATGAAACATTCTGATCCGTACACACATTTTCCAGTATGTTTTTAGATTTTTCCATTCACTTGATTTAATATGTACCGGCTATACGCAAGTAAAAGTCACCTGTAAAATTGATAAACTAATTTTATCAATGGCTTATCACCACGCAGCTTCCCGCAAGTGATAATTCTACGTTACTACCGGTAATGGTGTTCTCCATGGGTGGCGGATTCAGAACAGAAAACAATTCTCTCGTGCGATATGGTCCAGATTTTCTCCTTGAAAAGGACGTGGTTCTCGTAGTTCCTAATTTTCGTGTTGGACTGCTGGGATATCTCAGCACTGGAGATGAAGTGTCTCCTGGAAATTACGGGCTGAAGGACATGGTGCGCGTTCTGGAATGGATCCAGGTCAGCATCCGGTCTTTTGGTGGTGATCCTAATGCAGTCACCCTATTTGGTGGAAGTTCAGGCGCCATGAGCGTTCATCTCTTGGCGTTATCGAATTTAACCGATGGTGAGATCCGTTGAAGAGTGTCACAAGTACCATTGGATTTTGAGAATAACCTTATTCCATAGGGCTCATCCATAAATATATAACTCAGAGTGGAACCGCACTCTCCAATGTTGTAAATAAACCGAGAGAGGTTTGTGCGAATCAAGCCATCCAGCTCGGCGAGTATCTTGGCTGTCCAACGAACACGTCGGAATTCCTGGTTAAATGTCTAAGGGGTTTCAACGTATCACAGCTCCTTGATACGGACTCAATTTTCTACGCTTGGAAAACATTCCCGGCTAATGTGTGGACTCCAACGTCGGAACCGGATATAGAAGGGGCATTGCTCATCGATACCCCCGAAAATCTCTTAGCTGCTGGAAAAATCCGTGACCTTCCATGGATTTCTAGTGTAGTGGCTCAGGGCGAAGGATTCGGCGCTTCAGCCCGTAAGTATTGGGTAAAATAGATTGATGAAAAAGTAGTGAAGTGTAGTTTGTTACGAGTGCTATTGTTCACCAAAGAGGATAAATTTTTCGACAATGATAACCTTGCCTCGTCTTCCGTGTTAGTCTGTTTGCTCGCCGGATTCATTTATTCTACAGATAACTCGCATTTCATTTTTGTTCTCAGAGTTTTATGAAGACCCAGATCTCTTCGAGGATTTTTTGAACAATATTGACCTAGCCTTGCCTGCCATGTTGGGGTATGACAGTTCAGTTGATGATGTAGCAGCCTACACTACCGCCTTGAAGTCGTACTACATGAACGATCTGACTGCCAATAGAAGCTTAGTACGTGGTAGATTATGAGTGAAAGAGCCAGGTTTCTCCGATCAGCATCTGATCCCTATCATCTCTTTCAGCTGCTGGATAATTTCACAGAACTCATAGGTGACACCCTCTTCGTCTATCCCGCATACAGTTCGTTCCAGCAACAGCTGAATCTCGCGAAAAGCTCTCAGTATTTCTGCTCCTTCGATTACCGGGGTACTTTTAGCTACACCTACCTCTACAGCGGGGGTTCCACCAAGTATCCGGGTGTAGCTCATGCCGAAGAACTTATTTATCTCTTCGAAACTCACGATTCGCGTTATGGACCCTCTGAGTACGAATATAATGAGAATGATTTGGCGATGGTGGATACTATGGTGCAACTGTGGACGTCCTTCGCGACGAACGGGTAAGCTGAGGCATGGATCACTCAGAACAAACCACGTCACGATGGAGTTTACAAAAACGTAAATCGATGGTTTGTACTTTTTTAGGATACCAACCATCGTGAATTCGGATAACACTGACATTTGGGCGCCATATTCCTCGCTCAACAATTATCTTAGGATAGGAAACGGATCTGGTACAGCACTTGAAATGAAATATGATCTTTTCAGAGAGCGAATGAAGTTTTGGGAAGGGCTGACTGTGACTATGTCAAGTGGGCTGCGAATTCCACTGCAAGCACTGTCGATTATGCTTTCTCTCTGTGTACTTCCGTATATCTTGTAACCTTGTTTCATAAAATTAATTTCTGATGTTATTCCATTTCCTTTCTGTTGCGATATTTTGAATTGCACGCGTCGTATCATTCAGCAGAACTTTCGTATTTCAATTGTAACCCTCAATGCCCGCGACGATTGTTTAAATATACTCTACTCGTTATTATACGCATTTGATTTTTATTATTTCTCACTGAATTCGTCCAGAACCACACTCCTTTTCTTTTATATTAATTATAACTGTTCACAGCGCCATAATCTCTATACAGCTTCAATTATAAAATTAAGATTGTACTGGTGTAGATAAGCTGATATGAGTATCATAATTATTTACAGGTTGAACGATATGGATTTTAGTGCAAAATAATGGGTAATGAAACTTATTCATTGGGAATCATTGAATGATATGACGCTTGTATCATTTTATGGTAATACAATTACTTATGCCGCGCTAACGTGCTCTGAAATTAGACAAGATGAGATAAGTAACGTGACCCACCCCGAAATTTTAATGCCTTAATTTTATGAGTGACGACATATGTCTTTAATAGTACTGTATCGTTTGTTTATCATGAGAATTGTACCACAATTAGCAAAACTCTGATTATTCAATCTCCAAATAAATCCCAATCTTAATTACGTGTGAAAGTATTTACATGCCGAATAAAAACGTGCTGTAATATGATAATATAGTGTTTATAGCACGCATACTTGTATAATTTGATATGCTGGAGCGAAATAATCGTAGGAAATTTGGGGGTCACTCAGAGCCAGTAAATACTTGAATTTTTATAACATTTCCTTACTCACTTCGAGAAGTTTGATAGGTACATTCAGTTTCGACACTTTGCGAGGACAATTTAAAATCAATTTGTGTATCCGTTACGAAATTCGATTCGAAAAAATTATAAGTGATTTACAGCAAGAGTCTGAAAGTCAGCACCGTTATATTTTCATTTTCATCTCTCAGATCACGATACTGATTTTACATAATTGATATTCGTGTTTATTTTATGTAATACATTGACGATTCATTTTTTGTAACTCCATGGTTTCAGATCTTATTCTGATATTCATCAGCATTCACTGACTAACAAATGGTCGTCATGTCGGGAACGATTGTAGCCAAGCTGTTTTGTGATAGCGCGAGTTTCCCTCTCCTGTTGGCGATTTTCATGACAAGTTGTCTTAGCATCTGCGGTGGTAGCATGTCAGAAAGTGCAAAGATTTCCAGGAATGAAAATGCAACGTATCCAGAAACTACGATACCTCAGGGAACGCTCCGAGGTATAAACATGCTCACCTATTACAACAGGACAATTTCCGGATTTATGGGAGTTCCATATGCTCAACCGCCGGTCAGCGATCTCAGGTTTGTGGACAGATAGGTATGTTCGAACATATCATCAGATTCATCCACAGCGATGTTGGGAAGTCCACTTTCAACGTTTTCGAACTTAATCAACCGGAATTATACTTCCATATTTAGACATTCATATCATTTATAGTGTGAATTCAGACCACACTTATAAACTCCAACATAATTCTTGGTTCAGGTTTAAGGCCGCGATTCCACCAGAAGCTTGGAACGGAACTTTCGACGCCAGCACTGAAACCGAGCCGTGTCCTCAGTTCAATGATCAAGGGGAAATTGCGGGAGACGAGGATTGTTTGTATCTCAATGTTTTTACGCCACAGGTATAGTGGGTACACCCAACGAAGTTGATTTTGATCCCTGCCATTCGGTCAACTTCCGGAACACCCAATCAGTGCTTCGACTACAGCAATTCGTACGCGCCGATCGGCTGTTTAGGAAGTGGTCCAGATTGCAGGGACTAGAATCAACCCCGTTGGGTGTACATTAAATTTTCGAATTTTCTGTCTGTCACTGTCAATAAAATAACATAATTAGTGTCAAAATAGACGAACGATAGTAAGCACGAAAACTTGACGATACTAATCACACGATTTCCGCTTCATTGGACTTTTCCATTTACGTATTTCAGCATTCATCTAGGCCATACTGATTTGACGAATTAATTCAATGATAGAATACGTTTACCTGTAAAATTGAAAAACTAATTGCTCATTCATCACCACACAGCTACCGGAAAATGTAAATTCTACCTTACTACCGGTCATGGTGTTCACCATTGGTGGGGGATTCCAAACAGAAAACAATTCTATCGTCAGATATGGACCAGATTTTCTTCTTGAGAAGGACGTGGTTCTTGTTGTTCCCAACTTTCGTGTAGGAGTGCTGGGATATCTCAGCACCGGAGACGAAGTCTCGCCCGGAAATTACGGGCTAAAGGACATGGTGCGAGTTCTGGAATGGGTCCAAGTCAGCATCCAGTATTTTGGTGGCGATCCTAATGCAGTCACCCTCTTTGGAGGAAGTTCAGGCGCCATGAGTGTCCATCTTTTGGCATTATCGAATTTAACTGATGGTGAGATCTGAAGGATGAATATATGCACACATGACTTGACCTTTCAGTTAAATATACAACCAACTCTTGCTGCAGGGTTAATTATTCCGCGTTATATGCATGCAATGAATATAGTTCAAGTTTAGGCAAAACAACTATAATCCAAAACAACAATTATTGATTTTCTCGCGTAGGGCTCATCCATAAATACATAACTGAAAGTGGAAACGCACTCTTTAGTGTGGTCAATCGACCAAAAGAGGTGTATGCGAAGCGGGCCATCCAGCTCGGAGAGTATTTTGGCTGCCCAACGAACACGTCGACACTTCTAGTCAATTGTCTAAGAGGTTTCAACGTGTCACAGCTCCTTGAAACGAGATCGATTTTCTACGTTTGGCAAACATATCCATCTATCGTATGGCATCCCACTACCGAACCGGATATAGAAGGGGCATTGCTCATCGATACCCCCGCAAACCTATTGGCCACCGGGAAAATCCGTGACCTCCCTTGGATCTCTTGTGTCACTCGGGATGAAGGACTCGTCGAGTCGATCCGCAAGTATCAAGTCAATAAAATCAAGTAGAAAAGATTAAAAATTAAAAAAGAAAAAAAAAAGTTTGGAGTTACTCCAAATTTTTTTTTCTTCCATTTGTTTTTTCCGAATTTTATTTTTAATTGATCGATTCCAATATGAGTACGTATGTTGCATGTTATAACGTGTTACGCATGTTATGTATATTGAAATGTGAATACCTAGCGAAAACTAAGACTAGTTCACATTCAGAAATTAATTGGGAGGAAATTTAATTGTACTTGGCAACGTCCATTGATTTCAATACTTTTGTAGATAAAATGCTACTTTTTCGAATATTTTATTAACAAATTTTTGTTGATAGTTGCTACGTTTTAATTTACTTGGCGCAAGGTTTTTGCACCCGAGGTGCTTTTGGGGGTAAGTATAACTCGTCATTGATTTTTGCTCTCAGAGTTTTACGAGGACCCCGATTTGTTCGAGGATTTCTTGGACAATATTGACATTGCGTTGCCTCATATCTTATTATATGATGGTGCAGTCGATGATGTAACAGCTCACACAACCGCTTTGAAGTCATACTACTTGAACGATTTAACTGCCGATAGAAGCTTGGTAGGTGGAAAATACTAACGATAAGAGACGTATGCAGGTCTTTTTGACCAGCATGTAATCCATACTACTTCTTTCAGCTGCTGGCTAACTTCACAGATCTCGTAGGTGACGCCCAATTCGTCTATCCTGCATATAATTCGTTGCAAAAACAGATGGTTCTCGCTAAGAACCCCCAGTATTTCTGCTCCTTCGAATACCAGGGCACCTTCAGCTTCACCTATTACTACAGCGGGGGCTCCACTCAGCTGTATACGGGTGTACCCCACGGCGAAGAACTTATTTATCTTTATGAAATTCACGATTCTCGTTTTGGGCCCCGTGATCAAGAATATAGTGAGACGGATCTGACAGTGGTGGATACAATGCTGCAGCTATGGACGTCCTTCGCGGAGACCGGGTAAGCTTTGACATAAAGTAGTCAGAATGCACCGCATCGCGATATACTTTGCGAAAATATCAAAGATGGATTGTATCTTTCAGGACCCCGACCATGGTGGAATCGGATAGTACTGTCATTTGGACGCCATACTCTTCGCTCAACAACTATCTTCGGATAGGAAACGGATCGGATGCAGCGGTTGAAATGAAATATGATTTGTTAATAGAGCGAATGAAGTTCTGGGAAGGGCTCGCTGCGCCTACCTCGGGTGGGTCGCGAAATCTACTGGAAATACTGTCGATTGGGCTTTCTCTTTATTTACTCTCATTTATTCTGTAACCTTTGACGCCATAGACTATCAATGTACTCTCATACTCATTATTATACACATCCCGATTATAATAATATGCAACTCAATTCCTACCGGTCCACATACCTTGATTCCCTGTCAGTAAATCCTGTCCCTATATCCTCCAGAAACATTTTCAGTATACACTCAGCTTTACCGATCTTCGATCACGTTCTGAAAGATCAAAATTTGCCAGATATAGTGAATTCTTCGAAAGCAATCGATGATAAAAAAAAATTGACTCTAAGAAAAAAGATTGATTCTAAGAATCTGATCATCAGATAGCCTAATTATAGTCACAGGAACGTGTAATACTGTCGCTTGATATGTCAAATAAAAAGTGTTGTGGTTTATATAAAAAAAAAACCGTAGTGCTGATAGCACACATACACTTACATAAGTTAATATGCGAGAATGGAATTTCCAATCAGATATTACTAATAACTTCAAAGGTAGCTCAAAGGTTGTGATAATGTATTCGAATTTTCATAAAAGTACTGAACTCGGTTCGTAAAGTTTGATTTTGTCAGTTTCACCGCTACGTGAGAGCAATTCTCAATTTATTTTTCTGTACATCACAAACCTCAAGGGACAACAAAAATCCAGCTAAGTCTAGAAGATCGCTCGTGTATACCTGCTTATTCAATTTCGTCCACCGTGGTATTGGGAACTCCACTCTTGACGTTATGTAGCACAATCAGTGGCTGATCGATTGCATCAATAAAGTTTTCTTTATCATTGAAGAAAATAATTATATTTGCTGATTCATTTTGGTTCGTAAGGTCAACAATTGACTTCCGATGACAAGCTAAAGTCCAGCACCCTATTTGTGCTCAAAGATCACTTCCATATAACATTCGTAAGATTTATATTAAAAATTCGCATCATACTGGTCAACTCCCATGCATTTTCCCGATTCAGATTTGGGGCACCAGTTTCTCCAGAAGCTTGGAACGAAACTTTTGACGCCAGCACGGAAGCCGAGCCGTGTCCTCAGTTCAACGGTCGGGGCCAAATTGCAGGAGACGAGGACTGTTTGTATCTCAACGTTTTCACGCCATAGGTAATTGGGACATATACTCGAGTACTCCGTCAATCATATGCGCCGAATGAAAATTTTCAAAAAGACTACCGATAATGGTGTTCTCCATTGGTGGGGGATTCAAAACAGAAAACAACTCTCTCCTACGATATGGTCCGGATTTCCTCCTAGACAAGGACGTGGTTCTCGTAGTTCCCAACTTTCGTGTAGGACTGCTGAGATATCTCAGCACCGGAGACGAAGTCTCACCCGGAAATTATGGTCTGAAGGACATGGTGCGAATTCTGGAATGGATCCAAGTCAGCATCCGTCAGTCAGAAACATAATCTGTACATTGAGCGAATGACATTCTGGAAAGAGCTGACTGCAACTACATCGGGCGGGTCGCGAAACCTAGCGCAAGTAGTATTGATGGCGCTTTGTCTCCGCGTACTCTTATATATGGGGCATTCCACGTCAACTCGACCTGGTTTTGACCCTTGACCTCTCGGATTGGGCCCGCGATTTTTTGTATGATTGTTCTCACTTTGAAAGGCACTCAGTTTTTATTTCAGATTTTTTCAAATCGATTTGAATTTTCTACAATTTTTGAAAACGACCATATTGATCGACACATTTTAAAAATCTGAAAAATCGTGTGTCAGGTATCATATATATCTATCGAAAGAAGATTGAATTTATTAAATACGAATTGTGAGAAGTTCCTGATAAGTTTCACTTAGTATGGAAATAAATAAAAAAACTTAACATCATTTATTTTAATCATCATCTTTATCAACATAATATTATTGTAAAGTGTATTTTTTTCAATGACTTGACACATTTATGAAATTACGTATTAAATTAACTGAATTAGTATCAACTATCAAAATTATGAAACGATAAACAGTGATGTGCTGTCGAAACGTCAAGCAATAAATCTTCGTAACTATTCGACTCGACTTGATCGTTATCCCATTTATATAGAAAAAATTATGATCTCAAGTGACACTCATATTGATAACAAAATAATCTGTATATAAGCCAATTTACAAATTTCCGGTGTGGTTTGGTATCTCAAAATTTTCGACCATTTTTTTCCATCGTCAATTGTTGATATCCGTGGAAAAGAGGCAAAAGCCACCGCAATATAATTTTGTTAAGTGAAATTTCATGCAATTTTTGATATTTCACGTTTTTAACGTTTTTTCGAGTATACTCGAAAAGTTAATAGTCTAACAGAAATTTTTTTTTTGTTTTTTTTTTTTGTTATTGCGGTATCGGTATTGGTTGGTAGTGTTACTGTTCTCTTTTTTTGCTCAATACTCTCGTCCCTCTAAGTAATTTGGCATGCGTCACGATTGAAAATTTCCTGGTGAGATCCCATGGAATCAGATGGGTGCCCATGTGGTAATACGTAGGAACGCATGGTAGGTAATCTAGGTATGAATTTAAGTGGGAATCTATACAGGAACCGACATATGAATCCCTGTGGACATTTATATAGGGAAGCATAGAAAAAAACATACAGGAATCTATATAGGAATTCATGTGAATTTTCATGGATTTCCATGCATTCTACTATACGGATTCTTACGTAGATTCCTGTACAGATTGCTATATGGATATAGATTCCCATATGGATTGGCAATGGTATATGCACGGGGCTGCCAAGATCCAACTGGTCATTATCGAGTACGAAATGGTAGAAGTCACGCTTAGGTCTTCAACGACCCACATCATCCGCTGCCAAACGGACAATCCGATTGAGACCTTCGTTTTCGAGATATTCGAAAGAAGAATTATGCCGGTAAAAATCGACTAGACCATCCCCTTAAGTTCAACTGTCTCTGTGAGTCATTCCTTTCGAAGAAGGAAAGCTTCAAGGCGAACCTTCTTAAAAACTCAAGGTAATCCCTAAAAACTAACTAAAATCACGTATTAGCACGTTCACATTTTACGATTGGAAAATACGCATCGCTGCAGTCGCCAGATTTTTCATGACTACACGAAACTTTCGCTGCCTTCTGAAAGCCAGATGTTTTACAATCGCCAACGGTCAAACTTTCGAGGAATCAAGGGTTTTCTATCTTAGGTGAACGAGTACCGTTACGCCAGCCCTTTAGGCTAACTCGTGCCGCCCTATCTATTATTCTCACACATAAGATTCACCAATGAAAATTAGCAAAACTATGTTTTTTACACCCACTTCTTTTCCCTCTCTACTGGGCTATGTAATATTTTCTATTTACTAGTTTCTATAAAACTGAAATCTTTAGACAAAATCGACAGTGTCACAACGTCTATCACGCGTGAATATCGTCTTCACTTAGCAAGCAACTCAATCATTAAAGACTTGTGCTCTCTGCGATTGAACTCGTGTATTCAATATTCAATAATTCCAACCCAAATAGTCACCAACCAATCAACTCATAACTACAATTAGTTCCTCAGCTCTGTTTATGTTTGAGGTGTGTGAAATACATTCTTCAAATTACAAAATACATTTGCTGAACATTATTTTCATAGGATTGAATACGTCAGGGCTGTGTGCTCCGGAATTATACAACATGAGATGAGCAGAGTGTACTATATCTATCACAAGTTTACAGTATTTGAGTGTTGATTAAGTGGCAAAGTGTTCCTGAATAGTATTAAACTTGTTGAACATGATACGAAAAGTATCGCGAGATTACAAAATCACCAGCGATTGATTATCGACTATTATTGTGATAACCGAATCATTAGATATCCTAATCGAAATAACCTTGTTGAATTAGAGACATGGGTTCAATAAAAAAGTTATTGGTTACAAAATAATCGTAGTTTATTATAAAGAATCGTATACGTAATGACATAACACTTGTTGTGCTGTTGCTATGGCGCAGGTGATGGCCACCTGTGTATGCTTACACTCGGTTGCTCGTCACACACATACATTGCACACACTACTGCTCTACGTCTATCTCTCTCTCGCTCTTAAGAATTGTACGGTATATACATACATATATTCACATACATTCAACAAACCTCCAACACTGTTTATATCCTAATTCAAAAAGTGATGTAATACAATGAAACAGTGCTGATAGCACACATTCGTATATGATTTATTATGCTTGATTGGAACTTACCTTCGAATTTATCTTTCAGTCCACGACATTGACTTTGTAGAATTGGAACGTTCTGATCCATTTCGTGTAACACGTTGCCGATCCATATTTTGTTCTTCAAATATCTATATATTTTTTATCAGTCTTATTATCGTGACTTTCGGTGTTGGTCACCGACAAACAAATAGTGATCATTTTAATAAAGATTTTAGTCATGCCGTTGTGTAATAACGCAAGTTTCGTCCTGCTATCGGCACTTTTGCTCACAAGTTATCTTAGCATCTGCAGTGTAAGTCTGACAGAAGGTGTGAAGATTTCCAGAGATGAAAATACGACGTATCCAGAAACTACGATACCCCAAGGAACAGTCCGAGGCATAAACATGATTACTTATTACAATAGGACAATCTCCGGTTTCATAGGAGTTCCGTATGCTCGACCACCGGTCGGCGACCTCAGGTATGTTGGAAAATAGACAATACGCCATATGCGAGTTTATCAACGGATTCTTCAACAACAATATTGGGAAGTTTGCCCCTCACGATTGCGAACTCAATCAAAGACCAGCCAATCACGTCGACAAAGTTTTGATAACATTACTAGAAATGATTGAATTTTCGTTCAAAAAATTGATCATCGATTGTCCATGAGACAATTAGAATCGAGCAGCTTTTAAACAGAAACGGTTGAGAATGAAAAACTCATAAAATTTAGAGAAAAAATCAGATATTAATTGTAAGCTCCCATATGATATTATCCCGATCTACTGCAGGTTTAAGGCACCTGTCTCACCGGACGCTTGGGAAGGAACTTTCGACGCCAGCACTGAAGCCGAGCCGTGTCCTCAGTTCAATGATCAAGGGGAAATTTCTGGAAACGAGGACTGTTTGTATCTCAACGTTTTCACGCCGCAGGTAATTACAACCATTTAATAGGTACTGGAATGATCTGTGTACGAATAAAAATTATTGGGCACTATTTTCACTCTCGTTAACTAATTGTTGCAGCGGAATAGCGATGGTAGACAATAAAAATGTGACATATCTATTCTTGTATCTATCAGATTTTTCTATTTGGACAGGGAAAAGTAATGAACAAATTCTGGGAGTTAACATATTTGATCCGATGTGTAGGCATACACGCAAAATTCGGCAAAAAAATTAACGAACTAATTGCCGACTTATTACCACGCAGCTTCCCGCAAGTGATAATTCTACGTTACTACCGGTAATGGTCTTCACCATTGGTGGGGGATTCAAAACGGAAAACAACTCTCTCATGCGATACGGTCCAGATTTACTCCTCGACAAAGACGTGGTACTCGTTGTGCCCAATTTTCGAGTCGGAGTGCTGGGATATCTTACCACCGGAGACGAAGTAGCGCCCGGAAATTACGGGCTAAAGGACATGGTGCGAGTTCTGGAATGGATCCAGATCAGCATCACGTCTTTCGGTGGTGATCCTGATGCAGTCACCCTGTTTGGCGGAAGTTCAGGCGCCATGAGCGTTCATCTTTTGGCGTTATCGAATTTAACGGATGGTGAGATCTGATGACTCAATACAGGGTAATTTTGTTGAGAAAAAATTGCGGACTTTATATCACCGCAGTAGTAATGACACATAGGTTACATTTACTAAAGATGCATATCAATGGATCTGGGATAGTATTGCAGGTGCCATGAAGATTTGAGAATGACTGTAACCTAATGCAACGATTCTTAATCTTCTCGTACAGGGCTCATTCATAAATATATAACCCAAAGTGGAGTTGCACTCTCTAACATTGTCAATCAACCTAGAGAGCTGTGTGCAAATCGAGCCATCCAGCTCGGTGAGTATCTTAACTGTCCGACGAACACGTCGGAACGCCTGGTTAACTGTCTAAGGGGTCTCAACGTGTCACAACTCGTTGATACGAACTCAGTTTTCTACGTATGGGAATCAACCCCGTCTAATGTATGGCTTCCAACTTCGGAGCCGGATATAGAAGGAGCATTGCTCACCGATACCCCTGCAAACCTCATCGCTGCCGGAAAAATCCGTGATCTTCCTTGGATCTCTAGTGTCACACGGGACGAAGGACTTGTGTCTACGATTCGCAAGTATCAATATAATAATAAATTCAAGTAGAAAAGATTTCTCGAAAGAGCAGCAAGCTGCAGTCTGACTATATGGGGACAATTGGATCTTTTTCGTTTTCAGTGTTTTATGAGGACCCTGATCTATTCCAGGATTTTTTGGACAATATCGACTCTGCGTTGCCTAACATTTTATCATATGGGAGTATTGTTGATGATGTTACAGCCTACACAACAGCTTTGAAGTCATACTACTTGAACGATCTGACTGCGAATAGAAGCTTAGTAGGTCTCAGATACTGAGTAAAGTACGCGCAGGTTTCTTTGATCAGTATATGTATAATGCGTATCACTTTTTTTAGCTGCTGTCTAACTTCACAGAACTTGTTGGTGACGCTCTATTCGTCTATCCTGCATACAAGGCGTTGCAGCAACAGCTAGTCTACGCGAAGAACTCACAGTATTTCTACTCTTTCGAATACCGAGGCACTTTTAGCTACAGCTACTTTTTCAGCGGCGGTTCCACCGAGTATACGGGTGTAGTACATGGCGACGAACTTATTTATCTCTATGAAACGCATGATTCTCGTTTTGGCCCCTCAGACTACGAATATAGTGAGACTGACCTGATAATGGTGGACACAATGGTGCAGCTGTGGACGTCCTTCGCGACCAACGGGTAAGCTCTGGCATAAAACAACCGGAAGATACCCCTACGCGATATAGTTTGCAAAAATATCAAACGATGGATTATATCTTTCAGGAGCTCAACTACCGTGGATTCGGATGGCACTGCCACATCTTGGGCGCCATACTCTTCGCTCAATAACTATCTTAGGATAGGAAACGGATCTGATGTAGCACTCGAAATGAAATATGACCTTTACATAGAGCGAATGAAATTCTGGGATGGGCTCAGTGCAACTACATCGAACGGGTCACGAAACTCAGTGGAAGTGTTATCGATTGCACTTTGTCTCTATATTGTACTTTCATTCATCGTGTAATTTTATATTACGTTATTCTGCGTTACCTTTGTTATGTCATTTTCAATCCCACGAGCTCCGTTATTTCTATCGTCACTATTCCTGGCTACCGTTTGGCCACAACTTAAAAGATGGAAATCTGAGATTCCCCGATAAATCTCCAAAGCTTGATGCAATATCTGAATATTCAGCAGTCACTTGGAGTTGTAAGAAATTCTGACCCTTCTGAATAACTGAAAAACTTATTTTTGAGATTACCCGATCACCCCCAGCTGTCTTCACACATGATCTTCAAATTTAGATCGTTAAATTGTCAATCCATTTTTACATTTTCTGTTTGTAACATTAACATCGACTTCTTGGTCAATACATTCAATCGAGTATATTAAAAAAGAGATAATAGCAATTATCTCTTTTATAGATAATGGCAATTTATATTTTGATGACGAATTAATTAGTATTTTGTTTTTCTTCTTATTTTCTTAACGTCTGCATGTGTCATTATCTGCACTGTGACCTTAATACATAGATAAAAATAAAATACTAAGATAATAATTCAATCATTATTTTATTTTTTTTTTTTTGAAGATACGTCCGAAAATCAGGCGGAGACTTCCCACTTCTGTGTTCAGTTATTCGACAGTTCAGACGTGTTAATTATTACTCTACCGCACTTATAGTTTGCGCTAAATGATTATTCTTTCATATCGAGCTTGGTTTAATTATTTAATAGTGTAAGTGCAGCAGGTGCTATATAAGCTGATCTTCAGTAAGGTAAGGTTCACTTGCTTTATAACAATTGTCTGCAGTAAACCACGAAGTTTCTTTAGAAGTTCCTCTGAATCGTATCTTAGGTATATATTAGGGTGGTCCTTGAAAGGGTGATTTAAAAAAATTTTCAAGTCCACCTCTCAATCGGTTTCAAATCCGGAGAAAAAATTTCCTCAATTTTTTTCATTTTCTTTAGCTTATATCTCACTCAAAAAAATGTTAAGTATAGGTACTGTAAATTAACAGTATTATTGCACCGTGTGATTTTCAATTGAATTTAATAATTTAAATTAATTGAATTGAAATTAAGAATCATTCCTAAGTCAAATTAAAAATCACAGGGTGCAATAATAATTGAATGAATATACCTATTATCGATTTTGAGCACTTGAAATTCTTTTAAGCGGATTTTTTTACATGCTTTCTTTGATCTCTTCTCAGATCCACAATTTTCGCCATTTTATTCAAACAATACAGGGTGGCGGAAGACCAGGAAAACTGGAATAACTGGGAAAACCGGGAATAGTTAGGGAATTTAGTCAGTCTGGAAAAATCAGGGAATTACGGTGGCCCACAAGGAAAACGCATGTTGTTTTTTTTTTGGTTTTTGTGTTTTTTTAAGATGAGCTGCTTTCGAAATTCGCCAATAAATGCACATTTGGTGAAGCTTCGCAAATAGAAACAAGATAATACGTACTAGTACCCTCGCCTTCCCATTATAATGATTATAATAATAATTTCAATCCGAAAACCAATGCTGATATCAGTTTGATACTCTGAACCAAAAATTGCCTCTGACTCCTGGAGGACCTTAGAAATAGCAAGTGACTCGGCGACGCTGTTGATGATGATGGTAAGGTAATCGCGCGCCGCGCCTTCTTCTTGGCAAATAAATCGCGCTTCAAGCCATACTACCACACGCGTATATGAAGCTTGTAGCCACCGAAATTTGGCACGTAGTATGTAATACTTCAATATTGCAATTCGAGCATAAATAACCATCTTGATGAGCATATTATTCAATATCAAGTCCCGAATTAATGCGTGAGGTAGATAACGCGATCAAACAACGCCATTTTTGAGCGTGGGAGTAGAAAATTTTGAATCACGAGTTTTACCCAAAATCTTATTCTTCCCTCCCTAGGATATCGTAAGATTTTATAAGGTTCGGCCGAATGGCCCCTCGGTTTGCATTTTTACTTGGATATTTTCAACAGATGTTTTATATTGATCATTATCTGTCCAATAGAATTTCTCTCAGCCGTATCATACGCAAACTGTGCTACAAGTATGGGAACAGACGTCCCTGATAGTCGAACCCAGAGCGAAGTGGCGGACGATCAATTCGGGGTTATACTCAACAAAGTAAGTCACACAGAATATTTTCTTTCACCAATAACTGCAGACCGTTTATTTTCCGTGGACATAAACATCTGTATTCGCGGGTTCTTTGTAAAATTAATTTCCACCTTCAAATTACCTGATCGATAGGATTAATCGTTCCAGAATCAGAGCGGCTAAAAATTGTCAACTTATCAACTTCAAATAACTTCAATTTATTGAACACTGTAGCTAATTATCTTTCCTGACCTTGAATTATATTGAGAAGTTTCCCTTGTTCTCGCCCTTCTTAGTAGTTCGACGGCTGAGCAGAACAACATCGTATCTCAAAATTTGATTTAACAACATCGTATCTCAAAATTTGGCTCAACAACATCGTATCTCTGTGTATAAGACATAGGAGATACGATGTGGTTGAACCAAATTTTGAGATACGATGTTGTTGAGCCAAATTTTGCGATACGATGTTGTTGAATCAAATTTTGAGATACGATGTTGTTCTGCTCAGCCGTCGAGTTGTTCTTGCAGCCGGATACTCATCTCATTATTAACTGCAACAAAAAACAAGGCAGAAAAGACGGTTTTTCATGGTACTTTTCATCGTACCACAAGCTCATGTAATAACCGGAATCACTGTCAAGTATTATCAGAATATATTTCGACATTCAAAAATTAATTAATGTAATTTCTTTCCGTAGAATAAGATTCCGTAATCAAAAATGTAGGTTTCCATTCGACAAAACAGATTCCTCTAAATGAACTTGAAAACGTGCACTAAATTAGAAACGAGGTATGACAATCATTCATGCTCTATTATCGTAATCCAAAATCCTGTCCAAAAAGTCCACAAAAATATCGAAGATTTTTCAATCGAGCCGTTTCCGAGATATCATAGCGTGCAGAGTTTGTCGGACAGGCAAATAAAGACACAGTCAGACCGACATATTTTCAAAAACCTGTTTTTCGGATTCTGGAGGGTTGAAAACTTAAAGATCCGTTGAAATTAGCGAAAGTCACTTTTCGACTGGACCCACTACTTTTCTTATACCTATCGCGTCCATCTAGGTGATGAGAAGGATCTAAAGGATCTGTCACTTATTTTGAAGAAGCTGAGGTTCGTTAATGGACAATTATAATGATTAATGCAGCAACCATGACGATTCACTGTTATGCTTATATTGATTTCATATATTTTATTAATAAACATTTTTAGGAAATGACGGGCTCTCAAAATAATCCTCCTTACGGCGATCCACTATCGAATATAAGGGCACTAATTGAAACTTCAACCACGAATGAAGGCATAGACGAGATCGCAACGGCGGAAGGTTCCGGGCTCGGGGCCGTAAGTCACGTAGAATATTCTCTACATAATAGTTCAGTAATGACTGTGGGCCGTTTATTTTTCCGTAGACATAAGCATCTGTATTTAAATGATCATCTAATGCCTCGATAATTAAAGGCATTCCTAATTCTTCGTTGTTTATTGCTTCAGATGGCAAAGAGTATGAGCTGCAGCGTGGAATTCGAGGCGACTGTGGTTAGCTTGGAACCTGTACGCGATGATAGAAGACATCAAACTGACGAAGGTATCGATATAGGAATGTGATTGCTGTAGTTATATCTTTGATTATATTGGACGTTTTGAAATTAATGTACGTTTCATCACGAGACCCGAGGTAACAGCGAGAGGCTATCACAACTGGAACCGGAGTGAAAGTGTATGCTAACGAATCGTGGTTACTTTCAACCATAAATTAATGTGTTTTCACAGACAGTCTCAAACTGGAAAAACTGCGGATGGTGTTCGATGCAATTTACTTCAAAGCCAAATGGGGGAGGATGTCCAATAAATCTCTGATCGGGCGTGGATGTTTCCATGTAAAAAAAACAACTACTATTGAGGTACCCACCATGTTTATCAAGAAAAAACTACGAACTGGAAATGTTTCGGAGCCTTATAGCGCAACGATATACGAAATACCATATCAGGTATGAAGATGGTAAATCTCTAGATGTTTCAATATACTAATGTTAAGAATTCGTGCTGAAAAACGTCATCAACCTTGTAGAATCAGGCATAGACGCGTGCAGGGTATCACACGCAAATTATAGCATGATCCTTCGTATATTTTAGGATGGAAATATCAAAATGATGATAATTGTACCAGACGAAGAAGAGCAACTTGAAACGATTCAGATTCAGCTTCATACGAAAAATCTGAGCCAAAGCTTAAAACAACGCTGTCTTGGAAAAGCAAAACTATTTTTACCAAAATTCGATTTTGAATGTACTTCCGACTTCCGGGCGACTTTGGAAAAAGTAACGTATAAATAATCTATCGAACATTATCGCCGTGCTTGGGATTCAAATTCTTCACCAATATTCTGTCCGAATTATCTGATTCCTATAATATTTAGCAGAATTATATTCTCAAGTATTCGTACATTTCATTCGATTTCATGTATGTACATCTCATTCTAGCTAGTAGGACCCGGAACGTTGAACGAACACACACAATTTTTTGGAATCAATGACACTCTATCCGGAGACGACAAGGATCGTCCAATAAAAGTCATGGCTGAAGGCGACACCGACGCAGCCGTCGACAGCGGTGAGATTATTTTATTGTTTCATTTCTTAGATTTACTGACTCCAGCTTCCGCAACGTCTTTCTGTTGTTTTTCTATTCACTTGCCTCGATGAGATGATCAGCGGGCTGAGCTTGACGAAAACGTGGTATTGAGCTCAATGATGAGACGCAGAGCTTTCGCGAATTGATCACCTTCCGTCTCACATGCAACGAGCTCGGGTTTTTCGTCATTTTCAAGTCTGCTTATCTATCTCCATTCCTGAAACTATGATTCTAGTTATTCAGACAATATACAAACTGTGAAACGATTGTCATCAATAAACGAGCGAATTGGATGCGGTTATATATCTCGTTAATGAAAAATCGCCTGACTGTACATGATATGTTTATTAATAATATCAGCCTAACCTACAGTTTATATTCTATTCTTTAACAGTTTGGTGGCGAGCTGGTCTCTACTTGAGACCCCGATACCCAGTCTTCTACGTGAACCGTCCCTTCTATTACGAAATCAGGTCCACAAATCACCATGAGCCCATCTTTGCTGGAACCTACACTGCTCAGTCACGAAGGAAAAGAATGGCAATGTTTTTTTCTGATAAGAAATATTATTATGTGTTACGGATTCAGTTTATAAATAGGCATATTTTACATACAAACTTCTATACCTATAAACAGTTTTGCAACACCCATTCAAGAATCTCATAGCATAGAGAAGTTTACTAAGTAGGCTGATGTGATACTTTTTTTTTAAACACAGATACGTTAATTAATTTCACTTATCAGGAGCTACATTAATTAATTCTGACACCTCATTAAATTAATATAAATGTCTTAACGTCTCGATTTAATAACACCGTTATCAGAAAGTTGACGATAACCGAACGAGTGTCCGGGACGTGAGTATCCAATTTTCCGAAAGTTCAAACTTCAAGAGATAAGTTCGTTTCGAATTCCTATAAAATTACTTTAATGAACGATAACGGATGAGAAAGTCATCACTAGCAATGCGCTACAGCGAATATACAATTAGCCGGATGGCGAAGAACCTAATTAATAAAAGAGGTCCATTATTTTAAGGGGGAAAGTACTAGATATTTTTCCAGTAATCGACAACATTGTAATATGGTTATTTATTTCCACGCATTTACACAAGCGGAAAAATTTTCTCTACAATAATGTCATTTTATTATAGTCTTCGTTCGCGAAATCAACGTATCGAAGGTTATAGGAGTTAGGTTTTATCAACATTCTCGGTAGCGTGATATATGATTCACGAACTAGATATTTATATATTCAAATGATTGGTGTACCTACGTTATATTTGCAGTGCGGAGTTGAGCTCTTCGAAATTCTTCATCCAGTGGAAAATATATCGCGAAAGTGAGACATAATAATTTTCTACCCTGCGAATTTGCATCGATTTTCTTCCGCGAACTATCGTAAATAAAATATCTTCTATCTCAAAGATTTATCTATAGGGATCAATAGGTACACTTGGATTTCAATTACTGTGAATATTTCACCAGAGTTTCAATTTCCACATAAGAAGCTACATGAATTTTGCC
The DNA here is from genome assembly GCA_949628255.1 of Macrophya alboannulata. NCBI lineage: Eukaryota > Metazoa > Arthropoda > Insecta > Hymenoptera > Tenthredinidae > Macrophya > Macrophya alboannulata. The sequence goes on along the minus strand of OX451212.1, from coordinate 9,314,929 downwards.
TAGTTGGATGTTTTCAATGCTGGTGTTTGATCTTGACCATTAATTATCCGTTTCGCTGTAATTCTTTTTTTAGACACATTTCGTTATTACGTATACACGGATAAAAGATTATAGTAAAATTACCTATGTTATTCGTAGAGAAAGTCGATTTTTTTTTATTCATAGTGGATTTTCCAAGATAATAAGGGTTTCTCCATGTTACATAGTATTTTTACAATCTGGATTTTTCACTGTGTTCAATGGTAAGATATCCTAATCGGCAATGCAATTTTTCCCATGTAACATTGCAAGTTTCTCTATGTTACATAGACTTTTTTCCCATGTATGTACCTAACATTGCAAGTGTTCTTATGAATATATTTTTAAAACTAATTGGACGATTTTGATGAATCTTGCGGCAATCGGAAGGGCTATCCAAGACCTAAATCTGCTTAAGTTTTGATACCAAACGCATGAACAGCTTAGAAGTTATGCCCTAAAAACATGTTTTTTTTTTTTTTTTTTTTTTTTAATTTTTATTCTTCGAATAACTTTAAAACTACTCGAAACTACTCGAAATTTCAGAATTTTTGATCAATTATTACGTGAGATGAAAATTGTGGATGCAAAGAAATACGTGTATTTTGCAATTGAAACTTTGGTCGCTTTTGGAAAGGATTCTAGAGAGGACACGTATTAAATCCTAAAAATACCCTCAATAAAGACCACCCTAATGCCTAGTTACGAAGTTACAGGTTCACAAAGCGTAGCCGATAGGAGTCGACGTTATCCCAGTTACACTCTCCCGTCGACTCCCTTCGAAAAAAGAATGGGTAAAAAATACAAAAACGGGAACTAAAAATCAGATGTAAGAAATAAATAATCGCAATACGCTGTAGAAATGTACGGCATATAAGTAGACATATAAACAGAGAGATAGTGAAAGAGAGCGAGAGAGGGGGGAGGAGTGCGAGAAACAAGGTGGAACAGCATAGGTTTCATGTTTTTATCCGAAGAAATACATCCAGAAGTTCGATTCTAATCTATGGCCCGAGGGTCTGATACTCTCCTTGTAAGTCTGTCGATTACATACGACACAACCTCATCAATAAATCATTTTCAATAGAACTGATAACAGTTAGCTTTATAGAAATGAATCGTGTTTGGAAAAATAACATCTAAAAGAAATAGTCGATAAAATCAAAACGTCTATTATAAAAAGTTATGAAATCCCCTAAAAGCACCTTGGGTGCAAAAACCTTGCACCAAGTATATCAAAACCTAGTAGCCATGTACAAAAATTCGTTTAAAAAATATTCTAAGAGGAAACATTTAATCTACTAAAGTATTGAAATCAATGGATGTGCCAAATACAATTAAATTTGTTCCAAATTCATTTCTGAATGTGACCTGGTCTTAGTTTTCGGTAGGTATTCACATTTAAATATACATAACATATTGCTTAAGGGAACCAGTAGGTACAGCTTGGTTTTGGAACTTCGGAGTACTCCAAAATGCATTTATTTGTCAGCCAAAGTTTATTTCACATCAAAAAAAAAAAAAAAAAATTCTTTGAAAACCTTCGTCATAAGGCTACAGGCACATCGTTGTTCCGATTAAAATCGTCGAGGGCTCATTTTGTTCAGAAAAGAAATCCCCATAATGCGAACGAGGGAATTTTTGTACAATTTCGTGTTGTCCAAGTTATTTGCAAATTAGTGGCCTAAATATTGGAAATTTTGTATAATTGACCGTAACTTTTCACATGAATTTTTTTTTACCGATCCCTTCGTTCATAAGATGTAGAATTACTGTCTGAAGAAAGCGAGGTCTTGAGAGGTTGAATTGGACCAACGATGTGCCTGAAACCTTACGACAAAGTTTTTCGAAGAAAATTTTTTTTTGATGTGACATAAACTTTGGTTGACAAATAAATAAATTTTGGAGTACTCCAAATTTCCTAAACCAAGCTGCACTGGTCTCCTTAACACGTAATAACATGCAGAATACGTATAGGTACTCATAAGAAAATATCAATTAAATTACAATCGAGAAAAAACGAAGAGAAGAAAACAAAGTTGGAGGTATTGGTACTTCCCGGGCATTTTTGTAATAAATATAAGAAAATATAAATTGAATTATTTCAATATTCTCATAACAATTTAAACAGCAGCCCGCCAAGTACTACGGACTCCAAATTTGGTTTTCTTTTCTTTATTTTTTCTTAATTGTAATTTTAATTGATCTTTTCTTGTGAGTTGCATGTTATTACCCGCGTGCTACGCATGTTCATGTATTGAAATGTAAATACCCACCGAAAACTAATATGAAAGCAAATGTATCGACTACAAAGACTGAGTCATTAGGTAATGATCAAATTCATTGATTATTAAACAGTGGATGTACAGATCATATTGTCAACAGTGATAAGTATTTTGACGAATCGATAATCTTAGAAACATCTGTAAATGTAAAAGTAGGAGATATCCGTGTACTCAAAGCAACGAAAATAGGAAAACTAATTTTAAAGTTCTAAAATAACTTTGTTGCATGTTTTCCAATTCAAAGAAATAGATGCAAATTTTATCTGTTATTCAAAAGTAACAAATAATGACAAAGCTGTCTCACAACGAAATACTCCGATAATTTTCAACAAAAATAACGAAGTCGTAGCCATAGCTCGACAAGGAAAATGATTCATATGAAATGAAAAGTTACATAAAATCGAAAAATTCTGAGATATATGCAAATAAAATTGAAAGTAGAAATTTATCATTGAAAGAAAAATGGCATCGAACTTTATTAGGTCGTGTGAATTATGGTTATTTGGATATTTTATGTAAAAATGAGTTCTTGAATGGAATTCCGGAAGAAATAGAATCTGAATACATAGAATGTTCATGATACATAGAATCATCACTGGCAATGCGCCACAGCGAATATACAAGTCAGATGTCCGAAAACTTTATTAATAGAATAAGTCTATGATTTTACAAGGGGAGTAGCACTATATAGGTAGATATTTTCTTACTAATCGGTAAGATTGCAAAACGGGTATTTATTTTCCGCGTATTTGCGCAACTTTCTCGGAATTCCGAGTTCTCCGAACTTCGAACGCGTCATTTGCGAAATCAACGTGTTGAAGGTCAAGAGTCAGGTCTTATCAACATTTCTCGGTTATTTATTTTGCGTATTCGCACATGCGAAGATATTTTCTCTACAATGCTATAATGATAGTATGTAGTCTTTACGACTGTTTCGCTGTATGTGGGATTGGAATCGGTGATAAAAAAAATTACTCTACAATCTTATCCAGAATTCCGAGTTCTCCGATTTTCAAACGCGTCATTTGCGAAATCAACGTGTTAAAGGTTAAGATCTCGGTCGCGTGTGATACGATTCACGTGCTGAGTTTTTATGTATTTAAATCATCCGGTGTTGGTGTCAGTTTAGAAGATACATTTGCGGTGCGGAGTCCACCTCTTCGAAATTTTTCGGTCGTTACGTTATAATTCTTTTCTAATTAGGAATACGCAATTTCTATTACAAGAACGTCTGCCAGTATAGTAACGCTCCGTGCCAAAGCTAAGACTACCGACCAATTTCTCAACAATTTTTCAAAGGTATGTACAGAACTATAATTGGGTGTTAGTAGAATTTGAATAGCTGTTTGCAAGCACTGCAGTCGAAGTCGATATATCGGCTCCAAAGTCTTCGAACAATGTTTGAAAACTGAATGAAATCGGCGAGCAAAATTACACCGGACTTAACAGACTCCGAATTCTTAAGACGAACTTCAGTTTCATTTTTTCAGAATATATACAAATTATCTTCAAAAATATATTTTTCTTTTCGTTGTGTCAGATGCAACGTCCCTACATCCTTCTCGCCGTGATTTTTCTGGCCGTTGATCACGCCACGGCAATTGAATCTGTCAACTTGGTCACACGGGAGTCAGCGCAGCATCTCCAGCAGGAGGAAATCGCGCTAGGGACTAACAAGACAGTTGCCCGGCCTCGACGAAGCTGGAATGTCGATATATTGTAAGTGATGAATTTGCAAGTACTCATCATCGTGATAATTCGGCCATTCATTCATCAACACGCATCTAAACTCAACTCATCTGAATACTTTGCAGCTTTTTGATATATCAACTAGACAACTAGAAATTTTGTGTCAATGTATGAACGGGCGATTTCCACACAAAATCTCATTCGTTGCTAAGTTTGAAAGCAATTTGAAATAAGGGGAATCATCGAAAAGAAGTGCTTGATCATTTTTGAAAGTAAACGCCTTTTTATTCCCTTTAGTTTTATCATGAATTTTATCTCCTAACTTAATATCTCATATTCCCCAGTGTAGATATTTATTGAAAAACAAAATGAGACATTTACTATACAAAATCTGCTGATAATATATTAAAATGATTTCTGCCATGGACAAATTTGGGTTTCCCAGATCACCGATTTTTTTGTGGCTTTCCTATAGTATGAACAATGATTTCAAGAGATATTAAAAAAAAAAAACAAAAGTGTCCAAGGTGCAGAAATATTTTCCTTTTCTTTTAATCACGCTTAAATGGACTATGGAGTGCTTTGAGAGATTTGAAACGATTTTTAACTGAAAGTTCGGAAAAAATCCGATTTTTTTAGTTAGCACGAAAATTCCCCAAAAATTCCTGAAAGTCTCTTTCAAGTACTACGATCTTGTGGAAAAATTTCGAGAGAGTCGAAAGTTTGGTCGAAATTGATTGTCCAATTTCATAGAGAATTCCTCATATATGGCGCTTTCGTCTATTTGGATTCCTCACCCTCGCTATTTCGAACTATTTTCCTTGTCAGTATATTGTAAGAGGTCACAAGCAAGCACGGTTAGCCCTACTAAATTTTTATGAAATTGATACGGTAATTTCTTCATAAGAACACTTGAACATAGAACCATGTCGATCAAACATTTCTTTCATGGGATGTTCATATTTTTACTGACAATCAATACCCAAGGTGTTAGATTATGGTCGCAAAAACACTTTACACCTTCAGGTGACAAAATCATTCGAATCAGCAAATGCCAATATCATTACAAATTAAAAATTTCTTATTTCATTCAAAAACAAAGAGTTGACCTTGGACCTGGAGGATATGGTGGACCCGGGGGTTTCGGAGGACCTGTAAGATTCGGACCACCTGGAGGTCCTACAGGATTCGGACCACCTGGAGGACCTAGAGGATTCGGGCCACCTGGAGGACCTGGAGGATACGGACCACCTGGAGGACCTGGAAGATTCAGACCACCTGGAGGACGTAGAGGGTTTGGACCGCCAAGAGGACCTGGAGGATATATGGGATCCGGAGGTCCTGGAGGATTTGGATCACCTGGAGGACCTGGGGAAGACATGGGATCGGAAGGTCCTGGAGGATTCGGACCACCTAGAGGGCCTGGAGGATTCGGACCACCCGGAGGGCCTAGAGGATTCGGGCCACCTGGAGGTACAGGAGGATTTGGACCGCCTGGAGGACCTGGAGAATCTATGGGATCTGGAGGTTCTGGAGGATTTGGATCATCTGGAGGACCAGGAGGATTTGGACCGCCTGGAGGACCTGGAGAATCTATGGGATCTGGAGGTTCTGGAGGATTTGGATCATCTGGAGGACCAGGAGGATTTGGACCGCCTGGAGGACCTGGAGAATCTATGGGATCTGGAGGTTCTGGAGGATTTGGATCATCTGGAGGACCAGGAGGATTTGGACCGCCCGGAGGACCTGGAGGATCTATGGGATCCGGAGGTCCTGGAGGATTTGGATCTGCTGGAGGACCTGGGGAATACATGGGATCGGAAGGTACTGGAGGATTCGGACCACCCGGAGGGCCTAGGGGATTCGGACCACCTGGAGGGTCTGGAGGATACGGACCAGCCGGAGGGCCTAGGGGATTCGGACCACCTGGAGGACCTGGAGGATCTATGAGATCCGGAAGTCCTGGGGGATTTAGATCACCTGGAGAACTTGGGGAATACATATCTGGAGGTCGCGGACTATTCGGAGGATTTAGAGAAGACGAAGAAAATTACGGAAGCGGAGACGGAGAAGGAGGTTACGAATGGTGAACGATTATTGAAGGTACCGGATTCACACCTTTGCCAGAAAGAAACCAGCTCATGCGTCGTCCTTATATTTTGAATCCGGAAGTAAACAACAAGCGATGATGATCAGAGGACGCATTATTTCAAATCGCACAAATCTACAGATACGATAATTATTCTTGATTTTCATTATTCCTCATTTAGAGGATTACAAATATTACGTACATACCTACATACTCACGTACAAATTATTCAACCCAGTGCTCAAAGTGTAGTGAGAAATTTACTTTCAACCGTGAATTGATGAATTGAAATTGAGTCATTTTATTAAGTCACCTGAAAACTTTCAGAATATATTTTGCGAAATTTGCTGGATTGTTCGGTGACCCCTATAAACGTAAATTTTCTAGCATGAAATTCCGCGTATTTGTATGAATATTAATGATGAACAAATATAGCGGGTGAGAGACGAATTGTTTGATCACATCAAAAATTTTGGGAGGTATGTGCCGAAGTCACACACGGTCAATGATCGAACAAACCAGATGTAATCGTGTGCAACTGATGCAAAGATTGCTATCAGATTCCTATCATAGATATGTATATTTACTGATTATATGTGCGCAACCAACTCATATTTATTGCTCTTACAGGATTCGAATACCATGAGTGCTGCATCAGGGGTATTGAAGTCTTCGGCCTGACTCGTTTCATCAATTACCAAATCATATCCATAGTGACTCACGTCGTTGCAGGACCCTATAACGTTCAGTAATAACGAAGCGGATCGCGATGTTCTTTGCTCATATAAAACATATTGTATCTTACGACGTTGAACTGTATAAGTTTGTAATGGTTCATTACAACCGTATGTATTTGTTGATTATGTCTTCTCGCATATTTCAATACTTTTTTAATGTTACATGTATCTTAAACCTGGAATATAATCCCTCATGTGTAAGTATGTAAAAAGAAAAGATATTATGCACGACGCGCTGAAATTATTATCTTGATTCCCTTATACATTCAGTTGATGCAGACCTCGTTAAGATTGGATCCTGTTTACCGGACCAGCGTTTATCAACATTATCTTAACTTGGCGGTATCTCGCACAGAAAATCAAACGGTCTGTTGTAGCAAATGTCGTTAATTCGGCCGTTTTTCTTCACGCTTCCGCAATTTTAAACTTCTTTGGTGTTTGGTTGTCCGGTTCCACTGGTCATATTCGGCCTAATTCTGTATTCTCTCGCCATGAATAGTCACGTATTCGCTGTCACGGTACAAGTCATGAACACTAATGCTGATATCAGTTTGATAATCTGTATCAATAATTGCGTCTGACTCTTGGAGGATCTGAGAAATAGCGAGTGACTCAGCAACGCTGTTGATGATGGCCAGGTAACCCCCTTCTTCTTAGCAAATTAATCGTGCTCCGGGCCATATTATTGCACGCGTATGAAGTTTCTAATCACCGAAATTCGGCAAGTACTTGCAGTAAAAATTTGACACATCGGATTGACTCATACGATTCCGGTGACAATTATTTACACAAATAATTGGAATGCTCGACTATTTCCGTGTAGTCGTCCCGTCGAATCGAAGACTGACCCCATACCAAACAAGGGGTGGTCAAGTTCAGAAGCGGGCTTCCTAATGAGCCAGACAAAAGAATGCAATGTATTGCAAAAATGAGTTAGAAACAGTCAATCGAAATACCGGCCTTCTTAACATAAATTAAAATCTGTATTTAGCTGTATACTTGCATACTCTAATAAATAGTCGAATAGCGAAATGCCAAGCATCGAAGGAGGTCGCGCCAACAGGGGACGCACTGTTTGTAATAGAACCTGTCAAAGTGGAGATCACCTTTTCTTTAATTCAAACGAAACTTGGATTTGTCATTATTTATGCACCATATTTCCTCAAGGCTGACAATGCCACGCATCGAAAACTTCCTGCAGTTTATTGAAAATGACTACCCTGCAGTGGCCGTATTCATCATTCCAATTTATTGATGCTGATTAAATAGTTTCCAATAGTTGTCAATAATAAACCCAGACAAGCAATAGAAATTTTATACAAAGTAGGTATACATATATTAGACAATGAAATATTTATCGGGTTATTCATATTCTCCATTTATTTCCATCGGCATTACATAATTTGGTGTTGGCAAATCATTATAGCGGTGCAATAATTGTTCCACCAGATCACAACTAAATATCGTCACTGAACATTTGGCAACTCGCAAATAAAATCAAGAGGTGTAAAGCAGCTGCTGTCATCTAATTTGCCATTGGCATAATTTATGCCTGCACATGCCTCTTTATCACCTCTGTCCGGTTGCCCGCGATCCCAGTCGTTGAATCCCGCTACTTCCAGGGGTTCACTATGAATAGTTACCCACTCGTTGTGGTTGAAGAGATTATGGCTGCCAATGTGAAAATAATTCGGCCATTCAGAGCTGGATTGCCGGTCAGCATTCCGGGCAAGCTCTGCAATGCGTTGTGACTCAGCGACGGAGTTGATGATTACCAGGTGAGCACCTTCTGATGCGCAGTTTTTCCGGGCCGTATTCCAAACGACCGCATTTCTATGGACCTTGTGAGCGCCGATGCCGGGTGTGTATCTGTACGGGATATGAGATAGTGCTTTTTGTGATAAGAGTTTTACTGCAATTGATTAAAGTAGACACGAGAATTTGAAATACGGGAATCTGCAATTCGTTGTTTAGAGAATCGTAGATGATAATAGTCGGAATTCGGTATTCAGGTGATATTGACTTATCGAACTTAATCTATGGGGCATTTGACGCGAAGCGGACAGCCGAAAAATTTTCAGTTTCTCGATTTTTATTTTTTTTTTCCGGTATAGTGAGCCCATGTGTGACATTAGGGTGTTCAATATTTCCCAATTTTTTTTATTTTTTTATTTTTGTTTATTGACGCCCCCTGAATCATGAGTTTAGGGGAGAGTTGCCCAGTACGGCTATGTTCCCAGCATAAAATGCCCCCCATTGCAAATAATACATGACAAAATAGTAGAAAATCTCTTGTCTTACGTATAGTCGTTACGTATACCCCCACGTATTGGCTCCGGCAGGGTTGGGTGCTGGTCAATGGTCGGCTTCAGGATTAAATTCGGTGTAACGAACGAAGTGTTGATCCCTGAGCCAAGGAAGTAAACTTGCCCGAAAACGATCAACGGTAGAGCCGACGACATCTTGGAGTTATCGTAAGATTTAAGAGTGACTGTCAGTAGCGAGGGACGGTCAGCAAAATATATATATACTAATATATATACAGCCAAATATATATATATATACCTATATGTGAATGTGTGCGATCAGAATCGGTGATGAAAAAGATTATCGCACTGATTTTCCTAGAATTCCGAGTTCTCCGCAATTTCAAACGCGTCATTTGCGAAAACAACGTGTTGGAGGTCAAGAGTCAGGTCTTATCAACATTAATTCTCGGCTATTTATTTTCTGCGTATTCGCAAATGCGAAGATATATATTTTCTTCAATGATTTAATTCTAGCTGTACACTGAAAAAGTTCACGGAAAAAAGAAAACAAGAACTATTACAGTTTGACAAAGTAACGCGGCGCTTCGACCGCAAAAATTGAAAAATTACAGTTTTAAATAGTAATTTTTAAACATTCTGTAAAAATTACAGCTTCAAAAGTAAAATTCTTATTTTATATGAATATGACATATATTGCGATTTTCATACGAATGTTTCAAAGTCGCTGCAACACGTACCGCCGCACAGATGGGCTAAACCCCCGATTTCGGGAAAAAAAAACCCTTAATTACTGAAACCTTCAAAGCCTTGGTATGATTTTCCATGTATTTCTTCGTACTGAATCGAATGGTCCAAGAGGTTTGATGATTAGAGAAAACGGAAATGAGTTAAAGCCGAATTTGTACTCGAAATAGTGCCCTTCTCCATCAAAAAGTGGTTATTTCTCAAACCCTGCCCGATCTATTGGATTCCGGACCGGTCTCAATCGATTCAGCGTAAATAAATCTATAGGAAGCGTGTCTGCATCGATTTTGAAAGAACCAAGTCGCTCCATATAGGAAACATTGAGTTTCAAACCGAAAAGGGCCTGAAAATCAACTAAGACATGTGGGAGGTCGTTTTTCATGTAATTTTGGACGTAATCATGGGCTTTCATCAAAATCAACGAAGAGCGGCATTCATTGGAAAACGTATTCAAAATAGGTTCAAAATACGCAGTACCAAAGTCCAGATAGCTGAAAGCTGAAATATCAACTGCGCTCGAACTTGGCCGCGAAACTGGCTGTGAAACTTACACAGCATCTTCATTAGGATCAGAACTTCGGAAAAAAAATTGAGCCAGACCGAATTGAGGACTCCTTTCAAATTGAGTACAAAAAGTATTATTTTACCAATGTACTTACCGTGGGACTCTACCAAGTTTCTGGATAAGAATGGTCGATGACAAAAATAACTTTACTAATTTTCTCAGAATTATCAGTTCTCCGAATTTCGAACACGTCATTAGTGAAATCAACGTGTCGAAGGTTAAGAGTCAGGCCTTAACAGCATGTTTTCGTTAGCGCGATATGAATCACGAGCTGAGCTGAGTTATATTTGAATAATTGGTGTTGTTGTCAGTTTACGTGTCACGTTTGCGGTGCGAAGTCGAGCTCTTCGAAATTCTGCATTCAGCCGAAAGTATATCGCGGAAGTAAGCCAGAAAAATTCCCTACTCTGCGAATCTACACAGATTTCCTTCCGCGAACTATCGTAAATAAAATACTTTCTATCTCACAGATTTGTCGCTGTAGGGATCAATACACATGGATTTTAATTCACGTGAATTTTCACCAGAGTTTCTATTCCCATATAAAAAGCCACATGAATACCGCCTAAGATATTTTCAATAGTGTTGTGCGAAATTGACCATTCATCTGTTTCAATATAATTCTTTCCTGATCAAAAAATACGTCATTTTTACTACAAGAATGTCTGCCAGTAGTAACGCTGAACTTCACGCCATAGCCGAGACTACCGACCAATTCGCCAACAATTTTTTGAAGGTATGTACAGAACTCTTGGGTGTTATTAGAATTTGAATACTTATTAGCAAGCACAATCGCATTCAATATATTGGCTTCAAAATATTCAATCAAAGTTTCATAAAATATGTACAAATTTCATAAATATGATAAAACAGGCACAGCCGGTGGTATTCCTGGGCACAAAAAATGATATAAAGTGGACTTATTCGATGATTAACGATGAATAGGTTCGATGCGGCACACGAAATTCATCGAAATCTAGAGAAATTGATTTTTTTTTGCATAGTAAAGTGTGGTGGTATCATTTATTTTGATTATCATCGAAGCTTACGCATCACTGATGCGAAAACCAAACCAGATAGCGCAATTTTACATACATACATATATAACGTCGAACATTCCTATATAACAATGTTGTCGTTTCACGCAACAATAAGGCCTTGTTGTGAGGTTCTGTAGTTAATCGTATTTTGTGATGGTCAACGGCTGGCTCTACTGAAAATTTCTAAGTGAAAATCTACAGGAAAAGATATTTATTCAGATGGAATCCCATGGAATCATATATACAAGTCCATCAAAAATCCAGAATTATAGGAAATCTATATGGATGACCTATAACGGTTCCATACCAAATTCAGTAGGCCTCGCATAAATAATCGATGGTTTCTCTATTTAATATAGTAGTCGAAATCCATGCGGATGAATCCATAAACATACACATGGATAAAATTTAGCTTCCTATGAGATCATCCGTAGTAATTTACGGATAGGTACTCGTGGACATATAACTGCAACTCTGATTTTTTATCCATGGAAAATATCGTAGGAAGCCCACCGGTTGATGCATGAATTTCTGCCGAAATAAATATATAAATCCATGTGTAATAACACGCACTGTCATAGACAACCCATAAGAATATACATATTCCCATGAAAATATGGCTGCGATATATTCTTGTGATCCATGTAAGACAGTACATATAACCCACAGGATTTTACATGCAATTTTGATAAAATAAACATAAGAGTCCGTGTATAATTATACACAGATTGTTGTGGGAAGTCCGTAGAAGAATATAGATTCTCATGGGAATATGCCAGTGATATCCGTTCGTGATCTATGGAAACGGCTCAGGAAAATTGGTCGGATGTTAGATTCAAATCAGAGAAAATTAGATTCTTGTAGAAAATCCGGACGCGTCTACACAGATTCTAATAGGCTTCCATAGGAATTCATACTGACTATATTGAAAAACAACAACGGAATTTCAGAAGCTATTAAAGAACATTTCTACCAAATTTTAGGCAGTGGCAAATGAGAAACATGACAACTTGATATCCTCCCCGTTGAGTGCGCAAGTGGTACTGGCGATGGCTGCCTACGGAGCCAAGGGCAAGACGGCAACCCAAATACGATCAGCACTTCGAATTCCCATGAACGACGAATCCGGCCAATCTGGGTACCAGTCACTCATCGAAGCCTTGAACGTGAGATACGCGAAATGTTCATTTAATTTCGTATAAGAAGCCCATTCATGACTCGATAATTGATGGAAGTATTTTTTCAGGATCCAAAAGGAGTTGAGCTCCGCCTTGCCAACAAGATATACACATCGATTCAGGCTGATATAAAACCCGCATACAAAGAACTAACTGCTAAAAAATTCTTATCATCAAGCCAGGAAGTGGATTTCAATGATGCAAAAGCCACTGCAATCACTATCAATGCTTGGTGTGAAGAACAAACTAACAAGTGTATAAAAGAGGTCATTGGTACAGGTATGTTCTGGATTGCACGGAGCTTGTCGAAATTAGTTATCGTAATGTTACCAGCGTAAAAATAGCAACGGATGATACTTTCAACTAAAACTAAAACAAATACGATGTGAATATGTATTCAGACAGCCTGAGCTCGGAAACTATGTTGGTATTGGTGAATGCAGTGTACTTCAAGGGCCAATGGCAGCAGAAGTTCCGTACACAACTAACCCGGAATCGCCCTTTCCACGTTAATGAAACAACCACCATTGACGTACCTACCATGTTCATCGAGACCGAACTACGATGTGGAGATCTTCCGGAGCTGAGTGCAAGGTTCATCGAAATACCATATCAGGTATACACGGTGGCCACCAACTAAATGCTTTATCTTGGGGGATGACTGAGAGACTCCAGCTTGGTACCGTGCTGTTGGAAATAGTGGTCCACGTTGCGGCGTCTGTGAGATATAGGTCATTTGAACGGTCCATACTAGCGTCTGCATGTACGTAGGCAGGCTACTGGACAGTGGCGGACTGTAGGATGTCTGATTTTAGACGCACAAGTCCGCTCAAACGAATCACAACGTTGTTCTACTTCATGAATCACAATCGAAAACGTTTCCTTTGTCAAATTTTATCCACAGATATGTGAATTTAAGGAGGCACGTATTTTCGTTTGTGCTTCAGGAGCTGGAACAGCGTTGTGACTCCTTTCAGCAATCATGTGCGCCTAAAACCAGACAGCCCACTGTTCGCCTCTGTGTAGTTGGCTGCCTACATGTCAGTGCCAGCGTGACTTTTCAAATTACTCTTATCTTACAAACGCCCGAACAGAGATCACTATCTCCAACGACAGGGTATCAAGCTAGACCTCTCTAATTAGCCCCCAAATTTAAAGCATTGAGTTCGCAGCCACCCCATATATATGGCGAGTGAATCTGTTGTTTCGATTTCCTATTTTTGGATGTAGGGCACTAATTTCCATTGCTTCAAATTTGGGTATGCACACTCAACGAATTTGTTACTGTCTCATCTAATATATGCAACCATAGGTACACCACGTTTCAAGTTGGCAATGCCCAACTCGATTGCCGCCATTTAAGATTCATACAGCGAATTACAAGTGGATTAATCCTTCGTATTTCTAGGGTGGCGAGTTCAGCATGATCATAATTCTACCAAATGAAATAAACGGACTTGGAACCGTTCTCGATAATCTCAACAAAGTGAATTTGACACAAAGGCTTTACCCCAGAGAAGTGAAACTATTTCTACCAAAATTCAGGATCGAAAGTACTTTGAATCTCGAAGCTGTTTTACAAAATGTAGCGTATAAATAATTTATTCAATAACGGTACCTTATGCTTACCGTCATATAGAACCTCGTCTCATCAGTTTGGTGAGCTTCAGTTTTGTAGATCAAACTAAAAATGTGAAAATTTGCACGACATTCAAGTTTTTCAAATCCTCGCAATTTCACAACTGACAAGACGTAGGTTTTGATTTATCGCCTTGAGTTCCATTTCATATCATCCATTTCTGGTCGTTCTAGATGGGAATGACCGACATGTTCGACGATCGTGTCGCGGATTTTTCCGGAATAGCTGAGACTCCACTAAAAGTCAGCCACGTCATTCAAAAAGCATACATCGAAGTCGACGAAGAAGGCAGCGAAGCAGCTGCTGCTACCGGTGAGATTTTTCCGTCTTTTCTCTTCAAAGATTTTTTTTATAAACTCAGAAGTGCAAATGAAGAATTCAAAAAAAAAGTTGGATTATCTAACGATAGACACCGTAATGCTCTGAGCCTATTTATACTGTTTCTTCCCTGCATTGAACATCTGTTTCATATATTTAGTAATTCCTGTGAAATTGAATTTTTATGATTGAGTACTTGAATTTTTTTCTGATCTTCAAGTCTTTTCTGCTTCTAATTTTGGGAATTGAATCCAACTTCTCCGAACAGTACCGCCAGTAGACGTCTATAATACAATTAGATTACATCTATTGCTACTTTCGCAGGTCTCGAATACGTACTGTTGTGCTACACACCCATCGAAGTCTTTGACGTGAATCGGCCCTTCTACTACGAAATCAGATTCAAAAATCTGAATTCAGATTTGCCAATCTTTGCAGGATTCTACACGGCTAAGGCTGATCAATACCAAAAAGTTTAACTGTGCTCTTTATTTTCTCATATTTATAAGCGATACCACATGCTGCGAAAGTACAAGCTTACAATGGTTTTACAGTATCTCGAAACTTTGTATTGTAAAATAAGATACTCTGATATTATTGTAAAATATACATGAATAAATTTCTGATTGTACTGTGAATAAGTGCAACTTATCATTTTTACCCTAAGATTGACATATTAAGAGAATTAGACTGCAAATAGAGGTAAAAAACTGTTATATTGCATTATCTCGTTTATTTTCAAATATATTGTAGAATTGGTGAAGAACAATCGGGTGGGGAATATTATTTCTCGCAACTTCGGTCATTACCAATTTTACCCTAGGATCAATATTTTCAGACTTATACTTGATTCAGGGGTGGACATTTATTTATGTTCAGTAATTTCCTTTATTATTAGGTTAATCGTAAAAATGGTGATCGGTAGTCAAGTTTTAAAGAACTAATCAGGTGTTTAAATCCACGAGGAGATTCTACTTGCTGAAATGCCTATTCACGACGAGAGGACATGACCAGAGTTGGAGAAAATCAAATTACCTACCTGGTTGTCCATTACCATTGTACGATAAACTTGATATTGAACGAAATAACTGAAAATAAAATAATGTCCACCCCTAAATTGAGTATCAGTCTGAAAATATTGATCCTAGGGTCAATATGGCAATAACCGAAGTTGAAGAAAATAAAATTCCCTGCCTGATAGTCGATTACCATTTTTATGATAAACTTGATAATAAACGAAATATTAAAAAAAAAAAGAAAGAAATCCGACCCCTATTTTAATTCTAACATTGAGAATATCGACCCTAGCGTAAGAATTGTGAAATCCGAAGTTGCAGGAAATAAAATTCCCTACCTGATTGTTTCTTACCATTTTCACGACAAACTTGATAACGAACGAAATAATTAAAAAAAAAAAAACCCACCCCTATTTTAATTCTTACTTTGAGAATATCGATTTTAGGGTGAAAATGGTATTTACCAAAGTTGCAGAAAATAAAATTCCTCATCTTATTGTCTATTATCAATTTTACGATAATCTTGATAATAAACGACATAATGCAAAATAACAGTTTTTTACAGCTATTTGCAGTCTAACTATTTGTAAATATCGATCTTAGGGTTAGATTTCCCTCAGCTCTGGTCTTCATCATTTTCACTCACAAGTTGAAAATAAGCGAGTTATTCGAAAAACAAAAAACTAACGCTTCAAATTAAGATGGCGGCGAACGCAGTGGGGGTTTTTCCCGAAAATCCAGACTTAGACTACTAAGCACCCCCTCGCCGCCACAAGACTGAAAACGGAAAATCGCTCCCCCTAATTACTTCCAGGTGAAATCCTATTTCGACTGGACTAGGATCCAAAAATCTGATTGCGAGAATTAAAATCCTGTAATATTTTCCTGCAAAGTGTCGAAACAAATGTTTATATGGATGAAAAACGTTGCGAAAATTCTACAAGCGATTTCCACCTACATATATACATTTACTATATTGTGATTTTCATACGAATATTGCAAAGTCGCTGCAACACATACGCCGCACAGAGGGGCCAAACCTCCGATTTCGGGAAAAAAAACCTTTATTGCTCAAACCTTCGGAGGTTTGGTATGATTTTGTATATATTCCTTCGTGCTAAGTCGAATGGTGCAAGAGGTTCGACGATTAGAGAAAACGGAAATGAGGTGAAGCCGAATTTGTACCCGAAATAGTGCCCTTTTCCATCAAAAACTGGATATTTCTCAAACCCTGCCCGATCTATTGGATTCCGGACCGGTTTCAATCGATTCAGCGTAAATAAATCTATAGGAAGCATGTCTGCATCGATTTTGAAAGAGCCAAGTCGCTCTATATAGGATCAGACATTGAGTTTCAAGCCGAAAACGGCTCGAAAATCAACTGAGACATGTGGGCGGTCGTTTTTCATGTAATTTTTGACGTAATCATGGGCTTTCATCAAAATAACCAAAGAACGACTTTCGTTGGAAAACGTATTCAAAATAGGTTCAAAATACGCACTACCAAAGTCCAGATAGCTTACAGCTGAAATATCAACTGCGCTCAAACTTGGCCGCGAAACTGGCTGTGAAACTTACACGGCATCTTAATTAGGATCGGAACTTCGAAAAAAAATTGAGCCAGACCGAATTGAGGAGCCCTTTCGAATTGAGTACGAAAACTACTATTTTACCAATATACTTAGCGTGGGACTCTACCAAGTTTCTGGATAAGAATCGGCGATGAGGAAAATAACTTTACTAATTTTTTCAGAATTCAGTTCTCCGAATTCCGAACACGCCATTAGCGAAATCAACAAGTCGAGGGTTAAGAGTCTGCCGCGCATATTCAGTGGCGCGATATGAATCACGAGCTGAGTTGAGTCATATTGCAACTGGTGTTGTTGTCAGTTTATGCGTCTCGTTTGCGGTGCGTAGTCGAGCTCTTCGAAATTCTTTATTCAGCGGAAAATATATCGCGAAAGTAAGACTGGAAAATTCTCTACTCTGCGAATCTACACAAATTTCCTTTCGCGAACGATCGTAAATAAAATACTTTCTATCTCACAGACTAGTTAGTAGGGATCAATACAGACGGATTTTAATTCATGTGCAAATCGTCACCAGAGTTTCTATTCCCATATGAAAAGCCACATGAATACCTACTAAGATATTTTCAATAAAGTGGTGTACGATCTTGACCATTTATCTGTTCCGTTTTAATTCTTGACTGATTAAAAATACGTAATTTTCATTACAAGAATGTCTGCCAATAGTAACGCTGAACTTCATGCCATAGCCGAGACTACCGACCAATTCGCCAACAATTTTTTGAAGGTATGTACAGAACTCTTGAAGATTATTAGAATTTGAATATCTATTAGCAAGCATATAAGCCCTCCCTATGACAAAGAGAGGGTAGCCGAAATAAAGAATACAAAAAGAAAACGAAAAATACCAGTAAAAAAGATTCCACAATCGAATTACATTCGTCATGCATAAGCTATAAAAATGATAATGATAATAATAGTATGAAATAATCCAAGTAAGAGAGAACAATAAAAAAAAAAATGATAGTAGTGATAATGTAGGTATTAACAAAATAAAGATTTCGTACAGCTTTTCACGGCTCGCGAAGAGGAAGTTTCTAGTCAGGCATTTTGAGAATTTCAGTAATATAGTTTAGGGGTAGCACTTATCACTAAGAGCTTTACCCCTGTCACACCGGTCTCTACTCTCACGGCACAGCCGGCGGTATTCCTGGGCATAAAAAATGATATAAAATGGACTTATTCGATGATTAACGATAAATAAGTTCGATCAAGCTCGCGAAATGTACCGAAATCTAGAGAAATTAATTTTTTATGTATCGTAAAGTGTGGTACACATGGGGCATTCCAGCTCAACTCGACCACCCCTCAGACCTGACGACCTTGGACTTGAGTGAAATTTCTTCCTCACTTTCTTTCAACTCCAAGTCGGAACCTCGATTTTTATCAGAATTTTTCAGACCCTCGTCTCGGAGGTGCAAATATTGAAAATTTGGTGATTTATGAAATTCCAGAATTTTTGATTGATTTCATCTCAGACTTGGAAAGTCGCATTAACAAGAATAAGATGTCCAACAGATTTGTCTTGAATTCAACTTTTTGAAAAAAAACATTGCAGGATTCTGCGATACCGTCCCGGCTGCTGGAAATTAATTTTAAAGTGAAAAACTGATGTTTCGATGATTTGGTCATTTTTGATTGTTTTCATTCTTTTTTCTAAAATTCTATGTAGAAAGACAAATTTTTGAGGCGCTCATTTTTGATTGTTTTCATTCTTTTTTCTAAAATTCTATGTAGAAAGACAAATTTTTGAGGCGCTCATTTTTGATTGTTTTCATTCTTTTTTCTAAAATTCTATGTAGAAAGACAAATTTTTGAGGCGCTCAACGAAGATGGAGACTTCAATAGTTTGGAAGTTATGAATTTTTCAGTTTGTAAAAATATGCAGAACTGAGGATTTCAAGCAACAAATATCTCATCGGCTGTTTAATTTTTTTTTTAATTCATGTAATTGTTATTGGAAAGTCCGTACAATGTTGGAAGTCCGTAAGAGAATATAAATTCTCATGGGAATATGCCGGTGATATCCATTCGTGATCCATGAAAAAGGCTGGAGAAAATTCGTTAGATATTACATTCAAATCAGAGAAAATTAGCATCTGATTTCTCATATAATCACACAGATTTTTGTAGAAAATTAGAATCTGTATACGCGTATACAGATTCTAATAGGCTTCCATCGGAATTCATACTGACTATATTAAGAAACAACAATGGCATTTCGGGAGCTATTAAAAAATATTTCTACAAAATTTTAGACAGTGGCAAATGAGAACCATGACAACTTGATAACCTCCCCGTTGAGTGCGCAAGTGGTACTGGCGATGTCTGCCTACGGAGCCAAGGGCAATACGGCAACCCAAATACGATCAGCTCTTCGCATTCCCATTAACGACGAATCCGGTCAATCTGGGTACCAGTCACTCATCGAAGCCTTGAACGTGAGATACGCGAAATATTCATTTAATTTCGTATAAGAAGCCCATTCATGACTCGATAATTGATGGAGGTATTTTTTCAGGTTCCAAAAGGAGTTGAGCTCCGCCTTGCCAACAAGATATACACATCGATTCAGGCTGATGTAAAACCCGCATTCAAAGAACTAACTGCTAAAAAATTCTTATCATCAAGCCAGGAAGTGGATTTCAATGATGCAAAGGCTACTGCGATCACTATCAATGCTTGGTGTGAAGAACAAACTAACAAGTGTATAAAAGAGCTCATTAGTCCAGGTATGTGTTGGATTGCACTGAGCTTTTCGAAATTAGTTATCGTAATGTTACCAGCGTAAAAATAGCAACGGATGATACTTTCAACTGAAACTAAAACAAATATGATGTAAATATGTATTCAGACATGCTGCGCTCGGAAACTATGTTGGTATTGGTGAATGCAGTGTACTTCAAGGGCCAATGGCAGCAGAAGTTCGATACACAACTAACCCGGAATAAACCTTTCCACGTTAATGAAACAACGACTATTAACGTACCTACGATGTTCGTCGAAACCGAACTACGATATGGAGTTCTTCCGGAGCTGAGTGCAAGGTTCATCGAAATACCATATCAGGTATACACGGCGGCCACCAACTAAATGCTTTATCTTGGGGGATGACTAAGAGGGTCCAGCTTGGTACCGTGCTGTTGGAAATAGTCGGTACGTAGGCAGGCTACTGGACAGTGGCGAAATGTAGGATGTCTGATTTTAGACGCACACGTCCGCTCAAACGAATCACAACGCTGTTCTACTTCATGAATCACAATCGAAAACGTTTTCTTCGTCAAATTTTATCCACAGATATCTGAATTTGTTGTGGCACGTATTTTCGTTTGTGCTTCTTGAACTGGAACAGCGTTGTGACTAGTTTCAGCAATCACGCGCGCCTAAAACCAGACAGCCCACTGTTCGCCTCTGTGTAGTTGGCTGCCTACATGCCAGTGCCAGCGTGACTTTTCAAATTACTCCTATCTTTCAAACGCCAGAACAGAGATCACTATCTCCAACGGTAGGGCACCAAGTTAGACCTCTCAAATCAGCCCCCAAATTTAAAGCACTGAGTACGCGCGGTCACGCTATATATAGGTATATGACGAGTGAATCTGTTGTTTCAATTTTCTACTTTTGGATGTGAAGCACTAATTTCCATTGCTTCGAACTTAGGTATGCACATTCAACGAATTTGTTACTGTCTCATCTAAAATATGCAACCATATAGCTACACCGCGTTTCACGTTGGCTATGCCCAACTCGAGGGCCGCCAGTTGATTCATACAGCGTATTACAAGTGGATTAATCGTTCGTACTTCTAGGGTGGAGAGTTCAGCATGATTGTAATTCTACCAAATGAAATAAACGGACTTGGAACCGTACTGGATAATCTCAACAAAGTGAATTTGACACGAAGCATACAGCAATTGCGACCCAGAGAAGTTGAACTATTTCTACCAAAATTCAGGATCGAAAGTACTTTGAATCTCAAAGCTGCTTTAAAAAATGTAGCGTATATATAATTTGCTTACTATCATATAGAATCTCGTCTTATCAGTTTCGTGAGTTTAAGTTTTGTAGATCGACCTAAAAATGTGAAAATTTGCACGACATTCAAGTTTTTCAACGATATTCGGTAAAAAATTCGTAGCGTTATTCCGTAGTATCCAAATCACTGCAATCTCACAGCTGACAAGACGTAGGTTTTTATTCATCGTCTTGAGTTTCATTTTATATCATCCATTTCTGGTCGTTCCAGATGGGAATGACCGACATGTTCGACGGTTGTGTCGCTGATTTTTCCGGAATAGCTGAGACTCCACTAACAGTCAGCCACGTCATTCAAAAAGCATACATCGAAGTCGACGAAGAAGGCAGCGAAGCAGCTGCTGCAACCGGTGAGTTTTTTCCGTTTTTTTTCTTCAATGATTTTTTTTTTCTAAACTCAGAAGTGCGAATAAAGAATCCGAAAAAATGGATTATTCAACCATAGACAGCGTGATGCTTTGAGCAAATTTATACCCTTCTTTCCTGCATTGAACATACTGTTTTATATAGGAATTTTGTAATTCCGGTGAAATTGTCTTTTTATGATTGAGTGCTGAAATTTTTTTTTTTTTTTTCTATTTTCAAGTCTTTTCTGCTTCCAACTTTCGGAATTGAATTCAACCTCTCCGAACAGTACTGCCATTAGACGTCTATAATACAATTAGATTATACTTACTGCTTTCGCAGATGTCAAATGCGTACCGTTGTGCTTCAAACGCATCAAGGTCTTTGGCGTGGATCGTCCCTTCTACTACCAAATCAGATTAAAAAATTTGAATTCAGATTTGCCGATCTTTGCAGGGTTCTACACGGCTAAGGCTGATCAATAGCAAAAAGTTCACCTGTGCTCTTTATTTTCTCATATTTATAAGCGATATCACATATGCTGCGAAAGTGCAAGCTTACGACGGCTTATTTACAGTATCTCGAAACTTTGTATTGGAAAATAAGATCCTCTAACATTATTGTAAAACATACATGAATAAATTTCTGATTGTATTGTGAATAAGTGCAATTTATATTCGAGGCTGGAATGGCAGTGCAGGTTTTCAAACCATAATTCGTGAACTGTGTTTGTCCCATCTACAGCGAAGCCTGCGAAAGTACAAGAACACTTTGCGGCCATTATCTATAATAGTTATGAAAATGGAATTGTTGTAGGTACCAAAAAAAAAAAAAAAACTACCGCGGATTTGTCTATTTGATTTCTGTGTTGCAAAAATTCGCCGATAATATATTTGTTGCTGATATGAGTGAACTTATATAAACTCGTTATACTCATTGCGCTTATAGGCGTCCAAGATGAGGACTTGTGCTATTGGGAGGATGAAGTCTTTAACGTGAATCGTCCATTCTATTACCAAATCAGATCAAAAACTCAGAATGTCCCCTTCCTCGCAGGACTCTACACGGCTAAGCAATAGGGAACAGGATCGCGGTGTTCCTTTCTCATACCTGTGTCAATCGTAATACATGTTGCAGTATCGATCTGACCTCAGTCTGTAACGATAATTCTGTATAATATTTCAGAATTATATTATGATAAATAAATTTCTGTAATATTTTAGTAAAATGTGAATAAACTCATTTCTTATCGCATTGTGAGGTGGCAATCATATCTAACCCAGTACAGTGGCCGCGCAGATTTTTCGAATGTAAGCATTAGAAGTCTACTATTATTTGCAACAATATCAATATCCAGTTCTATAAAAATTTAACAATGGCAGTGCAGGTTTTCAAACCATAATTTGTGAACTGTGTTTGTCCCATGTACAGCGAAGCCTGCGAAAGTACAAGAACACTTTGCGGCCATTATCTGTAATATTAATGAAAATAGAATTGTTGGAGGTACCAAAAAAAAAAAGAACTACTGCGGATTTGTCTATTTGATTTCTGTGTTGCAAAAACTCCGATAATATATTTGTTGCTGATATGAGTGAACTTGAACTCTTTATACTCATTGTGTTTACAGGCGTGCAAGATGGGTATCTGTGCCGTAGGGAGAATGAAGTCTTTAACGTGAATCGTCCCGTCTATTACCAAATCAGATCAAAAACTCAGAATGTGCCCCTCTTCGCAGGACTCTACAAGGCTCAGCAATAGGGAACAGGGTTGCGGTTTTCCTTTCTTATACCTGTGTCAATCGTAATACGCATCGATATGACGTGAGTCTGTAACGATGATTCTTTGTAATAGTTCAGAACTACATTATGATGAATAAATTTCTGTAATATTTTAGTAAAATGTGAATGAAGTTATTTCAATCATATTCAACCTAGTACAGTGGCCGCGCAGATTTTTCGAATATAAGCATTGTAACTCTACTATTATTTGCAATAATATCAATATCCAGTTCTATAACAATTTTGCAGTATACAGTATAGTTCAGTCGAGATAGGTCTAAAGGTCGATCCACCTGGAAGTAATTAGGGAAAGCGATTTTCTTTTGTCAATCTTAGGAGGGAGTGGTTGATAGTGTAAAACTCGATTTTCGGGAAAATTCCCCCAGTACGCCGCCAACTTGATTTGATGGGTTTGTTTATTATTTTTCGAATAACTCGCTTATTTCCAACTTTAAAGTGAAAATGATGAAGACCATGAAGCTGTGGGAAATTTGATTCGCCACAAGTTTGGCCATTATTATCATTTGTAGCCTAAGATTGACATATTTACAGAATTAGACTGCAAATAGAGGTGAAAAACTGTTGTTTTGCATCATCTCGTTGATTATCAAGTTTATCGTAAAATTGGTGATGGACAATCAGGTAGGGAATTTTCTTTCTTGCCACTTCGGCTATTACCAATTTTACCCTAGGATCAATATTTTCAGACTTATGCTTGATTCAAGGGTAGAAATTTATTTATCTTCAGTTATTTTCTTTATTATCGAGTTTCTCGTAAATATAATGATCAATAATAGTCAAGTTCAAAAGAACTAATCAGGTGTTCAAATCCACAAGATTCTACTTGATGATATGCCTATTCACGACGAGAGGATATGACCAGAGTTGGAGAAAATCAAATTACAACATGGTTGTCCATTACCATTTTGACGATAAATTTGATGATAAACGAAATAATTGAAAAAAAAAAAAAAAAAAAAAAGAAATCGCACCCCTTTGAGAATATCGATCCTATCGTAAGAATTGTAATAACCGAAGTTGTAGGAGATGAAATTCCCTACCCGATTGTTCCTCACCATTTTCACAATAAACTTGATAATGAACGAAATAACTGAAAATAAAAAATTGTCCACGCCTGAATTGAGTAGGTATCAGTCTAAAAATATTGATCCTTGGGTAAAAATAGCAATAACCGAAGTTGCAGGAAATAAAATTCCCTACCAGATTGTCCCCCACCATTTTTACGATAAACTTGATAATAAACGAAATAATGAAAAAAAAAAAAAAATCCCACCCCTATTTCAATCCAAACTTTGAGAATATCGATCCTAGGGTAAAAATGGTAAAAACCAAAGCTGCAGAAAATAAAATTACTCATCTGATTGTGTATCATCAATTTTACGATAAACTTGATTATAAACGAGATAATGGTAACTAACCGTTTTTTACCCCAATTTGCAGTCTAACTTTGTAAATATCGCTCTTAGGGTACCAATGAAGATGAGCAAACTTGTGGGGAATTAGCTTTCCCTCAGCTCCAGTCCCCGTCATTTTCACTCTCAAGTTGAAAATAAGCGAGTTATTCGAAAAACAAAAAACTAACGCTTTAAATTAAGATGGCGGCGAACGCAATGGAGGATTTTTCCGAAAATCCAGACTTACGCACTACTAAGCAACCTCTCGCCACCACAACAGTCCGAGGTGTAAACATTCTCACCCGTTATAACAGAACAATGTTCGGCTTCATATAGGAATTCCGTATGCTCAACCACCGGTCGGTGATCTCAGGTTTGTGGTAAACTAGTCAATACGCTGAATACAAGCCTATGAACGGATTTATTCACCGCGGTAATGGGAAGTCCACTCTCGACGTTATGAAGCACAATCTGCAGTGGCTGATCCATTATTGTATCAATAAAGTTTTCTTCATTATTGAAGCAAATAATTTTATTTGCTGATTCATTTTGGTTCGCAAGGTCAACCATTGACTTCCGATGAGAAGCTAAAATCCAGCACCCCGTATTTGTGCTCAAAAATCATTTCCATATAACATTCATAAGATTCATGGTCAAAATTCGAATCACACTTATCAAATCACATATATTCTCCCGATTCAGATTCAAGCCACCAGTTTCTTCAGAAGCTTGGAATGAAACTTTCGACGCCAGCACGGACTCCGAGCCGTGTCCTCAGTTCAATGGTTGGGGCCAAATTGCAGGAGATGAAGACTGTTTGTATCTGAACGTTTTTACGCCACAGGTAATTGAGACACCTATTCGATTACTCCGCCAATCGTATGCGCCGAATGAAAATTTCCAAACAGTTTTCGCCCCGTGAGATTTTTCCATTCACGCATTTTAATACAGGTAAATATGGGGCATTCCGCGTCGAACCAGTCGGTCATCGGCCTGACTCCCTGGGATTCTGACGACCAATGGATTTTTTGGTTCGTTCCGGTCAAAAACGATAGCTCTAATTTTTCGGCATTCTTCCGCCATATTATAAGGGTGTGGCGACCTCGAGTATCATTGACATGAAGATGGAGATTTTTAGAATCGATGGAAATTTTTTGTAATATCAGGGACTCGAAAACATATTTTTTTGTCATGATTCGGAAATGAGATGGAAAGGCTAAATATTTCTTTTGTTGTTTGAATTTTCGTTTTTTGAAATTAGCAATTGTTTACCTCGAAATAACCAATCAAAGTGTCGCTAGTTACTGGAAGAATTGCCGATTTCAACTCGGAATTCCCCCACCACGACTTCTAGTCGAGAAACGTTAGGAATTCACCCTGTATACATATAATAAAATAACGGCTAATCTGTTTCAATGAATTGAGGCTGTAGAAGTAATATACTAATTGCTCGGACATTCTCACATACATGGCAAAGATTTCCGTTCAATGTATGGCTTCCGAGGTCCGAACCAGAGACATAGAAGGGGCATTGCTCATCGATTACCCTGCAAACCTCTTTGCTGCCGGGAAAATCCGTGATTTTTCATGGATCTCAAATGTCACCCAGGGCGAAGAACTTGGCTCTTCAACCCGTAAGTTTCTGGACGATAAAATCAGCTGGTGAAGATTAAAAAAAAAAAAAACACCAACGTGTCGAGTGTATGGACATTAAGTGCTATGATCTTCCCACAATATTGACCCCGCTCTACCACCCATGAAAACCTTTTCGCTCACTAATTATAGCTAATTTATGGTGCATATAACACGTCTTTCATTTATAATTTTCGAGTTTTACGCGGACCCAGACTTATTTGAGGCTTTTATAGATGATATTGACATTGCCTTGCCTATCGTGTTAGGGTATGACGAGATCATTCATGACGTACCAGCCTACACGACTGCCTTGAAGTCATACTACTATCAGCGATCTGACTGCCATGCCGATGGAAGTTTAGTAGGTAGCAGATTACGAGTGGAGTACACAGTTTTTTCTGATCATCATTTAATGCCTATCACTTGTTTCAGCTGCTGGATAACTTGACAGAACTCATAGGTGAGGCTCTATTCGTCTATCCCGAAACCGGTCGCGAAACCTTGCGCGAGTACTATCGATAGCGCTTTGTCTCCGCACACTCTCATATATCATATCTTGTAACTGTGTTTCTTAAAGCTTACTCACTCTATACTTTGTTATTCTCATCAATCTTTGCTAGGATATTTTCATTGGCACGCGCTACGACATAGAGCAGAACTTCGTCATTTTTATGATAACCCTTCGTGCCACCGATTAAGTAACAGAAATCTGAGATTTTTTGATAAATCTCCAAACTTCAATCCGATATTCAAATATTTAGTGGCTTCTTGAAATATTCCAAACAATTCTGACTCCCGTGAATAACCGAAGAATTTACTTTCGAGATTACCTGATTACCGCTGAGTGCCCTCACAAATCTTTAAATCAATGTTTGACATTTGCGGTTTGGAACACCTAACATTAAATCATTGCTGAATATAGGCTTCAAACGACAACAAAGCTGACGCAATTCAAAAATCTCCTGCGTAACCTTGCAACGAGAAGTTCTAAAATGTAAAGTGCGACGGGGGATTGACCGTCGCTAGAAGTAATAACAACAAATGTGATGTTTTTCGCATTGATAAAAACGTTGTTTGTACAAGCCGCAGAAACGCCTCGAAAAATATAATAATCAGTCCAGCTGATTGCAGTCCAGACGTTACCCTGCGTTCACCACTTTGAAAATAAATTAATCGCAACTTCGATTGTCATTTCGACGAATTCCCAAGGTGAAACTGGTCTGATGGGCGGAATTTTCAACTTGAGAACACAATATCTTTAACCATTAGTACAAAGGGATTTTTCAGATCGAAAAATTAAACGAAGGGGCAAAGTTTAAGAAACTGAGTCCTTCGAGTTTCGAGAGAAATTGAGCCATTCTGCAGTTAAACGGATCATTAGATGATAACCCAGCTCAGTTCGACGACGCAATTTTTTGAAAAAAAAAAAAAAAAAAAAAAATACCGGCTGCGGTAAACAGCCGTGCGCGTTACAATTATACATTGACTCAGTATGAACGTGAGTTATATAAGAAGATACCTCAAATTAACGCTCAATAACATGATCACATATCTGAATATTTAACTGTAGGATGGTCGGGATTTCATATTAAATGATGAGTTATGTGAATTAACGAATGTTTATTATTCAAAGGTATACATATTACACGTCTGTACTATATTAATGTTGAACAACGACTGCTTTAAAAGACTGTCATAACAAAACATACGCTAATGAACAACTGAATGTATGGTTGCATCTGTCTGCATGGACTACTCGACCTTACATAACTGAAAAACATGTCTATTCTATTTGTAAATGGGAAAATATGCCAACTCGATATTTTTTCGTAAAAAATTGCAACACTACAATGTTATTGATACTAATCAATTTTAGTATTGATCACCCATATAGCTATATCGAAAGAAGATTCAACTTAATACTACGAGTTATCAAGAGTTCTCAGTTTTCAATTAGTTTCAATTAGTATGGAAATGAATTAAAAAAAAAAAAATTCATATCATTCAATTTTAATTGGCATCTGTATTTAACATAATATTATCGAAGAGTATATTATTTTTCAATTACTTGACACATTTATGAAATGACGTATTTGATTAACTGATTTAATATCAACTACCAAAATTATAGTGATTTATCAAAACGTTAAGCAATAAATTTTCGTAACTATTTGACTCGAGTTGAACGTTATCTCCTTTATAAGAAAAAAAAAACCATGCGAGTGTCTCTATGTCTGACTGCCTCTATCCTTGCTCACTATACTGTACTTACTCTACTATTTATATTTGCAATGTATTGTAATACGCAATGAACTATTTTCTATTTATTATTTATAATAAAATGATCTGAAAAAATTCATAAAAATTCGATTTTTTTCTTTCAATGTTCAAAATTTCGAAAAAAGCTGAAACACCACCTTTTTCATAGCGAAGCCGAAACAACACATTTTTCACGGCGAAACTGAATCAACACTTTCTTCCTCCCAGCCGATGGTATATTCGAATATATCGCGTTACTAATGCCAAAAGGGCGTATCTCAAAGTCTACGCCCTTTTGACATTGCAATGCCAAAAGGGCGTATCAAAAAAAAAAATTTCCTCCAATCAACTTAAAAATATAGATAATGTATAAATCTATGGAAAAAATAAAATTTTTTTTTTTTTTTTATATCCGACCTTTCGGCTTTAGGAAAAAAAATTCTTAAAGCCAAAAGGGCGTATCGTTTTTTTCCTAATTATTATTGATTATTAGGCTGAAACAAGGAAAAAAATGACAAGAGACAATGAAATTGTCATCGCATGCACGATCAAGCATAATTAATTATAATTTATTAACATAGGCATTATAATTGGATTCACATAAACAAAAATTTTTTTTTTTCATTCAAGTAAATATTTTTCTACAACGGCGGAGCGAAACCAGCGAGTTTCCATCCGCAAACGAGGATAGAAACCAGTCGATTGCCGGTCGCTGTTCGCGACCGGCAATCGACTGCTTTCCATCCTCGCTTGCAGATGGAAACTCGCTTTCGCACCGCTATTGAAGAAAATCGTATGTTCACCTCGGAGAAAACGGTCGATAGCGCCTCGTATGAAGTTGAGAGCACCTCGGCTTCGCCTCGGCGCTCAACTTTATACTCGGCGCGGAAACGACCATTTTCCCGCTCGGTAAACAATGTACACTGAAAAAAAAGAAGGGTACAGCAATATTTTGAAGTTAAACTAGACCAAAATTATAGTTCCTTTTTACAATATTATGGTATTTTGCACTAGAAAAATAGTTATCCTAATTATGAAATGTACAGTTGGGCAATAAAGTACGCATAGGGTCAAAATTTAGGCTCAAGTGGTTTAGTGTCTACGCTATTGAGCGAGCTCACCGATGCGTTACGACTGGTCGGTCCGCTATTATTTATAATATATATTTCGGAAGTGTTTCTTACTTTACTTCGAGCAGGTAGTCTGCCGCGTATGCCTTCTCAATGAGCAGGCATGGGGGCGAGGGGCCTACTCAACAGCGTAGACACTGAAACGCTTAAGCCTGAATTTCGACCCTATGCGTACTTTATTGCCCAACTGTACATGTGACCTGAGGAAACTATTTTGCATAGTAAAGTTAACTAGATTTTTCTCTGAGTGTACTATTTCAAATAGATTGAGTTGAAGAGACACTATTTTAACCACTCTTGTCTTTTCTTTTCTTGTTTTAGCCTAATAATTAATAATAATTTAAAAAAACGATACGCCCTTTTGGCTTTAAGAATTTTTTTTCTTAAAGCCAAGAGGGCGTATATAAATTTTTTTTTTTGCATTTTTTCCATAGATTTATACATTATCTATATTTTTAAGATGATTGGAGGAACAAAAAATTTTGTATACGACCTTTTGGCATTGCAATGCCATGGGCATTGCGAGCGACCCATGACGAGCCATGGGTCCTGATCGCTACCTGCGCACACACGCAGATACACACACACACACACACCATATACACACGCACGGGATGCATGGTATACTGTACCTCCTCGCAGTGCATCCTGGATATCGCCAAATCAGTCTTATATGCCTATTCGTCGATCCCACCCTTATTGACATTGCTTCACTAAAAGTTGAATAACTTGGTGAAGAAAAATCGTGGCACAAATTTCTAGGAACCATTTTGAAGAGGAGATTCCGGGCTACAGAATGGCTATCTCAAAAGTTCTCTGCGATTTTTTGAACGCCCCGTAGAGAACTTTGAAAAACTTGTTTGTTCTGGCGTTTCGCAACCCGGCACTCAAACCTACGACACGAGGTCAAAAATGGCCGTAGGAAGAATTTTCGAAAACCATCTTGAAGATGAAGTTTCAACCTTCAAAATGCTTTCCCAAATGATTTTTTTCGATAATTTTTCTTTGAGTTACAGTATTTTGAAAATCGGTATTATTTCGTCGAGTGCCGGGTGCGCCGTTAATTTTGTTGCTGAGTGTATTTAAATGATTGGTGTACGTTACATTTGCAGTGCGGGGTTGAGCCTTTCGAAATTCTTCATCCAGTGGAAAATATAACGCGAAAGTGAGACATAAAAATTTCCTACTCTGCGAATTTGCATAGATTTTCTGCCGCGAACTATCGTAAATAAAATATCTTCTATCTCAAAGATTTATCTATAGGGATCAATACACTTGGATTTTAATTCCTGTGAATATTTCACCAGAGATTCAATTTCCACTTAAAAAGCTACGTAAATTTTGCCTGATTAGATATTTTCAATAGTGGTGTTTGATCTATGACCATTAAATATCCGTTCCGCTGTAATTCTTTCCTTAGATACATTTTTTTTTTTTTACAAGAATATCTGCCGGTAGTAACGCTGATTTTTGTACCATAGCTGAGACTATCGACCAATTTGCCAACGATTTTTTAAAGGTATGTACAGAACTGTTGGGTTTTATTAGAATTTGAATACCTGTTAGCAAGCACAATCGCGTTCGATATATTGGCTCCAAAATCTTGGATCAAAGTTCTAAAAACTGCACCGGAATTGGCAGACTTTGAATTCTTAAGGGGATGGTCTGGTCGATTTTACCGGCATAATTATTCTTTCGAATATCTCGGAAACGAAGGTCTCAAGCGGATTGTCCTTTTGGCAGCGGATGATTGACGAGCCGTAAGTTTGAGTTATCATGAAAATTCAAGAAAATAGAATTATTTATTTTTTTTTTTTCCATCGTCAAGTGTGAGTGTGTCACTTATGTCGACTTATATCAGAGTCCACGCATCCTTTTCGCTGAAACGAGCTTCGAAGCACCATTCTATAGGGAATTACGAACACACCCATTAAAAAACATTTGTTTTATGCAGAAATGAGGTCTGATTCTGAAAACTCGCAGTTCGTTGTAATTAGCGATTGTAAATTGTTGGGAACCCATAATAAATCTTAGTTCCTGCGTTCTCCGAGAGAGAGAGCTCGGCGCGCGAATCGTCGCATCTTCTTCTCACTCAGTAGCTATGAGAAGGAGAAGACGATGCAACGATTCGCGAGCTGAGCTCTCTCTCTCGGGCAATGCAGGAACCTCGGAGGGAACCGAGAATTGTCATGGCTTCCCAACAATTTACAATCGCTAATTACAACGAACCACGAGTTTTCAGAATCAGACCTCATTTCTGCATAAAACAGAGATGTTTTTTGATGGGTGTGTTCGTAATTCCCCATATAATGGTGCTTCGAAGCTCATTTTTGCGAAAAGGATGCGTAGACTCTGATTATAGTATAGGTCGACATAAGTGACACGCTCACACTTGACGATAAAAAAAGAAAAAAATAATTCTATATTCTCAAATTTTCATGCTAACTCGAACTCATTGCTCGTCAATCATCCGCTGCCAAAAGGACAATCTGATTGAGACCTCCGTTTCCGAGATATTCGAAAGAATAATTATGCCGGTAAAAATCGACTAGACCATCCCCTTAAGACGATACTGTATGGGCCTATCGTACCAGCCGCAATATAATTTCGCAAATAAACTCTGAAATGGTGAGAGAAAATGATACAATATAGATTTGTTTAATGAGTAACGAAGAACCTGAGGTAGGTAATCCACGCCGTTTCGAACTGTCGAAAACTTGACCGATTCCAAAAAAATCATAATTTTGTCTTATCACACGAATATATCGAAAGAATTTATGTGAATTTTTTCAGAATTATTGGATCACATTTTGTGAGTTTTTCCAAATTCCAATTTTTTTTCTACGAACCTTCGTATGTCAAAGTATAAGATCGTACAAGAAAATTTATAAGACAAAAAAGTTGCAGATCTGAATCAAATTTATGAAAAAAAAAAATCTGGAATTTCTCGAATCCCAAAAATACTAATTTTTATCAAAAGTACACAAGAATACTTTTTTTCAACCGATACGTCACTTTTGATTTGCTTCAAAAATATACAGAAAATACTCTCAAGTGTTTACAGCAACCATATATTTTTTTCAAGATGGTTGGCTCAATCGTTTGGAAGCTATGCTTTATTAATTCTTCGATTCTTTATATTTTACGAAAAAAAAAAAAATGAGCTTAAGGTCGTGGAAACTCGCGAATAGAGTATCCTATTATTTCCTAATTTTTTTAACGAAACTATCCGTCTTGATGAACAAACCTAAACCTGCGAGAGTCGAATCCCTTGAAAATCATGCCAGCTTGAATTTTTTGAAAATAAAGGAAAAACCACAAAGAAATGACGCGAAAGATTTCTTATCGTATCGGCTATGGTTTCGGTAACGGTTTTGGAATTTTTTTCTATTTCTCTGTGGTGTATTTGATTAGGAGAAAAATCGGCAACCCTTGATTTAGAATATTTCCGATTGAAAACCTTTTTGTTTTCAATAAAAACGCGAAAACGAGAAAAATGACATTCGCGCTCGTCGAGTGGTAAATATCGAGAGGTATTCGTACTTCCCGGGCATTTTTGTAAGGAATACAAGAACGTGTAAATTGAACTATTTCAATATTCTTATAACAATTTAAACAGCAGCTCCCGCCAAGTACTACGGACTCCAAAGTTGGTTTTCTTTTCTTTGTTTTTTCTCAATCGGTATTTTAATTGATCTTTTCTTGTGAGTATAACGTATGTTGCATGTTATTACTCGCGTGCTATGCATGTTATGTATATTGAAATGTAAATACTCACCGAAAACTAACTAGGAGTGTCCCAGGGTTACGGCGCACGGATTTTGTTCAAATTTGGAGACGTGTTTCAGTCGCCTAAAATATACTAGCCCTCTGATCTTCAATTCCATCTCATAGGGCTTTCTTCTCCTATCGGCCCACGTCACCGGCCATAATATAATGTTGGGAAAAACTCAGAATAAAAATCATATAAAATGGATGAATAAGTACAAGATTGAAAAACAAGGCACTATTGTTGCGTGGAAAACACGAGTTTTGGATACAAATGTACGGCAGTGTATGTATTATAGAATGGCGCTATCTGGTTATAGTTTTCGCGTCAGTGATGCGTAAGCTTCGATGATAATCGAAATAAGTGTAACGCCCCAGCTGCACTTTATGATGCATAAGAAATTAATTTCCCTCGATTCCAGTGAATTCCGCTGCGACAAAGCTGTGAAAACTCTGAGTACCGACAGTTGTTTTCACAGCTTTGTACCATATTACGACTACATGTGCTACATAAAGTCGTACAGTAGCAGTCCACTATCACTCAAGAGAAAACTCTTTTAATGTTTTCCTATCCTAAGTTTCGCAAATACAAAAAAAATTTACACCGATTGTTTATAATCGTTTTTATCCAGTCATATTCAATGAAATAATCAATGGTAAGTTTCTTACAAACTATCTTCAGCGTATAGGTACGTAAAGTACCTGGGTTATACAGTATTTTAAGACGCGCGGAACGACTTTAAAAAATTCATATCTTTCGAACCACTTGCGTGCCCAAACTTTTTTTGGTATGAATATTTTGGTTATAGACTGCCGCATTCACGATAAAAATTTGAACTCAAAAAAGTTTGGGGAACGAACTCAAAAGTTGATTTTTCGTCTTCTTCGTCATTTTTTGACATGAAACCTTTAGAATTTCAACAATTCTCTAAAATTTTTCAAAACTACGTTCAATTACGCAACTTTTATCCTCCTTGACTTTTCCGATACCGTGAGTCGTTTAGGAACTGCAGCGGTTTTAATACGCACTACCAAAGTCCCGATAGCTGAAAGCTAAAATATCAACTGCGCTC
The DNA here is from genome assembly GCA_949628255.1 of Macrophya alboannulata. Classification (NCBI taxonomy): domain Eukaryota; kingdom Metazoa; phylum Arthropoda; class Insecta; order Hymenoptera; family Tenthredinidae; genus Macrophya; species Macrophya alboannulata. The sequence continues at coordinate 9,280,314 of OX451212.1, read as the reverse complement.
TGTCTGTGAAACTTACACAGCATCTTCATTAGGATCAGAACTCCGAAAAAAAAATTGAGCCAGACCGAATTGAGGACCTCGGTCTTCAGATGCGACGATCCACCGTCTGCTGTAAAGTTGCACTTTACGGTCTTGGTACGAAAAGTACTATTTTTCTTATGTACTTAGTGCGGAACTCTACCAAGTTTCTGGATACGAATCGGCGATGAGAAAAATAACTCTACTAATTTTCTCAGGATTCAGTTCTCCGAATTCCGAACACGCCATTAGCGAAATCAACAAGTCGAAGGTTGAGAGTCTGCGCGCATATTCAGTAGCGCGATATGAATCACGAGCTGAGTTGAGTCATATTGCAATTGGTGTTGTTGTCAGTTTACGTCTCATGTTTGCGGTGCGAAGTCGAGCTCTTCGAAATTCTTTATTCAGCAGAAAATATATCGCGAAAGTAAGACTGGAAAATTCTATACTCTGCGAATCGACACAAATTTCCTTTCGCGAAATATCGTAAATAAAATACTTTCTATCCCACAGATTAGTTGGTAGGGATCAATACACACGGATTTAAATTCACGTGCAAATCGTCACCAGAGTTTCTATTCCCATATGAAAAGCCACATGAATACTTACTAAAATATTTTCAATATAGTGGTGTGCGATCTTGACCATTTATCTGTTCCGTTATAATTCTTGACTGATTAAAAAATACGTAATTTTCATTACAAGAATGTCTGCCAATAGTAACGCTGGGCTTCATGCCATAGCCGAGACTACCGACCAATTCGCCAACAATTTTTTGAAGGTATGTATGTACAAAACTTTTGGGTGTTATTAGAATTTAAATATCTATTAGCAAGCATATAAGCCCTCCCTATGACAAAGGGAGGGTAGCCGAAATAAAGAATACAAAAAGAGAACGAAAAATACCAGTAGAAAAAAAATCCCACAATCGAATTACATCCGTGATGCATAAGCTATCAAAATAATAATGATAATAATAGTATGAAATAATCCAAGTAAGAGAGAACAATAGAAAAATAATAATAGTAGTGATAATGTAGGATAGACCTGCCCTTAAAAAGGGTGAAATCGTTTTTCCCTCCATTTTGCTTCTTTCCAAAAAATTTTCCGACTTTTTTCAGACCCAGTACGCATTTTTGATTAAAAACCTCGAAAGATCAATGCTGTTCTTATGAGAAAAAGTAAGGCTTTCTTGGGGTGGGTAAATATGGATGGAAAAAAATAAATAAACTTCAACATTTTTTTTAAATCATCTCGAACCAATTTGAGGGGTGAGACCATCGAAATTCGTTTTCACCCTTCTTAAGGACAGGTCTAATGTAGGTAATAACAAAATAAAGGTTGTCTAAATTTATGTCGAATTTGTACAGCTTTTTACGGCTCGCGAAGGAGTTTGGGTTCACCGCAAGGTTGACCAACCTCTTAAAACAGATCTTAGCAAGTTTCTGGTCAGGCATTTTGAGAATTTCAATAATCTAGTTGAGGGGTAGCGCTTATCACTAAGAACTCTACCCCTGTCACACCGGTCTCTAGTCTCAAGGCACAGATAAAATGGATTTATTTGATGATTAACGATGAATAGGTTCGATCCAGAGAGCAAAATTTACTGAAATCCAGAGAAATTAATTTTTCATGCATTGTAAAGTGGTGTAACTTATTCTGATTATCATCGAAGCTCACGCATCACTGACGCTAAATACACAGATTCTTATAGAAAATCCATAAGCGTACACAGATTCTAATAGGCTTTCATCGGATGGAATTTCAGGAGCTATTAAGAAATATTTTTACCAAATTTTAGACAGTGGCAAATGAGAACCATGACAACTTGATAACCTCTCCGTTGAGTGTGCAAGTGGTACTGGCGATGGCTGCCTACGGAGCCAAAGGTAATACGGCAACTCAAATACGATCAGCTCTTCGCATTCCCATAAACGACGAATCCGGCCAATCTGGGTACCAGTCTCTCATCGAAGCCTTGAACGTGAGATACGCGAAATATTCATTTAATTTCGTATAAGAAGCTCATTCATGACTCGATAATATTGCTGGAGGTATTTTTTCAGGATCCAAAAGGAGTCGAGCTCCGCCTTGCCAACAAGATATACACATCGATTCGGGCTGATGTAAAACCCGCATTCAAAGAACTAACTGCTAAAAAATTCTTATCATCAAGCCAGGGAGTGGATTTCAATGATGCAAAAGCTACTGCGATCACTATCAATGCTTGGTGTGAAGAACAAACTAACAAGTGTATAAAAGAGCTCATTACTCCAGGTATGTGTTGGATCGCACTGAGCTGTCGAAATTAGTTATCGTAATGTTACCAGCGTAAAAATAGCAACGGATGATACTTTCAACTGAAACTGAAACAAATACGATGTAAATATGTATTCAGACAGCCTGAGCTCCGAAACTATGTTGGTACTGGTGAATGCAGTGTACTTCAAGGGTCAATGGCAGCAGAAGTTCCGTAGACAACTAACCCGGAATCAACCTTTCCACGTTAATGAAACAACCACCATTAACGTACCTACCATGTTCATCGAGACCAAACTACGATTTGGAAATCTTCCGGAGCTGAGTGCAAGGTTCATCGAAATACCATACCAGGTATACACGGTGGCTACGAATTAAATACTTTGTTTTGGGGGATGATTGAGAGGGTCCAGCTTGGTAACGTGTTGTTGTGAATAGTGGTCCACGTTGCGGCATCCGTGAGATACAGGTCATTCGAACGATCCGTACTAGCGTCTGCATGTAGGCAGCCGAGTGGACAGAGGTGAACAGTAGGATGTCTGGCTTTAGATGAGCGCTCAAGCGAATCGAAACACTGCTCTAGTTTATGAATCACAATCGAAAACATTTCCTCCACCAAATTCAACCACAGATATCTGAAGTTGATGAGGCACATATTTTCGTTTGTGCTTCTTAAACTGGAACAGCGTTGTGACTCGTTTCAGCAATCATGCGCGCCTAAAACCAGACAGCCCAATTTGCGCCTCTGTGTAGTTGGCTGCCTACATATCAGTGCCAGCGTGACTTTTCAAATTAGTCCTATCTTACAAACGCCACAACAGAGATCACTATCTCCAACGGCAGGGTACCAGGTTGACCCCTCTAATCAGCCCCCAAATTGAAAGCACTGAGTTCGCGGTCACCCCATATATACCTATATGGCGAGTAAATCTGTTGTTTCGATTTTCTATTTTTGGATGTGAAGCACTTATTTCCATCGCTTCAAATTTAGGTAGCTACACCGCGTTTCAAGTTGGCAATGCCCAACTCGAGGGCCGCCAGTTTGTAAGGTGGCGAGCGAGTGAAGCTCGTGTATTCGACGGTACTCGAGTTGGGCAGTGCCAACTCAAAACGTGGTGTACTTTCGGTTGCATATTTCAGGTGCGACAGTTTCAAATTTGTTGAATCATGCAGCGTATTACAAGTGGATTAATCCTTGATATTTCTAGGGTGGAGAGTTCAGCATGATTGTAATTCTACCAAATGAAATCAACGGACTTGGAACCGTTCTGGATAATCTCAACAAAGTGAATTTGACAAAAAGCCTTCAGCACTTGTACCCCAGAGATGTGGAACTATTTCTACCAAAATTCAGGGTCGAAAGTACTTTGGATCTCAAAGCTGCTTTGCAAAATGTAGCGTATAAATAATTTATTCAATATCGGTACCTTACCATCATATAGAATCTCGTCTTATTAGTTTGCGGTGAGCTTCAGTTTTGTAGATCAAACTGAAAATGTGAAAATTTGCAAGACGTTCAAGTTTTTTAAATCCTCGCAGTCTCACAAGTGCCGAGACGTAGGTTTCTATTCATCGTCTTGAGTTTCATTTTATATCATCCATTTCTGGTCGTTCCAGATGGGAATGACCGACATGTTCGACGGTTGTGTCGCGGATTTTTCCGGAATAGCTGAGACTCCACTAAAAGTCAGCCACGTCATTCAAAAAGCATTCATCGAAGTCGACGAAGAAGGCAGCGAAGCAGCTGCTGCTACAGGTGAGTTTTTTCCGTTTTTTCTCTTCAAGAATTTTTTTTCTAAACTCAGAAGTGCAAATAAAGAATAAAACAAAAAAAAAATTGATTGTTTAACGATAGACACCGCGATGTTGTGAGCAAATTTATACTGTTTCTTCCCTGCATTGAACATCCGTTTCATTTATTTAGTAAATCCCGTGAAATTGTCTTTTTATGGTTGAGTACTTGAATTTTTGTTATCTTCAAGTCTTTTCGGCTTCCATATTTCGGAATATCTCAGAACAGTACTACCATTTGGCGTCTATAATACAATTAGATTATACTTGCTGCTCTCGCAGGTCTCGAATTCGTACGGTTCTGCGCCAGACGCATCGAAGTCTTTGACGTGGATCGTCCCTTCTACTACCAAATCAGATTAAAAAATCTGAATTCAGATTTGCCGATCTTTGCAGGGTTCTACACGGCCAAGGCTGATCAATAGCAAAAAGTTTCCATCTGTGCTCTTTATTTTCTCATATTTATAAGCGATATCAGATGCTGCGGAAGTGCAAGCTTACGACGGTTTTGCAGTATCTCGAAACTTTGTATTGGAAAATAAGATCCTCTTATATTATTGTCAAACATACGTGAATAAATTTCTATCTTTAAGGCTGGAATGGCAGTGCAGGTTTACAAACCATAATTTGTAAACTGTGTTTGTCCCATGTACAGCGAAGCCTGCGAAAGTACAAGAACACTTTGCGGCCATTATCTGTAATATTAATGAAAATAGAATTGTTGGAGGTACCAAAAAATAAAACCTACTGCGGATTCGTCTATTTGATTTCTGTATTGCAAAAACTCCGATAATATATTTGTTGCTGATATGAGTGAACTTGAACTCTTTATACTCATTGCGTTTACAGGCATGCAGTGTAGGTATCATTGCCTTAGGCAGAATGAAGTCTTCAACGTGAATCGTCCCGTCTATTACCAAATCAGATCAACAACTCAGAATGTGCCCCTCTTCGCAGGACTCTACACGGCTCAGCAATAGGGAACAGGGTTGCGGTGTTCCTTTCTTATACCTGTGTCAATCGTAATACGCATCGATCTGACGTGAGTCTGTAACGATGATTCTTCGTAATAGTTCAGAACTATATTATGATGAATAAATTTCTGTAATATTTTAGTAAAATGTGAATAAAGTTATTTCAATCATATTTAACCTAGTACAGTGGCCGCGCAGATTTTTCGAATATAAGCATTGTAACTCTACTATTATTTGCTATAATATCAATATCCAGTTCTATGACAATTTCGCGGTATACAGTATAGTCCAGTCGAGATAGGTCTAAAAATCGGTCCACCTGGAAGTAATTGGGGAGGGTGATTTTCTTTTTTCAGTCTTAGGGGGGAGTGGTTGATAGTTTAAATATCGATTTTCGGGAAAATCCCCCCATTGCGTTCGCCGCCATCTTGTTTTAAAGGGTTGGTTTTTTGTTTTTCGAATAACTCACTTATTTTCAACTTTAGAGTGAAAATGATAATCACCAAAGCTGTGGGAAATTGATTTCCCCATAAGTTTGTCGATTATCATTTTTACCCTAAGATCGATATTTACAGAATTACACTGCAAATAGGGGTGAAAAACGGTTATTTTGCATTATCTCGTTTACTATCAAGTTTATCGTAAAATTGGTAATGAACAATCAGGTAGGAAATTTTATTTCCTGCAACTTCGCTCATCACCATTTTTACTCTACGATCAATATTTTCAGACTTATACTTAATTCAGGGGTAGACATTTTTTTATGTTAATGTTATTTCGTTTATTATTAAGTTAATCGTAAAAATGGTAATTAATGATCAGGTTTAAAAGATCTAATCCAGTGTTCCAATCCACAGGTAGATTCTACTTGCTGAAATGCCTATTCACGACGAGAGGACATAACCAGAGTTGCAGAAAATCAAATTACCTACCTGGTTGTTCATCATTATATTTTTTACGATAAACTCGATAATAAACGAAATAATTAAGAACAAAAAATCCCACCCCTATTTTAATTCGAACTTTGAGAATATCGATCCTAGGGTAAAACTGGCAATTACCAAAGTGACAGGAAATAAAATTCCCTACCTGATTATTCATTACCATTTTTACGATAAACTTAATAATAAACGGAATAACTGAAGATAAAAAAATATCCACCCCTGAATTAAGTATAAGTCCGAAAATATTGAACCTAGGCTAAAAATGGTGATAACCGAAGTTGCGGGAAATAAAATTCTCCATCTGATTGTCCCTATTACCATTTCCACGATAAACTTGATAGTAAACGAAATAATTAAGAAAGAAAAATCCCACCCCTATAATTTTATTTCTAACTTTGAGAATATCAATCCTAGGGTAAAAATGGTACTAACTAAAGCTGCAGGAAATAAAATTCTCCACCTGATTCATTACCAATTTTACGATAAACTTGAGGGAAAACGAGATAATGCAAGATAACAGTTTTTTTACCCCTATTTGCAGTCTAACTTTGTAAATATCGATCTTAGGGTAAGAATGATAATGACCAAACTTGTGTGGAATTAGATTTCCCATATCTTTGATTTCTTATCATTTTCACTCTGAAGTTGAAAATATGTGCGTTATTCGAAAAATAAAAAACCAACCCTTTAAATCAAGATGCCGACGAACGCAACGGGGGGATTTTCCCGCAAAATCGAGTATACTCTACTAGCCCCTCCACTCCCCCTCTAAGACTGAAAAAAGAAAATCGCTCCTCCTAATTACTTCCAGGTGAAATCCTATTTCGACTGGACTAGTATCCGAAAATCTGATTGCGAGAATGAAGATCCTGTAATATTTTGCCGCAACGTGGTCGAAAGAAATATTTATGTATGAAAAACGTTGCGAAAATTCTACAAGCGATTTCCACCTATATGATATATCATTTGTATCTCAGAGTTGGAAATAGAAAAGAAGAATCGATCAGTTTCGCCGCGAGTCTTCGCAGATAAAATTGATGAATAGAATATATTGTTAATGATGAGGAAAAAAACATCGATTGAAATGTTGTTGGAGTCGATTTTTTCATTTTTTCTTAACATCTTATAGGTACTGAAGATAGGAGTTATTTAATGAAGAGGGCTTCCTTCAAAGTCGTGAAAATCGAAAAATGAAAGTATTTTCGACGACTTAGTTTTCTGCTCAACGAAAAATTGTGAAAATTTACAGACGAAAAATGTTATTTTTTTTTTTTTTCGATCTTTTGAGCACATATTTCTGAATCTCTAATTATTTTAAAGTGTAACAAACTGAGTGGAGTAGCCGAGAAAATTACCGAAAGGACTGAGTAGGAACCTTTGTCCAAATTCATATATCTAACAATGCACTATACACGATTGATCTGAAATATTATACATACATATAATCCAGTTGCTATGTGTTCCAATTGTATTATTTCGATGCCACAATTTTCCCTTCTTAATCATTCATTATTGGTACTTATCGAGAAATAAGTCATTCACATTCTTCTTTTCCATTACCGTAGGCGTAAGTACGAAAATATCAATGCTAGGAGAAAACAGATAAGGACCAAAGTTATCAAGAATTTCTTCCCCTACAAGTTTGTTTATGATCATTCATGCCCCAAAGTTGAAAATAATCGAGATAATGCAATAATTAAATTTCGTTCCCTTTTTTCAGACTTATAGGTCGAAAAATATTGATTGTAGACGAAAAATGCTAAAAACCAGAGTTTCAGAGAATTCAATTTCCTACAAGTTTAGTTCCAACTATTTCTTAATGAAAAATATCGAGTAACAATGTTGTGATTAGTCTATGAAATTTTTTTTTTTGCACGTTTCGTAGGCCAGGTGAGTCAATAAAAATTCGGCTGGTGCCGCTTTCACTTGAAACATGTGCAGTTTCGCGGAAAATCGATAAAACTCAAATTTGCAACAAGCGTTGAAAAGAGGGGATTTCAAGCTTGAGAATGTTTCTCGAACGAATGTGATACAATGATTTGTTCGATTGTTATGCGTCTTCGAAGTCAAAAGTGCAACTTTGACTTGAAAGGAAAATAATTTGACGAAAAAAAATCGTACAGCAATTTCAAAAAACAATTTTGAAGAACAAGCTTCTAGCTTTTCGATAGTGTATAGCGATTTCTTCAACGATTTTTCCTCCTCGAGGTACAGCGCGACAAACTTGACAAAAATTTTGTGATCACACACACTTTGCTCCAAAGCCTCGTATCTAAGCGAAGTCGCAAGAAAATTTGAACTCACAAAAATATTTGAAGACTGAAACTTTTACCTTTGAAACACTTCTTGAATCATAATTTTACGATTTTTCCCAACGTAATTACCACACTTTGAGCTTTGCAAAGTGATCCCTTAATTGTTCCGTTCACTGCATGAGACGGGTCCAATTCCCGTAAAAGAATAGACGAAGTAGAGGTAGTTGAAGTTTTTCTCGTGGGCTTTGGAGCTATTGTTATTATTACCAACGATTCACAAGCAAAGATACGTTTTCAGGGGGGGGGGGACCTTCCTCAGGATGCCAAAAATTGAGTGGTTTCCGAAAATTTTTTCGACGTGGAAGAATTAATTGGATATTTTCTAAACCATGTGAATCTTTTATTTATAGTTTGCACCATATTTGGTAATTTTTTCAAGCCATTCGAACAGTAATTGATGGCTCTATCAACTACAGTTAGCAATTTGCGTACACCCTGGAGTGTCGCAATTTTGGTCTGAAACCAACGCAACTGAAGTTTTATCATTGTTTAGATGATTTCCGAGAATATGAACCTAAAGTTACCCATTAGAGTCGAAAATTTAATTTCTTAGACGTGTTTTAAAAAGAAAGTGTCATTGTTCACCATTTTTTCAGAGTTTTTTGCAATCAGAAAGGGTAGTTTAAATGATGCAATCACCTCAACTATAGGTTCATGTTCTGTGCAATTCTATAATGTTAACGTACACCAATTTTGAAAGTGATCGATCAATAATTTTTCGAGTTATGTTGTACGCAAATTGAAAAAATTTTGTTACGAGAAAAACGCGCTTAAAGTTTTCGGCATAGATTAATACAACTTATCGCGAAATCCTTCGCGAAGCTATAATTTGGAAACTACTTTGAATTTCCGTGTAAAATTTGGAGGGAATATTTTCAGCTAGTGCCTCGATTTTTTCGACCTCACTTCGTAAATGTGTCTTCGTGAAATATCGTTTTTCTCACTAACAGGCATAATTTGATTATTATACACCTACGACTTTTACGTTCTACAATTTCTCAAGAAAAATCTAATATTATCTACATACAATTTTATTGATTTTCGTCTAAGCCTCCAACAGCCCGATAAACGATAAGAAGCCAAAAAAATCAATTGATCTTCAGTCGACAATAAAGAAATTTGGAATAACGGTAAACGATGAAGTTACCACCAGTGGTATAAAAATATCGATCACTGTCTGTTACGGACGCTCTTGAGCAGGTAGCGTCTCCTTCGCGTTTTTGCACTGAAAGAAATCCGCGGTTTTCCATGTTGCGTTGACGGCCAATCACAAATCGTTGAAGTGTTGATGAAAAACTGTAAAATAAAACTTCATCTTCTAAACTAAATTTTATTTGACTCCGATTGCAATTCTTGGCAACTTCTCAATTATGCGAAAGAAGATATTACTCGGCTGTTTATTGACGTGATCAATTTATTGGACGCAACTACAAAAGTGTAACAAGAATTACAGCCGTAGTCGAATTACAACACTGAGATTTTTTTGGGACCGATCTAACTGACGATTAGATCGTTTTGAAACGTCGTTCAGAGCCAATAACATCAAACTGTAGGTCCAGTGCACACTGAAGATACCTGCCTGAGCCGTGTAAATTCTACTGCAAATATTTACCGACAAAACCTTTTCGACCAAACTGAGGTACATACCTACCCACTTATCGAGGGTATTTGGGAATCAGGGTATTCCCTTGGTAAGTCACAGTCAAACAAATTGTGACACAGTCCACTGAAGGGGTCCACCGTCACTTCGAATAGCCGTTCAATTTACTTGTTTTCGTTAACTAACGATAACTGTTTATACAGGTATAAAATATTTCGATTTTAAACTTCCCGCTATGAAAATTGAAAATTTAAAAACGAAAGGGAAGGTATTGGTTCCGGTCCGATTTTCAGAAATCGAGTTTTCACCAGATCGCGACGTTTTGGGGTCCCAGGAAGCTATTCTGACTATTTTTGGATGGACATCCGTATGTGTGTGTGTGTAAACAAATTTTTGTCATACGATATCTTTAGAACGAATCGACCGATTGGAATGGTTCTTGCGGCGATCGGAAGGGTTTATCGAGACTTAGATCTGATTAGATTTTGGAGTCGATCGGTCGAGTAGATCCAAAGTTATTCGAAAAATAAAAATTAAAAAAAAAAAAAATTTCAGGTTTTAGCACATAACTCCTAAACCGTTCGTGCGATTAGTCTCAAAACTTAATCAGGTTTAAGTCTTGGATAGCCCTTTCGATTGCAGCAATATTCATCAAAATCGAACGACTAGTTTAAAAGATATTGCACGACAAAAATTTCTTTTTTTGTCGTACGATACCTTTGGAACGAGTTAACCGATGTGAATGATTCTTGCGGCGATCAAAAAGGTATACCAGGACTTAAATTTAATTGAGACTGAACGATATATTCTGACATCGAATATAACTCCCTGAAACCTAGAAATGTTGATATTCGAAAAAACTCGATTTTTGATTAAACATCAGACGGAAAAAAATTTGTATATGGAAAACTAACTATACTTATAACCTGCTTTAATGTATTATAAACACAAAAGTATCAATTTATTGTATCGTATATTCAACATGTAGCGGGAAGTTTTAGGGTTGGCCCACAGGTCAACCGGTTTCCTGATTTTTTTAACTTAAAAAGGTTTGGGCGGGAAGTTTTAGGTCTGGCCGATCGTGGTCAGTCGCATTTTTTCATAAGATATTAGACTCCCGTTGAAAAGTATAGGTACATACATACACATATATATATATGAAGGAATGATCACCTTTTTATACGAAAATTGTGTTATTTTCATATCTCACTACTTTACGCGGATGTAGACATTCGTATAATATAAAGATAACACTATAAAACACCCCCATCGTGTCATTTCACCGAGTGTTGAAATACGGGTAATATTATGATGGAAAAATTTCAATGGCGCGCCTTCGGAGTCTCTAAGGGCCCCGCATCATCATTTATACTAGTATACATTGAAGAAATAGATCTCTTGAATCCCCCGCTGCAGCGAGTGGAATATATTTGCATCAGTCAACAGGGACTCGATTCTGATCCCGAGCAAAATGAAATGTTTAACCCTTTATAGAGTTTTTCGGTTCATTGAAAGCAGTCGTTGCACCCTCAAGAGGGGCCCATGTCTTGGGATATTTCCGTTTATTGTTTCTGTTTTATGAAGAACTAAGAAGACTCTGCAGGAGTAGACGATACTATGTATATGTATCGTATTGGTATTTACGGAGAAAGATATTTAATCTTCTATACAGGTATTCCGCTTATTTTTTTCCAATAAATCATCTTCCGAGGAAAACGACTTGGACCGTACCAACCGCAACCCGTCCCTCCCTCGGGCTAGTCGTTGTCCCTGAACTGTATACGGAGCAAGAAACATTTCCTGGCACAGGATTCACGGGAATTAGAGATGGGGCAATGTCGAAGGCCTACCGCATAAGAGACAATGCGTGTATTGCCTTGGTTCTGCAATATTGTGCCACTGCTTACACTCCGCCCGGGATCTTAATTCCAGGCCTGTAGTCGTCGAGAGGATAATTTCAAACCCCCGTACCCCAACTTCACGACACTTGCATGCAAAGGTGTATATGATTACGGTATACTCCTCTGGAGTATCTTCTGCTCTGCAAATATTTTCGTGCCAAAATATTCTGCTGGTGGATTTTTGAAAGAGTTGCGGCAGAACGGAGCACCCTCTTCGTATTAAACAACTCTATCATCCCGCGAATCTAAGAACTAGGCAATGCTGTTCCATAAATGGGCTGAAGCACCAGTGATCATCCTTCACTCTCGACTGAACGTCACAATTAACCATACCACTAGTAGTCGAAGAGTTGGACTAACTCTGTGTCTCGTTGTACCGTGGAACGATTATTGAAGGAGTTATCAGCAAGAAATAGAAAATGGCCAAAACCCATCAGCTTTATGATAAGTTGCACCTGTTCCAAAGGCGAAAGAAACTTGTGGATGTGCAGAGGTCGGAGAATTGTTGTAAAAGAGGAAAGATGAGGACTACATTGGATTTCCGTTTACCGCAGCTGTTGTTCGTACGCGTTTGTCGTTCCTATCTATCGTCACCTGCAGCTACCTATCCCGTGTCTCGTCTCTCTCATACAAGACGTTTTTTTTTTTTTTTCCTTTATTTTTAAGCTCCCAACTCCTGTGAGAGGAAGTTACTACTCTAGAATCTGTGGGACGAGAGTAGCTGCGAGCAAAGACCACGTAGCTATGAACGGCGAACAACAACTCTGCTTTTGAGATTCTACTTCCCCAGATTTGTCAGCAGAAGAGACGGATAGGCTCCTTAGCTGCGGGCTCGTTGTATGTATGTACATACCTACTTTACGCTTTCTGTATCCTTGCCCATCACCGACCAACCGTTATTACAGTTCCACCACTGCAGATTCCATTTTCTACTGAAACAACCTTTCCCTGAGGATGCTTCTCCCGAAGAGGGATGATCTGACTACCCCGTGACCCGCGGGAAAGAGAAAAGGGTGATGTGACAGCGAGCTTTTGCGGCTCGGACGATGAAAAGTTGTCAAGATGGAGACGAACCGGGTGGTGGTTTTGGATTTTTGATGGATTTTCGCCAACCGATGTGAGCCACAAAAGCTGATATTTTTGAAACAAGGACTGAGTGAAATAGAAAAGTAAGAAACGAGTAGTAAAACTGCAACAGAATTTGCATTCACATTCTCATTATTCACGTGGTCGATCCCTACGCCGATCAAACGTCAGATTTGACCGGTCAAAGTGTTCGAAATTTTAACACTAATTAGCGTGAAAAACTTTACGGACTCGTCTTGATCGGCGTATAATTGAACCGCTCTTTATTTCACCCTGATCCCGCGGTCTCTATACATATACGCATACCCGCAGCTAAGACTTATTGCCTTTTTATAGCTCGGAATATGGGCTGACTCGATCTCCAAGATGAGCGTATATAAGTTATCCTCTTTTCCACCCACGTAGCTGTAGCTCTTAACCCCTCTGCCATTCCGAGACTTTGGGGATTTCGGAGGGATACCTGACCAACTCTATTAATTCCGAATCGTAGGTCAGGCGTAGGTGTCACGGACACGTGTCAGGCCAAGGATTCTATCTAGTTTCTAATAAAAAAAAAAAAGAAACGGTTGGTTGCTGTACGTATTAACGTAATTTACATCATATTGCATATTGTATACCTCCGCATAGAATAAAACGAAATGGGAACGAAAAGCAGGTACATTGTCTGCACATTGTATTATACGCTGTACAGGTATACCTGCAGGATAAAGCTATAAAAATATGACTTTAATGTACGTTAAGCTATATATTAGACTTGTGTCTACAGTGTTAAAACCAATAATCACTTCTTGGCACGAAATCGTCTGCTCAAAAGATTTGAATAATTAACGCTCTACCCACGAGCAGCTCGTGGACCGCGCTTATACGAATTTAATTTTAAACCGTTTAAAGCGGCACCCACATCGTTAATATTTGATCAAATCAACTTTTCGTTTATCCATTACTCAGCTCAGCTTAAGTCATTCTGAGCTCGTGCAGCGCGTTGTTGTGCGAGAGGCAGGAAAATTTTTATGACAGTGTATCTTCAATTTGGAAATCATATTGGAAATACATCGATGGCACGTTGGCAAGAAACTCGACTAAGATATCGCGGGCTGGTTGATCATCTGACGATCGTATGAACACCATATTGCGCGGTTCTTTCGCCATATCGATAGCGCATTTGAAACAAATATTTTCTGCAAAGTATTTTATAAAATTGGTCACTTTTCGCACGCGTGAATAAAGTAGCAATAAAACATCGGGTTCACCGGTTTTCACACCGCACTTGCATATATTCTTTCCATGGTGGTTGATGGAGTTGCGAAAAATATTGCCAATAGATATAGGCAATACCGTCAAACGATATTGAATATATATTTATTGAATATATCAAGAGTAGTTTAAAATTCATGAATATTTTATATGTCCTTTACGTATTTTATAGATTCCAATTAATTCTACCTCCAATATTGACAATCGAATATATGTATAACGGTCAAAGGTTCGCTAACTCGAACTGAACTACCCTGCAGCTGTAGAGAAAGTATTTTTTCAAAAGAGGCTTGTGCGGTACGGATGATTTAACCAAAAAAATATCTGACGAATTAATTTGCTCAACCGGTTAGTTTTCAAGGGTTGAAAGCATTCCTTGACTGCCTTGAACATCTTCAGTCCATACTTTACAGTTCCTTTCCGAAAGCGGTACAAACTCAATTATATTAAAAAAGTTTTTCACGTTAGAATTTCAACCGCGGATCGACTCGAGGATCTTATATATTTTTTTTTTTTTTGTTTGCATTCGTGAAATTTAGATTCAGGGTTTTCTTTACTCCGGTGTGAAAAGCGCCTAAATTCACGGTGACTTTGACTCGGTTGACAAAATCTGCCAAATATATATCTCGTATAAAAAGATTAGAATGAAAATAATTGTTGTGTCCTTTGCACTATTAGAAAAAAAAAAACGAAACGAGTCTGAAAATGCTGCTGAAATCTTGTCACTAATTTGCATATCGAAAGATCGGTAAAAAGTGTTCGATCAAAAAACGTCGATCTTCATGACGCAATGAGCTATTTCAAAGCTGATACTTTCGGTTTTATGAAAATCAGTAAACCAAAGTATCATTGTAATAAATTTTTGATTAAGATCAATAAAATTATCAAAATTCCGAACCGCCCCTGTTGAAAAATTCAACCGTGGAAATAATTTTTTTTTTTCAAATCGCTGCTAAGCTAAGGAGAAATATTCTCTTGATTGAGTTTTTTTATGACAGATCGTTCATCAGAACTTCGTCAAATTTGGGAGGAAATTTTCTGGATCGATGTAATTTCGGAGCAGTCCGGTGAATTGAATTTTTAGATACAAAAATTTTGCATTCCGAGCCACTTTCGGGGCCGGGTCGAAGCTCCGAATTTTTAAAATCTTGAACGGTCAAATTTCGAATTTTATCATTTTTGACACGGTTTTTGGTAAGGATATTTTCACAAAAGTCTGCATAATCAATTCACAAAACTTGAAATCGAAAAATCTCGAAGGTTAAAAATTCCGAAAGCTACGAAGATTCGAAGGGCGAAAAGGAGCGTCGTGACCCTGCATTGAATTTCCGGATTCTTGGACTTTCGGAGCTTTGTACTATCCGAGTTTTGGCTCTCTGCAGTATTTCGATCTTTCCGAATTTTGTTATTCTGAACTTTGACGTTTGCAAAAATTCAAAATCGTCTCAAATGAATTCGTACTTTTGACCGTTTGGAACTCTAAAAATTCAGATCTTCAACCTGGCCCTCAAATTTTTTTATTTTATTTTTTTCTCGTAAACGTTGAGGAACAAAAAGTGTGACGTCCTCGCAACTTCAGAAGACTGATCTGATCTGTATAAATTATTGATTTGCCCGGAAATGAAATGATAATTTTAGAATATTTTACCTAAATTTCGAAAAATTTCTATGACCCCGTACAGCGATTTGAAAAACAAAAAAAAAAATGATATACCTACTCCCTTAAAATTACGAGAGCAAAAATGAAATCGCCCCCTTCGCCGTATAACAGAAATAGTTATCGCCGCGGGGGTGTAATCGCGGTACGGTGTAATGCAGTACCGGTCAGTTAAACACGCACACCTTATCACCCGCGTGCGTTACAAGGCTAAAATGGTATTGTATGCACGAGTACGACCCGGTCGCGTACGTGCGTGCAGCACGGCTGTGGTCTGGGGAAGGGCGGGCGTCGGGCTGGCAAGGCACGGACACGGAGTAACTCATTCACTCATTGACTCGCGTACGCCCGCAAGTTCGTACGTTCTGTAGACGTGGTCTGTGTCAGGTCGAAGCGCGGCGTCCTGGTGCCCGAGGCAAAGCAAGGCAAGGCAAGGCAAGGCAACGCAAGGCGAGGAAAGGAAAGGAAAGGAAAGGAAAGGAAAGGAAGGAAGGTGAGGAGAAGAGGAGTAGTCTTTTTCGTCAGCTGTGCAGCCAGCGTTACTCCCAGGCATACATTGTCAGTCGGCTATTAAAGCCGGGGATCTCTTCTCTTCCGAAAGAAGGAGTTTACCGCATACACCTACTAACGAGTACGACATTCATCATTGAGTGAAAAAGATCCATTTAAACACGACCCGATCTTCGGAGATGCCGTCCTCTTCTTCAGGGTTCAACTACCTAATTTTCGCGGTTATAACCGGGCTATGGAGCTCCGGTATACTTCCAAGGATTCAGGGAAAGCCAGTGCAGGTAAAACCGGGTGAGTAATATCACAGAATTTTACTCTCACCTGGCTATCCTGATTCCCACTGGGTCGCTGCTTCAACCCCCCCGTATACTACATACACCTACTGATATACCGCCAGCTTCTTCGCCTCACGACAGTTTATTCAAATACAAACTTATACCGATATACCCGATGTATGTATATATACCGATACCTATATACACCTGCCTGACAAAGAAAATCCAATCGCCTTTAGGAACCTATTTCCCAAGAGCCGGAGCAAATCCCTTATCAATATCGAACCATTCGCGGTTAAACCTCCGGAAGTGAATATTATATTCGTATATTTATTATATTCATAAACTCCCGGAGGCCTATTTTCCGCCGAAATGATAATCGCCCCATTGATATATAGATATATGTGACTGTATACATATTACCAAGGTCCTCTTCAGCTTTCAGGGTGAGTATATATACCGATAAGTATCTGCCAATCTATTTCCCCATTTCGTTTGAATGGAATTCAGTTGCGTTGAGGAGATAAAAGTAACCAAAAAATGTATCGGTAAATAAATTGTGAGGACGATTAATTGAGGGGACCGGTACAGGTCGGTTTTGGAAATTTGGAGTACTCCAAAATTTATTTATTTGTCAACCAAAGCTCAATTTCACATCAAAAAAAAATTTATTCGAAAAACTTTGTCGTAAGGTTTCAGGCACATCGTTAGTCCAATTCAACCTCTCAAGGTCTTGCTTTCTTCAGACAGCAATTCTACGTCTTATGAACGTAGGGATCGGTAGAAAAAAAATTCATGTTAAAAGTTACAATCAATTATCCAAAATTTCCAATATTTAGGCCACTAATTTGCAGATAACTTGGCTAACACGAAATTGTAAAAAAATTCCCTCGTTCACACGATGAGGATTTCTTTTCTGAACAAAATGAGCCCTCAACGACCTTAATCGGAACAACGATGTGCCTAAAACCTTACGACAAAGGTTTTCAAAGAAAATTTTTTTTTTTTGATGTGAAATAAGCTTTGGCTGAGAAATAAGTGCGTTTTGGAGTACTCCGAAGTTCCAAAACCAAGCTGTACTGGTCCTCTTAAAGGGGAATCCGCGAAAAGCTCCCGCTGCATATGTAAAAGTCCTGTTGCAGAATATTCCCATCGAGCTTGCGATAGAGATCGAGATTCGAGATAGAGATCAATTATTGAGCGCGGTATATAACGTAGTTTCGAAAGAAGAAGAAGAAAAAAGGAAAATAATATAAATTCTCATTTTCATTTCTGCTTCATATATATACATATATATATTTCGTAACAACTTCCGGTACACGCATTCTACCTCTACCTCTTCTACACGAGTGTATTCGGCGCTGTGCTTGGTTTAGCCCTATCCAGCCGCGTGGGATTTACATAACAACGGTACGACGACGGCTGTGCACACTCGCGAGTCCGCGTAATATGTATACATATAGGTATATATATATATATATATATATATATATACATATCTATATAGAACCGCGTGCGTAAGTTATACGGTCAAGTTCAATGCCATTGACGTAACACACGTTATGGGACCGTGTGTTTAAATTTTTATCTATTTTCTATCTCCCTCTTTATTTCATTTTATTTTATTTTTATACGTTTCATTCAATTTTAGAGTTACATAATTTTTTACCTCTTTTTTTCTCCTTCTTCTTCTTCTTCTTCCGTCTTCATCTTCTTTTCACACGCTGAAACACCCGTCAAATCGTAACGCGACTGACGTTAACACGTTGCTCAAAATAAAACGTGTTCGCAGTTGTGTTGCTTTTTTTTTTTAACTTTTTTTTTATCCACGCGATTTATTCCTTACCTATGTAGTTCTTACGGCGATTTTTCGCCGGCAATTAATCGCGGGGGTCTGAACATCGTTGAAAATCTTATATCGGTGAGTAAATTTACTCGATATAAATTATAAGATCGGGAAAGCGCAAATATTATACGGCCTATTTGTTCGTTTGCTTTGAGGCAGACGACCGTAACTGTTAAAGCCTCGAGCTTTGAGACCGAAACTTTAGATCCAATTGTATAATACGTACGTATACCTAACCTAGTCGTGCCAAGTCAAGCTTTTCCACAGTCAAACGCCGGTTTGTCTCGTCCTACAAAGGGGTAAATGGCTTCGAGGCTAGTCTAGAACTTTATCGTATCTTATTCGACGGTATACTACTACCACTTGGCCGTTGATAATGACGCCAAAACCCCAATTCTGGCTATTGAAACTTCCCCTATCGGAAACAGACGGCCAAAACCAATTGAAGACAGTCCCATTGTACCCTGTTCTGTCTTCTATTATGTTATATCATGCCACGGGACTTTAGGTTACACTAATACAACGTTAATGTCGTGGTCGGAGCTTATCTATATAATTCGGTTGAGTGCATCGCGGTACAAGTTTTATTCAGAGAGAAAACTGCAGCAAGAATTAGTGCACTCATTTTCATGAAATTAGAATTACCGGATCGTATTTAATCATCACGCGCAAAAATCGACCGTAAAGAATTGACGAATTTTTCGTTCCGCTTAAAAGAACCGTTAAACAGAATTTTTTCGAACAAAAAATTAATGAAAATTCAACCGAATGTTGGACTTGATTATTACAAAAAAATTTCTATCGGAAATGTTGCTCTTCGGATTGTAATAATTCGGAAATTCTCTCGATCAGTTAAACCAAGTTTAGTAGTTACATTGAGGGTTAAAATCCGAAAACTGACCATCTGAGTCAGGATTTATAACAACTGCTGAATATTTCTTGACTCGAAGCAAAAAAAGATCTTTTGGAAAAAAGTTCCGTTCACAGTTTTGGAATAAGAATGTTACGAAATATTTGATGTACTGATGTATCAGATGTGAAAAGCCGAATTTTGAAAAAGGCGTATGAAATTTTTAATTTTTAATTTCTTACTGCGGGAATTGAAACGCGTTAAAACTTATCGTCTAAGTTATACGGGTTAGCTGCATATGTTTGTATATGCGAAGGTATGATACGGATTATAGAAGTATAAGTTTACCCAGGGCGTGCGAGATAATCCACGACATAATGTGACACGAGTTCCGTCGTGTTGGTACCCCCGACTGGTATGTGCTCTTCGTCCATCCTAATTACTCCTACCGAGAACATATAATAATCCTTGTATTATAAAAACTAGTAGAAACTATCCTCGAAGTTGTTGGTGCGGATGGTCAGCGATCGCTCGACCGACTCGCTCGTATACTGGCAGCTGGATACGTCCAGAACGTCGCCAAGTTGAATGGTTTTCTTATCGCCTGCTTCGCATCTAACTAAATGCCTCTGGTGACTAATGTCTCGCTTTTTCAACCCGATCTCCGTTCATCGGAGATCTCAAAGAGTTTGTTAAAGGACGTGTACCTATTTCATGAAAAATCTCATGTAACTTACGTCTCCGCGTCTTACTCGTTAGATGCCGCTATTTCTTAACCCGCAACCTGCTCACCACCAGCGCAAGGTATTACCTTGGTCCTTGAGCCCACCTGATACACCTGTGGCTAATTGTCACCCTTTTTATTTTCATCTTATTTCATTTTTATCATTTACTATATCCTCCGCTTCTACACCGTCTGGATCACATACCTATATACGATACATGATTGTTTAACAGCTGGTTCGCGTCTACTCTCGAACCGATCAGAATTATCCACTTCAATATAATTGATTGACTCTCATTCCCTCTGTCCGATACCTAGAAGGAACTAGTTAGCAAGACTAATTCATCTCTATAAGCAAAGCAGGTGCGAAGTGCAACGGGGCACTATGCATCTCCGGTGCACGCTCGGAGAATACCTAAATTGAGATTCTCTAGTCGTATAATCATGGGAGGGAAAGAGCTATACGGTACATCAGGGTCAATGAAGTATCTCTATTCGTCTAGACTCGATTAGATCCGGAATATAATTTATATATTTTTTTTTGAGAGAGAATTTTCTTGGTTATAAAGAAAAAAATCGCGGAGTTCTATTCCGTGCTCGTTGATGAAAATGAAAATTCAGTGTATTATATACTCGGTAGAGCTAGTGGGGTTTCTTGGAAAAGTGAATTAGCTGTACAGGCTTAGTTTATTAACCGCATAGGCAAACACGCATCCGCGTAAGTCAACACGGGCGAACTACGACGTGAAGAAGTTCCCTCGCGTGAGCTCGTGGGAATCGTATTTTTATCTCTTTATTTTTTTCGGAACGAAAAAGAAGAGACGATGAAACTGAAAGAAGAAAATTTTTGGACGAATTATGAGGAAACAAAAAATAAATAAATAAATAAATATCGAAAATTTTAGATCGGTTTTTGACATGCCGATAAAACCAATCGAAAATTAAGGTACAAGTAGGTATCTTGCGAGTAAAATTTCTCCCTGAATCGAAATTGGTCTGAATTGATTAGGAAGCATGTCCATGGTGAAAATTTCTGCTCTTACAAATTTCTACGAATTTTCAGAGCAATTTGAGAATTTCATAGGTTTCTATTAAAACAAAATTGTAGTTTTTCCATAAAAAATTTGTAGATTTTCGTAGTTTTTCACAAAATATTTGTAGATTTTCGTAGTTATTGAAAAAAGTTTCGTTGTTTTTGTCCATTGAACCGGAACAAACCTATAATTTCTCACGAAAAACTACGAAGAATTTGAATTTCCTAATAATTCGAGGGAATTCGTAGAATTGTTTAAATTTTCCTGAAAATTCGTAGAATGGTTCCAATTTCCCTGAAAATTTTCAGAATTACATAGAATTTTTTCAATTTTTCTCTTAAAATTTCCTAAAACTCGTAGAACTGTTTAAATTTCCCTCAGCAGGTTCCTGAACATTCGTAAAATCATTCCAAATTCAATAATAAAATCCAGAGAAATTTGACAATTTCATAGTTTCCAATAAAAAAACATTATAGTTTTCCACAAAAAATTTGTAGATTTTCGTAGTTTTCCACAAAAAATTTGTAGATTTTCGTAGTTTTCCACAAAAAATTTGTAGATTTTCGTAGTTTTCCACAAAAAATTTGTAGATTTTCGTAGTTTTCCACAAAAAATTTGTAGATTTTCGTAGTTTTCCACAAAAAATTTGTAGATTTTCGTAGTTTTTCACAAAATATTTGTAGATTTCCGTAGTTATTGAAAAAAGTTTCGTTGTTTGTATCCATCGAAGACGGAACAAACCTATAATTTCTCACGAAAAACTATGAAGAATTTGAATTCCCTAACAATTCGAGGAAATTCGTAGAATTGTTTCAGTTTTCCTGAAAATTCGTAGAATTATGGTTTCAATTTCCCTAAAAATTTGTAGAATTTCATAGAATCGTTTAAATTTCCCTCCAAAATTTCCTAAAAATTTGTAAAATTGTTCCAAATTCCATAATAATTGGCAGACAAATGCCGGATTATTTTCACCAGTAATTAATTTTTTCAAATTACTAATATCCCGTGAATAAATTTTCTATTGAACATTGAAAATTGCAATTTAAAAAACCGCGTCCAATCCGTAGGTGGGCTTAATTTATCGTCGCCCGTCCACGCGTCTGATTATAATATATACGATACAAGAACTCACCCTGTAAGAAACTTATCTGTCGTAAGTCAGATAGTCACGTACGATATTATATACCTATACACGTGTAATTACGAGGCGTGTTAGGAATTAAAGGGATAATGATTGCCCGTGGCTAGGTTTGAAGGCCGCGGTATAGAGGAGGTACACACATAGTGAGCTAGTGAGTAAGGAAGTATCTTTTAATTAATGTAATTACAATTGTTTCTTTATTCTACTACACCCATTTCCGTCCAGCTGCTGGTCCCAGGTTTCGCGGAGTAGTTATATACTCGTCGACGCGTATGTTCTCATATATAAATAAAAAAAAATAATATATATATACATAATTATTAATTATGAGCTCGTTCGCCTTAATCCTCCTCGGTATTATACCTGCCCATCGAAACTGGCGAAGTTTTCGGGGGGGCTCGCGAATTCGCGTGATTCATTCACGGTCTCGAGGTTCCTGTAACACGAACAAGGTACTCACACACACGCGGTACTCCGCGTGTCAAAACACACGAATTTTGAACGTATCTACATATTGTACCTATGGTGGAGCTGACTTATTACCGCGGAGTGTCCAAGTTTGCCTCTTAACAAATTATTTCCCCCCACCAGCTCTTTAATTTAAACAAGCTCAATTAATTTAAACAAGCTGCCGATGATAGGGTAAAAAAAGTTAAACAAAAAAAAAAACTCTCCCGAGACATTTTCTCCAGTGTAAAATTATCTTCCATTCTGGTTCAAATTATAATAATCAAAATTCAAAACGTCGAACGATATTTTAGAATATCTTTGCACGGCCATAAAACGTTCAGTGTGCGTAAAAGAAGAAGAAAAAGAAGAACGAAGACCGAGAAGAAGAAGAAGAAAAAAAGAAAGGATCCTCACTGATCATCCGAGCAGACAACAGTGATCGTTTCCTGATCGCGGTTAGCGGTACCTGCACGTCTCTTTCGCGAGGGGAATCGTTCGGATCATGAGGACGTAGGCAGGAAGGATGGGGGGATTTACGCGGGGTTTGCCCAAGAGGTTAGAGGTCACTGTGAGAGGTTCGGGAAGAGAGAATTGCGAAGCCGGTTGGGGTCCTCCGTACCGTTCAGAAATATATATAGGTATACTGTACGTATACATGTCGGACACCTGCACACGCCCGCGAAATCTCTGTGCTGTTATATACAGGCTGCGGGGTAATACAGGAAAAAAGAAATAAAAGCGGGATGAAAAAATTGAATAAATAAAAAAAAAAATATACCCATGTATGTATGTATGTATGTACATACATATATACATAGAAACGAACTCGTGCGGGTCGATTCACCTGCACAATAACCACACGTGCGTATCTCAATGGGCGTTTGATGTTGTGTTATGTATTCGAATCTTCTTTCGCACGGACCGTACCGTACCGGACTGGACCGGACCGGACTGGACCAGAGACTCCGGTCGTTTCCAATCTCTGTCCTTCGATTACCGCTAACCAATCGCCTCGGGAGTTATTGCGTCCGGATATGGGAGACACGCGAAAGATCTATATCGCGGTTAATTGTAGATACCAATCCGCGGTACGGGATCCTAATTTTTATTCAGAAATAGAGTCCCGAAATATTCGGTGAGTCATATATACTATATGCGTATATATATACCTATGCGTATGTAAAAGACTTTCGGCATAGGTGTGTAACGGTGTTGGAAAATTTATCGTCTAGATAAATTCGACCACGAAATTGATTTTCCGATTTACCATTTTATGGGATAAAATTTAAAGTTTCAGTCAAATTTGATATGAAAATCGATAAGAATCGTTTCATTTCAGACAGTACAAATTACGTAGCACTGCAGCTAGAGTCGGAATAGTAATTCTGGTTCGATACTCCGAAATTTCAAATTTTTTATTCTTCAGTTTTGCTGATAAAAATGTTACTTCTGTTTTGGTATAGAATCATGTCCTAGACGGTGAGGATTTAGAAGTGCGAATCAGAATTAGCGAGTGCGCTTGAAATTTTGATTAGCGTCTCAACATCCTACTATAAATTTTTGAAATTTATTTACAGCCTCATGATTTATTCGTCGATTAGTTCACAAAACGTTTTATTAAAGATCGAGGAGTTGTAGATCGAAAACCCGAATCACGAAGCCACTCTGAATTCTAGGATTTATAGAGGTCCGAACTAGAATTTCGGAAGTCCAGTTTGGGCCTGAAAACTTGGCCAAAAACGGACATTTTAACTCTCACCTTTAATGTGAAAACCGCAGATTTTCATTTCATGCACAATTCTAGCCTCAGATTCCAGATTGCTGCATGGGTAAGTTTTGAAGTATAAGAACCGTGACGTTGTAATAGAAGAAAAAAAAAAAAAAGCACAAAAAGGAAAAGAAAAAGAAAAACGGGAGGTCTGCTCGCGTGCGGAGATTTCCGTTTGAACTTATGTAGTTTTCAAACATCTCTTTTAGCCCTTTCGTGCGAAAGGTAAAGAGAAAGAGAAAGAGAGAGAGAGAGTGAGTGAGAAAGCGGTAAATGGGAAAAGTAAAGTTATATCTAGAAAATGGTGGAAAAAAAAGTTATCCAGGAAAGTCGGGAAACTCCGAAGGACGATGACGAGATATATATCTACGTTTAATTCGCTCAAGGCGGGGTCCGGGCAACAGGTGTGCCTGAAAAGGTAATTAAATGTTACGAAACGGTGCCCCTTAGAATTACCGCGTGTCGAGTCTCGCGGTCTCGGTCTCACTATGTCTAGTCAACGAACCTGCACGCAGAATCGCCCAGGTGATGACCTCGAACCGAGTGAGCTGCACGTGGCGGTAGTCCCCGTCCCCGTCCTGCTATCGCCAATAATATTTACTCAGCATTCGCTCCTTTTTTTTTTTTTCATTATTATTTTTATTTTTTGCTCACATTTCCGCAACAGCTGTATTTCGCTGTGTCGATTAGCGAATTGAAATTTCGATTTAGCAACGAGTGGGCGTCAGGTCTTTTTTTTTTCCTGTTTTTTTATTTTTTTATTTTTGATTATGGATCGACGCCTGAGACCCAACAATCACGCGGTTAACGAACTTTGCATAAGTAGGTATACACCGATTCTCTCCATCACGCGTTTACCGCGTCGTCGTAGTCGTAGTCGTCGTCGTCTCACTACTCATTTCTCATTTCTCATTCACCTCGCTTACGTTACCTAAACACGCCGACTACCAATCTCTATATAGGTATAACAGAAACCGTGTGCTCACTACCGTGTAGCCTTACCTCTAAACACTGCTTCCTGTATATCTATGAGCCCGTGAAATTGACTAGTTAATATACTAATGAAATTCTACAAAACTATAAACACAGATTGTAAACACTATAGGTATATCAGACATACGATATTTATTTATCACTGATTTACATTCACCTCCAGTTATTGTCAATCGATGATGATATAATCGTTCGAGTTCGAGAGGTGCAGATCGGGTAAAGTCACTCTCTTACAGTCGTAAGCACGTAACACACTTTTATTTCCTAAAGTTTCCAAAAATAATAAATAAACAAAAAGTGGTTTGGAATCCTAAAATTTTCGTATCTCAAAATGAAATTCATCGAATATCATCGGGATTGCCCAGAAATTACGGCAATGTGAAATATTTTAGGATACATTTGGCACCCAACTTATTGCAAAATTTCAAATAGATTTAAATCATGTCTAAAAATGGTATTATTTAGAGGGTTGGATCGAAGTTCCGAATTTTGAAAGTTCTGAACGGTAATAATTACGAATTCATTCGAGGCGATTTCGAATTTTCACGAACTTTGAAATTCAGAATATTAAAATTCGGAAATATCGAAAAGTCCGAGAATCCGAAATTTTAATGGTGAGGCACGACGCTCCATACGTGAATTTTAACTTCCGGAGTTTTCGCCCTTCGAATTTTTAGCTTACAGAATTTTGACCCTACGGTGTTTTTGGATTTGGAGATTTTTAATTCTACTATGCAGACTTTCGTGGAAATTTAAATCCTAAAAACTGTGACACGGTGATATTAAAATTCGCAATTTTAACCGTTCGGAACTGTCAAAATTCAGAATCTCAACCCAACCCCGTAATCGTCCGTGAAAAAACTTAGTCAATAAAATATTTCTTCCCAGATTTGAACAAAAAATTATAAAAACGGGTTCGATCAATCAATAATTTCGTTGACTACATGCACTTTACATTCGATTTTGAGACATAAAAATTATCGTAATATACCCATGGAGAGAGAGATCGAGAAGAATTACTCAATCATTATTACGATAGAAACTATCTGCACACTTTCTTTCGATTTAAAGTTGCAATTAGAGCAATTTTTCTTTAATTTTTTTTCCCTTCATTTGATTTATTTATTTATTTATTTTTTCTTACCGTCGTGATTATAGTTAATTAGCGGAAATCGATCGGGGATCAATTAACGGAAAAAGATATCGTGTTCGTGTTCGTGTGCGAGATGGCAGCGAGCCTCGGGGGGTTCTCCCTAGTCGTTATTCATTTGTTACGAGACGTATATGTCGCTTTCTTATTTCCTCGCGGATGTCTCAGCTCTCGCATGAGATCTCGACTACGGCTTAACATACACCGTATACACGCATACGTATGTATGTGGGACATTCTCCGTCAAAACGTACGGGAATAATAATTCGAATTTTTGATTCCATAAAAATTTTTATGGGTGATTACGCCCAACGAGAGGAGCTTTCGCAATTTTTTTCGCTTATCTGTTCTTGAGATATGAATTTTTGAATTTTTTTTTTTCGAAAATTCATATAACTTCTTGAAAAATTAACCAAACGAGGTGTTCTTTTTTTTGAAAATTTTTGTTTTTAACTATACTTTAAGGATAACAAAAAAATACAAAAAACGTGAGTATTATCAATTGCGGTATGATTTTTCTCATTTGGTCAATTTTTCAAAAAGTTATTAATTTTCGAAAAAAAAAATTCAAAAATTCAAAAATTCGTATCTCAAGAACAGATGAACGAAAAAAAACGTAAAAAATCGTGAAGGCTCGTCTCATTAGGTGTAATCACCCATAAAAATTTTGATCAAATCAAAAATTCGAATTATTATTCCCGTACGTTCTGACGGAGAATGCCCCATGTACACGGTACGTACATGCACACCCACACATCAGCCGTTTGCCAGGTGGTCAAGCTGAGTCGAGAAGTACGAACTCGGACTCCCCGTGACTCGCGTAGTCCGAACCGATCAAATTTAACACGTAACAAACCGCCAACCGGGCCTCTTATCTGACCCCGGAGATCGGTCGGTGTCCGAGGAACCCACGTATATGTACACACGACCATCTAGTATATATTATATATACCATTTAAAATTCGGCGTATCTCGCGGCGGTGGGAGACGAGATGAGTTCTGGGTAATTAAAACATGGCACCGTTTCAAAGAAAAACTTTTCTGAAAAAGATTCACGAATTAACAACTTGGCCAATGTTATTAATCAGCCATAAACACGCGATCTTCTTAACCGCGTATACACGCATCCAAGATACATACATATATATGTATAATATATACATACACACTACGATCAGACCCTCAACTATATACAGACTCTTAAACAACCTTTATTGAAGCTTTGCCCACGCTTTCCAGTACTGAAATGCAACCGCAACCATCAAGGATTCAAAAAGCTGCTCTCATCCTTCGCCATCCCGGGTACTCGCTTCGCAATTACGTTTCCTATTTCGGACATCGGAATGATAATTTACGCCAAATTAATAACTTTTCTGAGTTTTTGGAGGACGACTTTTTGACATACGGTCACAGCTTTGATTTTCTCGAATCACGATCGTATTTGAAAAAGAAAAAATTTTTAGAACTTTTTGATAACCCCATTTGGTCCATGGTCAAGTTTACCTGTTTACCGGGCCTACCGGTGAATTATTTTCGAGGATTTTTTCTTTCCTTTTATTTTTTCTACTTCTACGGTTAGTTCAGAGCGAAAAACCTGCGAGTTAAAAGGAAAAGGAAAACTTTACAAACGAACTGAACTCTCTGCAGAGCTGCTAACACTTAGCCAAGTATTATGTATATAGCTGTATATACATAAGGCAAAGACCATTAAAAACTAAATGAATTTGTTACGAAGGAGATCGTTTAGTGTTAAATTTATAGAAAATCAGAGAACCGTCATCTTCGCTGTATAAATAATTCAACATCACTCGACGTGTAAACGAATGTCAGTCTAGATTATAAGCAGAATTTTTTTGCACCGCATGAATGATCTGTGAACATTGCAGCCATGAAAAATACACTGCATATAAATTTCGTTTTATGACGACTTTTCACATGCGTGGAAACACACCGCGTGCACCTATACATATAATCACGAAATCCAATATATGGGTTCGGTAATAGAAAGCACGTTGCACGATGGAACTATCTTCGTGAACCTTTTTTTTTCTTTTCTATTTTTTTTCTTTTTTTTCGTTCGTCCAACCCGCATTTCGAACTGTCAGATTAACGTGGAAACATCAACATACTTCTATCCAAACAGACTGACAAATGGAAAGCAAATTACAGACGCGTCGTTCATGTTTACTGTTAAAAGCACGGGAAGAAGTTAAACTGATCTCTAGAATCTTTCGCGAGAAAATTTTTCACTATAATATGAGGGTATCCTATACTGATTGTATATTTATAACGAAGGAAAAATTAGATTCAAATAAATGGAATTGGGAGGACCACCTTCGAGCTTAAACAATAATTCGTGAATTTTGACACAGCCCAAAAACGAGAGTATTAATTTGCCGGATAAACAACGTTTATAAGGTTGACACAGCTGTAATCTGTACACGTTTGCATTGAGATAAAGATCCGTTGAGTAAATTAAACGGGGCTATTCATTCGGAAAATTCTCCAGTCTTTACTTTTGAGGGCTGCGAGAGTGCGATACAGTCGTTTTTCCACCAGTCAAATATAATAATATCCTGAGATCTACTAACAAGTCGAAAACACTCGTCGAGGTCCGTTTGTCCGGTATTTCCGCTGCCTCTTGGTCTCGCACTGGTTCTTCTCCTTTTTCATCGTCTTCTTACTTTTCTTTTCCATGTTTTTTCTTCATCTAAATTTTCCAGCTATTGTTCTCGAAATTATTTCAGAACAAAGACCCAGTCCATGAGCTTTGAACGAAACAACGATTCAAGCGTTATTAAACCCTCGGGCGAGTCAGAGACACGATAGACAGACCATCCTCTTCAGCTAACTGAGAATAAAAAGGACTTCCTTCCTGCGCCTTCCTCTTTACTCCTTTCATTTCACTTGGGAAAATTCTCACCGCAGTGTTCTCTATGCTTTCAGGATGTCGATACGAGGGTCGTAGATACCAGGAGGGCGCGATCGTAACCACTTCCGAACCGTGTCTTCAGTGTCATTGCGTCGATGCCTCGCTCAGATGTCGTCTACGCGTTTGTCCGCGGATCCCAAATCCTCCACCACCTGAATGCCATCTTCGTGTTTCGTCGGAGCATGTCTGCTGCTCGGAGATGATCTGCGGGGAGTCGCAATGTCAGTATCTACAATTTTTTTAGCATTATATAGCAACTCATCGGTCATTTCCGAGAAACATATAACTCAGTATTATATCCGCATCATTCATGCCCTTTTATGAAATTTGTCGGCACCACAGACAACCGTCCGATGAAATTTTTCAACTTATTTCAGATGAGGGTGAAAACTTATTGAGACGGATGGACATAGCGATCGACGACGTCATAGAACAGGATGGTACAGTTCAAAATCTGATTAATGATAATGAGAATGATGACAATATCACTCGATCCATTCGAAGTCGTCTCGTTGATTACTGTAGAATTAATCGTATACAAGTTTCTTGACATGCTTAGCGATTAGAAGTAAAAACAGTAGTCGAAGGGTAGTTTCGAAGATCCGATGCCAAGTCTCTTTTTCAATATCTTGTAAACTCAAAATCTCCCTTCTTCTGCAGGCTGTCTTTTTGAAGGAGTTCGTTACGGTGCTGGATCAGCAATGATGGCAACGAGAAGGTGCGAGTATTGCTACTGTATATTAGGTGCCAGACGTTGCGTTCGACCAAAGTGTCTTTTGCCATTACCAGGGTGCACACCCCTCTATGCACCGCACTCGTGTTGTCCGGTGTCCTACAACTGCACCCACGATCAGGGTGAGATAAAGATTTATTGGAAAGAAATTACCAAACCCATCGATGACCATGATGACCTTTTATTGTGTTTCAGACGAGAAGACATCTACGACAACTTTATCAGTGTCCTTGAACGGTGAGTGCTGGTTTTGACTCCCTAAAATAAAACTGGTTACTTTTTAAGTAACCAGTATATTTATTCGTTGAGATAAAAGTGCCTAGAAACTGTGCCATTATGTTCAGGTTGTCGCGTGGGAAATCGGGTCTACAACGAGGGGGAGATGGTTAGGGATATCGCGTGGAAAGCACCCTGCGACAACTGTTTCTGTGCCATGGGAGCCGTGCGTTGTGTTCCTCTTTCTTGTGCACCTCCTCTTCAGGGCTGTATCCCAATTGTTAGAGAAGGTCAATGTTGTCCATCGACCTACAATTGTAGTGAGTAGAGAAATGTATAATCGCTAAACAAGGACACGATCCGTTCATTAATATACCGGCTTGTTATAACACAGGTGGAAGCATCGAGGTCAAGGGCTCTCAGAACTATGCCTCTTACGCATTCGTGAGTAAAGATTATGCCAATTTTCGAAAGGAAACACACTTTTACGTAAGTTTCCGATTATACCTACCATCATACGTAAACTTGTATCTTGGTAGTCCGCGTTAATTGAGCTCACAGTGATATTAGTGGGATGATGATGAGGCATCATTATCAGTGATATTTCAGCCCGCCGAGAATCAGATGAACGCAATAATGTCGAATGCGATTGTGGAAGGTCGGGGTCATCGGATAATCGACGGTATTGGATACACAACGGATCGTGAAATAATTGACGTTACAACGTTTCGGTCCGGTGCGTCAGATTCCACATCGTCTTCGACAATGAGCGATTCCTTCTCGACCCTAGAGACTGAGACTATGGGGAACGAGATATTCTCTGAGACAACTGCAGAGGCGATTAAATCGACCGATTCTCAACCACCTACAACATTTACCACACCCTTGTCAACGGAGGCAAGCTCACTTCCAGATTTAATCAGATACAGGAAAAATACCATTTCGAAACTTACTAGGATATTATTTTTCCCAAGGTAACGACCGAC
This sequence comes from Macrophya alboannulata, assembly GCA_949628255.1. NCBI lineage: Eukaryota > Metazoa > Arthropoda > Insecta > Hymenoptera > Tenthredinidae > Macrophya > Macrophya alboannulata. The sequence goes on along the minus strand of OX451212.1, from coordinate 9,248,907 downwards.
TCCGAAGTCCCAACCTCACCAAGAGAACCAACAACCTTCGAGACCTCAACGTATGGATTCACCACAGCCTTAACACTCGAAGAAAGCATGTCAGCTGAAGTTACGAGTACCACAATCGAAAGTACGTCAACTACACTCGAGGGTGATCCGCTCGAGGAGAGATTAGAGGGTTTGGTACATGAAGATGAGGCCGGAACGACGGAACGCACGGCATTCTCAGATTCGGTTGAAACCAGGAATAAACCAACCGTGAAGGTCACGCATGAACAACACCCGCACGATACAAGGGTAGAAATAATTGACCAAAAGCCGATTACCTCGACTAGGGAATCGGTTACCACTTTACCAACCACCGTCCTGATGGCTGATGACATTTTCGTGATGAACGTGACCCTGAAAACTAATGTTTCCGTTGGTCATGTCGAAGGGGTAACGGTAACTCCGGTGAGATCGATAGCCCCCGATGTCGAGGCCATTCTGAACATAACTCAGAGGGAGAAAGGCGAGGACTACGATTATTACAGCGAACCAACTTTGCCCCCATCTCTACCCAACGTCAGGCAAGTGGTGGATGAGTGGTGACAATCACCGTTCTGCCAATTCTCCTCTATTATTTGTATACCTTATTTTCTCTTTTACTCAGGATTATTCCCTTCGTAGCTGCGGATGCCTTAGTCAAAAACGAGAAAGACGCTACCTCGAGTGTCACCGCTTATCCGTCGGGATCTGCTGGTATATTACCCGAACTGCAACGACCCACGGATAGCTCAAATTTTTACGACATTGTCACGCGGGAGAATAGATTCAGTCCACCTGTTGAGACCGAAGGTATTGTTCTCGTTGTCATGATAAACGATTTCAGAAAAAAAAAACCTTGAATATAGCTGACGAATCTCATTGCCCCTTCATAAATATTTTGCTTGGTATTTTTTTTTTTTTGTTTTTTTGAATGATTGTCAGTTTTTGCATTGGGACAGTGTCAATTCGCGAGATGGTGCACCCTGTAAATGTGTATATTATACATACCTATATATGCGAATAAACTGGGTGGAGGTAGATAGGGTTACGGGATCAAGGCGAAATGGTGGCTCCGTCGTGATGGAGTAATCCAATGCTAGGTCTAACGCTAAGCATTTCACAGGCGGATTCGTTCCGAGAGATCCAACCTATTTCGAACCATCCTATCACTCGACCGATCTAAGCTTGGAAATTGGCACCGGCGTAACCGTAGTTCCCGCAGACATCACCAATCCGAAAAGAAAAGAGGATGGTGAGAATGGGTTCCATACTTGATCAGCTTCCCTTACATCTCTTCAGGAATATACTTTAGCTTTTTCTTCTTCTTCTTTCATTCCTCCGGCACAATTCCTATACCCAAAAATCTAATTCGTACCAATCATTTAATTAGAATCTCTCGAAGGCTTGATGACCGACTGTCGATTTGAAACCAGAAAATACCATCATGGAGAATTCATACCGAATAGCGGACTGTGCATAATCTGCATGTGCTACTACGGCGAAGTTGTATGCTCCGACGAGAAATGTCCACCTTTAAAAATTGGATGCAGAAGAGTTAACGGCGACGATGGATGCTGCGGTAAAATAATTTGCAGTAAGTCAATCCGAAATTTTATTATGGATTCATACGTCCGCGCGATATGGATTTACACCCTCATAACCAAATATTTACTGTATATTTACGCGATAAAGTTATAACCCCATAATTTCTCATACGGTGTAAAATGTCGTGTCTATTAACTCCGGAATTATATTCCTCACGAATTTAATACGGTTTTTTGATTTGTTGCCAGTCGATACCGCGGAGTCACCTACTATGGTACTGGACCGTGCGGACGCCACCGCACCCTCTCAACGTCAGCCGGTTACTTCATCAGATGGAATAGTCACTCCAGATCCTTTTCGTGACGTTATTAAGACGGAGCCAGCCCCCGATCTACCCTCACTGATTGAGGACATGATACCGTACCTAGTAGAGCGTGGAATATCCACCCCTAGACCAACTACGCCGATGTCAAACGGCATAAAATCAAGTTCTGGAAACCAAAACGGTGACTTTAAGCCAGAGTTCGTACCGGATATTCATTCCCCCGCGCTTTACAGTTATCGCGATCAGATTAACAGACGTCAGGACGAAGGTGCGGTGGTCACAGGAACATCGATCTCAGCAACCAACGAAGGCGGCTATAATTTTGGTACAAATTTTCAAACGTTTTCGCAAAATATAGACAGCGAAGATTCGGAGTACAAAAAGGACGGGGGATTTTCGGAGTTTACTTACGAGAAGGGGACTCCTGATGAAATTATAACGTCCGATACCGCAGCGAAGAACTTTACAACCCTTGGATTTGGGCTGAAGAATTCTAGTGGAAGTGTTAATCACTCTGTGAACGACAAACAGGTGGATTCAGGGTTCAAATTGAACCCAACAACCACGGAAATCGTTTCGATAATACCAGAGGGAGAGAAAACTGCGGCTAATTTGAGTCGGGAAGAATCCAACGACGAGGAAGACTCGTCGTTCTCTTTTGACCACGTTTTCGATGTCTTGTTTTCTGGAATAACAACGGAAAAACCAGTCGCACGGATACCTGTTAAAGAAATCGACTCTTCAACGTCCGGAACAACCTCCACCAGACCATCAGTCACAAGTGATTTTTCTACCTCTACGACGGTCAAGACGTCTTCAACGTCGTTAAAGTCTGTAGAGTCTTCTACTACCAGACCTGTAAGGTCAACCACATCGAAACCAACCCCTACGGTAGTTGGAAGTCTTCTGAAATTAGCTGGATGCAATATCTACGGAAGAATGTATCGCGTTGGAAGGATTATTACAGAATTATCGGGACCTTGTCTAGAGTGCAGATGCACAGAGATCGGGGTTCAGTGCAAGAAGCTTTCCTGTTTATAAGGTTTTTTTTTTTTTTGTTTTTTTTTTTTGTTTTTCTTTTTATAGCAACTATATATATTCACGTATTTTTGAGATATAAATTTTACTCTTCGATTGCCAGCTGACTTGCCATAGGATGCTTGGAACTACGCGTGTTTTTTCTAATTTCTTAGACTTTCAGTTTTTATTTTTATTTTTATTTTCATTATTAGTTTATTTCTACATATATGTATACATATAGCTGATTCGGTACGCCTCGAGGAATGTACAGGGTGACTCATTTCAAATGCCACCTCTGAATATCTCGAAAACGACGGATTTGAGAAAAATATGTTTCAGACAAAAATTGTTTGGTTTCAAAGGGGGCATAGGACTGTAAGATCTATGCGACCCGGGGGTGTAACGTCAGGGTTATGTAGAGGTCATTTTGATTTTTTTCAATGTAAACCTAAATTTTTTATTGCAGATTCGTATTCTACGGAAAAATATACGTAACTTCTGTAGGAAACATATTTTTGTGAGACACTAATTTTTTATGATATTCAATTGAACAACAAGAGATTTTTGAAATTTCACGATCATTACACCTCTGAATTATCAAGATTGGAGAAAAATTTCGAGAGACAAAAAACGCGTGATTTTATGCGAAGAATTTTGGAAAATAATTGCAGAAGTTCTTTCTCCAATTTTTTATCGCAGTTCCTAATCAAAAATTGTTGAAAAAAAAGTTCTGAAAGAATATTTTCTTCGAGATTCTTTGCACAAACTTAAGCACTTTTTGTCTCTTGAAATTTTACTCCAAACTTAACAGTTTAGGGGTGAATTGATCGTAAAGTTTCAAAAATCTTCAATTGTTCAGCCTAATATCATAAAAAATTGGTGTCTCACAAAAATGACCCCCCAGAGTCGCATCGATCTTACAGTCCTATGCCCCCCTCGAAACCGAACAACTTTTGCCTGAAATATATTTTTTTTTCTCTCAAATCCGTCGTTTTCGAGATATTCAGAGGCGGCAGTTGAAATGGGTCACTCTGTATATTTATGTGATTCAAACCTTCGTGACAAGGGTTTATTTTTTTATCTTTAATATACTATTTCATACATACATATATACATATGTACATGTGTGACTAGGATTTCATCAGACGAACTCAATTTTAGTCAGAATTTAAAACTAAATTGGTGCTAATAACTAAATATTTTGGAAATAGCCCTCTGATGATAATTTGTATCTAATTCTTTTTCCAACAATTTTCATAATGACTCGGAAAAATCCTGTATAAAAAGTCCTCCATAAATTTTGATTAAGTCTTAGCGAAATTGTGTGAGATTTTTTTTGCAAAATCGCTGATAATTAATATTCTCAAAGTGTTTGAATTTGAAGTATCTTATCAAAATATTTTCAGGGAAAATCGAAGCTTGCTGAACTTTTTATAAAGTATTTCAGAGTCGTGCGGATCTTAGAGACGTTCAAAAATTTTTGCGAAAATAATAATAGATACATATTTTTATTACAGGGGGCGAATAGTGATCAATAATGAATAATTACCGTCCATTGAAATTTTCCACTTACATACAATTAGCGTGTAATTGTTATAAAGATAACGCGAGCCTTTCTATTATCGGAGAAAATCCATTAAGATATAATTGCGAGTAAACGAAAGGTCTGTTATAGGTGAAGCAGATTTCTTTATTAAATAAAAAGTATGCTATCTACTTATTTAGTAAGAAAAGTATAGTAAAATATGATTGAAAAATCAAAAAACAAAAACACTAAAAAATCACGTTTATTGAACGTTGATTTTAATATCTATAATTCTATACGGTGACGTTAGTGCAGTCCCGATAAAACTTGCTACTTAATTATATTTAATAATTTCGTTAGAGATATTATATATTATACAAATATATTTGTAATTTAGATTTAGGCTAATCTTAGACGCATCTCTTCTCAGTTTATTGAGAAAAGATTAAAATTTTTGAGAAGAGGAACAAAGTTTATCGAGCAAAAGACTATCTCGACATTTTTCTTCTTCTTTTCTTTTCCAATTATTGAGATTTGAACCAGGAAAAAAATAGTTCGGAGAGCTTTTCTATACAATTTATAGTTCAGAAGTGATTTCTGTATGGAAGAGACTCTTGTATTGATTTCTCTGACTTTGCAATTTCGTCTGCCTTTTCTCTTATCAAAAATTGCTATCAAATTTCTGAAAGCAGCTAAAAAAATTTTCGACAGATTTTCAGGTTTAATAAAAAATTTATAACTCTGAACTGACAGCCACGCGATTTTTCCCATGACTTCCGTTAATTTTCAGAGATTTGTAAAGTCTTTAAGAGACTCGAAGTGGATTTCAATGACTAATTAATGAATTTGAGATGTCTTTTGCTCGATAGTCTTGAGCGGACCTTGATATAATATATTAAAGAACGATCTCAATAGTAATCAATTCTACGTAGCTAATTAAATTTTTTTTTTATTTATTTCTAATTTTTTATCTGTTTAATTCCAGCTATAAAGTTTGCACGTCATTATATATGTACAAACAAACTACGAAATTCAGCAATAGCGATTTATATGAACGAATGTACCTACCTTTAATTATATCCTAATGATTAATAACATTATACATACCAATTAAAAATCGCTGATCATCAAACCCCGAAACAGGACAAAGCACACAGTTTAAATATCACCCAGATAATATATATTATTTAAATCGTATATAGGTATACATAATTAGGGTGGTCCTTGTTCATAGGTTGTGGACAAATTTTTTTGCGCCCGTCCCTCCAAATTGTCTCCAAATATTTCAAAAGAAATTCCTCAAAAATTTCACCTTTCTATCTCAACTTTAAACCCTCCAACAAAAGGGGTGAATTTTGTCATTAAAAATACACACGTTTTTGCAATGCTTTTGGTAAACATTAGGGTTGAGATAGACAGCTGAAATTGGTAGGGATTTTTTTTTCGAATTGTTTGGAATCGATTCAGAGGACGGTAAAAAAAAATAAAAAATCGTCCACTTTCTAAATAAGGACCACCCTAGTTATATACGTATTTTAAGTTAGGTTATTTTTTATTTTTTCCTCTCTCTCTCTCTCTCTCTCTCTTTTTGAACACCTTTTTATTTTGAATAATATATGATAATATACAATATTGTAAAGTTACGGGAGTTGTTCGTGTTATTTGACTTTTTTGGACCCGGTTGAAGGTCCAAATTTTAAGAGTTCCGAGCGGTATACGAAATTGCGAGAATTAATATTACCGATTCACAGTTTTTACCAATAGTATTCTCGATTTAAAAAACTTCAAATCAAAAAACGATAAGAGTTAAAAATTCCGAAAGCTGAGGATCCGAAAGGCGATAACTCCGAAACTTGAAATTTTTTCACGGAGCGTCGTGCCTTTCCATAGAATCTTCGTACTTTTGAGCTTTCTGAGTTTTGATATTTTCCGAGAATTCGAAATCTTCTGAAATAAATTCGTAACTTTGACCGTTCGGGACTTTTAAAATTCGGAACTTCACCCCAGCCTCATTTTTTTTTCTTTTTATTTTCAAAACCCAGCACCAATTTCCCAATTTGATTTATCCCCTATTTTCGGATGCAGGTTGCAGGAAAGACTCCTGACAAAATACTGGTCAAGGGATAAAAGCTCGGTATATAGCCGCTGCTTTCAGTGGCAAACGGTAAAAGGTCCCTAATATACGATCGACAATAAACGTTTATAATATCTCTCTCTCACTACACCCGCGCCCGTTACCTTATACTTTTACTTTTATCCCTCACTACACCCTTTTCTTTCATATTTCCCACCCCCGGAATACCCAGTCTCCGTCTCCAGAAGCTTTCCACCGCATCGCACCGTCGCTTACATTCTTGTTTATTCTTATACTCTTATACTTCTCCTTATCCCGTGGCAAGACAGGGCTTAGCGGACCAAATCGCGATCTTATTAACCCACTTCGAGGCACCCTTTATTTTATCTCACACCTGTCCTACATATACCGTTATAACAAAGGTGTGCGCGTGTCGTTCAGATAAGCATGAAAGTACACACATATATATACAAATATATATAAATATATATGTGTATATTGTATATATATATAATATACTTGCCTCCTTAAGCTCGGAAAAGCTTTAATAAAGCCCGACGGAGCCATAAACGGCAGAGCCTACGCACAAATCCTTTCGCCTATTCCGAGTTTCTTCAACTTTCAATATCCAGGTGTGATTTTATTATTATACATTTCAAGAAGTTTCAGGTTTTTTTTTTGTTTTTTTACTTTACTATTATATACCATGAGTTATACGATATACGTAGAGTACTGTATATATTATAGATAAAGGATATATCGGGATTGGATTTTTGGTTAAATTTATGATTGACGAGATGTATTTTTTTTTTTTTTAATACCTAATACGTTTATTCCACGTATATATTTTATATATGCGATCGTAGATTTTTCATTTTTTTTTTTTTTTGTTTTTTTTTTACTTGTTTTCGATCGTTTTTAGGTACATGAACAATGCGTTATTATATGTATATCAATCGTTATATATATATATATTTATAGATATTAATAATTAATTAATTAGTTATTATATACTATATACAATAATATATATTGACGATAACACTTAAATAATCACAGCCAGTTTATTTGATAATTGAATTAATTATTTATATATTAAAATTAACTTAGGTAATATAAATATATATGTATATATTAGGGTGGCAATATTTTTTTGCCTTTTCTTTTTATTTTTTCAAGCTCACATGAAAATTTGTTAGTTTGATCTATTTTAAGAGCCCACCTCTCCAAATCTTAGCTAAATTAAAAATTTCGTAGAGGTCACTCAAGAATTTTGAAAATGTCGAAATTCAACGAAATCGATTTTTTTTTTTTTCTTGTTACATATACTTCACTCGCTCACTAACTCAATCTTTCCTAGATGGATTGTAGAAGAACATACTGTAATTTCAAGTAAAAATATTCATATTTAAAGGTCGATCAAGAATTAAACGAAAAAAAAAATTCAAATAAACCTTCAATGGTCTTGAGCGACCTTTAAGTATTGATATTTTGACTAAAAATTTCAGTATATTCCTCTATGATCCATCTAGAAAATATTGAGTTAGTGAGCAAGTGAAGAATATAAAGAAAAAAAAATCGATTTCGTTGAATTTCGACATTTTCAAAATTCTTGAGCAACCTCTACGAAATTTTTAATTTAGCTAAAATTTGGAGAGGGCTCTCAAAATGGATCAAACGAACAAATTTTCATGTGAGCTTGAAAAAATAAGAAAAATACGAAAAAATATTGTCACCCTAATGTATGTAATATATATATGTATATAAGTATGCAGAGTATTTATATATGTATATATATTGTATAGGTAATATACCTATATACTAATATACGGACGCACGCGGTTAGGACTTGGAACAACATTTCATCGTTTATTATAGGACAACGACAATCGCCTCTGGCTACTTTGCTAACGAAGGTATGGTATACTAGCTGCAGCCCCCTTCGTAATTGATTACGTGTTTCACTTTGGCTTGGTTTAATCCGGCACAATGAACAATGCCCGATACCTCGTACTCGTATTTTCATATACCAACGTGCGTCCAAGCCTCCTGCATGATACAAGCCACATATTTATATATAGAATTCTAAAACACCGCGTATAATTAAATTATAGTTATGGTATAATATGGTATATTTACATATATAATTGTATTTATATATATATATATATGTTTGTATGGGCAGTTTCACGTCAATCGACTCCCTCCGGATTTTCTTGGAACTGAAATTTGTTATAGTATACTAATTTTGTATAGATTTTTAATTATTTTTATCACCAAACTACGCGAAATTAATTTTTGTTCATTTTCACGTTTCCAATCTTTCAAAGCTGTATAGGAAGAGCTGCGGAAATTGAAACAAATGATTCTCGTCTTACACTATTCGATCGGAAATTTTCGGCACTTTTCGTAAATGATAGAGTCAGTTTCGAAATATGACGATTAAATGACGTTTTTGGCAAAAAAAACTGTCAGAAAGAAGAATGAATCCTTGAAAGGGAGATAGTAATTGATTTGACCGAACGAAATTCCTTTATCTTCCTCGTGTACCCGAAAAGCTACTGTGTAAAGAACATCTTGAGCCTCGAAGTCAAACTGGAATAATGAATTATTTTGTACTACAGAAATTGTAAAATATACGAAATAACAATGTCCGGTTATATTTGATAATATATAAATCCCTGATAAAATGCCAAGGTGCACCATAACATATTTCAGTACAAAGAAAATCCAAGGGGATCGGTCCGAAAAGTGGGGTCGGTTTATTGACCTGGAATTCCCTTTATATATGTACATTAGGGTGGTTCAAAATAAAAAAAAAAATAAAAAAATTTCTTATAGTCTCAAAAGTTGGTCTTAGGAATAAAAAGAATCCTCCCAAAAGATCAGCTCGATATCTCAATTCTACTAAGAGCTAAGCTCATCGAGAATCCCATTCGTCATTTTTCCATTGATCTAACACGAGATTTTTTTTTTTTTTTTTCGTTTTTCTGGAGTAAAAGTATTAGGAAATTTTTTTTCCAAAAATCGAAATACATGTTTTTGTAGGAAATTGAATTCTCTACAAAAAAGCTTTCATGTGTTTTCTTCGTAAATTCAACAACTAAAAAGTTATGAAGCTTTAAACACTATAAGTAAGTAGGAAAAGTCAATGGGTACATGGATGTTAACCATGCTTGCACTTCAACCATATTTAAGGCTCTATAACTTTTGATTCGTTGCATTAACGAAGAAAACACATCAGGGCTTTTTTGTGGAGAATTCAATTTCCTACAAAAACGTGTATTTTGAAATTTGAAAAAAAAATTCCTGATACTTTTATTCGAGAAAAACGAAAAAAAAAGAAATTTTCACGTGTTAAATTAATGGAAAAACTCTTGAGACTACAAGACCTTTGAAAAACGAAGAAAATGTTTTGTTTGAAGCTCTCTAATGTACAATATTACATATAACATGCTGAACCTCCTAGTTTGTTTTTTATTTCTTTTTTTTTTCTAAAATGTAAAAAGTCTAATCGAATTAACAGTTGCGATCGTTAACGAGCTGTTTGAGAAAAAAAAAACCAACAATTATGATTACGATATTTTTTTTTTTTTAAGTTTATACAGAAATTGAGTGATAATCACGACGACGACGACAACGACGACGATGACGATGATGATAATATGGACCGCAACTCGTTTTGACTCGGTAAGTAATTAGTAGATTTTTAATTAACGGATTAATCTAAAAGTTTTTTTTAATGGATTGGTATCGCAATGACCTATATTTTATTATATCTAGAAAATATGTAGGTATATGTACGAGTACAACTGTACGTATACCAGCTAGATTGAAAAAGTTCAACTCTATCGCGTGTTCTCTACACATCTCGATCTCTGAAGGAGAAGTAATAGGTAGATCTAGGTTATAGGTATACATACATACATACGTACGTTAATTAATTGAGATTCTAGCCGCGAAATTTATCGCTATAGTATAAAAGTGGTATGTATGTGCCTATAATCTTTCGCTGCAGCGTTTTAGTTTGAGATGAATTTTTTATATGGAAGTATAGTCAACTCTATAGTCTTTTGGCAACGTAATGTTTGATTATAATTATTTAATTATAACATTCCCGCTTTTAACGAGTATGTACCTACCGTAATTCGTTCAGAACTATTATACCACGTATCCCCGCTGGATTTTTTACTCGACAATTCATATGTAAAAAATGTGACAAACTTCGGTGAAGAACCGTTGAAAACCTTGAAGAATTTCGCATCGAACGAGCTCTGTGCAGATTTTTTTTTACCATCGTGTGCTAAGATATCACGTGAGAAACACAAAACTGTTTTACGTATACGGATCGCGATGCATTTTTCATCTCGATTTTCAACTAGCTATATTTTCACGAATATTCATGAAATAACTCCGCAAAAATTTTTTACACGGACAGTCAAGTAGCGGCTTCAAAATGAGCTCAAAAAATCTGAAAAGTCTTCATCCGTTCTCGAGTTATAACTCGAAGTATATAGTCACGAGTTGAAACACTGAACCATCGAAAGGTCAAGTTCAACTCATATACTTTCGGTTATAACTCAATAACCGATGAAGATATTCCGAGTTTTTCGGACTCATTTTGAAACTGATATTCGGAGGTCGATGCACAATTTTTTCCAGATTTTTAAGAATGTTTTCCTTGAACATACCGCGCGCGAAAATCGCAAAAGAAAAATGAGTCGTGAGTTTTCCCTTTTTGCGCACTCAATGGACCAAAACTTTTTGCATAGGGCTGATATTCGATGCGAAATTCGTCAAGCTTTTTAACGGTCCTTTACCAAAGTTTGTGAGTATTTTTTCTTTTTTTTCTGGGGGGGAAGTTATCCAGTTCTAAGAACGCAAATAATTTTTAATGGGCACGATGATAATTGAGCTCATAATTCTGACCATTACTGCAAATACATGTGACACTCACATCGACAGATATTCGGTAAAATGTGTCCCAAAAAAATAAAAAAATAAAAAATCAGTAGACTCATGCATTCGCGGGGAGGATGAAAATTTTTAAAAGTACACTGGCAAATTAATATTTTGGGTAAAAATAGTCTTAATATTATGTCTACGTACTTTCCTTAATAAAGTTTTTCATACATCATAATTGTTATTCAATATCGTGAAATATCTGGCTCCTACTCGTAAACCGCCTCGGCAGCCTCTCTTATCTTAACGATGAGAAATGACCGTTTGCAGAACTTTACAAACAGTTCAGTTCTTTGTCAGGAAGGTTTCCTCTGCTGGGGTAAAGCGATCAGGTAAATATTTCCCAGGACAGCACCGACGATCAGAAGCAGGACGCCAAGACCCGCCAAGAAACGTACGAAACGAACAAACTTTCGACCTCTGGAATCCTTCTTGCTTTGATTTGGGAATATCGCCAGCCCCAGGAGAGGACCCGCCAATGCCCCAGCCACATGGGCTGCCCAACCGACTCTTCCGCACCCAAGGAGCGCCGGAACAGGAAGTGATGCTACGTCGGCCCCGGCGAGCAGAAGAACTGCCCCGAGCCGCCAACCGGCGTATCGAAGTTCCCCGTGGCACTGAAATTATTTGAAAAAAATAATTTTTCGCGTAATTTTTTTGGAAAAAAACAACTTCCTGATTTTTAGACCCTGAAGTTTTGGAATCCAATTGATTATTAGGCGTAAAAAAATTAATTCCGGATTAGAGAGCAGTAAGCTCCGATCTAATATTCAAAAAGAGAGAGAGAACTTTAGTGGAAATAAAAAAAAAAATAAAAAATCGCACAATAAAAAAGTGTAAAAAATCAAAAGAATTCCTCTCGCCCGTTTCGAGTTAATGGCCGAACACGGGCGACACCAAGTTGTAAACAAGTGATTAATTATCAAGAGTACAGAGTTGAAACTAAAAGAGAAAGAGAGAAAAAATATGAGGGGAAACAAAAAATTGCCTCGCAAACAGTTTTTTGCATAAATTTTTTTTTTTTCGTTCTTTCTGTTCTCGTTTTTTTTTTTTTTTTGCGACTTTTTTTCTAGGTTTCGTTCTCGAGCGGGAGAGATTTACGTGACAGGGTGACCGTTTGCGGGAGATTTTACGCGAACTTTGGCTCGCTCTCGTCCACCCTATATTGAGGGCAAAACTGTAAAGAAATCGCGAGGATGTCTAGCCTATAGCAATATAAATCACTGCAGCCTCCGGGTCATGTTCGATCGCTACAGAACCGGGCAATAACTAAAATATTTCGACGAAAGGTCGGACCTCGAAGGTAGACGCATCGCGATCCAAAATAAGACGAACCGAATTTTTTTCTTTTCATTCCAAAATTTGAGGCACGGGTATCAATTGAACGATCAAAAAATTCCTATAACTAATATTTTTACTCTGTTCTCACGAATCAAAAAAAAAAAAAAATGGAAGAAAAGCTACGAAGCTGTTTTCTAAAGGACGAAAATCTCGAAATAGTCTTCGAGTTTTATCGACGGACGGGTGAAACGATTGGTACACGGAAAAAAGATTATAGTGAAATTTCCCATTACAACTGTAGGAATTTCCCATTTTTTATAGCAAAGTCGATTGCACGTCAACGTGGTAATTTTTTTTATGTCTGCATTGCGAATTTAGCATCGCTGAATGGGACATATTTTACCATTGAATACAGTGAAATTTCCTATATAGTCCACGCGGAAAATTACCTTAAGGGAACCAGCGAAGCTTGATTTTGGAAATCCGGACTACTCCAAAATGCATTTATTCCTCAGCAAAAGTTTATTTCACATCAAAAAAAAAATTTTCTTTGAAAACCTTTGTCGTAAGGTTTCAGGCACATCGTTGTTCCGATTAAGGTCGTTGAGGGCTCATTTTGTTCAGAAAAATAATCCTCATCATGTGAACGAGGGAATTTTTTTACAATTTCGTATTGGCTAAGTTATTTGCCAATCAGTGGCCTGAATATTGGAAATTTTGGATAATTGACCGTAACTTTTCACATGAATTTTTTTTTACCGATCCCTACGTTCATAAGATGTAGAATTCCTCTCTGAAGAAAGCAAGACCTTGAGAGGTTGAATTGGACCAACGATGTGCTTGAAACCTTACGAAAAAGTTTTTCGAAGAAAATTTTTTTTTTATGTAAAATAAACTTTGGTTGACAAATAAATAAATTTTGGAGTACTCCAAATTTCCCATACCAAGTTGTACGGGTCCCCTTAATATCTTGGGAAATTCGCTATGGATAAAAGAATCGACTTTCCTACAGGAAATGGGAAATTCCCATGAAGAATTTCACTGTAATCTTTTCCCCGTGTACTACTCCACTACGGCCGCGGGCTTTGATCCATGAAAAGGGATCGCTGGTTTGCCCAGGCGTAGGCGTATAGCTGTATATATCTATATATAGACATGAAGATATAAGAGATAAGGGATAATAGGACTTACCAGATACAAGTGGGCGAGATGACTCGTAAGAAGAGCATAGACACCGGCCGAAGCTCCGACAAGATAAAGACTAGGCTGAAGTAGAGAAGCTCCCAGAGCACCGCATATGCCTCCACCAAGGTAGACGGCCGCTACCCCTAGCCACCCTTGTTCCACCTGGGGACATGGATTTTGAAAAAAATAAAAAAGAATAAAAAATTATATTTACTTTTTTGCAAAGATTGACGGGAGCTGCGAAGCGCAAGCTTCTTATTTTTTTTTTTTTTTTTTTTAAGAAGAGGAAACGAACTTCTCAATTCAAATTATTCGTCCTGACTCGAGTGTATACGCCGATTTCGTTTTTTTCATCATTCTTTTTTTTTTTTCATTTCACTGAGGAATATCGGAGCTCGTATCAGAGCTTGCGGAACTACGTAAGCTCGATCCTACTCCACTATCTCGATTCTGAGAGTGGAAACTCGGATGTTTATCGTGATATACGTAGACAATACCTACTTTAACTTGGTCTCTTGCAATCAGTCGTGATAATCTGATCCTGAGATTAAATTTGGCTGAATTTAACGTCACCTGTAAATATCTCAGTACCTACCTACCTACCTACCTTTCACGATCTGCCAAAGGACTTGGATTCGTGCCACTGATTTAATTCGATTCCCTTTAAGGGATCGCTCCGTCTAATGCCAGATCTCTCTTGACGTGCCTAAGCTATCCAAAGCTCTGTACAAGTAGGAGTAGCTGTGAGGGGGGTTACCACGACCTGTTCAATTTTGACTCTAATTTTTTCTTCCTTTTTTTATCCACGCTTAACATTTTTTTATACATATTCGTCGTTGTTTAAACACTCCGAAGCAAAGGCTTCGGATGCTGCTGAACATCCTCCGGCAAATTTTTACAAAAGTTAGAATTGAAAGAAGTGAGTTTTGACGCTGGTCAAAACGTCGTGGAATTCGTTATACATATTTCACAAAAGAGTTCCAATCCACTGCAGAATACCGAAGAGAGAGAGAGAGAGATTGGTATTGCACTGTTTACTAGACATTCAACTTGCATAACTTTAAACTCACGTGAAAGAGGTGGTATGTGAGGAACTTATTTGACCAGAACTTTTCCTTCAAAACGTGAAACACGCAGTTTAAACGGAAAATTTTTCAGCTGGCTAGATCTATGGCGACTGTGAACCCGTATTGCTACTGTACAGACTTCAATATACCTACGTCTATTGTTGAATATTTATTGCATGCTTAACGCGGTTCAAATTTCACGATCGGTACGCCGTTGTACTCGTGTACCGTACATACAACCTCTAGCTGCGTATTGACTTAATGTAATAGAAATTATGCAAGAAATATAGGCACAGGGAATTCCTGGCCAGTACATAACTCCTCCGCAGCCCTAGAATTGATCTATTAACCAAAATCATATTATCATCCTCTGATCACGATTTCGAGGTAAATACTTATGCCGTTAATGAAATATTTTCGAGCTTCATTAGGGCGTTATTGAGCCTTCGATACCAGGCATGATTGAATGCAGAATAATCGAAGACTCCCTTTATTAGTGATCCCAAGCTAGAAGATAAGATGAACATCTCTTGCCAGACATTTTTTTTTTTTTGTTTTTTTGCACATTTCAAAATCAGCAATCGTTTCTGTACATACTTAATCAAAATTGCACAACACTTCGAAAGTATGAGTAAAAATTTTGCATGGACAAATTTTTTTCACACCTTTTACAAAAGATCAATCATATGTAGATTTCCGTCGAGGTATAACCTCGAGATTATATTCCGCTTAAGAGATAAGTTATATAGTTACCTCAAGCGGTGCAGCAAGCACAAGTTGTATAACAACGTTTAACGATAAATGCAGCATGTTCGAGTGCAGTAACATGTAGGAAGCGAATCTCCAGGCTTGAACACGCTGTCGAGGGTCGTACACTAGCCATCGTCGGAGCACGGCTTCGTCGCCTAAGCAGTGCACGGATATCTGAAGTGTTAGAAAACAAAGCATCGATTACTCGGAGAGAATCAGCAGGTATAGCAAGAGTTTAAAGCTCGAAGAAAGAACTTTATACGACGGAGTGAGGATTACCGCGCCGATATACGATGTGGATGAACTTGTTGTGGTCTCAGCCAGTGATTGATCCTTGGCCTTTCATTATCATTTTTCTTCTACTTTCTTATCACGTTAAGTTCTTTTTTCAACTTCCCACTATGAAATTGGAAAATTTTCAAAAAAAAGGGAAGTTATTGGTTTCGGTCCGATTTTCGAAAATCGAGTTTTCATCAGATCTCGACGTTTTGGGGTCCTAGGAAGCTATTCTGACTATTTTAGGATGGACGCCCGTATGTGTGTCTGTGTAAGCAAATTTTTGTCGTACGATATCTTTAGAACGAATCGACCGATTAGAATGGTTCTTGCGGCGATCGGAAGGGTTTATCAAGAATTAGATCTGATCAGATTTTGGAATCGATCGGTCGAGTAGTTTCAAAGTTATTCGTAGAATAAAAATTGAAAAAAAAAAAAATTTTATGTTTTTTGCGCATAACTCCTAAACTGACCGTGCGATTAGTCTCAAAACTTGATTAGATTTAAGTCTTGGATAGCCCTTTCGATTGCCGCAAGATTCATCAAAATCGACCGATTAGTTTAGAAGATATTGCACGACAAAAATGTCTTTTCTCTTGTTTCATTTCTTTTCATTTTAAATCAGCAGAAACCTATACTGTTCTATTTCACAGTCGAGGCTGTCGACTGGGAAAGTTGGTTCCGGTAGGTACATACATACGTACACGTCACGACGCTACGGTAATATCGGCTTTCTGGAACAGTCGAGTAAATCAGGTTGATGAGTTTTCTGCTCAAACTCCGCGCTTCACGTAAGTGACATCCGGTAGACCTTAACTTTGACCGGGGTCATCCGTCACGAAACAACTCCCCTTTGAACGGTATAAAGATTCCAACCGAGAGACCCTTTCCACCACCGTCAGAGGTGGAATAGCCTAAGGGCAAACAATCCAACGGCCGGGTAGAGGGTGTAGTTTTGTTAGGGTAAATTTAGGGCAGATACGAACCACGTTTTACAAATTTTACTTCAGACGTGTCAAGAACCGAAAAGGAATTGAGCACGAATTTCTATTTTTGTTCCTTTTTCACAAAATTTCACGCAAAATATCTCAACGTTGAACTTCGGCAATTCCAAACCGGGAAAATCAATCAATCCAATATGATCAAATGTCATGTAATAATTTTCTCCATTTCACTGGTCGCAAAACGTCTCAGAACTGTAACTAATCCGATATGAATGTATCACGTATGGTCTATTCAGTTGGTGATTTACCTTAAGCCCTTTGAACCGTACACTTCGCTTTCCAGACGATTTTCGTCAAATTTGGTGTTCGGGGAATTTCGAGGTGTTGATTCTGAGTATGAGATCTAAACTAAATTTGAAATTCGCGGTCCAATATAACTGGCTGAAAAATGAGAGTTTTTCGATTTTCGCTTAAAATTGGTAGCTGGGTTTCTGATTGCATTGCACTGATCCGGAATCTGAGATGTAAACTGAAAAATTCGTGATGTATCAAATGTGATGGCCTGGGAGGTGGATAATCGTTGCATTTCATTTGAATTTCAATTCCAGATTCAATATCAAAAATCAAACGCGAATCTGCCTACTGAGTCGAATCGATTCGCGAAACAGTTGCTGATGCGAAACGACATGCTTACGAAAATTATCAACGAATTTGAAATTCATTTTAGTGTTATACAGGGTGTCCTACTTTGAACGACCCAGCTGAATATATCGAAAAGTAATAGTTGTAGAGAAAAACGTTTCAGACAAAATTTGTTGGGTTTCGAAGAAGACAGATACTGGCGATATTGGCGTTTTCGTAAATGAAGGCGCCAATGTGATACGAAGACCAACTTCCTTTTTTTAAACGGGAACCTATATTTTTTATCACGTAATTTTGTTCTATTTGAAAAATCAAACGACCTTTGTATGAAACATTTTACTGTGAAACACCAATTTTTCATGATATTTAGCTAAACAACAAGAGATTTTTTAATTTTTAAGAACGTTTCACCTATCCAAGTTATCAAGTTTGGAGAAAAATTACAAGAGATGAAAAATGCGTAATTCTATGCAAATAATTTCGAAAAATAATTGCAGAATGTTTTCCTATAACTTTTTATTGCAGTTTCTCAAATTGCGTGAAAAAAAATCAAAAATGATAGAAGAAGTTCTGAAAGAATATTGGACGAGATTCTTTGGATGAAATTAAGCATTTTTTATCTATTGTAATTTTTCTCCAAACTTGATAGTTAAAAAATCTCCGGTTGTTTAGCTGAACATCTTGAAAATTTATAGTGTTTCACAGAAAAAATGTTTCATACAAAAGTTGTTTGATTTTTCAAGTAGAATAAAATCACGCAATAAAAAATATAGGTTTTCGCTTGAAAAAACGAAGTTGACCTTCACATCATATTGGCGCCTCCATTTCAAAAAAATGCCAATATCACCAGTATCTGTCCCCCTCGAAACCCAACAAATTCTATCCGAAATTTTTTTTTTCTATAACCATTATTTTCCGGGATATTTATCTGGATTGTTTAGAATGGGACACCTTGTATATATCAGGGTGGTCCATATTTCAGGTACGGACGAATTTTTTCGCGACTGTCCCCTAAATCGTCTCCAAATAATTGGAAAGAAATCTCTTCAAAATTTCAGCTTCCTATCTCAATCCTAGGCCCTCTCGCAAAGGGGGTGGATTTCCCCGTTTAAAATACACACGTTCTTGCAATACTTTCGGTAAATATTTCATCGAGTGGTTTTTTATCCACAAAAAAGGATCTGCGATTGCAAGAAATGATGTACAATTCACGTAGAGTGCCCCATAGGTGGTGCTAATGTTTTTCAAATTTTTCAAAAATTGTAGCATCGATTCCCCACTAATTTCTCACGAAGACAGATTTTTTTTCTTTTTTTGAAAATAAATATCCTCGCGGTGAAATATTCACAGAAATAAGCATCGCAAAAACGTATGTATTTTAAATGGCAAGATTCGCCCCCTCTGCGGGAGATCTTAGAGTTGAGACAGAGGACTGAAATTTTTCAAGGGATTTTTTTAGAATTATTTGAAGACGAATGAGACGATTTGGACGACCCTAATATACCTATATGTACAATAGGGCGGTCCTTATAGAGGTCAATTTTGAATTTTGATTGTTACGCCCTCTAAAAGTTTTCCAAATAGTTGGAAAAAAAAATTCCTGCTAATTTCTAGCTCTTAATATTAATATTAACCCGACCCCCAAGACGATGGAAGTTTTAAATAGAAAATCACATGTATTTTTTAAAATCAAATTTTGAATTCTTATAACTTTGATAATAATTTATGAAAAAATTTGAAACTTGGCACAAATGTAGTTACTCATATGATGTATAAAAGGGCACATTGGATAAATTTTTAGACGGTTATTTTCTTATTTCTAGATAAATGAAGAAATTTTTTCCTCTTTTTTTTTTCAATTTCCTAGTAAGAAAATAACTGTCTAAATTTTTTTCCAATGTGCCTTTTTATACATCATACAACTAACTAAATTGGTGCCAAATTTCAATTTTTTTCATCAATCATTGCCAAAGTTATAAAAATTCAAAGTTTGATTTTAAAAAATTCATGCGTTTTTCCATTCAAAACTTCCGTCGTCTTGGGGGTCGGGTTAATATCAATATTAAGAGCGAAAAATTTACAGGAATTTTTTTTCAACTATTTGCAAGATTTTTAGAGGGCGTAACGATCAAAATTCAAAAATGACCTTTATAAGGCTCACCACCCTAATGTACATACAATCACATGTCAGTCCGAAAACTGATGCCTAGTTCTGAGTTTTACGCATCATCTAGTAAAGCATAGCAGGAAAATAGCACTGAGGTAATCTATAACTGTTGGAGTTAACCGTCTATCGGGAATTGAGCCAAGAAAGATTGAAAAATAGACGGATCTAGAGCAGGGCCTGGAAAATATCTTGGTCGTTTCGCGATTTTCTGTATTGCCTTGGCTGCGTCAAGTTTACTTGGTATTATTAGGTTATATTTCGAGTTCTATGAGGATAACGTTATAGCGGCACAATACGTAGGTATTTTTGGTTTCTAGGTCTGTTAAACCTCTTGCAGTCGGCTGTTCTTGCAGTTGTGCAATTGTATATATAGGAACAGAGTTTGTGCCTTTGCGAATTAGGAGCTCATTTACCGTCCTGCAGGTTTCAAGTTAATACGTTTTACCGGCTGCAGCATATATACAAGCCCTGCAAACTGCGGCGAACTTTATCGTGGCACAAGTATTGGCTGCTAACAGCTTCGCGAACTCATGGAGCTTTCTGGTATATTCGTTCCGAACGACTACCAAATTACATTATAATATCATCGCCCACAGATCATCTCGCGTTACGGGGACATCGTTGTTTAAAACTACGAGAAGAACTTCTCGGTTCTCTTTAATCCACGTAAAACCACCGTTCGCCATTAATTTCACATCGTTATTTTGTCTTCAGGGGGGCAGGGTGTATGTTAGTCTGAAAAATCATTATTTATCCATTTTTGGTTTTATTTTAATTTATATCATCTTTCTTCAAGCTTTATCTTTCGGGATTATTCCAACTCATCGTGAAATTTTCCAAAATTCGACCTCAGGATTTTATTATGTGCAAGGGCACACATGTATTAAGGGAACCAGTACAGCTTGGTTTTGGAAATTCGGAGTACTCCAAAATGCATTTATTTCTCAGCCAAAGTTTATTTCACATCAAAAAAAAAATAAAAATTTCTTTGAAAACCTTTGTCGTAAGGTTTTAGGCACATCGTTGTTCCGATTAAGGTCATTCAGGGCTCATTTTGTTCAGAAAAGAAATCCTCATCACGTGAACGAGGGAATTTTTTACAATTCCGTGTTGGCCAAGTTATTTGCAAATTAGTGGCCTAAATATTGGAAATTTTGGATAGTTGACCGTAACTTTCCACATGAATTTTTTTTCACCCATCCCTACGTTCATAAGATGTAGAATTGCTGTCTGAAGAAAGCAAGACCTTGAGAGGTTGAATTGGACCAACGATGTGCCTGAAACCTCACGACAAAGTTTTTCGAAGAAATTTTTTTTTGATGTGAAATAAGCTTCGATTGACAAATAAATACATTTTGGAGTACTCCGAATTTCCCGAACCAAGCTGTACTGATCCCCTTAATGGGACCGGGTTGAGGTTTCGAATTTTGAAGGTTCCGAACGGTCAAACTCACGAATTCATGATTTGAGAGAATTTCGAATTTTCAAAAACGTTGAAGTTCAGAATATTAGTTTTCCGAAAGGTCGGAGTGCCGACAGCTCAAAACTCCGAAGATCCAGAATCC
Organism: Macrophya alboannulata; assembly: GCA_949628255.1. Lineage (NCBI taxonomy): Eukaryota > Metazoa > Arthropoda > Insecta > Hymenoptera > Tenthredinidae > Macrophya > Macrophya alboannulata. The sequence goes on along the minus strand of OX451212.1, from coordinate 9,227,561 downwards.
GAAATTTATTGGAGAGGCACGAAGCTCCATGCATGGATTTGAAGTCTCGGAGCTTTATATTTTCAGATCTTAGGCTTTCGGAATTTTGAACTTTAAAACGAAAAAAAAAAAAACAGGCTGAAAAGTCAGCGGAGCATGAAAAGAATTGAGGTGCAGGTTTTTGAGTTCATTTTTTCACCCGGTCCATGTCACGATTCTTCCGAGACCACGATCTTTAAATTTCCGGAGCTTTTATCCTTATCAAGTTTGCCTATCGAGCCATCAACGGAAATTTACATTAAGCCTACGTGATTCCGAGATAAAATTATCTCACCGATATAGCCGTGATGAACGTTAGCCGGCTATAGTTGGGCGAATAATGTTCAAAAAAATTCCAACACGTGATAAAATATAGAATCCCTTAACTAATATATCCACGTAACGTTTCTTTTCTTCAAGAAAAAAAAAAAAAAAAACCAGCTTCAGAAACCATCATGGGATGTACATACCGAATATACAAACAAGCAAAGGTGGGGTTCTATAGACGACAAAAGACGGGGACGAGGACGGGGGGTCGTTTCGCGCTCTGTACCATACAATAGTTATATACCTACTTTTCGCGGGGCGTTATTCACTTGTTATTCATGGTCCGTGCGGGGAATCTTACTTGCAAATTAGGTTTAAACCTGCCGTTAAGTGGGACCCGAGCTTATCCACATCGTATACCTACGTTTTTCGCGGTTCCCGAGGGTTAATTGTTATCGTCGAATGTCTTTTACGCGACTTTTGCTCCCGGACGATTATCGTTGATACCTCTCAAAATTTTTTTTTTTTTTTTTCTTCACTACCGAATATTTCTTAACGCTCGAGCATTCCGATCATCTCACCTCGATTATGCTCACGCATATCATCAAATACGGTATACGTATTCGAAGCTTGGGTTTCTTCGGGGGTGGCGGATGCCGCGGCGTTGGTCTCGGCGTCAAATTTTCCTCATGTATTTTCTTATAAACCGGTGTCACACTCGGTGAATCCGGTGAAAATACTGAACCGGTACCAGGGTATGTGGACTCCGTTAAATCCGGGGAAGAAATCACTGACAGGGTCGGAGACGCGTCCAATAGGGCTGCCTCGGCGTCCATCTCGTTACCTAGAACAAAAAATAAAACAAAAAAATATTACCTCTTTTTTATTTACTCGACTATTTGTATATACATAGGTATATAATATATACGTAATGTAATAGCTGTGACGAGTATATAATAGCTCTCGAGAATTTTCACTCACATTTTTAGCAGCTATTATCGACGATTTTTTTTTTTTTTTTTCTTTTTTCTTTTCGTTTCTTTTTCGATATGGAGGGAAATTTGATATGTAATAAAGTGAGCACGGTATATATAGTATACAAATATATAGATATTCTTTTTTGTCTTTATTCGAGACGTTTATATTCGTATTTCATTTCGTTTTTAGATCATAGAAATTTATTGACTCGATATATTTTTTTAACAGGATCACATTTGATGGATTCCACGCGAAGCGGACCAAAAACAGACCTCGATGTCACGGATTTTTCTCATTTTTGCATGTGCTTTAGTACCCTCAAAATTAGAATTACTACATTGTTAGGGTTTCAATGATTTTTTGCCTCGAAGCCATATGAACAGTCTTCACTCCAAAAACATTATAAAAAAATCCCATTTTACATGTGGATTATTCTCATATTTTTTGTAATGAAAAACAAAAAACTGCCCGAACTGGTGAAAACCCTATTTTGACGTTTTGTTTCGCTTAAATGTGTTCAAATGCATTCAGATGTGCCGGTAAAGAATCGGAAATAGTTCGAACGAAAAGCTGAGGAAAAACCAAGAAATTGTTTTATACGGAACTTTTTTCTTGTCTCTGAGCTCGATTTATCAAGTTGAGTAGAGGAAAGTGTATTCGGATTTCAGCAACCGAAAAATCTGAAATAATTCACAAAAATTTTTCTCACGTCTGGTGATACGCTCAAATTATTTCAGAATTTTTGCAGACATCGAAAGCCTCTGGGCGTCATCTTTTTTTTGGTCCACTCCGCGTGGAATCCATCATATTCAAATTCCGAATGGCATGGGTTGAAGAATTCCAAAGAAGTCAAAATCTGCTCGAATGAGATTTCGAAAAAAGTCACAGTCTTCGATTGACTGACGTTTTTTAACTCCAAATCATTGTTCTCTTGCTGGAATATGAAAATTCGATCAAAAAAAAGAGAAAAAAAAAGAAAATTCTGACTAACGAAGCAGAGCGTATAATGAGTACAAAATTCTAGCCTCTAAAATCAATGGATATATAAATTCTTCCAGCGTTGTATATCGCTCGTAATTAGTTCCGCTAGTTGAATTGGTCTGCAGACCGACGTAATAACGAGGTCACAAAGTCGAGTGTACATAAGATATATACCTATATAAATATATATATGTGTGTATAATATGTATATAGAGCAAAATGTGGGCTAAAAGCGAAGTGCGTCTAAATTTGTTAACGCTTCAAGAGTCAAGTCTAATGTTATATATACCTCCCCAAATGGCAGTTCATGCACCACGCATATATACACGTATATAATGTATACAGAGAAATACCTATATACATATACAAGTATACATATTATATGTATGTATAATAGTTACGGACCCGGAACGCGTTCTCGTTTGCTAATTAACAAGACGTCGTGGTCGCGTGCCGCATATGGGTATAATGTGTATCGACGTCAGTTCGTGGCTAGTGCTTGAACAATAAGTATATTAGAGCCAAGGTGAACATGCCAAATAAGTTAATACCGCAATAAGTGTCTGTAATAATTATGCAAATTTCGATCATAGAAGACGAAACAAATTATTATTCAGAATATCTTATATATATGGACTTTGCCTTGCATAGATTGATCGTACCGGAGAAGATAAGTGGTTGTCGTATATATTGGGGTACACGGGTCGCATAGTTTATAAAAACTTTCCCAAATTTTGAGGGGAAATATTCTTCATTGATGTTTTTCGATTTTTTTTTGAGAAGATATCGTTCAGTCTGGATGTTTATGTGCGAAATTTTTAATAGTTTTTAAACAATTTGACAAATTCGACATTGATCGATTCGAAATCAACTCACGTCTATCAAAAAAAAAGAAATTTTTATCGTGCAATATCTTTCAAACTAATCGTTCGATTTTGATGAATCTTGCGGCAATCGAAAGGGCTATCCAAGACTCAAATCTGATCAAGTTTTGAGACTCATCGCACGAACAGTTTAGGAGTTATGCTCTAAAAACATGAAAATTTTTTTTTTTTTAATTTTTATTCTTCGAATAACTTTGAAACTATTCGACCGATCGACTCCAAAATCTAATCAGACCTAAGTCTTGATAAACCCTTACGATAAAATACCAAATAATTTTCTAGTATGTCTCAAAACATGGGTAATCAGTTGTGAAAAAAAATTTAGTAAATAGAAAATTTCTTCAAAACAGAAAAAACGGTGCAGGCGATGTAAAACACAAAAAAAAAAAAAAATTATTTCCAAGCGAGATGAATATACATATGTAATTTAAATCGAAGAATCGAGTCACGATATACAACATATGACGTATCCATGACATACTGCAATCTCTGATGAAACTTTAGAAGGCTTGAATTGAAACCACAATCATTAATTAGCCGCACAACTCACGTTTCTGGATTACATGATATAGCTGAATCGCCTTTGTTTACTTGCACAATAATCTGTCCATATCCATATTTCAGATAATGTAAAGGGGAAATATGTTTCAGTTTCCGACGTGCGGTCTAATTAGGTATGTCGAGATTTTTCTACCTAGATAACAATTGGACCGTATATACCGTTTTATCAAATTATCTGCAGCTATAATAATCATACGAATTCTATATATTTCATAAACCGCGAGAATACGGTCATAAGTTTTCCCATATGATTTATTTCTAATTTTATTTAACATTTTTCCCAAATTTCATTTTCGATTGATAAAATTGTGCTTGACTATATTAAGGGTGGTCCTGATTCAGGGTGGGGACGAATTTCTTCGCGGTCACCCTCCAAATCGTCTCCGAATAATTCGAAAAAAAAATCTCTTAAAAATTTCAACTTTCACCTGAACCCTAAAACCCTCCCGCAAAGGCAGTGAATTTTTGCCATTCAAAATACACGCCTGTATACGTTTTCGAAATGCTTTTCAATAAACATTTCGTCACCTTGACGTACAGAATAGACTTTTCTTTTTTTTTTTCTTTTTCATTACTATAAAAAATTGTATACATAGAAGAGAATCGCAGTGAACATTTGTATATTTGTATACGTACATACATTCGTACCTCTGAAATATGCCAAATTTTTCTTTTTTTTCTCTTCTTGCTCTTTCTCTTTCTTTTTTTCAGTCGCGAATCATTTACCGGTGCACCAGGCGAAAGAGGTATAAATTCAGTGTACAGGAATATGTACACACATATATACACGAGTAGAAGTATAAAGATCTGTCGAGGCAAAAGCAAATACCGCGTTTCCTCCTTTGGCAACGCGTTAATGACTGCAGAGATGTTTTTCCAATTGCACGGTTTAACGAGGTGGTGCGAGGAGAGTTTCTCGTGTTTCTTCTACCACCCGCGTTGCACATAAACATATAGATATAGATCCGTGCCACTGGTGCTCCTGCTTCACACCTGCACTCGGCAAGAAAATATGAATTCAAAATACTTATATTATACCTTACAGAGGTATGTGAAGGTAGGTTATACTGTGCTGGAAGTTCAGGGTATAATGTGCGGACTTGAACCGTCGACCCCTTTGCAAGACTAAAAGCCACGAATCCACAATACAAGCACACCCTTGCACGGGAAACTCTTTACATGCACCGTACTGTAGATGTACGTTAAAACGACACGGTTTCTCTTCCGCCAAAAAAGAAAAAAAAGAGAGGAAAAAAGGGGAAAAATCGACTCGAGAGTTTATTGTTATTGAATAATCAGCATAAAAAAGGTGCGGTGATACGCCTAGCCCCTCCGATCAATTCCTGCAGGGCATATATACATATATACGTATATAAAGGTACATAGTAGAGCGTGAAAGGGTTTCCACTCGGAATATCATCCGTCTGTGGGAATACCTGGAGTGTAAAAGTATATGTGTGCAGTGGGTAGATACGTATATATGTGAAATACGTACACATAGAGAGAGAGATAGATACGTAGGTATGTTGGGAAAAAAAAAGATACACCCTGGTATCCCCCGTATTGTGTGTAAAGATGTACCGTATAGCGGGAGGCTGCATATATATATATATATATACATATCGCGAGCACACGCGAACCGCGAGTATGGGAATAAATGCTTACCGTTGCCCCCAGGAATGATTTATCTTCAAATTTGAATAACATGAGGGTTATATCTTTGGGTAACGGTTCATATTATATCTTCCTTTATACTGTTTCAAGGTGCGGGTGCGGTGCATGGTGTGGGAGCTAGTAGGGCGGGCTACCCTGCAGGACATCCACAATACACTTATTCTTTTCTTTTTCCTCTTCCTTTTTTCTCCATAGCTTTTCTTATTTATATTTTTTTACGACTAAGGAGGAGAAAGAGAGAGAGGAAATGGCAAGAAAACCCCGCGAAGTCCAAAAAAAAAACGAAGAGAGAGAGAGAAAAAAAAATGAAATAAAACCAACGGCTGGTGTCGTAAAAATCGAAGATTTTTATATCCCATAGCTGCTGCCTGGTTCCGTCTATCCTTGATCTACCTCGGAGTATAAGTACACATACTTTGCAATTTTGGTTAAAATATATAACAAGCCGAAATCTCGGTGACATAATTTTATATAGATATTTAAATTTAAAAACCCCCAGACTGTATAGGGATACGGAATTTATACCGTATATTTTCATCAATTTTTTAAACGCGAATATCGTGCCTGTGCAGCGACGAGCTCCATTTTCAATTTTATTTTTATTTTTTTTTTTCTCTCGATAATCGATAGTAGCTTATACATGGAATACGAAACAATATACCCGCAAAGCATCGCCGCATTGCCTTGAAGAAATATATAGAAAAAAAAAAAGAAAAAGAAAAAGGACATTTTTCGTAATCGTGCGATACACGCATCGATGATTCTTTCTCTTATTTTCACGACATTACGAACGAACGCACATACACAGACACACACGCGCGGGCACAGATTTTATTTTTACCTTATAGAATCGGAACCTGGATAAACAACACACTTTCAGAATAAAATCTTGATACACGTATACATCCATACATATATACGGTAAGTTTCAAGCTCGAGGGCGATGCTATAACGAAACACGTTTCTCACTGTTAGTCCCGACCTTCGACCTGCCTAAGAACCGGTTCGTGAATAGAATGGACAATGGCTGACCGATTGTTTCAGGATTTTATATCCCGTATAGCGTATACCCTAATCCGTATATATATCGTAAATATCTCTTGATTAATATATTCATACCCGAATAATACGATTCGAATCACGAATTATGAATGAAACACAGAAAATTCTTCGTACCCCTGCACACTCTACCGTCAAACGGTATTGTCATGTTTCATTCGATCCGCAAACGATACCGATAAAATTATTTATTCCGATCCGAAGTGTAAGCCTCGAGGCACGCGAGTCGGTGAACGTCGTTGACAGGCAAGGCTAGACTAAACGTACGTCTGTAAAGGTATAATAGAAAATAATGTCAGCATTGTAGTATAACTATTTCGGTGGGAGGTGAGTGGTCATCGGTTCGGACTATATGGCGTATTACGAAAGTTGCTGCCGTACATATAAATTCATGGTTGACAAATTTTTCGTCCAATTGCAGGGATTATAACGATTATGTTCTTTTCGATTTTTTTTTTTTTTTTTTTATTTTTGGAAATTTCTGATATGGACATGTTCGGCGGGTATAATTATTTTTATTTTATTTTTTTTCTCACCCCCTTTTCACCTTATACTTTTACACAACCCGCAACACTTTCTGGCGGTATAAACGGGTTTAAAAACTGGGCCGCAGAGCTGTCCAAATTAATTTTAGGCATACCAGTAGGTATATATTTTACGTATATAGGTATATAGGTACGAGTTTATTAAAAGACATTTATTTGTATCAAGCAACGTTCTCCGGGTTCTCTGGCTTCAGTTAGAGTTAATTAATTAGCTAATTAAAACAGTGGGTTGCTAGTTTTCTTCTTCAGAACCACTTTCCGGGATACTCGTTTCGCTTACTTATATATATATACTGACCCTGTTATTTTATTTTACTTTGCTCGTTTTTTTTTTTCATTCTTCTCATCTCTCCATTTTATAGAATGAAAATATGATTAACATATAACCTTTTACCTCTTTTTCGAAAAAAAAAAAACAAATGTAATAATCAGGAAACCGGTTGACCCGTGGGCCAACCCTAAAACTACCCGCTATGTGTCAAATACGTTGCAATAAATTGATGCTATTGTGTTTCTAATACATTAAAGAATGTTATAAGTATAGTTAGTTTTCCGTATACAAATTTTTTTCCGTCTGATTTTCAAGAGTCGAGTTTTTGTCAAATGTCAACGTTTCTAGGTCTTAGGGAGTTATATTTAATGTCAGAAAATATCGTTCAGTCTGTACGTTTAGGTGCGAAATTTTTAATAGTTTTCAAACAATTTGACAAAATCGGCATTGAGTGATTTGAAATCAACTCACATCTATCAAAAAACAGAAATTTTTATCGTGCAATATATTTTAAACTAATCGATCGATTCTGATGCATCTTGCGGCAATCGAAAGGGCTATCCAAGACTTAAATCTGATTAAGTTTTGAAACTAATCGCACAAACGGTTTAGGAGTTATGCGCTAAAAACATGAAATTTTTTAGCGTTCAATTTTTATTCTTTGCATAACTTTGAAACTACTCGACCGATCGACTCCAAAATCTAATCAGATCTAAGTCTTGATAAACCCTTTCGATCGCCGTAAAAACCATTCCAATCGGTCGATTCGTTCTAAAGATATCGTACGACAAAAATTTGTTGACACACACACACCCACACATACGGACGTGCATCCGAAAATGGTCAGAATAGCTTCCTAGGAACCCAAAACGTCGAGATCTGATCAAAACTCGATTTTCGAAAATCGGACCGAAACCAATAACTTCCCTTTTTTTTTTTGAAAATTTTCAATTTTCATAGCGGGAAGTTAAAAAACCTAATCAATTCTAATACGTACCTATATAATTCAATAATTACCATTATATTGTGTATTATATGAAATCGTATACCTTCAGTTTTACTTTCATCGTCATGTTTTTCCATCATTCTGTCCAATCACTAAATCACTAATTATTGTGTGTAATTACTTTTACACGTTTCAAGTTTTCCATAAAACTTATATTTCACTTATGCCAGACGTTCAGGTACTTAATATAGCGCCGTAGTGTTTTCTGGAACGAGTAACTGTAAATTTTGCTTAGCCAACTCCGAATTCACAGTAGATATACTACTGATAAGCCCACTGCTTCAGTCAATTCTATTATCGGCGAAAATGCCCGTCGTATCTTGTCTCGGACGGTTATCGACTATTCATTGAGCCTAACACTGATTACTCGCGCCTAGATATGCCGCGGATTAAGTGTTTAAGTGCGTTTTGAAAGAGTTATGAAATTTTATTACATAAGAATAGCGAAAGTCTAAGTATGTGAGTGAAAAAAGAATGAAAATGGGGTTGTCAATTTCTACCCTCCAAACTTCGACGATTCCAAATGTTGCCCATTTTTTCGTACGTGCAGTATCGAAAGATGCAACTATATACTCGTACCAATTTTTTTTTTTTTTTTTTTCGCGATTGGTTCGATCGTTTCGACGGAGCAAGATATTGAAGTTTCGAGGTTTTCGTTGACAAGAAATTTTCAAATTCATGGTAACTCGAAATGAAGAGTTTTGCCATCTTCCGTAAAGTCTTGAACTTTACGTGATTTTTCGTAGGATATCGTGTGAAATTTTTTACAAGATCGATGGTGGCCTGTAGAATTCTTCGGAAAGTAGCTTTTTGGTATTAATTTAAAAATAACACCCGATCCGGCGTTTGAAAAATTTTGAAAAAAATATTTTCAAATAGTATATTCAAATATTCAAATAGTAAATTCTGATTTAGACAACGAATCCGTTGTCTGAATCAGAAAAGAAAATACGTTTTCCAAACAGCGACGTGCGCAAAGTTCGATTTTGCGCACGGGTTCGCGAGCACTATCCATCGAACGTAAAGCAGGCAAAATATTCTACGTACCTCCAGGAAGAGCATCCATTTTGTCGAAATTATTTATCTCTTTTCACTCCTGAATAATCCACGTTCAAAGTTCTCGTGAATTCTAGAGCAAAACTAAGGCACACTATACCGTCGCCGTTGAAGGTCAACTTCGAACTGAAATATCTAAGGGACTATAAGGAATAGAAGATCGGGAGAAAGAGGACCTTACGCAGAAATTATTCCTCTACCAAACCCTCTGGTCGGTAAACCTGAATGCAAAAACTCGTTTTTCGATTTCTGGCCACGTGTTTGGCAAAATTGTCCTGCACTGTGCGTCGAGTTGAAGTACCGCATATATACATTTATATACATGAACTTACTTATCCGTGTATGGAAAAATATGAGAAAAGCTCGCAAAGCAATTACTTAATGTAATTTTTTTTTTTTCGTTTTTCGCGTTGGAATGTTCTTTGTCGTAAATTTGACCAACCGCTCGCAGGGTCTCTTCCGAGTCCTTTACCCCGAATTCCGAGAGTCGAATTCCGAATTCGAAATACCGTATATCCGATAATTGAAAGAACGTGTATGTGTAGGTGTAAGAGACGTACGAGAGACGGGGGATAGGAGGTCGTAGGTAGGTATATATAGGTGTTCTATTGGGATCCGATAAAAGAGAGAAAAAAGATAGCGAGATAGGGTGAGTATGGCGGGAATTCATTCAGTGGTTTACATTTTTAGATTACATCCGGTATTCGGTTGAAAAAGACCGTGAGGAACCGAGGAACTGGGAAGAAGAACTGCCTCTTGGCACTTGGAATCCGGTCCCGTGCACCATACGATGGACGCGTTATGCATTAAAGATCCGCAACCGCGTCGAAATACGTAAAACCAAAAGATATTCGAATTTACATTTGTTGTATGGTTTCACCTTTCATATACCTATATAAATACATATACATATGTATATGAAGAACGCTCCGCAGGCCTTCTAACGATAGAATTTCTGTCTGATTACAAAAAGTTATACGTCTTGGAAATAATTTTTTTCAAATCACTGTCGTGCTTTGAGAAAATGTTCCTTTGACTCAGTTTTTTTTTTTTTTTTTTTTTTTACGGCTGATCTCCTTTATTTTTAGACGTAATTCAAAATTATCTTAGTTTCTACGGACCTTATCTTGAACAGATTCAGCCTATCGAAGAAAAAGTAGCCGCAGAGAACAGGTCGCATCCTTTATGTAAAAACTTTTAAAAATTTGAATGGGAATATTCTGGAATAATTCAATGGCAAATACTCATCACGATATTTGAATTGCAGTACAGTTTCACTGATACTAATGGACAGGAAGCTGTTGATTATAATTAGATTGCCAAAAATCGAGCAAATTAACTTTTGCATTTATGTCTGTTACTACTCGGACCAATTCCGACCCGAGTCTGGATATTTGACATTTTGTGTGAAAGAGAACGAAAAAAAAAATAAAATAAAAACTGCGATCTCTTTGATGGAATTGTTAAATTTGAAACGAAGCCATCAGACTTTGGTGGTACAGAGCGAGGCCAATTTTTCTACTACAACACGTTTTGAGGCACTCATTTTATATACGAAGTATATCTCTAGAGTGCCTTATGAATTTGCCTTCCTAAAGACGATTTTTGTCTGTCCGGACTGGTCGACACTACTGCGCCAACCCAAATCTCTTGTCTTTTGGAGCATAACTCTCATTTCAATTGAGGATTATGCCCTTAGAAAAAAAACTTATGATTTTCTATCTAGTCTGATCGTTTACCTACAAAGATTCATCATTTTTTTCAGGCTTCTTGTCCGTCGAGACTGCCCGAGCCTACTGCACTGACCCAAAACTCTAGTCTTTTGGAGCATTACTCTAATTTCAGTTGGGGATTATGCCCCTGGCAAGAAAACTTAGGATCTCACATCCCTTATGATGGTTTACCTACAAAAATAAACTTGATACTTATGATACTGATAAATCGTGAGTGCCTGTTGAGTGCAGTTTCTCGGAACTGCTCATTCTGCCTTGTTAAGTATTTAATTGCATTTGTAATACAAAATTGATATGTAGGTATGTACATCAGAATTACGTACGCACACGTCCACCGAAGTTAATTATTGACTTGAAAAATATTCGTCACGAATCTTTACATCTCTCCTGATCGTTATACCGCAACAGAATACTTGTTGAATAGTCAGCTATCGTGATGAGATCTTGGGAATAATGAAAATCTCAGAAATCCTCATTCGCACCAGTTTACTGATTTTAAAACAAGATATATTTATATATACATAGGTATATACAGTTAACACGCGGTATAATACTTTACCTCCCTTCTCATTAAAAGGAATATTTTTTATTATTATGATTACTAATTTTTTTTTGCTTCTGTTTTCAATTTATTATTATTTTCTTTTTCCAAGTACAAAACCATGCTCGGAGGTATTTGCTCATCACGCAATTACTGGCACTGCAGTCACGCTCATTCCGTAACGAGAAATAACGAGACGGATCCCGAATACAATTATTACGAATAGTGATAATTTATGAGAAAAAAAAATAAAAAATTTTCACCCGCGTAACCAAGCATATGATGTAATATATCTGAAAAAAATTATTACGAGAATCGGTGCAATTTATTTGGGAGTAAAATATTTCGAATATGAAAGGAAAAAACAGAGAATTGAAAAAAAGCTCAGTCATGTCATGATACTTGATGAATATACGAGTGAAGTTATTGTATAATCACCCCGAAAATGAAAAGTCGAGTTTTCACCAGATCTCCACGTTTCAAGGTCAAGAGAATCACCTCCGACCAGTTTTTTTGTCCGACAATATCTCGAGAACGCATGATCGGATTTCAATGAATTTGGTATCAATCAACGCGTATTATCCGATCTTAGACCTGATTAAATTCTGGATTTGATCAGTCCAGTAGTTTTTGAGATATTCGAAGTACAAAATTTTGAAAAAAAATAATTTAATCGACGATATCTGGAGAAAGGTTCGACGGATTCGAATAAAAATTGGTATCTCAAGATTCTCTGGACCGTTGATCACGAATACAAGGACAGATTTTTCTTAACCCCTCTCATCTGAAAACTGCCTACCAATAATTATTTTATCAAATCTTCATACATGTGTTTTTTTGTTTCCTTGAAAGATTTGGGCGGAAAGTTTTAGGTCTGGCCCATCATGGTCTGCCGCTGATTTACCTGCATGTTTTTTTGTTTTGTTTTTTGTACAAAGATTATAGAGCTAAAATAGTGTGTATTTTATGGAAGTCCAAAGGTCGCGAGAGGTTGAATATATATAGCTGTGGCATTGATCGATCAGTTAATTGGAATGGTCAAGCATTGGATCCGGGGCAGTGAGACCGAGGGATTTTTGGCTGAACACGTAACGAATTGGCAATTAAGCGTGGTAAAGGAACGATTAATTAAGCCGGTATAGGTATACAGTCCGGTCCATATATATGAATGTACGTATATGTGATGTAAATACATACGTATATACCTGTACCGAGCGCGTACATAAAAAAAATGAAGCAAACACAAACTTCGGTAAACTTTTCGTATTCGGGATTGAAAAAACAAAAAACGAAAAACGGGAAAAATAAAACAGAACAAAAAAAAACAGAGAGAAAACAAAAATAAGTTCGGTGAGAATTTAACCCTGGGCACGGGGTAAAGTGGGTATAAATGAAGTGCGTGCGTACCGGAGCTTTTTTTTCCATTGTTTTATTATGATTATTATTTACTTTTGTTTTTGTTTTTTTTTTTTTTGTTCTAAAGAAGGAAACTTTGGTTAAATCTGTTGGAACGGAGAAAAATTTTTATCTCCGAAATTAAATAAAGTTTACATCACGTTGAGGGAAATTCACTACCTTTCCTTCAGAGCTAGTAGGTACGACGCACGCGGCGGCTCCTGATCCCCTCCTCTCTATCCGACGCGGTGCGGTGCGGGGGGGGGGGGGGGGCAAAAGCACTGTGCTTTCAACTCGGAACGGAACAATTTTAAGCGAATTCTTTGGCTTCGTCTCCCACAGAAGCCCCCCCCCCCCCCCCATCTCGTTTTCTCTCAGCCGTTCTGTCCATATTTTGCACAATTTTCTCTCCTGTGCCATTATATACCTAATTATTATAAGATACCTCTCGCTTTCATATACTTTTTTTTTTTTTCACAAATCGATCAGATTAACAATTTAGCAATTTTTTTGGTTTTTTACTCGATCACTCGTCGCGATCAATTTTATGAAAATGCCTCTGCACTTTGTTTTATAACAAATTGCGATGATGTTTTGCCGCGGTTCTTCTCTTCGACCATATCGTACCTATACCTTTGTATATGTATATGTATGTACATATGTATGTATATAGGATATATATGTATAGGTACTCGGGATCAGCAGAGTGTGGTAAGCCTGTTAGGAACGCCATTATATTTTATGTTTCTGTCAATAATTCATCCCCGTATAGTGAGCCAAGCCTCTTGCCCTTTTGGTCCGATATTATTGACTTCTTTGGAATTGATACACCCACCTGTGTACACCCACGCGTGTATTATATATTTCTGTATGTACACGCATGCGTCTATCCATGTATATATGTATGCGTAGGTACGGTTGATGACAGATACACTCAGGCACATTCAGAAAATATTCTTTCGATCATTTTTTTTTTTTTTTAAGCTCCGAAGCGATCAAAGAATCGAAAAATATTGCACGTCATTTTCGTATTAACGGTTATTCACGTCATCATTCGATCTTCCACTTTTCAAATCCGTTCACACGTGTCAGAATATTTTACTGTTTGAAGAAACTGATCGCATTATACCCATACCTTCCAACAACTGAATCAATGAAAGCAGAAAATGGTCATTAAAAATGCCCCACAAAATCTTCACGAAGAACGATATTTTTCCAAAATATATATACGAAGTTTCTAAAACGAACAAAAAAAAAAGAGAAAAAAAAAATTGAAAAAAATGATAATGAAAAGATATTTTTTTTAGTACGTATAACAGACTTTGTTTCCAGTTCGGGTCACCTCTTCCGGGTGAGGCATTTCACCCTTACACATTGGACCGTGTAATCCGTAGGGGAAGTCCGGGCAAAGCGGATAAGTCAATTTCAAAGACGGATATTTCTACGACTTATAACAGATATTTTCCCTTTTTTTTTTTTTGGTACAACTGAATAGAAATTAAAGTTTGATTCAATATGTCAAAGTACTTAGCTAACTTTTAACAAGCGTTTTTCTAGTTGGTATATTCTGACGACGGATGACGGAATCGTCATGTTGATATATCCCTTAAAATAATCTGCAAACACCGAATTATAAGCCACGCATTCATTTTACCCAGCCTCTCCTGAACCCTCGGGATAGATCCACAAAAAATTGTCTCGATCCATTTTCTTCTACGTTGGCAAAAAATTAAATCGTTATGAAGAGTTCACAGTGAGAAATATCCTCGCGCGGACTATAAAAGCAGGAATCGATCGTACCTGTATCGTGTGCTACCAAACAGCTCTATGATCGAGAAAAGTTTCCCGGTTCATGCCACGGAGGCTGATCTTTTGGTATAAACCAGCGCATCGGGAAAACTTTAGAACAGCTATTCCGAAGGGGATAAGTAGGTCTCTCTTCTCACTATCGCCGACACGCTATTCACGAACGAAAAGTACCGATCGATTTGTATTCATCTTCATTGAGTTATCACCTGTATACTCCATGACTGTACCTCTTCTTCGGTGGAGAGATCTGATAGTAGCTAGTCGCGGAGTAGCTACCCCTTCACATTCTGCACTTTGTTCGACTATTGAAGGAGTTTCGTGCAATAAGGGCACGGCATTTATCAGATATGCCCTCGCTGCAATAATCCAAAGTATACGATAAAAAAGAACACAAGACACCGTGACTCGAGTCCCAGATTGCTCATCATGCAGCATTGCATTTCATCGCAGATCTAACGGAATGGACTTCGAAGATTGATCTTGAGGGAGTAGGTATGAGAAGATCAAAGAGAAACCCCTTCGCTCCGATTCTTTGATGTTAAAAAGTGGCTTTTTGGAATGAGAATCCATAGATTAGGACATGCTTGTTCATAATTTTGATTGCGAATGTAAAGATTTTCTCCACATACAACGAAGTACGTATTGTTCGTACATACTCAGGAATCAGAGTTCAGAAAAAGAATGATCATGCATAGATGAACAAGCGAGGCTCAAAGGTAAAAGAAAGAAAGATCAGAGTGCCAATAAGACTGAGATTACCTGGAACGGGAATAACCTCTTCCGGTGCCTAATGAAAGGACGACTGCAGAGCGTCGTCGGGACGCTCGGCGTTTCGCGTAGTTTTAAATAAAACGGAGCGACCGTCACGCGCCTTATAACAAAAAGGTCCGGAATGCAAAGATCTCTCTATAGGTCTCCCGTAGGCATTTCGGGACAAAATTAGAGAGAATGAGGACACGGTAGTAGTACAGGGAAGCTGGATGGAAGGGGAGAAAACCGAGTAGTAAGAGCGCGAGTCAGTTTGGCAGAGAGGAAACGCGAGGGAGAATGTGTGAGGGCTGTGAGGGCAAGGAAGGCCTAGAGAGGGCGTCGGGGAAATGCGCGGTATCAGGACTCAACAGACCCTAGGGCCACCGGCATCTTAATAGCCCAGTGGTTCTTCACTTCCGGGAAATATAAAAACTGGGTCAGATCAGGGTGAGCTGGCTATGAGAATACACCGATGAGAGCAATTTTTTTTATTTTTTTTTTCCGTTTTTTCTTTTACATACCGATCGTAAAACCAAATATTTAAAAGAGTACCCAAAATGTGGAAAAAAAAAAAAAATAAACCAAAAAAATTTCACACCATACTCCGGTCCCATATAAAATTATAAGTGCTATCTGCAGTTTACCCTGGTCTATAGGTATCCCTGTTTCGTTTCCACGATGCTTTTTGATCCAGCGACTGTTTTTAACTTCCCGTTATGAAAATTGAAAATTTTCAAAAAAAAGGAAAGTTATTGGTTTCGGTCCGATTTTCGAAAATCGAATTTTCATAGACGTTTTGGGTTCCCAGGAAGCTATTCTGACTATTTTTGATGGACGTTCGTATGTCTGTGTGTGTGTAAACAAATTTTTATCGTACGATGTCTTTAGAACGAATCGACTGATTGGAATGGTTCTTGCAGCGATCGAAAGAGTTTATCAAGACTTAGATCTGATTAGATTTTGGAGTCGATCGGTAAAGTAGTTTCAAAGTTATTTGAAAAATTAAAATTAAAAACAAAATATTTTTCATGTTTTTTGCGCATAACTCCTAAACCGTTCGTGCGATTAGTCTCAAAACTTAATCAGATTTAGGTCTTGGATGGCCCTTTCAATTCCCGCAAAATTTATCAAAATCGACCGATTAGTTTAAAAGATATTGCACGACAACTATATTTATAACCTTCTTCAATGTATTATAAACACAATAGTATCAATTTATTGTAACGTATTTGACAGATAGCGGGATGTTTTAGGGTTGGCCCACAGGTCAACCGTTTTCCTGATTTTTTTTTCAAGATAAATGAAAATTGCAAAACCGACGGGTGTTTTCTGATGGGATATCTCGTTGTTCTGTGCAAATAAACTTAGAACCCTCGTTCGACGGATTCCCTAAATTGAAATCATGTATGATGTATGAAACGTATTTAATTAGCTTTGTAGCTTTTCGAGAAACGCGAGTATAAATGTTTTGAAAGGAAAAGGAAAATAAATAAATAAAAAAAAAAAAGAAAAACACAAAGAATCAAAGGCAATTTCGATGTGCCAAAAAGTAGTCTGTCGGGTTTTGACGTTGTTTTGATCAAATTTTATAATACGGAGTTTTATTCTGCGGTTTCACACAGTTGAGTTGATTAAAATCGTTGAGTTAATAAAAGTTAGCCCCCACGTCGCGTCGATGCGGCCTCGGCACGGCGGTAAGCGAAACGGTCTCCGGTATAATTCCGTCCTTATAATCCATTGGGATGAGAGAAAATAGGTTGAGCAATTGGCATAGTAGCTCTCGAGTTTGGCGTCGTCGTCCCATATCTACGTATTGTAACGGTTCAGGCTGGCTGGTTAATACAAAAAAAATTCAAGCTCAATCACACGACAATAGGTCGAGGGATTAAGCTAATCCCCTAGCTACGTTAGACGCGAAAATGGAGGGGATAAACGCAATATAAGGAATCGTCTGCCAGCAGCGGCAGCGATTCACGGTATAGCACCTGATCGACTCATTCGCAATTTAATTTCTCTTGGAGCGATTCACGGTATAGCACCTGATCGACTCATTCGCAATTTAATTTCTCTTGGAGCGATTCACGGTAAAGCACCTGATCGACTCACTTGCTGTCTAATTTATCTAACATAACTTCACTTGTCTAAAGGTATTGAAGCGTCAGAGTCAGTACCTACATAAATTCATTTATTCGAGTCAGAAGATATAGAGTCACATTTAATTAGAAACGCAATGGAATAGTAACGAGATAGAATCAAAGACTAGACAAATTATAGCAATTTGATCATAGAAAAGAAAAAGCATATAATTTAAAAGCAAAGCGCTTTAAACTTATTTCAAAGATATCAATTAGTATTGTGTCGCTCGAACATACTGAACAGAAAACGCTAAGATAGCTAATACTCAATAACACAAAGGTTTAAAGGCCAACATAGAATAAGAATAGATTTAAGGATCACTGTCAACACTTGATTTATTTTCTTTATTTTGTAACTTTCTGGTAAATTCGTATTATTAAATCAGATA
The DNA here is from genome assembly GCA_949628255.1 of Macrophya alboannulata. Taxonomy (NCBI): domain Eukaryota; kingdom Metazoa; phylum Arthropoda; class Insecta; order Hymenoptera; family Tenthredinidae; genus Macrophya; species Macrophya alboannulata. The sequence goes on along the minus strand of OX451212.1, from coordinate 9,209,509 downwards.
ATCTAAGATTAACCCAGATTCTGTTCATTTGAGATTTCGTCTGACCTAATTAACTGCCAACAAGCCAATTATTAGGGAACAGATTAGGGAGCGCATTGCATAGTGCGGACGGCATTGGTTTACCCGTGTCCGAGGGCCAAGCTGCAATCCCGAATCTGGCAGACAGTCTTGGAATCATCGCATTCCCGGATCTGAGGTAGCGATTCAAAAAGATAGGGATAACAGGCACGACAGGCTTGGTTCGCCCGGCTCTGTGGAGGGAAGGCGGCCTTGGGAAGTTTACCCCGGGTCCGTAGTCTAGAGACGGCATTGGTTTTTCCCGTGTCCGTATAGCAGCTAATAAAACTCACAACACGCTAGGTGGCTTTGAATGGCAGACCCATTATTTCCCCACAAACAAACATTCTTAAAAGAGGAGTCCCAAAATCACTAATATTCAAAATCACTAACTAAAAGCAATTATTAGACAAAGAACTCACGCGGACGTCGGCATTGGCTAATTCCTTAACCCGCCAATACCGCGGCACGTTACAATTGGCGCCCAACGTGGGGCTCCTCAAAAAAGGAATTTTTTTGGAAATAAAAAAGTTCATTAAAATCATTAGAATCTTTAAATTCAGTAAATTCGTTCATTCAATAGCTTCGGAAAAATAAAGTCAAATTCTAGATTATAAATAGACTGACAAAGACTTGTATGCCAGGTTTGGGATTGTTGTTTGTTTACGGTCAGACGAAATGTCAGATGAGGAATCTCGTAGAGTAAACAAAACCAAAAGTTCCAGTGTCGTCAATTTAAGTCATCGTGAATTAGATTCAGGTTTTTCGGATACAAGCTTTGTTACTTCCTTGCAATCAACCACGATGAATCCAAACAGTAGCCATACGGATAATCCAGATCCAATTTCCAGATTAATTGAATCCATTGAACGTCTAGAAAGAAAAATGGATAATAAGTTCGAGCAAATGGAACAAACCATGTTAAGATCGCAGGCAGATAGCATAGAAGCACAAACAAAGTTTGAGTCTAAAATAAATAAAAAGCTAGAAGAAAATAACGAAACAAGTCAGGCAAAAATAAACAAAATCGGTACGGATTTAAAAATTGTATCAGACAAATTAAATTACGAAGTTTCAGACTGTAAAAATAAAATCGAGACATGCGAAAATATTTTACGTAGCGAACAAGTAGGAACCTACGAGGTTTTAAAAAGTAAAATTGTTGAAAACCAGAAAGCAAGTCAGGATATGTTTACCGAGTTAAATCATAAACATGATAGTCTGAAAATAGGTTTAGAGTCTGACATAAGAAGAATACGACAACAAAGAGGTGGTCAAACTGCTGTGTTTGACAACACTAGTTTAATAACAAAACAATTAAAATTACCGACATACTCAGGAAAGGCTTGGGAAAAACCAGTCAATTTTATTAGGGAATTAGAAGAATATTTCAGTTTTCTAAATGTAGGTGATGACATTGGACTGAGGTTGATAGGTCAAAGCTTAACAAACGACGCAAAGGATTGGTGGATAGCGCGACGCGAGGTAATTCATTCATGGGAAGAATTTAAAAAACGATTTTTATCGAGGTACTGGGGCGAGGAAACGCAACGAGATGTACATCGGGATTTAGAGTTTGGATATTACCTACCTGACACTAAGGTAGGATGGTCTGAATATGCCAGTAGAAAATTTGCGGCTGCATGCGGGCTAAATCCAGCGTTACCAGAAGCGGAGATTATCAGTAATCTGATCCGTCACTTCGATGAATCGGTAGTAGAGGCTGCGAAAAGTAGATGCATCCGAGACATAGACAATTTGTTGACCTTTCTTGACCAAATGCAATCAGGGGGCAGGTCGAATGCACCAAAACACTCGCACACAACACATAATCCAAATCGGTTTGTAAATCACACACGATACGCCGACGAAAAACAAAAACAAAACTCTTGGCGTAGTAGTCCGAGTCAACACACTGGCAATACTAAACCGAGCATGTCGCGAGATGAAAACAATGGGAACGATTCCCATGAGAGTAGAATAAAGGCTAATTCTCAAGAATTAAACAGACGTACAAATTGGACAACTACTAAACAAATAAACGCGATCACCGAAGAGATTTGTGAGACCGATAAAGCAGAAACGGGTGAGCCTAATTCGGAAAACCCGACTGCGCTGTGTTAGGCGTGCCGCATGAAAATACGGCACAGCGCACATTTGAATTAAACGCGGCAGAAATTGAGCAGGAAATTCAAAAATCAAATCCGTTTGAAAACCCCACAGATTACCTAATAAAAGAAAAAAGTGGTAACGAACACCATCCAAGCCTAAGGACAACCGACATCAAGGTCCATCAACACGAAGACTTACTGCATCCGAAGAAAAAATCAGATGACCTGAAGTTTCGATTGATGGAAGGGGGCAATGTAACGGTTCAGGCTGGCTGGTTAATACAAAAAAAATTCAAGCTCAATCACACGACAATAGGTCGAGGGATTAAGCTAATCCCCTAGCTACGTTAGACGCGAAAATGGAGGGGATAAACGCAATATAAGGAATCGTCTGCCAGCAGCGGCAGCGATTCACGGTATAGCACCTGATCGACTCATTCGCAATTTAATTTCTCTTGGAGCGATTCACGGTATAGCACCTGATCGACTCATTCGCAATTTAATTTCTCTTGGAGCGATTCACGGTAAAGCACCTGATCGACTCACTTGCTGTCTAATTTATCTAACATAACTTCACTTGTCTAAAGGTATTGAAGCGTCAGAGTCAGTACCTACATAAATTCATTTATTCGAGTCAGAAGATATAGAGTCACATTTAATTAGAAACGCAATGGAATAGTAACGAGATAGAATCAAAGACTAGACAAATTATAGCAATTTGATCATAGAAAAGAAAAAGCATATAATTTAAAAGCAAAGCGCTTTAAACTTATTTCAAAGATATCAATTAGTATTGTGTCGCTCGAACATACTGAACAGAAAACGCTAAGATAGCTAATACTCAATAACACAAAGGTTTAAAGGCCAACATAGAATAAGAATAGATTTAAGGATCACTGTCAACACTTGATTTATTTTCTTTATTTTGTAACTTTCTGGTAAATTCGTATTATTAAATCAGATAATCTAAGATTAACCCAGATTCTGTTCATTTGAGATTTCGTCTGACCTAATTAACTGCCAACAAGCCAATTATTAGGGAACAGATTAGGGAGCGCATTGCATAGTGCGGACGGCATTGGTTTACCCGTGTCCGAGGGCCAAGCTGCAATCCCGAATCTGGCAGACAGTCTTGGAATCATCGCATTCCCGGATCTGAGGTAGCGATTCAAAAAGATAGGGATAACAGGCACGACAGGCTTGGTTCGCCCGGCTCTGTGGAGGGAAGGCGGCCTTGGGAAGTTTACCCCGGGTCCGTAGTCTAGAGACGGCATTGGTTTTTCCCGTGTCCGTATAGCAGCTAATAAAACTCACAACACGCTAGGTGGCTTTGAATGGCAGACCCATTATTTCCCCACAAACAAACATTCTTAAAAGAGGAGTCCCAAAATCACTAATATTCAAAATCACTAACTAAAAGCAATTATTAGACAAAGAACTCACGCGGACGTCGGCATTGGCTAATTCCTTAACCCGCCAATACCGCGGCACGTTACAGTATATACCGTAAAATTCCCGGTAAAAGATATATCCGTATAAGATTTGCATATCGCGAAGTGTGGGCCTGTGACTTTTTCGCCAAGTGATTCCAGGGGATAAGGAAACTGAAAGGCGCGAGATTCAGGGGTGGGTTGGTTGGAGCTGTCACTTACCCGTCTCGACAATTCTTGCAGGACCCGCTTCTGGAAATGAGATACGCTTCGAACTTCGGTGGAAAACTCTGACAAGCGTTTGAAACGCGTTGCCTTTTAGATATAGGGTATACCAACCACCCAGAACCAGAACCAGAACCGTCTACCTACTGCAGGGCCAGGAGAGATATATACGGGAAAAGTTTTTAGCAGGTACTCAGATGTTTTGAGTCTTCTTTCGACACCTGTATACCTATATCATTCTCGAAAGGCTGAAGGTATATAGCTGACTGCTGACGTACAACAGTATCGTGATAATAATAATTATAATATCATACAAGTGAGTCAGAGAAACGTTTTTTGGAATTTTTATTTTTATTTCTATTTTTTTTTCTATCCCGTTATTGTTTCTCTTTGTTTTTTTTTGTTTTTTTTCAATCTTTTCAGTTAATGTGAAAGCACTTGTGGTTGACCAAAGCGAGCACTTTATTGTGCAATTCTGCACGTATAATATATGTTATAGGTATGTATGTACATGTATATACATACGTAGGTATTTATCTACGATAAAATGCTTTTATCCTAAAAGCAGAGGTAATATTTTATTTTACTTTTTTTTTTCCACTAAATAAATGGGACGGGTAAGCGAAATACAACGCTTTTGAAAATTTTTCGAAAACTCACTTTGATATTGAATGGATTAAAAATGGAAATGAAATAAAAAAAAAAAAAAAAAAAATTGAAAAACAAAAAAAATTAATACCGCGAACAATCTGTTACGTCAAAAAGATTTCCGCTCGATGGAAAATTCCAAAAATTATAGTAAAAACTTCGGTTTTTTATAGTTATTCATTTATTTTTATTTTAAATGTTAAAAGTCTATGAGAATCATTTGGAAATCGTGTTTTTTTGGTAGTTGCCTGCTGAATATAGCGAACGGAATTGTGAAAGAGTAAACATCTACATGGATTTTCTGTAAAAATTACACAGCCGGATCGTTTTTCGCGGTGGAAAATTGAATATGCCACTATATTCGTGCGATCGATAGCGGTCAAAAAGGCGGACTGATAAAGAAGAAAAATAAAATAAAAAAATTGACAAACAACGATGTGGCAATAAGTTTAGATATCTGTCGATTTATTTATTTTTTTTAAAATAAAAATCGTGCAAATTTTTACAAGAGTAGAGTAAAAAAAGAATAAAAATTCCACTTATTGAGACTGGAATCAATAATGGAACGATTATCGATCTTGGTAGATGAATTTTGACTACAAAACGAAATTACGAGAAATCAAACTGCTTTATATTGTTGAATCGCTGCAGTAGTTTGAATCTGATAACAATCGCTGAAGAGATAATTTATGGATGTAGTTTGGGAAAATGCAGATTTCGTGAGCTCGTGATTTGAAAATATAAACGAAAGACATATTCGTTTTTTGAGACGTTGGTATATACAGAGGCTGGATGAAAGGCACGTAGCTTTTTTACGCCGCGTTTATCTAAAAATATCAACAGCGCCTGGAGCATATAGGTAAGTTGAAGTAAAGCTCGAGTTTCATTTTTATAACAAACAAAAAAAAAACAAAAACAAAATTGAAGAAAAAAAGTCAAAACGAAAACGAATGAAGTGAAAGAGAAACAAAAAGAATCTATTCCGTTGCTCCGTATGTCAATGCCAAACATGGCCATATAACTGCGCAAAAAAGAAACACGTCTACACACGGCGAGTCTTATATTAAAGGTCCAAAATGGACGTGCAGGTTTAGCTTTACGAAAATACAGTTTTTTGGCTAATTGATCGAGTGGAGTCTGAAAAACCAAACGTAATTTTACCACTGTGCATGCCCCAGTACTGTGGATCCAACTTTTCTGCGAACCCACGTTTGATTCTCCCAAAAAATCATGTTTTTTTAGCAACCGAGTCCGGACCTGCGATGAGACTCACCCTGTATAAGCGGGCAAAAACAACGTTGAAATAATACGATGATTCACAATATTGATACGTAATATTGCTTGTTGTTTGAAATACAATTGAAAACCCCCAAAAAACGAAGATAAAAACAGATATAGAGAAAAAAAATTCAATCAGTTGGGAAATTTTTTTTTTTTGTTTTTTTCCCCCGGCACATCTTCTCCGAGATATTTGTGTGTGGGCATTTATAATTCCGTGAGGTTACGATGTTATAACCAGTCTTATACACGCGCTCCGGAGTTCAATAATGCGTTGGCGGCTTATAGACTAGAGAAAAGGTTTGATTTGGCCAGGATACTGCGGGGAAATGAAAAAAGAAAAGGAAAAAAGGGTGAGGGGAGTGAAGGGGCGAAGAGAGGAGAGGAGAGGAGAGAAGAGGATGAGCAGGAATTGGTTGGAAACGATACGATGAGGGTATATGACGAAGGGGAAACTAGCCGGTTGGATGGGAAGCAGCAGTGCTGAGGGTGTAACAAACCTGGAGAACCTTAATAGAGAACTTTATTGGCTTCACCGTTATTTGACAAGTTTTTATAACCAATTCCACCTCCGAACCTTACAACGGTGCTGTTCGCGTCTCCGCACCGTCAAAAGTTTCAAAAGTAAGGAAAACACTCGTCAAATTCCGAGTTTAGAACGACTCAAGCTCCATCTGGATCAGGGATGTTAAGAGATGATTGCTGCCAGGGAAGAAGAAGGTAGAATATTTTTCATCCAACCTCGGTAGTTATACATCAAAATCTCTCCGATAGACCTGTGAAACCTTTGAATTTCGAAACAAATTACGTTAGATTTCTCTCATCAAACTTGCTCACCTCCAGGGAATGCCCATCCCGGTGTGCTTAATTTTCTTTGGTAAAGAAGGTCTTGTGATTCATTGTAGATTGAATTTTGTAAAGTTAAACCATGATTACGCAATTTGGGATTATGTTTCAATTTATTTTACAATCTGCACCTCCGAGCTATACATAGTCTAGGTATACATGTATACGTACCTATAGGTCTCAAAAATATGTGCTTTTCATTTATTCTTTATTATCCCCTTTTCTTCCACAAGCCGAAATAACGAACCTTTGTCGCAGTAGGCTGGTTTACCGCAGGGTAATTAATTACTTTAGCTTTGATCATCACGCGCCAATGAGGTTTTTCTGTTCAAGGTAAATTGGGCTTCTCTTGTGAGCTGATTATCCGACGCACACACAAAGTATGTATTTTCACTTTACCAGCCGTGCACGTGTATAGCCACGGGTTCTACTCTATAGCCGGAGATCAAATCTAGCATGAAAAGGTAATACCAGCTGAAATAATTGGCTAATCTGAAACTCGTGATGAAATGTTGAATTGAAAAGAGGCAGTGATTACGATTAGACACTGCGGGACAACCGCCCTCACCACCCTCGAGTAGAACCTAGTTCTGTCAAATTTTTCGCCAACCATGGTTCTCGGGATGATACTCTACACCGAGCTCATCTCTGACAATAGTCATTCTTTGTCTCGCCCGTTTCGACCCCTTTCTGGGCCTCCCCTATCCCGGCAAAACTGTTCAACAACGAGATTGAGAGAGCGAATGTTTGAAGGACGAGGTAAACCGTTTTTATATACCTCTTCGTCAAAACTCCGGGAGCCGTAATTCGAAGAACTGTACTTTCATCCGGGTGTAGAATTCCCGAAATACCAGTCATCGATTTACTCTTCAGCTAGGTATGACGACAGCGTGGCGTGGCGTGCCGTAGCGGAGGCACATCTCTCTACTGTGTGTAGGTTCCGAGTACACGATTCTACGACAACCGCACCACCAAGATATCGTCGAGAGGGTTAAATTTGTCATAAATATTCATGAAGACTGGTTTAAACGAAGCATTTGCATCCGTTCAATTATTGACAATCGTTCCCTGTTACCTCGAGGTCGGCCAATTTTCAACGATGTATACACTATTAGCTAGCACGAAGCCTATACATAATTGAGAGGAATTCCTTGATCAAAGTTAAAACTCATGTTTGAATATCCGAGAATAAGATGTGTGAAAAGTTGAGCACCACACGTCTGCACTACACGGTCCCATAAATGGTAACTGCTAAAATGGGTGGAGGGAAAAAAAGTAGAGAATGGCAGGTCGACCTGGGCTAGACAAGGATCGAGGTCGCAGTTGAATCCCTTTCGGGATAACTAAGTCTTCCTAGGGGCGACACTGTATCTTTCTAGTCTCCACCTTCACCGAGTTTCTCACTTTTCCTCGTCTACCCTCGAGTCACTCCGCTCCGCGTGGAAAACCCCTTAAGGCTGGCTCCCTCGGAAAAGCGCGTTTCTTCATAAATAATCGCGATTCACGCCTGCAGCCCCAGGGCCACTAGGCGCGAAGGATAAGGCTAAGGCGCGTCAGTGTGTGCTGCCTGGCAAATGTTCTTTTTCCCGGCACCCGCGTGTCCTCAGGGACCAGTGCTGCGAAGGAGGGGTTTTAGCGGTGGGGAAAAGTTGTTTGAAGAAATTGGGCAGCAGCAGCACCGCCAGCTCCACCACCAGAACCAGCACCACCGAGAATATGAATTCGCCGGTAATTCGCCGGCCGGCAAGAAGATTAAATTATACGCGACCCTGCAGAGAAGGAAAACTGAGGTTCAACCGAACCAACACATGCAAATAAAATAACGGCTTACATGGCATGTAGGTACTATCCAGCATACGGTGCGTGTACAAATCATAAGAATGTCCGTCTGTATTCATTTTCACGCGACCTCGCCGACTCACCACAGAAAATTTTACATATACCGGTGCCCACGATACCGCTGCGACGTCATAAACTGCACTACGAACACCGTGACATATGATCATGGTAATAGAGGAGAAATAATCGTCGCTCGTTGATGGAATGGAGCTGGCTCTTAGCTGATTACAAGCGCCATGCGTTGTTGATCAAATGTAAAAGTGGGATAGATACCTACGTCGAACCGAACATTAGGCACAACAGACCCTTCAATTGAACATCCGGCTTTCCCCCCCTTCGTCATCAAGGAAGTAACGAGGGATAGGATAGAAAAGCGGATGGATACGTTGTCTCCGTATTCAATATGCCATGGTAGGTATATATACCTACATCGTGCATTATAGTCTCATGGGTGAAACTGCAGCAGAAAAACTTTTGGCCGGATGTCAAACCGACCGCAATTAGGGCAGGTGAAACTATATATGTATATCCTATGTACACATTATACGCATAGAGAAACTGAGGACTACTTTCCATGTATTTTCGCACAGGGTAAACCAGACTCACATATACAGTCACAGTATACATATACCTATATACCTATATCGCACAAGGACGGATCGACCGGGTCTTTTCAGAGGCCCTAGGGTACTGCTGGACGTTCTGAAATTTCACGCCATCCAGAAAACGACACGATCTCATGAAGGTCCTGAGGTAATAACAACGGAGGTATACAGTCCTGCAGATAGAAGTATATTCGAAGGTGTGATTGATTAGTAATATTATACCCTGAATTCGGTGAAAGGCGAGTGTCACTCTTTTCAACTTGTGATATATTTTTCCAAGTAGTAAATTCTTTCCGTTCGTCACGATCACGGAGCTCGATTAGACCTTCGGTGCGGTAGGACAAGTTAATTGTCTAATTTAGTTTCCACCGTTGCGTCATTTGGGTGAATGTTTTTAATTAAACCTCACACTAGAAGTGGTGGCACTTGCGAAACAGCTCTCGAGTTATGGCTGAGTCGTAATTTCACTAAGCATATGTGTACATGAATGTATTATACCTACACACAAGGTCGAAAGACGAAAAGCACAAGACGATGTAGCACCACCAGCTCCGGATGACACCTGAGTTCACGCGGTCTTGGCCACAAACGCATAACGTTATCCGGAATGCTCAGACTTTTTGTAAATCGAGAGATTAACTTCATGCTGTGCAACAGTGTAAAGCATATCGAGTTCACTTCAACCAGTTGCATGACTTATTATTGTGCCAAGGAACGTGCAACTGATCCAAATAATATCCATTTTCCATGGATTCGCGGTTCGGCATGATAAATCAGCTCAAAAGCACGTGATACTGGGTACAATTTTTTTCCGAACATCACCAGCTCTCACGTCCGTGAAAAAAATAAATAAAAAGTATCTTTGCTCATGCAGTGGACTCAGGCTCAGGCTCGCATGATCATGATCACGATCAGCCCTACCATGGACGGTATCCTTTATGGGGGCTTCTTCAAAGCGATTTATGTACATTATATGCATGTCCCATGTGCGTCTATACATATGCATAATGTATCTAGTACATACATACAACATGCACGCTTCAATGACTGTTAACTATGTTGGTAACATACACCAGACAAAAAGCTGGGTTCGACGCTGTACATCAGCTTTGTAGAAATCGCAATTATACTCACGTCGTTGATGTTATATCATCAATCGGAGACCAAACATTGAAATGGAATCTGAAACACGTGTTTTAAGGGTCTTGACACCATTAAAGTGCGTGTTTCAGCCACCAGTAACCGATTTCATACCGTTTTTTGATAAGTTTGGCGAATTCAGCCAATTTTGAACTTTTTCGAAAATTCTTCGCCTTGGTTTATTATCAGTCTATTCAAGTTTAGTATTTGAAGAATGTTCCTGGGTGGGCTTAGCGATCTTCCAAGGCCTAAGCCCCGTTTAAGCACATGTTCTAGTAGGCAGTTTTAGCTAACAGTATACATTTCGGTATCATTTTTCAGTGGTTTTAACCGTGCTTTGGGTTCGTAATTCCACTTGAGCTCGTTTTAAATGCGTATTAACTACACGCAGAAGAAACTATACACCAATCTCAATATACCGTGATCAAATAAACTGACCATAATTTATCTCGGTCGAGTGGATGACGCATCAGTATGTGCACACCCCACGACGTTTTGATTCAAGAGTCAAAATATTTGACCATCGAACCCAAAATACTAAAACCATTAGGCGGATTCATACACTGTATATAAAAACGGGGATACACAATGTGATGATTTTAAAAAAGAATAATGGTCATTGTGAAAGAGAGTCTGATCTTCGAAGTTACACAACTTTCCAGATACGATGAACGTACGATGAAGTTGCTGCAAGATCTCGATCATGAATTACTTCAACGACCATGAGACGCCTGAACAAGTTTCACACGAGTGTTCAACCCATTATCTGTACAATGCACCACACATATGCTTGACGATGGTAACATACAACGCAACGTATTGTATTAAAATAGTGCGTTACTGTTTAGCCCAAAGATAATAATAACAGAGGACATTGTCCAGTTTGAGGCTGTGATTCATTATAATGGACACTGGTGCAGTCTGTATGTGCAGGTTGCATGTAGTACAGTATGGACTGAATACGTGGAATAATAAACGAGTACAGCGTTACGGCGATGTAGCATTAATCAAGAATTAGTGTTTCTTTTTTTATCAGAATTATGAATTTTTATCAACGTAATTTTTAACCGTAATAATTATTCGCCGGTTGATTCCTTTAGCCGAAGAATAAATGAGGCCAAAAGTTTAGGCGTAATGAGAACGAGCTTGTGTGCGTTTAAAAGTCGATCTGGTTCTTCTTCATGGTAGTTCCTAATACTCAATTAGAATAAAGTCCTGATTCCCTCTAAATTTGAGTTGGAAATTGTATTAGTCAAATCAGGTAAAGAGGAACCCCCGCCAACCCCGCCGCGCCACCCGCCTTTCTATTAAGGCCGAAGTTCTTCGAACCCCGTAAAAAAGAAGCCCTCGCTTCCTGACTCAACAATCATAAGAGTAAAAGACTTATTATACCTCGAAGACGTTAATATAATGGATAGCGGTTCAGAATATAATATGACGAATGTCTGCGCGAGTCGAATTTTAGGGGAAAGAGAAGGTCTGAATGCCGGACTCGCTTTGCCGGAAAGAAGTAATTTATGTAGCGAACAAAAAAAGAGACGAGGAAAGGGAAGAAAGAAAATACAGATGTGTCTTTTTTGCTGCGAGTTTTGTGCAGGCGGGCCTTCAACGAATCGGGACATAAATCTTGAAATTCAGACGTTATATTGATGGTCTGATATAGTCCATGGAAATAACCTTATTCCAAACTCTCATAGAGTCTCTGTAGCTAAATGTCATGATCTACTTTCTTCATACATATACGTACATATATCGTACAGCGGTCGTTAATACTTTCTACAATGCTCTCTGTACACCTACACAAACTTATTATTGCACTACAGGCAAAATTAGTTCCATACCATACAACCGTCCTCGAACAAAGCCAATCAGATTTCGTACTCGCAACACGTGTTGCAACGAGCATCAGTACTAGCAGTCTCACGTTCTGAGTAGGTACTGCATTAAAATACGTGCTACCCATTGCATTATATGTTAGAAATTTCATATGTTGAGGACGGAAGATCTAGTTGAGTTTTTATTAAAAATGGCCAGCGAATTTGATATTAAAAAAAATTACTCATATCTAGATGAATGAGTCTTCTGATCATGATATTTTTAAACCTGTAGGTTCTTCTCACAGTTTTCCCAGTCTTTTTAACTTCTTATCAACTTCGGTCAATGAAATTTTAAACAATTTTTGCACAAGAGTCCTGATTCTTGAAATCAAAGAACGTTTGCCTTGAATTGAATTGACAACTGGTGAAATGTGGATCATTTTCAAGATTCTTTTGACTACACGATCCTCAATTAGTATATCGAGAGGATATTATCTATACTTTTGATTTTCGTGTACCTTCTTCGATATATATCCGAAGACAAACAGGTATCGGAAAATACTGGCGAGATTGTTTCTTCTTTTTTTTTTCTTTTTCATTTCAAAATTATTCAATGATCTACAAGTTTACACAGTCTTATTCGATAAAGATTTCAACCTTGTGAAATATATCTTTGTACATAAATCTTCTCAAGCCTCCGAGTCTTAGGAAGACTCAATTTGTTCAAGTTTTTGAAATGTCTAGATCATTGAATTGAAAATGAAAATCCGGAGCAAATATCATAGCTAAAAGAACTTGAAAGAAACCACCACAGAATGGAGACTAGCCGATGATTACGGAGGTCTCAAAGCACAATGAAGCTTCCCTTTAATCGATTAAAAGAAGAAGAAAAAAATACGCCTTTTCGATATATTCGACAAAGACGAATCTAAGGAAAGAAGTAAAAGCGAACAACTGCTTTCGATTTTGTTTTTTTCGGGTTAAAAATTAAAACCAAAGTCCAACGACAACATAAGAAGCATTTATTGGCAAGAATTTCAACACAGCTGATGCAGTAATTCGAGAAAAAAAATTCAACGGTCGGTTTCTGGTTATATAGAATTAAATGCTCGTTCATAGAGTCGAGTATTTCTATATCCAATCGCATATGCGCGTTTAAAATAAACGCCACCGTCTGCAATTCTTCGATAACGTTTTATATACACACCGTAAACTATAACTAACATATTTTATAGTAACATAAACCATAACGGTACACCTCATTTAATATATACTCGTACATCAGTCGTCTATTTCCAATATAGGTCATCTCCAAACGAACAAAAAAACAAAGCTATAAATTTTTTTTTCGAAAATAGACGATTCACATCTATGCGAGTACGAAGTTTTAAACAACAATTATTAACAATAAAGACTTACCTTGTTTAACCATATTGATCCGACAATTATTTTCGATTTTAATAGTTTCTCTTATCGTTCATCATTTTTTTTTTTTTTTTTTCGTTTTTTGAGTCTGATCTTTTTTTTCGAGAAATGGAAACTGGGTTTACCGCACCGAAGATACTTCTGTAGTTTTTATATTATTTTTTCGATTTTTTGAAAATTTTTTTTTTATTTTATTTTTCTTCTGTCGCGGTTTTTCACCGAGGAGACTCCGGGTCTTTCTGATTCCACCTGATCTAGTACCGGAAATAAAGTGACTTCGATGTCGTGTCCACGTGTTGTCGTGGAGGCGTCGCCGCGTGCACTGACTTCTGTCTTCGGGCATCGGCCGATGTCGGGCAGCGACCGATGTGGTAGACCGGCGTGGTACCGCCGCCAATTTTCTGCGTTACCATGGTAACGCGCAGGAAGAGTCAGTCGCACGTGGATGAGAAAGTACAGCGTGCCGGTTAATGGTATTGGTACACCCGACGACAACGACAACGACACGACGTATCGTCGTACTCGTATATATACCTATATACTTATAACCTTTAACCGCGACGGTTAAATCCACGATTAGACGGGTAGGAGTAAAATTAATACGCAGACGAAGGGTTCTTCAACTTTTATAACTCTACAGGGTGTTCATGATAAGATTTTGTTGAAAGAAATAAAAATAATAATTGAAAAAACAATAAGGTTCTTATAACTTTTGAAAAAAATTTTTATTGTTCTTGTTTTTTTCTGCTTTTATGCCAATAAATTTGCTATAATCAGAAATTACTTTTTTGAAAAAGCTATGCATATGGGTACGGAAAACTCTAATTTTTAGACACTTTTATATATTAATTTCCAAAATTTTCTCCCAATAATTTCGAAGCTATTTCGACCTCTCGAACAAAAAAGCAAAAAAAAAAAAACGTTTCACTTCGGAGCTTGATTTAATCACGGAATTCACAAAATCGACATGAATCTGATATAAATTCAACAAAATCAACGATAGGAATATATAATTGTAATTGATTATATTTCTATTAGCATCGTGTGTTTCAATGCTGAATATAGTTGATGAATTGATGAGTGACGGAACGAAACACGGTATTTCCACTCTTGATGGAATTTCAGACATTCTATTCTTTTTTTTTTTTTTTTTTATTCTCTATTTCATCGTATTGTCTGTATGAATTACAGTGGAATAAAATTAGAAACAGAATGTATCAAAAATAAAAATAAAAATGGAAATAATTCGCGTATCATATATAACCTGAGTTTCTATATGTACCACAATTTTAATTAGAAGAGATGGAGATGCAAATAACGGGCACAAATTCTAAAAATAATAATTTTGTCCTGATTATGATTTTTTATAATATTCCGAGGTTATTTCGTATCAACGATAGGCGACGCACAAGAAAGCAAAAAGATGTATGAAATTCGAAAAGAAATATGATCAGATTAAAACCAAGAGGCAAGAATTGAAGGAATGAAATAAAATTACCCTAAGTCTTCAAATTCATTTTTGAACGACTATAATTCTGCGGAATATTTGAATAAAATAGTGTTAAACGTCGCGTTTTAGGTAACATTACGTAGTGCAGAAATCGCAGATATAGTTCAAGGATGTATCAGCCTAATCAGCTCTACAAATTTTTGAAAAAAGTTCTGAACGAATATTTGGAAAAATTCTGACACGATTCGAATTGAAGTAAAAAAACAAAAATGTCATGAACAATTTGACTTATATTTTGCGCTTTCTTTATGTAAGTGATGTCAGAAAACTGAAACAAGTCGTTTTTAGAAAAGTTCAAAGACGGTGCTAGTTTTGCCCGCATCTCCCCTGTATCTTAACTATCTTTAAAAAAAAAAACTTAACAATAACGTTCTCGACTTTTGAGAAATATTGAAACATCAGACATTCAATTTTCAGAAATCAAACTACGTATTGTCAAACTTGTCGACTTTACTTCTGATTTTGCAGTCAAGAGATGGATGAACCCGCAAACTCTCTCTACCTGTTTCTCTCCTTCTCTCTCTCTCTCTTTCTATTGCAGGATTTAATATTTTCCTTGTTATTATTTTACCACAGTCACACATATACCTATATACGTACGTCGGTATATGCATACGCGAAACATTTGTTCTGTCGTGGCAAAAAGCTGGCTCAGTGGGCCATTCCACGCACTCGACGAGGCATAGTCGTGCACTAAGCCTGCAAGTGCACAGTTTTTACGCGTAGTACGCGACCTCCTCTTCAACCATTTCAATCCAGGACTGCCTCAACGCTCGAGGATTTTGTTTCGTTTTTTTTTTCTTTTACCTTTCCGTGTACTTCAACCATTAATACAAAGACTACGTTTTTTTTACGTACAAATTTTACGACCCGACTACTTCTGCTGTGCTGTATCATAAAACGAGCTTTTCTTTCAAATTTTATCGCTATTTCGGGTCTCCATATTTTTTGTTTTTCAAATTTGGTCAGCAAAGAAATTGAATTCATTAAAAGAAAGCGATTATTTCGATAGATTCCTTCTCATTAAAGGTTCAGAAATTTCGAGACATCGATATCAATGATCGTGGGGCAAATGACTTAAGGGTTGGCTTTTCGTGAAGATACAGTTCATTTTCTGTTTTGGATTTTTCGATGTTTCCGGAAACAGGGCGGCCGGGTATTCTTCCATGTTTGATATTTTTTTTCAGCAGCTAGTAAAGCAAAAAAAAAAAAGACAGGATTTATGTTAAAAATAGAATCGTGAATGAAAAGCTTTTAGCCTTTCAGTTTAACAGAGAAGCGCAGAAGCGCGCGGCTTTCTGGTAAATATGTGACTAACCCAGTGCTCGCGGCTATAGGCGTTTCCACCACATGTATAGTTTTGATCCTCAATAAAGCTAGAAGCAGCGCATCAGGCTGGCAAGCGAACAGGAATTGACAATCGCGTGTTCCGCGTTACTCTATCCACGCATTTTCGCTATTCACTCAATTTCTATTCCAGTAAAATAAAAAAATAAAAATGTCCCTAATTATCGGTACCGTTCGATTCGCCAATAAAAAATTCAAACGCGCCGCGGACGCGTATAATATGGGGAAAATTGTAAAGGTTTTTTTCGAAGCTGGACAAAAATTGAACGGCCAGTAATTTGGAAAAAAAATATACCACGAAACATACTCGTTAATCGAATAGTGACCGGGCAGTAAAATCATCCGCAGTAAATAGGCTTTCGATTAAATCATAGAAAACGATTATTATATGAAATAGGAACAAAAAACACGATGGGATGAGATAGAAATGTTCATTTTTCTTCAAAAGGTATTCGAATGAAATCAAAATCGTCGTTTTCATCTCATATCGAATTTGTTTTATTTTTATTTTTTGTTCAGCAGGGACAATTCTGATGCACAGGCGACTCTAAGCTTGTTTGACTTTACTTTTGGAACGCTGCAACAATTACGTGTTTATTTTGTAATTAATGAAATATTAGGTATTGGCAGAATGCTCCAATCATTGCTGACTGCCAATATTAGCGGTAATTATACACAATACTGATTGTGAGCATAGTCAAAGCACAAAGCGGACGTGTTACGTACACCCAACGAAATCGAATCTGTCGCACCTAGAATAGGCAACCGGAGCTACCAGGATGGGCAATCCCGACTTAAAAGGTGGTGTAACTTCGGTTGCCTATTCTAGGTGCGACAGATTCAATTTCGTTGGGTGTACCTACGTTTTTAAATATGTAATACTGCTAAAAAGTAGAACATCAAAAAGTATCTATGCTTGTAGCTTCGTATTTTTCAGTTTCAATTTCACATTTTTCGTCTCTGATAGTCCGGAGGACAAAGAACCAACGCATGAAGCGACAATTTTGTAATACTGCAAAAATGCCTCGAGTAATTAATCCGTTTTCTGCCTCATTTTTAAATTAGTAAAAAAATTAAAAATTAAAAATCCGCCCATGTTCGTGAATTTTCGAGAACTCGAAAGGCAACGTATCATGACAAAAACTGTTCTGTTCATTTCATATAGAGGTTTGTTGCGATGTGTCGTTATACAGTTACCGAAAACTGTGAATCTGAAGCAGTGCATCGATCCGTTTCGTCATTTCAGCTACTGTTACTATTTGCTCATAAATGGCGATGTTTAACTAATTTTAACTTTCGGCTGAAAATTTTCAATTTTCAAAGCGGAAAGTTGAAAAATTCTAGTAAAAATTGGTGTAATAAAACTGTGTCATTGAATAATTTCTTCGCGAAATGTAGGTACCTATCCTTAAAACGCAACCCTTGATAAAGTCACCCTCTTAAATTCCGACACCACATGGCGACGCCGGTGACTTCCACCTTTTATAAAAGTTCTATTATATATACTGGTTACTACTGCAGAGTGTTGATTATCCCACATTAGGGGGAAAGGTAAACTTTTCCAAAATACCAGTAAAGATCTTAGCTGCAGGGTTAACGACTTGACGAATGCTGTGTGCCGTTGTACCAAATGTGAAACGTGAGGATATAACGCTCGGGAACATTTCTAAGCGGGTGTTAAACTTGCCGTTATCATTCTTGGAGGATAATTTGTTAAACTTTTTACCTCATCCTGGAGTCGTACGCCATTTTTTTTCGTCGAGGTAGTAATTACACCTGACTCTATATCTAGCACACTGGTTCTTCTCAACCGTACAATAAATAACAACATGAAACCTGCAGACAAAAAATACAAGGCTCACGTTTCGCGGTACTCTAACCACTGGCAAACCAGTCAAGCCTCACCCAGCCAATCCGGAGTTGTGCTCTCATCCAAATATTGAGAGCACTTTGTCTTGCATCGGGATGCTGCGTTGAGTTTCCAGGCTTCGTTTCCATCCATTCGAAACGAGCCGAGGGTAGCTATACGGACGCGTCGAGGGACGTCTGCTCCGCTATGTTATACTCGGCTCTTCTCCTCTTGTTCAGGTTCAGCAGCCAGACCCTCTCGACTTCGAAGGGTCGTTGATCCGAGATTCGCTAGCATGTATAATATCTCTTGTAATCTACGGCTGTACGTGCAAAAAATTGACGCTTTTCATGAATGCGCTTTTCCAACTATTCATCGACAAATTTTAGCCACACATTTTTACCTCCAAAAAAAATTGGATCTCCTCGAAATTCGGACATCATTTTTTGTCTACCGATCGGTACGCCAGATCAACTTGTCCGTGGATGGTTCGATGGTCTGACATGATAAGAAAAAACCCTAAAAATTTCAAGATCCTAGACCAAGTGATTCCAGAGAAATTTCACGCCCTTTCACATCAAGAGACTCGGTAGAGTCTCACTCCGTAAAACATTAGGCTAGCTTCGAAAAAAAAAAATTAATAAATGATACCAAGTATCGACGAATGATAATTTTTCAGACTATCGTATCCCTTGCAGGATAGTTCTCCGGTTCCGAATTGCGTGGAGTGAGCTTCGGTTTATCGATTCAGGAGAATGCTCATGCGGATCAAGTGCTAAACGGGAACAGCTGAGTTTGACGTTTCATGTCTATATCCTCGGGATCTATAAAGAGTGAGTGTTCCCTTATCAAATATATACATATACAGGTATATACACGAATGTCTGATTTGGACAGTTTATCAACACGAACACTGTTCGGGATTTAATAACAGCTGCAGTTGCCAGCAGCTGCGCATCGTTGTCACGTTCTGAGCATCAACGAAATAAAGTTAGAAATTTGTTGCAGGCTGTAATCGATCGGTCTCTAACCTGACGTGGCGTCAAAGAGAATCCAAGTACCCAGCTACACCCGGAGACGGTAATATTATACGGTGATTAAAATTGTCAGGTAAGACACATATACCATGTGTACACAACTTTCCTAAAGTCACACCAAACCGTCGCAAAAACTGATTGACTCAGGTTAAAAGTCGATCAGTATACTCTGGCGAGTTGGCTATGGTGAAATTAGAATTTAATTCCGATGCAGATGATGAATAAGGTCGGATATACTGATTGCAACTTCTTTTCAGGAAAAATTCAAACCCCTTGGAATTTTCTTTCTCTCTCTTTATTCCAGGTGAAATATCTCGCGGAAAGTTTTATCGAATTGTATAGATATATCCTATATAGACATATCCGTTGATTCTGCAAAGCATCGGTGATATACAGCGTCGAGGATTTTCTCCGGTAGGTATTATATGTTTCCCCTAAAAGGCATCGCGAAATCTGAAAGTTAGTTGAACAGTTTCGAGGATAAGTGAGACCGAAAACGTTCCCTGATCGATTCGTTATTTCACAAGAACCGGAAACCGTCATTCGATTCGATTCGATTCGATTCGATTCGATTTGATTTGATTCGTCGATCGTTGTCGTCGTATATAAGTCGTTGGTAAAGAAATTTGCGCGTTTGAAAACGAGACGATAGCATTTCAATTTCATCCTCGTTAATATAACGCCGGGAAGAAGGGTGCTTGAGGGTTGAAAACATCCCCCTTCCCACCCAACATCGGCTTCCTTATTTTGCGATACTCGTACCTTTGTACGTACATACACACACGGACGCATACTTTTACCTATACATTCATAAAAATGGGCCTCGAACTTTGCGAATCCAATATAAAGGATGCCACCCGATCATCCGTGGTAGATTCGTCGTTGGATCGCAAAACTCCAATCAGAGATGCAGTCGGTCGCAATGTCGGATTAATCGCGGATCGCTGAGCCCAGCTACGCTTCTATTGTCACGGTTCAGAATCCGCGCTCTGACACGTGAGAATTGCGTAGGATTCGCGGGAAATCCCAGGGCTCCAAGTGACGTGAATTCTAGATATATACACCGAGTTTAGAAGAAAACGTAACAAAAAAAGAAGAAAAAAAAAAAGAAAAAGTGGATAAAACGTGTAAAAACTGGCGACGCACTCGACCCATTTTTATATTGCGAAAGGGGGCCCCCAGAATATATTATTAAAGTTATGGCAAGCAGGATGAAGCTAGCTTGTTCCGGCTCGCCGAAGACTTTGTATTTTTCTTGGAAATATTGCGGGGTAAGGCGTAGGAGGAGGAGGGAGGAGGAGGCGGAGAAGGAAGAAGAGGAGAATGAGGTGTTAGGGGATGGTGTAAGGGTGGTTGTTTGAAAAAATGTAATTAATTTTTTTTACACCCGCCTGATTTCAAATGCGCCCGGTATAACTGGGAGCGGCTTTTCAAATGCCATATCCTGGAAAAGCTCATGGCTTTTTCCACTGATATATACGTACGTATAATGGGGAATGAAATAATTAAGAACCAACCGACGAGGCGCTGGTATTGAAATCATTCGTATAATTCTATACAAAACGCAGCTGGCGTAGGTAGGTACCTACTACCACCTACTCGACTACCTACCTCCCCGTCATTTTCGCCATCTGTCGTTGCTTAATTAGATTTATATTGTTGCACCAAAGAGTCTCTAATTACCGTACTAATTTTCACTCATGCGACAACGAGCAAAACTACTACACTATAACCGTCCTGGCTGCTGCTGCTGCTGTTGCTGCTGCTGCTGCTGCTACTCCGCGAAACTGCACCATTTTCCTACACTCGTGCCAAAACTTCTCTCTTATAAACTACGACTTTGCTTCGCCCAGGGCTCAAACTTTTCGCGTATTATCTATCATAACGGAATTTTACTGTCCTATAATACAGTCGACGAAATTCCTAATCTGCATTATTCAACAAAAGGGAACGAATTTAGAGTATCGATTGAACGGCGTTCGAATTATTTAACGCGGAGAGCAGTCTACCATATAGACCTTAAATATCGTTTATGATTCTCACTATTTTATCACGATTTTTCCTCGACTGGGAGGAAGAGACGGTCATATAGAGTCTAGCCTCTGGAAGCATAACAACAAATAGGTATCTCATTGAATTTGCAATAAACTGTAAGGGAACGTTATTCTTTGCACGGACCGTATCGCTCGGAATTTTAAGTATATATTTATGGAAATTAGCGTGGAATTTAGATTTATGGTGGGAGTATTTTTTTCCTTCTTTTATTTCTCTCGGGGAAGAGGATAGTATATATCAATTCGGTAAATTTTGTCAGTGGAACAAGCAACTATAACTTAACGTTACTCTTGCACCAGTTATTTTTCCAATTACCTATATCCACAATCCGTAGGATTTCAATTTTTCCCTCTGTTACCGATCATACCCGCGTCATATATCGCGAAATAAACCCCTGCATCGGTTCTGCACTTGAATGTATGGAATATTTATACATGTATAATGCATTATATGTATGGTGAGTTCCATCCCAAGTGTGCGACCCCGTGACCCTTACCCTCTCAGATTTTGCTCATTATTTTTTCTACGATTGCTCTCAGTCTTAGAGGCACCCTTAATTTTTTTTTTCAGTTTTTTCAAAACAGCCCTCATTTCGATAGGTGTAAATTTTTTTTCTACGAAACGAAAACGCCATTTTTCTAAAAATCTGATAAAAATTTCCAAAAATCCGTGATTGTATGCAGAACATTTCAGCCATCACTCGTAGTTGGCAGATTTTTAGAGAAAGGGCGTTTTTTTTTTTTGGTAGAAAAAAAAATATATTCATATCAGGGCTGTTTTGAAAATTTAAAAAAAAAATGAGGGTGTCTTTTAGACTGAGAGCAATCATAGAAAAAATAATGAACAAAATCCGAGAGGGTGAGGGTCACCGGTTCATACACTTGGGATGGAATTTCCCATATGTATAGCGTACGCAGTTTGATATACTTCAAACTAAAATATAAATTTACCGTCTGCAGATCGTTGGACTTTTTTTTTTCTCTTGGATCTGTTGAAACCCGAACGGTGAACGGTTTTACACTTGAGAAAAGAATGAAAAAAGCTTAATGCCTGCCAAATTAGAAATCGATATCTCGATTCATTCTAAAGTGTCGCGGAGCTCCGTCCGTACGTGCAGTAGTAGGTAGGTAGGTATAAGGTATATACGGCTATAAGCTAGCCGGTTGTACTTTCTCGATAAGAACTGAAAGCTGTGTACTACAGCTACCACGATATAGTTCTGAAAGTAAATCGATAATGGACGATTGCTAGCTAAAGCGTTTCTACTATACGGCAATACTTCCTTTGATCACGTTCGTGGTCGGCCGGAACTCGCCGGACCTTCGTTGACCCTGCTGCTGCAGGAGGAGAAGACGACTTTGTCCCCGACCCTGTTTACGTCTTGACAAAGACCTCTATGTTCCCTTCGAAGTTCCGTTGTTTCATCATTTGACGTCGTCCGCAAGGGAGGGTCAAACGAGAGGGTGTTCAGACCACAATGCTGAAGTACCACATTTTACATCAATCGATCAAAATCGCGCGGGGTTGCTATTTCACAGATTCCGATTTTCGCATTGAGAGGGAAAAAAAAATCAAAAAAGAAAACCAAAAATAGTAAAAGGAACGCGTTTAATAAGAATTTTCAACTTCGAAAATATTCGATGATTGACTTTCCGAGTGGTAATGGAATCCCTAGTTTTATCCTGCGAATCCTTACTGCGAAGACTTGCAAGTGAAAATCCTAATTTGAGGGTAGGATCTTGCGGTGCCGGGTTTAAGTTCCGAATTTTAAAAAGCTCCGAACGGTCAAAAACCCGAAATTTAGTATGACCGGCTTGCAGTTTACAGATGGAGTATTCACTCGAAAGTTTGCATAGTCGATTTAAAAATTTCAAATCGAAGATCTCCCAAAGCCCAAAGCCCAAAACTTTGAAACTTGAAATTCACGCATGGAGCGTACGTCGTACTTCTCTATTAAATTTTCGGATTCTTGGTCTTTCGGAGTTCTGGACTTTCTGAATTTTCAGCTTTCTACATTCTGATCCTTCCAAATTTTAATACCCTCAAGTTCAACGTTTGTGAAAATTCTAAATCGCATCAAATGAATTTGTAATCTTAACCGTTCAGAACGTTCAAAATTCAGTTTTGATTCGCACCTGCAGGATGTGAAAAATTTACCCTCTAGATCCCAGAATTCAGAGAGGCCTCATGATTCTGGTTGGGACCTCCAGCTCCTCGATCTTTAATAAAACGTTTTGTGAACATGATTGACGAATAAATTCCAAGTAGAAAATAAAATTGATCATATAAATGAGTTCTAGAAATTCGGAAGGCTAATCAGGGCTTCAAGTGCAATCGCTAATCCTGATTTACAACTCTGAATCCTTAGCGAGGACAAGAGACTACTGAAACGGAATTATATTTTTCTCGACAAAACTGGCGAGGAAAGTACTTGAGGTTCTACGGGATCAAACTGGAATTTCTATTCCAACTCGTGTCTACAGATTACCGTGCATAATTATTTCATCGTGAGCTGACAAAGAGCCTGTCAAATATCATATTCCAAAAAAAAAACCCAAAAAATTCACCGCATGATCAGCACTTTTCTTTCACTTGAACGACATAGAAATCATCAGTCCTTTTTCGACCTTCCTACAACGTGAAAGCCGTATCGTATTACGTGGAATATATATCCGAAGGTTTGGCCCTGGATGTCAGTAAGAGGTACACAAGAGTGGAGGCCAGTCGTCTTCTGAATAAGTCTTCGTTCCCTGGCGCCAATTTTTTCTTATCCCTTTTTTTCTCTTTTTTCTCTTCAGTTCTTTTTCGCCCTGGATGTTTCACGCGTCCTGGAGTCCAAAGATTTGTTGGAATGGCTCCTTATTTGTATAAAGATTGACGTGCGGAGACACGACGAGTCCTGCTTTCGCGTGAGGTGAGACTGTGAGACCGAGAAGCGGGATTCGTATGGGAGCCGCATCAATCACTCGATGCTTTGCTTCACTTAGCCGAAACTCTGCTGTTTTTAACCCAGGGTCGTTAGGTCCGGTGTCATTTGTTGCTGTTTTTCCTTTTCTCCCTAAAACCCACGATTGGTTCCTGCCACGGAAATTCGTGTAAATTGTGTTAGCTCTCGAATGTAACTCGAGCCAACCTCATCTAACCTTTACTACCATCCGTAGAGGCCATTAATTTCCCAGAAGTGGCAATCACCTCGCCCTTTCTCTCTCTCTCTCCCTCTCTCTTTCTCTCTTACTCCCACATACATACACAGGTCCATTTTACTCTCCATACGTATCTCTCTGTTTATATAACTATAACGCCCATTTACAGATGATAAATATATACAAAGGAGACGAAAAATGATTGCACAAGACAACAGTAAGAAATGGTGCCATTTCTTCCTTCAAAGAAATACGACATTTTGGAATGTAACATGTCTTTATATCCGTCGACGCATCCCTGCTTTTATAAACTCGACACACTGTCATTCGGTCCACAACCAAATCGAGACTGGCCACATTTAATCTACCATGTAACTTATTGCATGTTTTTCCGAAAGGAGTCATTAGATTTTGATACTTGTCATCTCTGTGCACATTGCCGTGTTCAA
This sequence comes from Macrophya alboannulata, assembly GCA_949628255.1. Lineage (NCBI taxonomy): Eukaryota > Metazoa > Arthropoda > Insecta > Hymenoptera > Tenthredinidae > Macrophya > Macrophya alboannulata. The sequence continues at coordinate 9,184,698 of OX451212.1, read as the reverse complement.
AATCCCGTCGCCATTGATCGCGACCGTGTACATCGTACTCGACGATTTTCCTATGGAAACTGGATTCCGGTTAGCTAGGGGCATAATAATCGAGTGGATATGACATAATCAAGACTCAAGGCTTGAGGATGAACTCGACCAGACTGGTGTCCAAAATTCGATTAATCATTTAATTAGTGCAATTAATTCCAGCTGCATATTGCGGAGGTGGAGAACCGGGCGGTTGTCATGCAGTATTAGCCATACCGTTGTGTGCCTACCAGTGTTCGAGAGACTGCGGTGGACGGGACCATTGTGTGGTTTGGCACAGTAAACAAGGACGTGCTCGGCTAGTCGGTGCAGCAAAATCCGCGAGTCTGTCTCTCTGGATTCCCGCCTCGGCTCACCAGCTTCATTTCTGTGAACGTAGAGAGGAGTGCACGTACACCTTGACACTTCAACGATTGCACGAAACTAGTGTAGGTATGTAACGGTCCATCGGTTTTTCTGCTCGTCAAATGGGCGCTCTTCACTGGATCGAGTTGGTCCTAAAACTACGTTAAAACTCGTTTCGAAAATTGCGCCGGATTATTTACAGCGACGATAACCAGTTCAAAACTAATTCCCGAAATATTTTTTACCGCTGTATATGTCAAAATTAAATGCACCGTTTGATTGAGCTTCCGCTGTAATGCAGATTTTTTTATTTCCTAACCGATCTCTGTATTCCATTCACCTCATATGTATATTCAATTCGCCAGTCTAGGACACATGTTTACATGAATTCATTCACTGGTTTCTCGATCGAGAAACGCCCTGCAGATGAATATCCCGAATAAATGCTCACAGCCGGGGTTTGAATTATTGAATAATCAATCACGGAGTTATCTTTATCACTCGATCACCGATCTGCACTGATCACTGACAGAACGTTAAATTATGCACACTTTCAGTTCGAGAGTCTTTGATCATCAGATTATATGCATTTAGGTATAGTACTGATGGATCTTCTTGGGAAGGGCTGAGTTCGAATTATGAAGCTTACATTTCAGGCTCGATTTGCGGTCTTCATGCACAAATTTTAGGAGTTTTAACAGTCGGTCATTTATCGCTGTTCGAGGCAACGTACAAAATGAGGGGTTCACGTGTTTCTGTCCCTTTTTTCCATCGACATAGCTGCTCTTGTCGATCTCACAGCGCTTGCGGCGGAGGAATTCTTCGACAGTGATAGCATTAGTTTTCTCGAACGCAAGAATTGGTTATAGCTGGAAACCGATGAGCGGGATATTTTTACGTCAGAATCAAATAATGTGTTTACGAGTTATAAGATCGTGAGGAATTGAGGCGACGGGCGATTGACCACGGAGTTATCGCCGCTGGGAATCGATATTGTAACTTTTAGATCGTCGCAAGTTCTCTACTTCGCGATGCAATTTCGCAGCACATAGATGTATGTATACATACATTCCACATACATATACCGTAGGATTCGAGTAGTTCAAAGGGCGCGTGAGACGAATGAAAGAAAAACTCTTCTCCCCTAAATAATGAAGGCTCAAGTATTAAGAGTGATTCAAAATCAACTCAGGTCTATCAAAAAACAGAAATTCTTGTCTTGCAATATCTTTGAAACTAATCGTTCGATTTTGATGAATTTTGCGGCAGTCGAAAGGGCTATCCAAGACTTAAATCTGATTAAGTTTTGAGACTAATCGCACGAACGGTTTAGGAGTTATGCGCTAAAAACACGAAATTGTTTTTTATTTTTAATTTTCATTCTTCGAATAACTTTGAAACTACTCGACCGATCGACTCCAAAATCTAATCAGATCTAAGTCTTGATAAACCCTTTCGATCGCCGCAAGAACCATTCCAATCGGTCGATTCGTTCTAAAGATATCATACGGCAAAAATTTGTTTACACACACAGACACATACGGACGTCCATCCAAAAATAGTCAGAATAGCTTCCTAGGAACCCGAAACGTCGAGATCTGATGAAAACTCGATTTTCGGAAAATCGGACCGAAACCAATAACTTCCCCCTTTTTTGAAAAATTTCAATTTTCGCAGCGTGAAGTTAAAAATGTGCTTCTCATCGAAGAAATGACCCTTCCTTTGATGAAACATCGGGACTTCCTAGTCACCCAGCAGCGCATGTAATAAGTGGAATTCCTTAGTGTGTCAGCCAAGGGGCGACAACTACTCTTAGTAAAATCGCAACGGAATGAACTTAATTAAGCGAATTCCCGGTAAAATTATGCTCAGGTATTCTCGATCTAAGGGAATTAAAATAACTAAGGAGATTAGAAGTATAATTGCGCTTCGCGCGTTTCTTGAATCCCGCCTCTTATCGGCGTGCGGGGTTATAACACTCTACATATACAGCTACTACACTACAGCTATGTACAGTAATTACTATAGCTTAGTATTGGTATCAGCGGAATTCGCGAGTGTCTGCAGCTATTTTCCAGTTGTAAATTTGAGGTTAAACTTTCATTAGAGTTCCTCTAAATAAGCTGAATTTAGAAGTTACCTAAAGTTCGAAAGGGAGCTTGCAGCCCGCACCCCGAGGAGATACCTATACAGTATAGATATACTAAACTCGCGGATAAATAGAGATGAATTTAGATAAGGCAATAAGAGATCCGAGGGATTACATTTAGTGATAAATGTCAACTGATTACATTACTAGGCGAACATTTTACCGAGGTATTTTAACTTCCTCGAGCCCCGGCTATATCAAACTTTAAATAAATGGCACTCGGAGCTTTGATTCATATCCGATCCTCCTTCCCCTTTTTACTAATTACACTAATTCATCTAGTGTATAGGTGCATACCATTCGACAATTAATTTCATAAAATTAGTAACGGCGAATTGACCCTCATTCAGTATTCATGTATATAGTGGAGGGATATAAGAAGTCCAATCAATACTCCGATAATTAGTAAACCAAGACTCACAAGACTCACAACTGCAACTCTTCACATCCCCTAATTACGTAGCTCGACTTATCATTTAATTTAATGAATTTCGTTACCCTGGGACAAGTTATAAGCACGGCAGACAGTAAGCCCTTCCTTGTACAACCTTCCAAGTTCTAAGCAATAACGAGCCTCTTAACTCCATCGGGAGTATCATTGAACGAGGGAAGCCCTAGAGTCCGACCATCACCCTTCGTCGCAATACGAATTAAAGATCGCCTCGCTGAATTTCAGTGGAGAATGTATACATGTATCTATTGGTATAACATGCCTAAGTATATATACCTGCTCCTGCAGCTTTGGACATACTATTTACTCCTGTATACACCTCGCTTTACGTTTCCAATTTCGGTCCATTTCCAGATTCCTCTATATCTCAGATTCGTGTAGATGTAGGGCAACAGATGTTTATGCCTATCTAACATTTAACAGAAGCATGGAAGACTCCGTTTTCTGCCTCACACAAAACTCTCAGCTTTAACCGATATCGAATGATGTTGCAATTAATGCATATTGTTAAGGGAACCAGTACAGCTTGGTTTTGGAAATTCGGAGTACTCCAAAATGCATTTATTTCTCAGCCAAAGTTTATTTCACATAAAAAAAAAAAAATTTTCTTCGAAAACCTTTGTCGTAAGGTTTTAGGCTCATCGTTGTTCCGATTAAGGTCGTTGAGGGCTCATTTTGTTCGAAAAGAAATCCTCATCGTGTGAACGAGGGAATTTTTTACAATTTCGTGTTGGCCAAGTTATTTGCAAATTAGTAGCCTAAATATTGGAAATTTTGGATAATTGACCGTAATTTTTCACATGAATTTTTTTTTACCGATCTCTACGTTCATAAGATGTAGAATTGCTGTCTGAAGAAAGCGAGACCTTGAGAGGTTGAATTGGACCAACGATCTGCCTGAAACCTTACGACGAAGTTTTTCGAAGAAAATTTTTTTTGATGTGAAATAAACTTTGGTTGACAAATAAATAAATTTTGGAATATTCCTAATTTCCCAAACCAAACTGTACTGGTCCCCTTAAGAAATTGCTACATTTTTGGTACCCCCGGATCCACAAATTTGCTCCTTCGGTGCCTCAAGCACTCACGTATTCCCCCCCAGTCGGAATAGAAATTCTAGTTTTATTCTAAGAATTCTTACTGAAGATTTCGAGATACAAACTAGAATTTGAGCATCTAATGAAATTCTGATTTTTACCTAAAAGTTAAAGTTATGTCCGTTTTTGGTCCGCAAGTTTAGGTCTTAGAATCCAGAGAGGCTTCGGTGATTCTGGTTTAACTTAAGTTATACAGTAACTTCTGAATGAAAAATAAAATTGATCATAGAGTCGATTTTCCGCAGACTTTTGAGGTTTTAGGTAGAATTTGAAAATTTAGTAGGAAGTTAAGACGCTAATCAGAATTTCAAACGCGAGCGATAATTCTGTTTTACATTTCTAAATCATCTGGCAGAAGATCGATTCTACTCAGACAGGTTTGAGATTCTGGAAGATGAATTCTGTAGGACTTCTATTCCGACTCGGGATGTTTCGGAATTCAAAATTGTTGAATTAACAAGAAAAAAATGAGAAAATGAGCATTCCGTCGAGTCGTGATTTTCCGGGATTCAAGCTCAGACTAAAAACGGGATATTTGAGAGACGAGAGCTAAAACCGGAATGTGATAAATGTGAATATATAAAATAATCTCGTCAATAAATAACGGACTTTTAAATCCGTCGATGTCTGTATCCCAGAACCGAATGATTCGGTCAGATTTTATTCCCTCCCTCGCGTCATTACGCAATCATATTCCACCGCCCTAAAAATTTCAGCTATATAGGGCCACGCGGCCGATAAGCTAGCGCGACGCTGCTGCGTCGACGTCGTCGTCGTCGTCGTCGTCGTAGTAGTAGTAGTAGTGGTAGTCGTCGGCGTCGTTTTGGAGCTCGAACTCCTGTACGCGGAGAGATGGTACAGCCATATTAAAAAATTCCATCCTTTCTTGAACCTCGTTCAAAGAAATTCACCTACGTAATGATTTCGCTCTGGCTATTTTTCTAGGCAAAAATCCGGGCGTTTCATACCTCGTAAAGCTCTCGGTTCATATAATGAACCCCTAAAATATAATATTCGTTGTAAAAAATGTGGGAAAATATTTTACTTCCGTCTGTACAAGCGTAGGTACCGTATCTACCGTTGTGTGCGGATGGGATCGTGGAAGGGATTTAGCAAAGTCCGGCCATAAAGAGTAAATTACGATGCTAGTCTCGCTTCACAGTTTTCCTCCGCCGTCGACACCATTCTCGACGCTAGTATCTACCACGCCGTCGACGGCCCGTAGGGTACCCCATGTGCGTTCTGCCTGGACGGTGGCCCTGCGAACTGCAGAACCAACGCCGCGAATTTCCCCGAATGAATTAAACAGACGTGGCTGTATGTGTGGGGTTGGGTAGATGGGTGGGTGCGGGGTGGTCGGGTGGGTGGGTGTATGTATTTTAACTAAAAACGAAACTCGCACAAAGGTACAGCCCCGTGACCACCTCACGGTTTTGCATTTGCATAGACCATTCTAAACCTCAGACTGAACTCGCACCGCTAGACGCGAGCCGTGATAGATGATCCTTCCTGGACCAGTACTAGTTCTCACTATGAGATGAAACTACCCGAAAGTTTAGTGAGGCGGGTGTATGGGTGGGTATAATAGGTACAGAAAGTTTTGCGCCTCGGTGTATTATACCCGCTTTAAGGTATATACATCAGTGAAAGGAATTGAGCCGCGTTCAACATACGTCAGAAAATAATTAGCAACAATCGTATACCTATGTATGTATATAATACATAGAAGCCACGAAATTTTTATTACTGAATTTTTTGTTTTCTTTTTTCTCACACGTTTTAAAGAGGGAAATAGATCAAAACCGGTATAGCGATCTCCGTGATCCGTTCAGTTTCCTTAAAAAAAAAATTCAATAACTCTGAAGAAAGTCCCATAAAATCTGATTAGAATCTTCTAAATCTATAATTCTAAGAGAATTTCGTAAGTATCCTCAATAGAGATGGTCAAAGAAAACTGCAGATATTTTCAGAGCATTGCTATAAGATTAAAAAAAAAAAAAATCAGGAAACCAGTTGACCTGTGGGCTAACCCTAAAACTTTCCGCTATATGTCAAATACGTTACAAGAAATTGATACTATTGTGTTTATGATACATTAAAGAAAGTTATAAGTATAGTTAGTTTTGCGTATAGGTACAAATTTGTTTTCCGTCTGATTTTCAAAACTCGATTTTTTGTCAAATGTCAACATTTCTAGGTTTTAGGGAGTTATATTTAATGTCAGAAGTTATCGTTCAGTCTGTATGTTCATGTGCGAAATTTTTAATAGTTTTTAAACAATTTGACAGATTCGACATTGAGTAATTCGAAATCAACTCACGTCTATCAAGAAAAAAAGAAATTTTCGTCGTGTAGTATCTTTAAAACTAATCGGTCGATTTTGATGAATCTTGTAGCAATTAAAAGGGCTATCCAAGACTAAAATCTGATCAAGTTTTGACACTAATCGCACGAACAGTTTAGGAGTTATGCCCTAAAAACATACAAAAATTTTTATTTTCTTATTATTTTTATTCATCGAATAATTTTGAAACCACTCGACCGATCGACTTCAAAATCTAGTCAGATCTAAGTCTTGATAAACCCTTTCGATCGCCGTAAGAACCATTCCAATCGGTCGATTCGTTCTAAAGATATCGTACGACAAAAATTTGTTTACACACACACACGCAACACACGGACATCCATCTGAAAATAGTCAGAATAGCTTCCAAGGAACCCAAAAAGTCGAGATCTGATGAAAACTCGATTTTCGAAAATCGAATCGAAACCAATAACTTCCCTTTTTTTTTTTTTTATTTAAATTTTTCATAGCGAGAAGTTAAAAAACATATTAATAATACAAATTTTGTAGATTTTTTTTTTCAGAATAACTAATTCAGGGATAATCGGAGTTTTCGTGAATTTTTGCACCTCATCTCAAAGTTTTGCACTTTTCAGAATTCTTTGATGAAAATTTCGGAACGGTTATTCACTTTTGAAATCATCTTTATAAACTCCGGTTTTAAATTATTCAATAATTGCTCAAAATCTATTAAAATCATTCGAAATCGAAGTCACGAAATCATTTTCACCTACACTAAAAGCCCGAGTGAATGTCCCCTTGGTGAAAATTTATGATAAATCAAAATAATCCCGACTATATTTTTAGCTAAGATCGATGTATAGCGGTTCAAAATTCTTTCCACCCCTAAATCTACACTTTTGTACATTTTTTTACACCGAACAGTTTTCGAAGATATCCGATGGTTGTATTTCCGTAACCAACTGTTTATAAAATTGAAAAAACGTGAATCAGCAGAGCAATGGAAAAAAAACCATCAGCTGTATAATGATATTGTGTTGAATAATTTTGATTTTTGTTGAAGATCGCGGGTGCTTGCTCTTACGGACGATTCCACTCCGGAGCATCGAAAATATTTCTATAAATGAAGAGTAAAACAGTCCATGTATATATATAACAGGGACCCTAATATTTTATTGAAATTAGACTGTATTAAAGAGCCGTAATAATTGCTAAATGCAAAAGAGAAAAGAAATATAGAAAATTTTTCATGTAAAAATTTTCTTTCTCCGTTCTTGTTGAGATTAAGAAAAATTTGCGACGTATTTTTTAGGCGGGGCTAACTTATGTACAGGGTGTCCCAGAAATAAATTTCCAAAATGAAAGGTGGCCTAGAGGAGGTCGAACTGAGCAAATTCTCCCGAAGAACATGGGGTCTGCGAAGTCGCGTTCGCGAGATATCACGAGTTAAAAAAAAAGTATCGCCTTGCGCCGCCGCGACGCGGCGCAAGGCGATACTTTTTTTTTAACTTGTGATATCTCGCGAACGCGACTTCGCAGACCCCATGTTCTTCGGGAGAATTTGCTCAGTTCGACCTCCTCTAGGCCACCTTTCATTTTGGAAATTTATTTCTGGGCCACCCTGTACATAAGTTACCGCTTGCATCGCGGAGTTCCCCTTAGCTGAGGTGGATATTATACGATTCAGACGAGTCTTAATTCGAGCGCAAAAAATTAATTGGATCATTTGAGATTCTCTGCGTTATATACGTTATACCTATATATCCGAGCATCGTTCGCCGTGTTGAGAGTCTGGAACAACAAACGTCTGCAGCGTTCCAAATCGTCGAGGCGACACCAAAGCCCTTGGAACCGTACTCAGCTCTTCGCTATGATAATACGATGGCTCGGAAATACGAGACCCACCCCAAACAACGAACAGCGGGACCTGTATAACTCCACCTGAATCGTCGAATTGCCCCCTTATACGGTATATTTTGTCGCATATAATAAATATACCTCATCGCGTATACCTACTTCAGCTCGCGCGAAACCTTTTGTACACTTATATATAGGTATACGCGTATATAAGAAATAATATACCAGCTACTCGTCGGCATTGTTAGCGACGATTTACAACGCCACTGAATTCTTTGATTTATTCTCCGAGCCGGTCCGCGTTTCTGCGATGTATTAGGCGGGGATGCTTATCTTGCAAAAATCGGTATTTCTATACGCGAAAACGATCGAAACAATCTTCGAAACATTTTTTGTTAACCTCTCCGATAAAAAACAAGGCGGGAAAAATATATATATTCATAAATTCATGTCATTACCGGAAATACTATCAAATCTGGTCAGAATATTACAAGTTGCCGGTGAAAAACAAAAAAAAAAAAAAAAACATGCAAATTTGTTTTACTTTGTACATTTTATTGAAAAAAAACTCAGAATTTCCGCACAATTGTTTTTAGTTATCTTTGGCAAGGAACGCCCTATATATATTCACAAATAACAATTTTGTACAGTGCATTTCATCCCGAATCGATTTGGGTATATCCACAATTGTTAGTTATCTTTGTCAAGAAATGCCCTATATGTGCCCAAACAACAATTTTAGATAGTGCATTTCATCCCAATCCGGTCTGCAATTCGATCTGGGTATACTTATTAATTTTTTTTTTCTCTTGTCATTGGCAAGGAATGTCCTATAGGTATATTGACAAACAACAATTTTATATAGAGCACTTCATCCCAATTCGATCTGGGTATATTTACAATTTTTTTTGCGTCATTGGCAAGGAATGCCCTATACATTGACATGAAACGCGCCGTTTCCGAGATCACTGCGCGAGTTTGCCCAAAAGACCGACAGACAGACCGACGTCTTCCTAAAAACCTGTTTTTCGGATTCTAGAGGCTCGAAAACGTAAAGATTCGTTGAAATTAGCAAAAATCACTTTTCGACCAAAACGTAAAAAGTGGTTTAAAATAACGAAATTTCATATAAAAAAAAATAAGTTCATCGAATATCATCGTTTTGGCCCAAAATTACATCGATTTAGAATATTCTCTGCGAATTTGGCGAAGTTTCAATAAACGATACTTTTTCTTCGGTGTAATAAATCTATGTAAGGTGAAGACCATAAAATCTGAATTAATTGTGAATTATTTCGCGGGGAATCACTGATTTAGAGAAGAAGAAAAAACTTATTTCGAATAGTACGTCGAAGCACAACGATTGTAGAATTTTAGCGAGGGCGAGTAATTGCAGACGTTTTATTATGATCGATATCGAATTAAAATTGCAATTAAAAGTATAATGGGTTGAAGTATAAAGAGAAGATTCTAAATTATTCTTTAATCCGTACAGTGGATGGAATTTTTCGCTCGGTATTGAAAGACCGATAATAAATAAATAAATTTTTCGATTCCGTTTGCTCGTTGATGCGGTGGTTTATTTGGTGGAAGGTTCATACAGCACGTAGTTTCGAGTTTGAAAGCACGCTGGACGTAGCTTATTGTTTTACCGAAACTCGGGCACAGTTAGGTAAGTCGTGCGGAGAAACTTTGGTCCCGACAAGACAAAACTCATAACAGATTTGCGGAAATGAACGGTCGTACTTGGTGACTGCTCCTCCAGTATACGGTTGGTTCCGCGTTGTTTTCCAATACGCGAGGAGGCTGCAGATATTCCGCGAACCCGTGGGCACCTATACGGTTCGTAGCTGCAGAATAATCCCCCTTCGCTGGGATGAGAAATGGCCGACCCGTTTGTTCCAGATTTAATCCCGAGAGCAAAAACTTCACCATTGTCCTCGAGTTACTTAATTTTCAAACCACCCAGCTTCGTCCCTGGCTAAACTCGATCCACACAACTTATAAACGCCTCTGACGCATTTCCTATGCAGTAGATAAACTTCGATGAAACTCTCCAGTTTTATTTTCAATATTAACACCAGCCCAATATTTCAGGGCTTGCTATTTTACATCGCATCAAAATTCGATCAAATCTTCACTCAAATATGTGAGGAAATAAATCTCTCTCGGGGTCTGAAATCTTCGGACAAGATATAACGCCGAGGTGTTAAGGAGCCGGGCTCGTGTGACCATTAAACTGTAAATTACTCTAGGGTAATTAATATGCAGCCTGCAGAACCTGCACCCTTGCAGTGGCCTCTAACTAAGTCAATATGTAACGTAATTACTCGACAAGGATATGGAAACTGCAACCCTATCCGCCCTTCGGCCCTGGTCGAGTGCATCAACGTCATCACGATCTGGAAGATCTATGAGAACCTCGTGCCAGGTCATAATTAGATGTACGGAATTACCTCTGGAAGTTTGATCTATCGGAGACCATCGAGTACTTCTTTTCTTTCTTTCTTTCCTGTCATTCAGGACGGTTAGTATCGTTCTGCAGGAGGAAGGATTTAGCTGTATTTCGCGAGGTGGTTTCTGGTTGCAGAAAAATGGGAATGGTCAGAAGTAGAAACGGCTATCACGTTGGAAGTGTAACTTTGGTGCAATCGGGTTGAGATGGGGTTTGATGGGATTTGGTTTGGTCGGATGAACCACGTGGACCACGATTCGTGAGAGTAGAGTGAGAGGCGACCGGGAGTAGATAAGGAGGTCTAGAGCGGCTTAGAACTTTGTCTATATACCTGTATAAGAGAAGTTTCAAGAACTTGAAATCCCTTGGAGTTATTCCAGACAAGATTCTAACCGTCCTTGCCAATCAGTGCAATCACGTGCACGACTCGACTCTCTGTTTGTCTCTATTGTACGTTTGACAATTTTCGGCTGCCAAGAATCACGCAAGGCGTAATTAGAGTTGAAAATCAATTTAAAAACCAAAAAGAAGAACGTTTTATTTTTAATCTGCTGTAATCTCTAGTTTCAATTTGGGTCTACATCCTCGCAGCTTAAAATAAACGACAAAGTTTTAGATACATTTAGCGCCCAACAGGGTGCGGACAATTTATATTAATTTTATATGATATATTTTAGGAAATGATCATCCCCCACGGGAGTTTTCAAACGTGATATTTTAAAATGCTCGTGGATGACATCCGGACGTCGCGACGCCCACGTGGCAGATTCGCGTGCCTGCGGGAGGGGTATATTGAAATTGAGTGCAGTGGAGCGAAATATTATAATCCCGCGCCGCGCCGCGTCGTGACGCCCCGCCGACGACTATTTGCCCCGGAGCAAACGGTGAATCGCATAGGGCAATTATTCATTTGAAAAAGTTTTTTCTCTTTGAAATGTATCTGCGAAAAATGTCGCCTGAAATGATCCCTTCTCGGTACAGGAAGCTTTTAAAATTGTTTCACTACCGCGTATCGTATATGCAAGGAGCTTCGGGTATACTTATTACAATATTTCCTTTGAAGTACATATCTTAACAATTTCCTTATACTCAACATATACGATCTGTGAAATCAACATGAGAACTGAAAAACGAGGATGCGCTCCTCAAGGAGAGAGTCTCTCAACGATATCTTTGAAACTCGACATCTAATATTCTCAAAATCCTGGAAATTCTTATCAGGGCTGTTAAATCCCCCAAAGAAATCGCCCAGGCCATAGGAGTCACAAATCTTGGTGTCCCGAGTTTTGGAGATTCAAAATTCGAAGATTTTTGGAGCTTTCTATTCGAAGTGAAGTTCTGGACCATTATCAACCGTCGTTAACAAATCTTATGGAAATATGCGTGAACTATAGCCTCTCCGTTCGGTTTTGCGTTCAAGTTTTCTTGTCCGTCCCGTAAAGCTTTGTGTTATCCCGTGTAATCTAGTCATCTCGAAGCTTCCCCATGTGAGCTGTCATGTCAGTCCCCAGCTCTGCAGCGTAGGTAGATGACATTCCCGACTACTTCTCGAGCAATACGTCTCGTATAATTTCTGTCACTGTTACACTCGGCTGTGAAGCGAAATTTTCACGGTACAATGATAAGCTTATCTGATAACGTATTTATAAGAACAGACAGAGAGGGTGAACGAAGTTTGGCACTTTATTCACATCTCTCTCATCTCGCGTTTGGTATTATCCGCTCAACAGTCATACGCGCTACACACCTTACCCAGAATTTATCTTACTCAAGGTAATTGGAATCAACCAAGCGATAGTGTACTGTTGTCAAATATCTATCGTCTGCCAAAGATTATTGGATATTTGTGCTATTCATCTTGACTTTGAGGACGAATTCGTCAAAGGATGTAACTCCTGTGATCAATTGGTACAGCAACTGGCATTGATAAAGCCGAAAATGACTATTAACCACGCATTCTCTAATTAATTTCCCATATCCTTTGACGTAGATATTCAACTGAACAGCTCACATACCCCGAGTTCCTTACCGTCTGATGAATTTGGCTTGTTTGGCCCCCGCCCAACGTAAAAGCTCCTTCATCGCCAAATAACTATCGTCCAATCATCTCGATTTTTCCTACTTTTTCAAAGTTTCATGCTTGAACGGGTGGTATTTGATCAAGTTTCTTATTTTTCTTCGAAACTGACAAACTACGTACTGGATGCCTTAACTCACATGCTGCTCTTCTCCGTCTCACGGATGATGTCAGAGTGCAGATTTCCGACATAGGAATAGTCATTTTGTTAAGAGGAATAGAATTTCTTATCAATTCAACCAGATGTCAATTACCTTTACATAATATTCTAAAGCTTCTTCGTTTCATTCGCTGTAAAGATCGCCTTACAAATGAGCCGATGCATTGCGATATCAAAGACGACGTTTTCCGGAGCTCACTTATTCTATCGTATCAACAAGATCTCCACGTAGAATCTAGAAGTAGGAAACTACATTACTGAAAAGGCTTTCATTTGAGTCTCCTTACGAGATATTCCTGTCTAACGTTTGTCCCGTTACGAGATTAAGTCTTTTCAGTTGAAGGTTCGGGTCTTCTCTTGCTGATGATATTTAGAATTCCAAAAATTTTTACCATCAATTGCACAGTATCCAACGATAATGGAACAAGTGAAGTCATCTTCAAGAATTGCTGCTCTGACTTCGTCTTTGTGATTTCTTTTAATTGAAGGAATATTTATGAAGGACCAGGGTAATTGAAAGTTGAATTGAATGATTGAAAGGTAACGTAGAATTCATAATGTCGATTTCATAGACAATGAGCTTTGATAATGATTCGAAGCAACGACTGAAGTAGTAACCCGATAAATGCGATTTCGATTTTACATCACCGTTGATGGTTTACGAAACAAGATACTGGCTTGCTTGTGTAGCAGCGATGCATTATGTACTCTAGCAGTCTCAGGGATATTGTAACAGAGTTTACTATTATACTTGTTCATAAACAGCAAAGGAAAAAAGAATTGAAAAATCAAAATATTGACTGAAACACAAAAATTAACCAAGTCGTTTGCAGTTTTGAATTTTTTAATTTTTACCGAAAACGCAACCAGCGTTATTGATATGTCGTACTGGTCGCGGTTTGTAAGGCGCTGATTGCTTCGCCAAGAATATCCACGAAGGGGAAATACTACGATACTCAATCGATGAAACATGGAAGCAATGTTACTGGTAAGTCAGTTGACTCAGTTGAAAAGTTAGATCACGTTTCAACCTCATTTTAGTCAGCAGTAGTTAAAGTACCAACCTTCATTACCGAACTATGATACACCGCTTATCTTCCGCAAACAGTGGTGATGATCTTCCGACGGTAAGTTAGAGGGGAAGATCTTCTTACCGACCAGAGTATTTGGGATGTAGATGATCAGTCCTTACCGACAACAGAATTGATAGATCATTAGTCTGGGAAGATTATACGTTAAACTTTGAAAATTCTGTTGAAATGCTAAATTCAGGTGAAAAAAAACCAAACAAACGCACGAAACACAAAAGATGAAAAATAGATTCTAAATAATTCCCCGACTGAATATCGAATCAATTTTCATGCAAAATAACACACGTTTACGTGTATTAAACATGTATTAAAGATCCAGGATGAAATTCGTTATAAAATTTAGCCACGTACAACATACATCCTTGTCAGTCTCGACACACGACGGGATTCGATTTGCCTAAGAATCAGATATCTATATTTAAATCAGCGAAACTTGCTGTGTAAAAATAATTCCGCCCAAGTAACGAGTAGGTATGTTTGTTCGTAGAAATATACCTATATACACCTTACTGCAAGAATGATAATAGTGAAAAAGGCTAGGAGTGTATCATTAATTTTTCTTGTTGGCAGATGAATTTCAAATTACTTTAATTATCCTAAAATTCGTCTTTATTCGTGTTTCGAGTTAATCAACTTTAAGGTCGTAATTCTCGGTTTAGAATAGCATTATCCAATCGCTCAATTAAACGGGTATGAGCTGGCGACGTATACCTGCCTATACCTACTACGAACGTCTCATTAACATGCGTGTGCCGATGTTAGCGGACATAAATTGCTTATAGATGAAAGAGAACTCGATATCCTTGAGGGGCGATACCTGCGACGATGTGTCACTGAAATAACTGTTAAAAAAAAGGCCGACGATTCGAAGCCAAAGTTGTTACTTGAGTATAACATAGCTATAACATTCCCACGACTAATTGATAGTTCAGACTTAGAAAAAAAAGTAAAATAAAACGAAAAAAAAGAAGCATAAACGAATGAATAAAATCGATAATAATAATTAGGAAATTCGATCGAATTTATTATCAACCTTCATATATACTTTATCGCTGCTCTCCCTCTCTCTCTCTACCATCGCGTTTACTTTTACTTTTATTGGTGCACTCAGAGATGATATTAACTTCGTCGTCTCCTGCAATTACTGAGCGTGTAGTACAACGCTAATGAGTAAGTTAATTAATTAATTTACCAGAAGACGGGTGGTGGAAAATTCAAAATTTCAAGCATGTTTAAAGGCGAGTATACCGGGTCGAATGAGATCTTATATATTTAATATCACTAATTTCTTGCCCACGCTTGATTATTATGTGCTACTTATAAAATTAAGCTGCAATAATAATATAATTACCGTGTAATATGTACGGGTATGCTTATTTAAATTTTTTCAACATCAATAACGAGTTAAGAAACGTAATTGAATATTCAGATTATTAGACTCGGTAAAAATTGAAAGAAAAAAAAGAAGAAGAGGAAGAGAGAGAGAGGAGTGAAAAAAAATTTAACTGCAATTTTCATCTGAGGTTTACCGACCGCGACTTTCCCTCGACTGTATACAGGAAACAGGCGTCAGAAATTAAAAATGAGTGACGGAATAATGAAAAAGAAAATAAACTATTAGAATCTTAGAAAATTATAACCGCCGCGTGAAATGGCCGCAGGCATTTTCGTTATGGCAGCTGCTGCAGTATCAAAATGAAAAACTGTCAACGAGTACCGTTTGAAAATTTAGTTAACTAGTGTTTTACTATGTATACATATATATACACGAATTCGTCTGATCTTCAATGTGTGCATATGGTATATTATAGCACTGGCTTAGCGCACATGTAAAAACAAACAGAGCGACGCAGGGGCGCCAGTCTCTAACCAGAACGCCTTTTCTTTGCCATACTGCAGTCTTTCGAAACTCGAAAGGCTCGAAACTCTGGTTTCAGTGAAGGCTGTTCGTGCAGAGAACTGCATAAAAAACAAAGGACGATGATACATTCTGTGGAAGAACCACCTCAACAGATTTTTTGCCTTTTTTCTTTCTTTTTGTTTCACGGAAATCAACCCTCTGCACTAAACTCCAGGAATACCTCGAAATCCAATTTTTTTCTTTTTTTTTTTTTGTCTTCTTTTCTTTCATCGTCAAATATTCCTGCAGCATCTTCTCAAGTGCGTTTGCTGACGGTGTCGAGTGTACGCATGGCTATTGTATAGCCGCATAAGACATACCCATGCATGAGGTACGCAATGGTAGATATGTACGAGGGTTGCGTTCATTCTTAATTCCTCCTTTATTCCACGGAGTTGAATGCGACCGGAAACCCTTTCATAAGTTCTGATTCTGATTTTCAGTCTGAACCTCTGAACCAGGCTCGAGTCTGTCTCGAACTCGTTCATTCTATTGCTCATATTTCTTATGCAACTATAGCCAGAACTAGGTAAGAAAGTATCTCTATATAACACGCTCACACAAATATATTACTTTATAAGTATAATGCATTTTTTGTGAATGCTGAGCTGTTAACACTTCGTTCAAGTTATTTTCATATAGAAATTTTTATTTCATTCTGCAAATCCTCGGCGGAGATTCGGAGGTGCGATTCTAAACTTGAGGGTAGGATCGGGCATGTAATAAAATTCAGATTTTCACCAAAAAGTGAGAGTTATATGTCCGTTTTTGGGCAAATCTAGGCACTAACTTGAATTCTGAAATTCTACTTTAGCCTTTGGATCCTAGAATTCTCAATCTTTGATAAAAGTTCTGTGAATTGATTAACAAATAAATTCTTAGTGGGAAATAAAATTGATCATTGGGTCGATTTTTCATAGACTTTTTAGGCTGTAAGTAAAATTTGAAAATTTCGTCTGGCTATAAATCAGAATTAGAAATTTTTCGATAAAAAGAATCTTCGTAGAACAATAGCGTCGATCCAAAATAAACATATAAGGCTTGTCACAATACGGCACGTCGTTAAAAAAAATGAGACCGTAACTTTTTTATTTATTTATTTTTTTTTTCCATTTTCCTTTTTTCTCTCTCTCTCTCTCTCTCTCTCTCTCTCTTTAGGCACACGCACCACTTATGTGGGCCCTCGAGCGTTTAATATGCCGCAAAGAGGTCATAAGCAAGCAGGCGCCTTTTAAAAAGGAGAAAATAAAAGAAACGGAGAATATATATAGATATATACGTACATCGGGGCTTAGTGCTAGGGGACCCTTTGTTTCGTTGTATAATCCTCTTCGGATCCGTTGACCATAATTCTAAGAACTCTTACAGTGGACATAAGTAGTTCTTTACTTTCCGAGTACACGTATACCTGAGTATAATATCTCGTATCATTCATCGATGTTATTATTCTCCTTACGTTGAATTCGTAATCGTAAACCGATCCCTCTCTCTCGATGGCGTCATGGTCTTCCAGGCTTTGCCTTTGCACGTCTCTAGCCGTGAAAACAAACTAAACTATAAATGCAGGGGGACCAGACGTGGGTTCTGAATGTTATCTGTGTCCATTGCGGTTCCTGCAGTTTAACCGTCTAGTCGCCAGGTTAAATAAACGAAAATCTTTTACGGCAGCGGCCTTAATTTTCTGCTCTTGGGTCCGGATTGGAGGCCCTCGAAATCCCTGTCTTTTACATCGGTCCAGGATGCTGGTTTTCGACTATAACTTATCGGAAACGATTTCACTTTCATAATAAATTTCGAACATTCCATCGTAGGGTTAAGACTGGATGAAGATCGGCGATATATCAACCCATAAAAGTAAAAGCCTTCAGTTTTTAAACGTCTCACAAGCTCTTAAGTATCGCTTTTTCATCTTTCAGAGATATTGAATTAGCTGTGCTCTCGCGTTTATAGGAGAGAGAGAAGATTCTTCGTTGAGAATCTTTTGAGACGATGCATTCTACCGTGTTCGGTAATTTAAGAAACTCGAATGAGGTAGGTACACACAATTTCCGGTACAGAATTATTATAATACTGTCCAAAATCGGTTTTATCAGGCACATCGTTGTTCCGATTAGGGTCGTTAAGGGCTCATTTTGTTCCTCGAAGAAATCCTCATCATGTGAACGAGGGAATTCTTTTTACAATTTCGTGTTGGCCAAGTTATTTGCAAATTAGTAGCCTAAATATTGGAAATTTTGGATGATTGACCGTAACTTTTGACATGAATTTTTTTTTTACCGATCCCTACGTTCATAAGACGTAGAATTGCTGTCTGAAGAAAGCAAGACCTTGAGAGGTTGAATTGGACCAACGATGTGCCTGAAACCTTACGACAAAGTTTTTCAAAGAAAATCTTTTTTTGATGTGAAATAAGCTTCGGTTGACGAATAAATAAATTTTGGAGTACTCCAAATTTCCCAAACCAAGCTGTACCGGTCCCCTTAAATGTCTGCAGGATAAAGAAAGAGACGGAATCTTCACCGCGATGATTGAAGATCTATTTTTGAGTGAAAAAAGAAAGAAAAAGAAAAGCAACAGTTTGATTTCATTCGACTGCACTGCAATGTAATCAAATAAATCGGTCACGTCACGTCTTCGATATATAGTAGGTTTATGTAGGTACAGAGATACGGTGTTTGTATTATACATATGTGGATATGTATACACATATATGCATGTGTAATGTACACATATTGAAGGCTGGTACCCGATGTCATTGGCCGTGGTGTTTATCTCGTGTCAACTAACTACGGGCAAGAATTGCCCGTTCCCTATTGCCTTTGGCTTTGCATCTGAATCCCATTTCACTGTACTTATTACTATGGAATATAGTCTCATCGATTTCTCTGCGACGTGAAAGTCGCCATGAAACCGTGACACGATAATACACCAGCGTATCTTTAATCTTCTAAAATCACACCCTTCGTATGCAACTGGTCTACTTATAAATTTTCAAATAATTTACCATTCACTTGATGAATCCGCACGAGCTTTCGATTTCACTTAAATGTTATAGCTTCGAGTTTCCTTCTTTTCCTAAAATATTACAAGTTCGATAACCTCGTGGGAATTTTCACCGATACTCAATAATCGCTCTGTCTGTTAACGCCATGCAGTGATAATTTCGTTTGTACTACACTCGAGACGTGCATACATTGCACCAGCTTTTTAGCTGTCATATTTATATCTTACTGGTTATAAATGAAGGCATTAGATGAATATTTGAGTCCAAAGTACGTCTGTAGTGCCCATTTTTGTTTACTAATTCGCTTATCTACGTATGACTGATCACGCCAATCATTTTTCCAAGATAATTATTATAAACCGGCGTTCAACTTTAGCCTCAAAAATACACGTCCTTAATACGTGACTATATCTACATGATCGGTACGAAAATAAGTAATTTAACTTTTGGAAAAAAATCATTCATCGTTTTGGCTCAGGACGTGTTTAATTTCTCGAATGAGTTTGAATATTTGCACAGAGCGGTTTTTTCGGGGTTTAGATACGTTCCTGAAATCTGGTTTGACCTTCGATTAGTCATCTTGGTGAATCGCCCTTCCGCGTATTTTTATATATTTTTTCTATATTTTTCTATTCTTTTTTTCTTCTTTTATCTGGCCACTAAAAACTGCAATCAAACCCCAAACATCCCTGCTGTTTTCGCACCCCAGTCTATAAAACGTGCCGTCCTTTGGTACGGGATGGCGAGAATTTTAAGGGCGGGATTACACCCCAACTGCAGAATCCACTGCCGAGCATTCTCCGTGGGTGAGTATCGGATGAATTTGCTAGTTCGTTAATTATCCTTTTTAATTACTTACGGAACCCCGTAACGATGCGAAGAATCGAGGAGGAGTCCTCCTCCACTTCCAGCGAATTATTATAAGAGAAATAAAGAAAACAAACTGTACCTATATAACATTGCGGAATATTATCTGAGAGAAATACGAGACTGAAAATTACTTCTGCTAACTTGATAATGTCAGGGTGAATCCAACTTGCTACCCTATAGTTCCAAGGGATTGGAATTCTGTCACGAACCGGCGCGGATACCAGCCGGAGGGTCAAACTGTCCCCAGAGTATTCCGGACCCCTCGGATCTCGCACCCCAGACTCCAAACTCGACGCAAGCATCTCCCACGCGGACTAAGCTGATCGTTGGCTTGGGGAAATATTATATGCAGCTTGCAATCTCGCCCCTGCCTAATATTTTCTCGTCCATATTACCCGGCGCGGGCGTAAGGACTCGTATAGGTTTAGCTTAGGTTAGCTGGTTAAACGATATGACCGTTCATGATTGGCAACCATTAAAACTCCCTGAATTTGCATAAAAGTTATTACTACAATCCGCCTTTACTCCAGGCGCCAATTTACAGGGCTTTCTTTGTACAAGATACAACTAGTAGATTTCCCTCTGTGTTTGGGGTGCCCAGTATAACCCAGGCCAGGATAACCCTCAAGGAGAACGATTTTTGTTACTCCTTCCCCCCATTCTCTTATCTACATCCGTATCATTCTGGGAAAACCCTCTACCCAGCAGGATTTCCGGTCCATTCGATTTTCCAGGTTATTTAACTGATTTTAGTTAACCTCGTAGTTCTCTCTTAACGAGATATATACGTCCCCGTGTATCATCGGGGTTATTACCCTTGTGAAAACTCGAAATTTTTCAGGGTTCGAATTTAAAACTTGTTTTGCGTCGCTGGAAAGTTTCTCAGGGAATAATATATCGCCATTTTTCTTCAGCCGAAACGATCGGGCGTCATAAAAAATTGTTGCACAAACTCCGAAAGGCGAGTGGCCCAATTGCAAAATTGGTGAAAACCTGGAATTCACTGATACTTTGCGCCATAAACTCTCGAGAACAGATTTCAATACGACAAACTTCGCACAGATTAGCCAAGGCATAGCATGTTCAACTGAAAACTATTAGGTTTAGGTGGGTACAAAGTTTGAGAAGTCTAGAACCGTTCGATCGAGGCGATAAATCGAACGTGATCAAAAACTTTCGAGTATCTGCTCTGGTGAAATGGGTAATTTTGATTTTTTTTTCATTTTCTCCAAAGCTGTTTGAAACGAAGAGACGATCAAAACTCAAAATCCAAATTTTTCGACTCCAATACGTCTTCAATAACTTATCATGAACCATATTGGAGTTTGTCACTGCGTACCACGAACCTTTCTCGTTATTTTTCGGTGGCTGAGAGAAGGTTCATTCGATTGAGCGTGTCCGCATGGTAGTTCACAACGCGACTAGCATCCATCCATCCATCAAGTGTTGACTGCTGGCCGTTTGTATGTTTGAGGACAGCTGCAGCCGGGGTTCTTGTACCGTGTAAATCGGACCTGGGCGGTGGTTATAACTGCATAAGTGTAAGGGATGCTTATGTGAGTTTGTATGCGAAGAGGGGAAAAGTCTCCGGGGAAAAGAATCCTTGTTCAGCATTTTATTATAGGGTAGGTCACGTACGTGGCCATTATTATATAGTAGTACTGCATGAAATGAATGGCTCCTCATACACCAATCCCACTATACAAGCTATTATTCGTTCAATGTTTTTTTCTCTCTCTCTCTCTCTTTTTTTTGTTCTTTCTTTTTTCTTACCTCATACGCTTCACGTCAGAGCTGTATTCAAATTCAAATGTAGAAACCGACTTATATATCTGCTGTGATAGCTGGCTACGAGTCTAACACTCGCTCGGTAAGTAAAGTGAGACTTTTGTCTACCGGGTATACTTAGATCAATAGATCACACACGTACATATATAAAATCGTCATACTTTCGCGTACCGTACCTGATCGCCATCATTCACTATTTTTCCAATGCTTACATATGCTCGTTGTATAAATTCCGGCGATGATGACGCACGGTGTTGATAATGTATACATTGTACCCGACTATACGATGGGAGGATCGCTTCATTACTATTCTCAATCTCCTCGACGAGTTTTATATTGAGATTTTTTTTTTTTTTTTTTGAATTTTTAGCTCGGAAAATCGAAGCTTGAAAAATATGGGAAAATCTTTTATCCGATTTTGCCCTGCAGCTCACCGTATGGAACCATACGTTACAATTTTACGAGGATGTTTTGACTCCGAAGTAGTCCTCGCCTTTCCACTTTCTCTTACGTCAGCAGCAGAAATCCAGCCAGCAAAATTTTGCAGGGAAATGAACAACGTAAAGTATTGCCGTGTATATATGTCTCAGATATTTGGCAAAGCTGTTCTCACGGATGTAGTACGTACCTAATGAAATGGCATTTTCGTATACCGTGTCTTACCATCAGATCGAACTAATTTACCGTTTCAAATAACGTCAAGATGGAATGGAATTCGCGATATTTTAATAATAAATATCCTACATGACCGAAATATCGCGTGGTTTTTCTGAAAAGCATCGGATTGCCCTGAAGCAGAGTAAATTCCAGTTCCGAAATCTCGATGAATTCGTTATGGAATCTGCGGCTTTTTTTCTGATTCGTTTATTGTATCCTGCACGGGAGAAAAAGAAGTAAGAGAGAAAAAACGAGAGAGTAAAAAAAAAAACGGAAGCAAATTTGTACATGAACAGAAAATAGCCCCTCGTCAAGTTTTACCATCGCGCCACGGCGCTAAAACGAGGGGAGAAGAAAAAATATTTGGCAAGGAAATCGTAATCGGAATAGCTCGTACGAGGGACTACCTCTCTGATGCAATTTGACAGGTGTTGCAGGGGAATCCCCGTGGAATGACTGTGCAAGTTTTGGAACACTTTCCGCACCCTCGTATTGATAAGTTAGTGCAGGGTGAATGGTATACGACTAAGGGCGTCAAAATGTAATTCATCATCCACAGACAGCTACGACTAAAACTGGCTCGGGGTTATTCGAGCTTGTACTATTGCACGCATCAAACGCATCAATCTTCTTCATACGAAGAACCTGAACCTAAACAAGAGTAAAGTTTTCATCCGCGATATCAAAGGGCGCGAATGCCAAGGCTTATCTTTCGATACCCGAAAGCTAACCCACGCCGCAGCGCGGGCAGGGATATAATGAAATCGGATTTTTGGAAAAAACAAACGAAACAGTTTTTTCTACAGATTTTTAACATTTATCGGTTTTTCTTATGCCACAGGCCGCAGGGTTTTCAAAATTTCCAAAAAAAAAGGGAAGTTATTAGTTTCGGTTCGATTTTCGAAAATCGAGTTTTCATCAGATCTCGACGTTTTGAGGTCCTAGGAAACTATTCTGACTATTTTTGGATGGACGTCCCTATGTGTGCGTGCGTAAACAAATTTTTGTCGTACGATATCTTTAGAACGAATTGACCGATTGGAATGGTTTTTATAGCGATCGAAAGGGTTTATCACGACTTAGATCTGATTAGATTTTGGAGTCGATCGATCGAGTAGTTCCAAAGTTATTCGAGAAAGCAAAATTAAAAAAAAAAAAATTCATGTTTTTAGCGCATAACTCCTAAACTGTTCGTGCGATTAGTCTCAAAACTGAATCAGATTCAAGTCTTGGATAGCCATTTAGATTGCCGCAAGATTCACCAAAATCGAACGATTAGTTTGAAAGATATTGCACGACAAAAATTTCTTTTTTTTTTTTGATAGACGTAAGTTAATTTTGAATCATTCAATGTAGAATCTGTCAAATTGTTTAAAAGGTATTAGAAATTTTGCACATAAAGATACAGACTGAACGATATCTTCTGGCATCAAATATAACTCCCTAAAACCTAGAAATGTTGACATTTGACAGAAACTCGATTTTTAAAAATCAGACGGAAAAAAATTTGTATATGGAAAATTGACTATACTTATAACCTTCTTTAATGTATCATAAACACAATAGTAACAATTTATTGTAACGTATTTGACACATAGCGGGAAGTTTTGAGGTTGGCCCATAGGTCGACCGGTTTCCAGATGTTTTTTGTCTAAAAAGTTATACAAATTTACAAAATATACATAAGGCCATGTACACACACTCGTCACTCGGCTCTGGTGTTGAGCTTTCGGAAGGACAACACTTGGACTAAAATCGAAGTATCAAATATTCAACAGTCAACATACAAACCGACTGACAAGAGCTTTCTATAGAAACAGGAAAACCCTAGTAGGTATACATACACACGCATATACCTACGTATTTATTCTGATGCCTGTCAAGCGTTTGCTGCCACTGGCTTTCTCGCATCTACGTAAGTAATTAAATTTCACATACACGTGTAGTAAAATTTTTGTTTTCTCATGCTAGATTCCTTTTTTATTTTTCTTCCATTTCTAAGACTCTTCAGATCTTGGTCCAAGTCCGAGCTAGCTTTCGGTGACGTAAAATTCTCTCCCTTGTTCTTTTAACTTGAAAATTTATTACCCGCACGGTTTTCCCATAAATATGTTCTTTAGGTCAGATTTTAAGTAGGCCGCACAAAGGAACCCCGGCTTTGTGTTCCGGCTGTTACCGTGGTAGTAAACTTAATTTTCCACCACGGCTTTAAAAGGCGTGAAGTTTTATAATATGTGATCCTGGATGTTGAAGTAGCGCTGTACTGCGAAGGAAAAAAACTGTGTGAAAATTTGACTTGAATTAAAAATTCCCCAGGCTTCCGGGTCAGGCGCGGTAATGATTATAACATACTTCCCACAGAGTCTTACTTTTATATGTTATAACCCATATTTGCCATCGTTAACGGAAGCGTTTCGAATTCGACAGAAATGGAAAGTGTAGATAACGGCTTTCCATTTCGCTGTAAACGACACCGCGCCAATATTAGTCCGGGTTGTCCACGTTATCGCCCGACTGGGATCTTAAGCTCTAATCTTTTAAACGACCCCGAGTGTACATCATGCGAATATAATCCGCTTAGAAACCCGCAGTTAAGCTCGAAGGAAATTAACACGTTTTAACCAAAAGCTTTATGGGCACGAGGGGTTCTTTGTCACCGTCTACCGAGGTTCACATGCGTTGTCACGTACAGCGAGGCTGGTTCACGGTTCACAACTAACGCAATCGAAAACGATCTAAAATACGTTTCTACCCTCCGCAGATAGGACCAATACGGTTTTATGCTAATCACCCTCGACGTCATTCCCGTTGCGTGCAGTGGATAAACGTAAATTTACTCGGTAAAGGGTTTCATAGAACAACATCAGCACCCCACAAAGTCAAAGTCGAATATCCATCAAACAGGAGAAAGTGTATGGCCTAGGACCTAGACTCTAGGAAACCCTTACACCTCAGCTCTTCGACCCACGGTGCAAACGGTAAAATTTTGTGGTCTGTTAGAAATAAATCGAACGATAGATAATTATAGAAATCGATTTGGAGCACCGATTTCATGATGAATTACACCGTCTCAATTCAATTGTTCCCAATCCCCCTGCCAGGTAGTAATTACGGATTATCCTCCTAATTCCGAGTGTCTCTGTGTCTGGAGTGCCTTATACCTGCACACCTATCCCATACTCTTGTCTGTCGAGCTAGTAGTTGGCAATTACTTGCTGTTACCAGGATCTAATCCGCGTGCCTCGTTACATTTGTAGCTTCGAGAGTAGTCGTAATTGTGGTGGTTTAGTATGGTATAGATGCGGGCGAGTATATGGACCCTCTTACGATTTAACTGTGCAGCTATGGAGAGAGATTCGCATCTATCGGGTCCATCGAGCATCGTTTGATGGTCGACCAATATACGAGGTGAAAATATGTTCGGTAATATGGGGATGCTGCGGTAAACTGTAAATTCACGTTCAAACTTAATTCTACTCTCAAGATTTAAACCGCAACCACACGTGCGGGGGTGTTAATGCGTTTTCACGTTCGTGTTACTAGGCGCTTAGGTATGATTCAGATTTTATCTACCCCTACGCTTGCTCGTAACGGGGAGTTGGACTAGGGTACGAAGGTAGACAACTAGAAATCCGGTCCCCATCAGACCATCGGGGACTACGACAAATCAACCAAAACACCGAACACTCGGTGGTTACAGGACGAATACACATCCGGACGCATATTATACTTCTTCATTCGTTCAAACCGATAGAAATTCAAGCTGAATTTTTTTCTTTTTTGAATGAACGAGCTGGAAAAATTTGGTCGATTAGATATAAACTGCTGCAATTTACATCTCGAATATGTCTTGATAAAATTTAATTACAATTGTAGAAATTTTTTTATGTCTTCCACGGTATTAAACCCCTATCCGCTTAAGCTGTTCTAATCCAATTCTTAAATCCAATCGCTCTGCAGTTCCCGAGTTCTAGATTCTTATGACCTAGTGCAAAAAAAAAAAAAAAAAAGCAAATCTGTTTACATATTCTATTTTTATTTAGTGAGTACATAGAGCATATTATATCGGTATACGACGATCGGTGTACTTTACAATAAAAGTGTTATACGTACATCCGAATAGCGAATTATACAAAATTCTTGTACGGAAAAAACGCTCGTGTGATCACGTATACGTATGTATAATGTATGTATACGTATACACAAGGCTGCGTCATAATTACTAACATTTTTACAAACAATGAGTATTCGAATTTGTAAAGAGACTAGTTCAAGGTACACGTCATCAATAGTTTTTCAGTATAGGTACAAACATAATGGAGATGATCCAGGTCACGCTAATCCATGGTCAGGTTCAGTTTGCCAAAATATTGTGTGTACATATTTATTACAAGCGTATAGGAGAACATATAGCAAATTCGGTTCATCGATTTTCTCGTTATTCGTAAGACAAGTCCGCGAATAGCGAAAAACTTTAACGGTCAAAAACGGTGTGAATCCTGCAAAATATCACGTCGAATCTCTCATATCTATAATAAAATCTGATCAGTGTATTAAATCAGTTCTTTAAAATATTGTAATGGATATTTTCTAGAACTTTGAATCTTACAGCGAAGATAATTTCAGGAAGTAGTTATATAACCCCTCGCGGTGTAACCGTAGCGTACATAGTACAATGATAACAGCTAGAGGAAAAAAGTTTAATTGAAATCGTCTGCTCGATGGCGCCAGGCGACGAAAGTCTTGAGGCATTTCCGTCCGAGTTTGAGTGCACTTTTTTGATGGAATTAGGAGTTGAGGGACAAGGGAAAAACGACTAAAAAATTAAGCTCGCTAGAATCCTCTAAGTAAAAAGCACGATATAAGTTGGTGTAGATAATTTGCGAGCGAATTCTGACAGGCAACAAAGAAAAAAACAAGAAAAAGTATAATACGGTGTGCTGAACAAACCACTCGCTTGTAACATGTGTTTTTAATTTAAAACTCAGCTTCGAGTTGTAATCTTAGGCACACGTCTTTTTAACCGCAATGACTAATCAAATTAACCATATGGGATATAAGCCCCGAGGATCCCTGTTCGCGCTCTCTTTGAGAAAGCTTATTATTACTCTCGGATATACCTAGGCATATAAACTTATGTATGTCGCACGTGGATAATTATCTCGGGAATTAATCGGATAAGAAAATCCAGTGAAAGTCAAAAAAGGAGAAAAAAAACGCTTTTTTAGCTCACAGGAAGAAAACAAGACACTTAATTGATCGTGTTCGAATTTTCTACAATTGAGAAATTTTCTCGATCCGGTGATGAATTATTCTTTTCAAAAAAATCAATTATTTTCTTAGAAAATAAAGTTTATCTGATTCCGAAGCGAAACGATATGTTTTGATATGCACATTCCATGTGCATTAGTAACCTAGGTTCTATATTTTGCACTTTCTATCGCATAATCAGGACACGGTAGCCGATAATATGTTGAAACTGGTAAACGGATATTGAAATCGAATGAAAATTTCACATCATTTGAACGAGTTTGAATGATTTCGTTTTATTTTCCATTTTCATTTTCAATTTTTTTTTTTTTTTTTTGTTTTTTCGTAACTCAATTCGTTCGAAAGACTCAAAAACTGTATACGAAATTTCGTATAACAAACTCCAACGAATTCTACAAGCTGCAGGGACTTTTTATAGTTGATTAGAAAAAAAATCAAAGAATCAGATTATAGTGTGTAGCACGAAAATACTAAAGTATGTCAATTTCTCAGAATAACTCTTCATTTCTGTATCGGATCAGAGAAAGTATATAATGTAATTTTCATAGAAAATCAATATTTCTCTGAAAAAAAACCAAAAAACAAACAAACAAACTCCGAGATTTTCGTAGAATTTTTCTCTAAAAACAGTATCTCTAAGCACATCATAACCATTCGCCGAATAAACTTTGTATAAAAATCGCAGAAATCTGGAGCCTAGTCTGTCCCTTTCTTCGAAATACCAACTCAATTTTTTCATGGCTGAGTGAATCTGGGTCAAAAAAGCAAATTGTTTAAAAAAGAAATAATAATAATAACAAAGCATCAGGCAATTCGAAATTTTTGTTCCAAACATTCCAGGGCGGATATGTATGTATGTATGTACCCTCTTAACTCATCTGGACGTAGATTATGATGGTAAATTTCGCCCCCGCGGTTTAATACCCTTGACCCATTGGAACTATACGATAAAAAAAATTTTGAATGATAATAAAAAGAAGGATTTTTTTTATACGGTTCCCGCAAAGGCTCGCTATAACGCGTGTCCTTGAATGTCTTAATTTAAATCGTCCGCAAATTATTATAACAAACGGTTTGGAATTCAGGCCAGACATCATTGCTTACATCTAGGTATATAGGCGTGTGTATAAGCATAGGCATGTACGTATACATTTGCTATAACGTACATGAACACAGTATATGCAGCTTCAAGGCGTTATACACGGCAGTTTGTGAATTTTCATCGAAAGATGATTCACCGTTAAGCGAGTAGATCCTCACTTCTGAATATGCAACCTCCCACGCATGGCCGATCGATCTACGATTATGAAATAACGTTTACGAACACGTTTACACGTATGATCTTTCGACGATCCGCGCGTTAATCCATTCGTCGTACTTCCAAACTTCTATCCTCTGCAGTCCGTCGAGGTTTACCCGTTTGCCGCACAATTTACCGTTTGTTTTCTCTCCCGTATAACCACGCGTAAATACGATTTCCGTGGATCCGTCGCGTATACCTCTACTGTAGTATTCGTGCTCGGTCCGGGGTGGGGGCTAAGGCGGTCTGCGCGCGCACATCAAAACCACGCTGTCGAACGGCCGGGTGTTCGTAGCCGCGTGTTACTTCGGTTCTTCGGTTTAGTGACTCCGAAACTTCTTGACGGTCGTGTCGTGCTGAGCTAAGTAAGCTCGATATAAACAGAAAATGGGAATTTACCGCTTCACTTAATAAAAACAAATACAATTCGACTTAATATTTTCGAAACGAGAGACGCAGTTGCTGTTTGTTTGCAAATTAAATATCGCAATTCTTCTTCTTTATAATAAGAAAAAAAATCAAAATCGAGCATCTGTAAGAGTTAAGGGTGCTACTGTGCCACCTAAACCGATGTAAGTCGATACAAAAGTGTTCCGATAAAAACAGAAGCGTATTTCTTATCGTAATTTGTTACCGAGCCGCAAAGGCATCATGGAGTTTGCTACAAGGGTAGCATTCCTGCTTTTAACATTGTCGAAAATCGGTCTGTCGGAACCGGGCGTAGCTAAAACCGACCAAATAACTGTGCTAAAGTGTTGCCGATCTGATGAGACGATGGTGCAAGAATACGGCGAAGAAATCGGCCGCTGTGTACCGTCCGTAGAGGACTGGAATCCTTGGATATTTTCGGCGTCAACCGGAGGCTTGATACCGATACCTAAAAACTGGAAAATCCAAGAAGCCACACGGCCAGTTTGCAGAGGAGGTGTTTTAAGCTACGTTCATCAGTCTGAGACCGGTCCGTTCATCCTATTCGAAACGGGTGATGTCAGATTGGACGGAGGAACCGGCCGTGAATATAATCCGGGAAAATATTGCGCGGAAACAAACGGTCTTTTGGTGTGTCAGCCGAGATCCAACAAGCCTGTCATACCTGAGATTCAAGTATGCTGCGGTACGGACGGTCTGTTTGATCCTAAAAAGAACGGATGCGTGTTGGAGACCGAAACTTCAAAGATAAAACCGGTGATAGAAAATCTATCGGAGTTCAAAACTGTCGGACGTTTTCCCACGTGTCGAGGTACGGGTAAACACAGTATAGTCGGTAACGTTAGCGCGGGAAATATATCCGCGGATGGAGCCATACAATTCGTCGACTTCAGGGTACCGGCAGGACAATTTTGCGTCGTAAGATTCGTCGATAAGAAATCGGTTAAAGTTATCGCCTGCGACGAGTACGCGCCGTTGAGGTGAGTAAGGAGAAGAAGAACTTGATACATTTGGTTTTGAAGAAATAACTCAAATTTTTGGATTTTTTTTTCCTATCAACGTTTTTCCTTATTTTATTTCTTGATGTTCTCTTGAAATTCCTTCGGGTGGTACGAATTTTTCATTCAAAATAGATCATACATCCACGAATAGATCAGCGAGGAATGATATTTTCGTGTCTGTACAATCTATATTTAATATTAAATAGGAATCGATGAAAATTTATTTTCGTTCACATCCTACGCGGATTTTGAACGGCGGGGGTTTGATCTGAAAATATTCACGAATAGAAAAAGCCGAAGATCGTGTTTATTACACGTATCATACTATATATCGATACAAGGAGCACAGAAACTTAGCCTCACCTTGCGCGAATCGAGAATTAATATACACACCCACACACATACATACAACGATCTCGATACTTTCAATATGCGATCAAACGTACATACATGGATTCTACATACGTATAATATCGCTACGCGTACGTATTTACATACATGCATCGTTGACTTTAAAACTACGACGTTGGCTTTCACCTGTCAAAACTTTACTTACTTACAAACATGCGTCGTCGTCGTCGGTAACAGGTGAACGGTATGAAGTGAGTGAGGGACAGTATAGTCATCGGTGCTGCAACCTAAGCCAACAACATTTTTTTTTTATTTATTTACATATTGCATAATTTATGAAGTTATTTCGACTGTTTTAAAAACCTCGATAAGCGTTTTCAACATTTCCCCGCTATAATATCATACCGTATTTTCAATTATATGCGATATCGATCAAAAACAAAAAAAAAAAAAAACAAATAATATCGTCCGATGAGTAACTTATCGCTGTTACATACGCGTTATTGTAGTTTTTTATTCGGGATAATCAATCGCAATTATTATCGATCAATTTACGACCCGGGCTATTAGTTCCGCGGTTTCAATTGACCCCCGCAAATACATTAGACATATATTAAAGTATACTTAATTGTTTGTATATGAATTATGCGAAGTAGTAGTGGCGAGAAGTTTTTCGCCAATGTTCAATTAATTGTATAATTACAGAAATATCATATATACATATAACATATCTCAACGTTAACGATTTAATCAAAAGATCGTTTGGATAATACCCTCCGATAATTTTCTACACGGTATATGTGATCAATCACGACAGCGAAATACATCATCTACTGCTAACCAACCCTCTTCGCGATATTTCATATAATATATCAATCTTTATTCCAGGCAGTAAAAATCTTCGTTTCGATCGATCAATTTCATGGAGAATTAACTGCAACGAAGGTATGCGATACGTCGATACACCGCGTCAATTCTCGGTTCCAATTAATTCCTCTATAAAATTGTTTCAATTTTTATTTTCACTCTTCTTCTTCTTTGCAGTATAAAGATAAACTAACATCGCTGTGCAAAACAGCGGCAGCATCGTAATCTCCTTCTATTTACTTCAATCAATAAATCATTAAAGTCCTGCTTTTGATTTAACCCCATCAACTGTCACAGCATTTCATTTATTGTCTTGTCTCGCGATCTGTGAGCCAAATTCATTTATCATTGAGATATGTGTGCTAGAATATTCGATATGGAAGTAAATGCAATGCTATACATCGTGTGATCGGGGTGGCAATTTTTTTTACCGACCATAACGTGTTGCTTTTGACATCCTTTGATCCATACCGCTTAACCGTATAATTTCAGAACCGAAACAGCCGTACCAAAAGACATACGTTTCACCCTTTATCCGGTCGGTTTTCTAATCAGCGTTGTGTTCCTGGCTGCCACCCTTGTAGCCGGTTGGCTCCTGCCAACTGCTCATCACGTACTTCACTGGCGATGTCAGACACATCACGTCGCCTGTCTAATGCTGGGCGACCTTCTCATGGCCGTGATACAACTTGGCGGTGACTCGCTTCATGGTAGTGCCTGCAAAATAATCGGTGAGTTGAGATTTCATAGATAAGGTTTTATTTTATGAAAAAATTTATTTTCAAATGGCAAATTTCAACGGTAAACCTCCACTTTCGGATACCTAGAGCAGTTTATGCACTGCGATCTATATCCGATATTGCCTCGACTGTTTGAAAAAAAAAAACTGACTAAACTGCAGTCCGATAGTATCTTCGGGTCAAAGTTTTCCTCGTTTATATTCATATTCAGGAGGAAATTTGGTTTTCTATGTGCCACGCCACGCCGCGGCGCTATAGTTTGTACTGTACGGTCACAAATCACTGGTTTGTGTGAAACTGGCCTGCATTCCCATATCATCTGCTATTTCCTATTCCCGAACAGGCTTCTGCATATCGTTTAGATATACACCGGATATTCGTCCTGCAGTATACGTAGGAAACTGGAGCCCGGTGATGGGGTCTGGGCTTCGCAAAGTTTCGCGGTGTATCATGTGCAGATCTGTAACCGTTATCCAACTGCCGAAGAAAGTAGTAGCGCTTTAAAACTTCGATTATAGGTATAGCAGTTTCACACATTCTTTTATTTTTATGTGAAACTGAATCCCTGTACGTTCGAATTTCCCGCCAACTATTCATCAATCATGATTAGGTATTCGAGCCGATAAAACTTATCGTTTAAAAAGAAAAAAAAAGCCTCAACCGTTAAGCGGGCCGTAAGGGTCAGAGACCTTTCTCCACTCCGAGGGAAGAGAAAGACGAGAAAGTCTATAAGACTGTAAGGTCTGACCTATATTTTATTATGATATGACCGAGATATCTCATAGGGCGTATTTTTCAGATCGTAACTTAGCTCCGAGAGAAGCTGTAAGAGTTCGTGATTTTTTTTTTTGTTTTTTATCGTACGTATATATAAATGTAGTCGTATAACGAGACAGAATCTCTGGGTGTTATATTTTAATGCGATTTCTCAGCTTGACAAGGTCGAGTAAATGAAGTTTAGCAATTCGAATCCTCTCTGCAAGCGCAAGGACGGATGTATATAACCTTTATATACCTCTGCCAGTGTATAGCTGAAAGTAATTTGCAATTTTCTTGGTAAGAAAATCCCCGCGCGGATTCCATTAATGGATGAAAGAACATCACTGCTGTAATTCTATAGACTTGGTAAAATTCCAGAATTAAACTCCTTGTTTGTATGTTATTTGAGAAGACGTATACCTATAAGACTTAGACCGGGAAGAAGTGAAGGAGAAAGAATAGGTAATGGAAACTCTAGATTGAGAGCTGGCAACAATTTACCGGTAAATTGATACGACATTCGATTCCATAAGGCGTAGCTATAGATATATAAAATTTTCTCAAATCTCTTATCGACTAGTATATGGCGTTTAAAATGCAAACGGAGTGTTTAATTTTTGGACTCTTCCTTATTGGAATTTTAGGACCCGTATTCTAATTGACACGGATATACTCGATTTTAACATCGTGAAGTAGCCTCTTTTAAAGCCACATCGTTAATTGCCGCAATCTTGGAACGTCGGCTTTCAAACCTTCCATATAAGTGAAGTGTACATATTACAGTGACAAAAGGTTATCGCTCCCCAAAAAACTCGTATACTGAAGCTCGAAGTTTAGGGTTTTTTTTTTTTTTTTTTTTTTAACATCGGACAGAAGATATTCGGGTGTTCTTGGGAAACGATACTTTTTTTTTCCTTTTTTTTTTAATACTTTTTTCTTTTACTTTTCCTCTCTTTCACTATTCAACGCCTCGGAACTTTCCCACCACGGCTTTTGTTACTTCAGAAAATATTCATCCCAAGATGTGCCAACGGGGCCAAAGTAATGGCCTTCAGATGTGACGCGGTCCAACCACAAGAGACGCGTATATAAGGGCAAGTGTTATTGCTGAGAAGGTTGCAGAGATTTATGAAACCTTTTCTTCCTTTTTTGTTCGATTTTTTTTTTTTTTTTTCTTTAACCCCAATTATTTGCGTCCAAAAAATTTCAGTTGTTTCTTATACGTTTCATATTATTCGATACTGATTTAACACAATCGAATTTCTCGAGGTCGCATCGTATGCGCACGATGGAACCAACGTCACTGTACGTATTTCGATTATTATTATCATTATTATTATTTTTCGTTTATTTCCAAGACACTATATATTGTCACCAGACATTAATATACAACACGGTATTGATAAATACCATTATTGTGTAGTATGTAACGTGACAGTCTATGATGGGAGTGGCCTAATTATTTCGTTAGCCTGCAGTGCTCGATTGGGTTCTGTCCTTGACGTGAATTATATTTCACTCGATACACAGTACAGCGCTCTTCGTGAGGCTTTCATTTAAAAAAATAATAAATAAATAACACGTTCAAAAAATCTGGACTCGCTGCAAATTCAGCCGCGTTTCAACCGGAAACACATTCGAATTCGAATGTGCCTGCGTAAATTGTTTGCTGAAAGAGATTTTCTGTTTTTGCCTTTTTTTCAGGAAGATCTGAACATTGATAATCCCTCGCATATCCCACTCTATATATATAGTTCGTTCAGTTCACATATGAGTCGTTTAAGCGTCTTTTTCGCGTGCACATGCCACACGCAGAGCACATCTTTGTGTTACAGCTCATGCAGCTAGGCTCTTAATGTCTTACATCAGGATCGCCTCTTTTCAGGCTTGACTGAATCTGGCTTTACTCTAACCAGTTCTAATCAGAATTTTTTGATAAGAAACTAGTCGCCTAGGTTCTCTGCTATGTGGCGTCAGCCAAGAGTGCAGCCTCTTCCATATAAGACTCTGATCTTTTGCCCCGGCTAAAACTATCACCATGCGTATAAGTATATGCTGCAGGCATGTGGCTGCTATACCCACGACTAGGCTGCACTACAGTTCGAGTACTACTGACCACCCGGAAACAATGGACCTCTTTCTATTAACCGAATGCCTGATACGTTATGCCTCATTGAATAAAGAAATTGAAAAATCACATTCTGACATTTTATATATGTATATGACGTATATAATTTCTTAATTTTTGCTTCATTCTAATTATATACTCAAAGTGTATCAGTTATATCATATGACAGGGATCTGGTAAAGTTTTGAAACTTTCGACACGTGCGGGATAGTGAAAGATCGAGAGAAAGAGGAAGAGAGATTGTATTTCTTATTAACTTTTTCTTTTTTTTTCTCTTCATCATGTGGACTGTAATATCTCATAGATGTCAGTTTATCTCTTAGGGTAAAAGTCTTTTTTACTTATTTGGTTGTCCACTCTTTTTTTTTTCGTCTTCTTCTTTTTTTTTTTTGAACCCAAAAAAACACCAAACTTATCGAAGAAGTAATATATATACGTGTAAACTTTATGGTCTCGGTAATTTGTTACCACATGCTTTTCACGCCATTATATCAGATATTTACTGAACCTTTTTTCGAATCACGGTGCGTGTAATAAAAATCGTTACGTTAATTTTGGGGGGGGGGGGGGGGGGGGGGGGGAAACTCTATGTAAGATTCGCCAAATCATCGAGTTACGAGTATAAACTCTTGTCGGCTTGGCTTCCTATCTCCTATTCCGATTCCCACCGTAATCTTTGATCTACTGCAGCCCGAGGCATTTGTGTATGAACATACCTGTCCTTTTTAAAGCCTGATACAAATTTCTCACACTTATATTCGTGACCAAAGGTAATAATCGAATTTTCACTAATTAGATAGAACCTGTGGCTCGGTTCACTGCAGGATCAGTGTTGAGGTCGTGGGGTTTGAAGCGTGTTTCTTTGATCCGTATATAAGTGTCGGCCCCTGCAGCTGTGCGTACTTCGTGACTTTAAATTGGTCAATTATTTCTCGATCTATTGACCAGGCTGTGGTTTTCAGGTGTGAGAAATTCACGTGCGATTCAACGACAAGATTAAACAACGAAGGATTTAGTCAAGAGAGAAATTTTTTTTTTTTATTCAATTTTTCTTCTTTTTTTGGTCAAATTTGAACCCATATTATTTCTCTACGCGTGGTCCTGCAGTCTGACAGATCTGGGTATAAGGAAAAACCAGAGATTTTGTCTCTCACAATCAGAGGACCGAAGTTATTTTCAATTCACTTGGCAGAGAGATGTATCTGGTGACTTTAAAGCCCAGACTATCGCCTCATTACGCCTCGTGTCTGAGACTCAAGGCTACTTTACGTGCATCCCTTTTCTCATTAGCTTCGTAAATCCCCTTTGAGATAATAAAAAGCTGCCTTTGTTTGCCTCACGAAGATTTATCAGAATTCAAAGCTACTTTATACCTTCAATGATGTGTAACTTGTTCAAAAAAGAAAAGAACAAATCAGGGCAAATTCGGTGGAGATGGACCAACTCCGACAGTTGGATAAAGCCGTTTCTTAAAATGTATGCAGTGGATAGAATAAACTCTGAAGTCGGAGGCCTTGATCTAAACTTTCTTGAACACAGAAGTCGAAATAATGAATCAAAAATCACATTTTTTGGATCTTTGCCCTCGTAATCTCGTCAAAAATCTTGATAATAGAGGAAATAAGAGAAAGGAAGATAAAACGAAGCTCCATAACCGATGAATTCAGATATAATCAATTTCCGAACTGCTACTGCACAGGGGTATAAAAAGACGAGTCGCCGATTTCGTTTTTTTCCTCCTATATTTTTTTTTTTTTTTTCTTTTTTTTCTTCGCAATTCATTTTTGAGGAAGTCTAGGTGCCTTCTGGAGGGTCTGAAAGGAAGGAATTATCTCCTGGTTTCTCCGTCGCCTCCTGATCTTGTTACGAAATGAAAAGAAACCTCTCTATACCGGGAGTCCTGTAGCAGCTGACGAGGCAGGGGCGAGCAAACTCTGCAGGCTTACACACACAAATACCTTAATGGTCCAGGCTACCGAAGAATACATACTATACGGAACCGCGTTCGATACACGGGAATGAAATCCATTGTCGATTTCTCTCGCCGTGAAAGAAGTAGAAGAATAAAAAAAAAACAACGAAAAAGTACAAAATACGTCAAGTCTGAGAGAGAACTATAAAAATCTTGATAGATTGGTACATTTGTAAAATTTCGGTCTTGGATAAAAATAAAGAAAGATCGACGCATGTACAGGGTCTCCAGGAACTGAATTCCAAAACGACAGGTGTGCTAGAGGAGGTCGAGCTGAGTAAATTCTCCCGAAGAACACGGGGTCTACGAAGTCGCGTTCGCGAGATATCGCAGGTTAAAAAATATTGCTTTGCGCCACGATCGCGGCGCAAAGCAATATTTTTTAACCTGCGATATCTCGCGAACGCGACTTCGCAGACCCCGTGTTCTTCGGGAGAATTTACTCAGCTCGACCTCCTCTAGGACACCTTTCACTTTGGACATTTAGTTTTCCGGGACACCCTGTATATAGCGAAGGTTTTTGTAGATTAGAGTATATGTACCGCCCTCTTATAGGGGGATGAGAAAATGAGGGAAAATAGAATGAAAAAGAGAGTCGAGAAAACAAAAAAATCATCACCACTACGACAACAACGTTCGGTCTCAATTGTCTGGCGATTCTCGGCGCCGGGCGTACTCTTCTCTCTGTTGTTTTAACGGCTTCGTCTAGCCGAAATACTGCACTGTGGACTTGGGTGCAGAAAAATGGCCGCATTCCAACCCCACCAGTTTCTCGTCTATATCTCGCAAATCAACAAAAGGACCGTACCATACCATACTGCACTACCATACCATACCGTTTTCCGCTAGACTGCAGCACGACGCTTTATATCATCCCCTAGGGAAAATTCAGACCGAAAATGCCAAACGAAAATAGATTTTTCATTAGTTATTTTTTTTTTTTTTTTTTTTTTTTTCGAATTTTGTTTTTCAATTTTTTTTTGTTTGAAATTCTCCGCGCACTGCACGTCATCATAATAGTCACTTCGTTCAAAAAAAGAATTTTTCTATAAATGATGCGGTTTGTATAGATGTGAAAGGAACTACGTCAATGAACTGTATCTATAGCTTCAAACGCGTACCAGTGTTTCGGAAAAAACAATAATAATAATCTTCCGAAGGTTTATTCAACCTATAGGTCGCAGACGAATTTCACCGTGAATCTTGAGATTCAAAAAACATGTTTTGATTTCTTGGCACCAAAAATTGTAAATTGACTGTTGTATCATAATGCAGAGTGACAAATATAGATCGGTAAAAATAAAAGATGAGTTTATAATATAATTAGAAAACAAAAAATGAAAGAAAAAATTGAAATTGAAAATGCTTTCAAAGACAGACTAATGTATCCCTATACGACGATCCGTCTGCGTCACTTCCCGGGGTGCAGCAATTAGTAATTCTCCTTTGACATTTTTTACGGATAAATTTTCTAATGAACTATATACCAACCAACGTGGAAAAACAGATTTAATATAATGTTATCAAATACTATTTGGTATTCCACGCCGCGCCGTTTCGAACGGTCGAAGAGTTTACCGATTCCAAAAAAATTCATAATTTTGTCTCATCACACAAATATATCGAAAGAATTCATGTGAATTTTTTCAGAATTTTTGAATCACATTTTTTGAGTTTTTCCAAATTCCAATTTCTTTCTACGAACCTCCGTATATCAAAAGTATAAGATCGTACAAGAAAATTTATGAGACAAAAAAGTTGCAGTTTTGAATCAACTTTCTGAAAAAAATTTTTTGATCATTTCTCGAATCTCAGAAATACCAATTTTTATCAAAAATACACAAAAATACTTTTTTTCAACCAATATGACAGTTTTGATTTGCTTCGAAGATTTACAGTAAGTACTCTCAAGTGTTTACAGCAACCATATATTTTTTTTAAGATGGTTGGCTCAATCGTTTGGAATCTATGCTTCATTAATTCTTTTTTTTTTTTCTCGAAAAATATAAAGAATCAAAGAATTAATAGCAGACCTTATAATATCTTTCGAATTTATCCGCGATTGTCTGGTCATAAGAAACACCCTGTATATAATATATAGGTATGTACATACATACGTATTTTATACTCAAGCGGATGTTTGCGCAGAGTTGGATTTCTAAAATATGCAAATTTATATAGGAATAGATTCAATTATTTATCGGACACTATAACGTCGAATGGACGAGTAGGTAAGCTATTCGTTCACGAAGGAACCCGTCTATTACACAAAATAAAATAAAAAACAAAAAATTCAAGTAAGTAATGAACACCAAATAAGAAAAAACTGCGTAGAATAATTCATAGAGTCCGCATAAAATCGGAGAGGAAGACATGAAAATTTCGAAAGTATCTATCTGTATAATAAAAACATTACGGATGCAAATTGTTACCGTTTCAGAAGTCATTTTCGCGATACAATCTATCAATGAGAATGTAGAAAATATCTAAATGATTCTGTTATACATGGGGTTGATAAAGTTAGCTATTCCGTAAATTACAGACTGTGCTGTATTACGTTATAGGTATATGTATGTACCGTTTATTAATTTTTAAGCAATTTTCTACCTCACGAATGGCAACGGCAGTGGTGTATCCCCCTAATTAGTCACGAGCCACGTAACTTTGTCTACTCTGTTAAGTTTAAAAAATCGATGAACAAATGAAAAATTGATTTAAAGAACTGTTGGCTTATCTACTTCGAGAGAGAGGAAAAAAAAGAAAAAAAATAGAATGAAAAAGGGAAGTGGATAAAATTTCGGAAAGGTAGAATAATCGCCTATCATGCTCTACTACTAACCTAAACTGCTGTATTTTCTACCGAAATGCTGATCAAAGGTTGTCGAAATTTGAGAAAAATTTATTCTCTTGACGTTTTTTTCTTTTTTGCTTTCATTCAAGTCCAAAGTTACCCGATGCTAATAATATAATAAATACCCGAGAAAATCTTAACAACAAAAAATTTTGGAGTATTCTAAAAATTGAGAAATATTTTTTGTTTTTTTATTTGTTTCAACTTTTTCTTCAATTTTTTTTTACCGTTATTCGAAA
Source organism: Macrophya alboannulata (assembly GCA_949628255.1). Taxonomy (NCBI): domain Eukaryota; kingdom Metazoa; phylum Arthropoda; class Insecta; order Hymenoptera; family Tenthredinidae; genus Macrophya; species Macrophya alboannulata. The sequence goes on along the minus strand of OX451212.1, from coordinate 9,144,554 downwards.
ACATAAAATTCCGGAAATCGATTGGCATTCGAGAAGGAATATTTTATTTTTGGTTTTGCGAAGACTCCCTCTCTTTGTCAGTGACATTCGCTTTCGAATACAGCCGCGGTTCGAAGTCCGCAGCGATAAACCGTATGAGCTCTATAATTAATTATTCCGATCATTTAACAAGACTATAACACAAATCGCCGTGCGAACTGATGGGTTTATACAAAAAGGAAAAAGAAAAAAAAAGAAACAGCAAAAAGAACGAAAAAAAAACCTGAACAGGAAATGTAAATCATTTTGACTATCGAAACGATTATTTGAAATTTAGTTAGAGAGAAAAATTACTCTAACATTTTTAGATAGAAAAAAAACGAAAAATAAAAAAAACACCATGCTAAGTTTTTCGAAAGCACATATCGCATATAGCTACGTGATGAATATTATTCGTACAGAAACGGTTTATTAACAATTTAGGAAAAATAATCGTAGAAGCACGTGGTTTAGTGAGAAAATAACTAAAATCAAGTATTTATAATGCATCGCGAATTTGCGGGGATTTATTATCGAATTATTTTTAAACCAAAAGTAACAAAATCCGCGACCGGAAACGTCGTCAGCTCGCGGATATTCACCAGAGACGCAGAAATCCTTGTTTACAAGACTCAGGCCAGATTGCTATTAAAGGTGTAGTAGCGCAAGCCGTTTCTACGAAATGGGGTAAAACGGAGAATCAACAATCGTAAAACAGACGTCCGGATTTTACTCCGGAAGTGGAGGAGCTCGAGTGGAGCGATCTACAGAACCGGAAATCGTTCTTAATAACGGCAGGAAAACGCGAGACTCGAGAAATGAACGCGGCTATTGTGTATTTCAAATAAATCACCCTATAAATTTGCCTGATTCAAATTTTATACGCAAATTTTATGGTATCTTAGCCGCAAAGATTTGAATGACATTGCAGAAATTTTGACGCATAAATTTTCGAAAAACAGATCGAGAAAATCTTTTAATACCTAGATACATTTCTCATGATCGTTGAACTATTCGAAACTAAGTAAATGGATCGTTTTTGAAGTGTTAATATTTCTTTGGAATTTTGACCATTTTTCAAAATTCTTCGACATTACTCTTCGAAGACAAGAATTTCACTGCACAATTTCTTTAAGATTCTATAGATTTCGTAGGAATTTCAGGAATTATGGACCCTGGATTCTGTCCATTTACAGCTTAAAAAGATGCGCGAAAAGATACTCGAATAGTTCCAAAAATTTTCCTATATGAATCGCATAATTCAACTTCACAATTCTAGTTCCGAATAACTTCATTTCCGCTTCTAGCATAAATTAGCGTTTCAAGTTTCCACCGCGATCTCGTACACGTGGGTATATTGAGAAAGGTCAGAAGCGTGTGGTGGTCCACGTAGAAAGCTTGAGGATAAAGGAGGCCGAGTCGAAGTTCCGAATTTTAAAAGTTCTAAACGGTCAAAAATGGGAATCTTAATATTACCGACTCACGGTTTTTAGAAAGGGTTTTCATAGTCGATTTAATAAACTGCAAATCGAAAACCATCGTAGATTCAAAATTCCGAAAGCTAAATATCCAAAAAGCCAAAATTGCGAAACTTGAAATACACGGATGTAGCGTCGTGCCCTCCCCATAAAATTTTCGGATTCTTGGACTTTCCAAGTTTCGAGGTATGTCTGTATTCCGGTTTTTCAGAATTTCAGGATTTCAAACTCTAACGTTTCTGAAGATTCAAAATCGTCTCAAATGAATTCGTAATTTTCCACCGTTCAGAACTTAAAAAATAGAAAACTTCACCCCGAACCTTTAATGACTTGTAGGTACCGAGATGCAGCGCTCCATGGTGGGCCCACTCACCTATACGTTACAGGTACCAAGTTCGTGCTATGGCGGCTAATTACAAGCTACCTGAGGGACATTTTTTCATTTTGTACTCTTTCTCTTTATATTCTCCACTTGTATTTTTTATCAGTATTTTCTTTTTTTTTCTGTTTTTTTTTTCAACTTTCTTTCAACTTTTTTTTGCCAGTCTCGCTCCCTTGCTCCCTCCTTCAGCTTCGTACTGCTTTACGCTCGGCTGACGCCTCCCTCACTCGTATTTATATACGTCCAATTATCTACTCTGAAGATCGGTATGAAAAAAAGAATAAAATGTATATACATATAGTATGAATCTTCAACTTCAACCGATGTTAAGCGAAAGGAAGCTGCAGCGGACCCTTGACATTCCACTTCACTCATTAATTACAGAGATCGATCATAATAATTCGGACCTTTTTGTCCATAAAAAGATGAAAATAAACTCAGGATATCAATTCGGCCTGCTAAATAGCCCTTAATTTTTTGCATCAAATGTCTCAACATTATAACAATATATGGTAGTGCTCAAAAACCAAAAAAACGTCGAAAAAGGTGTAAAAGGGTGTTTTTAGATCTTCGGGCCGTTTTGATTTTAATGAAAAAAATTAACAAATCATCCATCCGATTCCCCAAGTTTTCTGTGAATTTTGCGTTATGGACCGGCCATTTGTTTCCAGGAAAATATATTGTTATAGTGCTTTTTCAATTTATTTTCCTAGGAACAAATGGCCGGCCCATAACACGAATTTCACAGAAAACTTGGAGAATTGGATGGATGATTTGTGAATTTTTTCATCAAAATCAAAACGGCCCGAAGATCTAAAAACACCCTTTCACTCGTTTTTTCGACGTTTTTTCCGTTTTTGAGCACTTTTTCTCAATTAAAAAAATTTGAAAATATTTTCATCGGAAAGCTGAGTAAAAAAAACAGGTTTTTCATGTATTTTGAATTATTTTTTCTTTCTCTATGCGGGATAAATAAATATAGAAGATGAAAAATTGGCTACCAGCAGTCCTAAAAATCTGAAAAAAAATTCCAAAAAGTCCTCGAATATAGGCTAATCGTTGGAATAAAAAATTTTATGAATTTGCGATCGTGATGAAAATGGGTGGCTCAATTGACAAATAATCCTTCACAGGTATAATAACGAATAACTAAGAGAGTAAAATAGCTGCAGGTAAATCTTATAGTTATATCATGTGTAGTTAGTTATAAGTATGACGATCTTGCAGATCTCGCGGTATGTATATATACCGTCATACTGACAAGCTTCTAGATTATTATACGAGATAATTGTGCGTGCTTACGTGTGCGTATATATTAGCCATATAGTAGTATTGTACATAGGAGAGTGAACAAGACCCCGGTGGTGACTTAAGGAATGTTGCCTCTCCTATCGCGAAGGTCGTAGACATAGGCCACATAGACATCTCGATGTACGGTAAGTTGGTATTCGATTAGTTTACGATTTGCAGTTTGTTTAGGTAGGTATTACAAGTCTCGCCTATAGATCACATGATTCATCGAAAGGTGACTTTTCGTCTATAGGTAGCTGTGGTATAACATCTCACTGTGTTTCGTCTCACACCACGCCTCTCTCTCTCTTTCTCTCTCTTCTATAATAATAATTGTAAAAATTTGAAATTGAGATATTTTAACGACTAAGTTTTTTTTTCACAGCTCATTACTTCTACTTTGATATTTTTGAACTTGGGCCTTCTTTTTTGTTAACTTTGAACAAAAAAAGTGTGTGTCACGTGATCCCAACTGTCTTAATTCCTCCATATCGTATCGGTTTGCTCCGAAAAGACATAATTTTGGGATGTTCCCTCAAAATTAGAAAACGTTTGGACCAAGGAAAACGATTTTTACCACGTACCACTTCAAGGATATGCCTGGATCGTGTTATTTCGATCAATATTCGACAAACTGTACGTTTGAAACTGCAGCAGGATAATAATTATGTTTGTTCTCGTTGTATAAAGTAGGTATGTAGGTTTTATGCTTGTAAACTGCTGTACAAAGTGTTCTATATGAACAAAACCTAATAGACAGAGAGGTGTGCTTCAGGTACATGTACAATAATAAAGTAGGCCATCGGACAAAGAGAGAGATAGAGAGAGCGTTGCCTGTTACTTATAGCGATTATTAGAGCATGAACGAAAAAGATACTCAAGATATTTATTTCGCTTCTCTCCATGTTGTGTTAAACTTTAGTCATTATGCATTGTGTGTGTATATTATTTTTAGATAATTATTTATCCCAAGCACAAATGATAATTCATCTAGATTATCTATAAACGCACAATTGTAGCCATGTGATTCTCGAATCGGAGAGATTCAATCGAATTTAAAACTCTCTTAGTTCAATTTTTTGACCTCCAACTAATCCTCGATCGTAAATCTGCTCTTGTTTTTTATTTTTCAACTTTAGTCGAGAAGAAAGTAAGGAAGGGTACGAAAATATTCTCTAAAGAATTGAGACGCACGAGTAATTGTACTTATGGCGCGAGACTCTACCGAGTCTCTTGATAGTTTGACAAAATGCTCAGAAATTTGTATAACATCGTATTTTTTTTCTGTCCTCGGATTATCCTGAATTTCGAATCCTCGCAATCCGGTATCTCGAAAATTCATAACATTGTTATTACAGTCTGAATAGTTTGCAGAATGTTGATACAATTTTTCCGTAATTAACGCGTCAAGAATTTAACCCCTACAATTCCACGTTCCAGCTAATTAGCTAATGACGCCGCGGTCTGCGGAATTGGATCTTTTCTTATTAGCAAATTCCTTTCTATCCCACATATTTGTATGTATATGCCTGTTGCTACTCTGTAAGAGAATTGCATGCTGTATTTATATACAGACGCGGGGTCATGAATGGTACGTTGAAAATTGTATTCTATTGCACCGAGATATTTATCAGGAAAAACAGATTCAATATATTCTAGTCTCGCGCTGCAGCTACGCGGCGTAGGTTCGTAGTCCCGCACCCCCTTAAATTGACTTCCTCTTTCACCTCTTTTACCGTATTTTCAATCTGACTCGAATTTATATTAAACTCTGTCGATGCTATGCCGTATATATTCCCTGAAACGGGGGCATGAGGACCCATGCCCAATTCAATTTGTCGGCCATTTATTCACCTAACCAATTTTCGCACTGGTCGTACTTTCGGGTTCCAGTTATAGGTAGTATAATACTGTTCAATCAGCTCTGGTGCAGAAAATCTTCCACTGGTTTCTCTCTCTCTCTTTCTTTCTCTCCCCATTTTTTTTATGTAACGTTTCTAGTTAAACGCTGGCTTTCAATTGCCACCGATTATATCATATGTTTGCCCTAGTAATCACACGTTTTGTGGAACAGTTCTAAATCGATCCCGAAGAAATTGAACGTTGAAAATCTTATATAGCCAGTCTCTGCCCGATTACCCGATTAAAGAGCGGAATATTTTGAAATCCCATTTCCTTCTTTCTGCCTTTATATTATTTATTATTATTATTAGTTTTCTGGTATAAGCAATTGAAATTTCGTCACTGCAGTGTGAAGGGAGCTTTATTAACCGTTGAAAAGTTCGAGCAGACTTTGCGGTTGGCGAGAAAGGCTGTGGTGCAGGCAATAGCTTCGGACACGGGTTATGGTCTATACGTGCAGCTATGCAAATTGCAGTTTCCTTAGGTTTTAGTATGGGAGGTATAGCCAAGCGTGCAGTCCTTTATATGCATCCACATACGTGTATATACGTATGTAACATAAATACATATATACATACATACATACACTATTCAAGAATCGAATATAGTCACGTTTAACTCAGTGCGTATGGGTTAGCCGTATACTAAAAACTATATAAACATACCATAATCCGATACTTGCAGCCTTCACATAACGTAGAATTGGAAATTGAATTTAAATAAAAACTATATATACCTATATATATTTTTTCATCATTCATAATTGCAGAATAGATTTATACATGCATCTTCGAGGTAGAAGAGGTAATTGCGAGCTGCATATCGGAACGAACCGCAAGATTTGAAGACAGAAAAAAGGAAAAAAAATAATTATCTGCTGCCCCATGTAGCCAAAAATGTCGCTGATCGGTAGGAAAATTTTCTGGCACGTTTAACAGCTGTCGATTAATTAATTTAGAATTACCCAAATTTAGTTTCGCTCCGTCGTACTCTGCAGTGCACTACTTGCACTCGAATGAATTCGACCTTTGAAATATCTCATGGGAATTCGAGATCGCTGCATTTGGTAGCTATATAGCACGGAATTGCTGGGACTTGAAAATTATACTCCTAGCACGATTTTAGGGGTTAATTTGCCGACCACGGAATCTAAATACTAATCAACTTTAACACTATAATATACCAGACTTTGGGGAATTATTTAATGTAATACGACCGCGACGAGCATGCGTAATTCTCACTCTAGTATATCCACATATATGTAAGTTAGTAAATTTATATATACAACGATGCAGCATTTCAGTTTCAACTAATTAGACAATTTACTTGGTACAATTATAGCAAAGCTTTATTCGTGACTGTAAATGAATAGCTCATTTCAAAAAATATTGATGAAAATTCGTATTACTGATATTATTTTCTAACAAAATTCTTAATCGAATCCGATTATAGAATTAACGATTTTTGAGAAAATTATCAAACATTTTCTCAAAGAGTTTTGATAAAATTTTTTAAAAATTTCTGAAATTTATCCAAAAATATTGAGAATTTTTTTTTACACTGAATTCCTCAACTTTTGAACAAGTTTCGATGAAACTTATTAAAAATCTGCAAAACTGAAGGATAAAAAATAAAACAAATATCGTATAAAATTTTTCTCTCAATTCTTAACGAAACTCTGAAAATCGCTGTAAAAATTTTTTTTGCAAAATCTCTAATAATATCATGCACATAAATTCTCACGATTTCGAGAGTCTGTTGAAATAGATTTATAAATAATCGAAATTTTTCAGTTTCTTTTTTTTTTTAGAATTATTCTAAAAATTTTGTGAAAATGAATAAATATTCTAAGGAAATAATTTCTCAGGAGTGAGAAACGTTACTTGAAATAAATAACTTTGTTATTTCAATTGATTTTGATGAGGCCAATCCTAAAAAACGATCTAAAATCCTGTTGAATTTTATCGTTTCGTCTTTCCGCAGGGAGAAGATTTTCGTACGTCAATTTGGTTCTTTGTTAAATCGACTTTACCCGCACGTCTTTATTCGTAAAGAAACTTAAGATTTTATCAAGAGACTCGGTAGAGTCTCTCTCGCGCCGAGTACATTAAAATAAAAAAATAAAAATTCTGCGGTAGCATGTACACCGAGTAGCAAAGTATGTACATACATACTAGGTACAACAATGGCTCTTTGTGCTAACCTCTCAGTGCAGATTGTCCCGCGTTATTGTAACTAAATTATCGGTCTGTAGATATTGAATTATGGCCTGTTACCATACCGTCATTGCCAGTTGCCACAACCTTCTCTGGAGGAAAGGCCCGCTTTGTACCCGTTCAAAACCACGCTTCGAATGCCGTTCGACAAGCCACCAGATGCTGCTGCAGTATGCATTATATTATCCAAAATTCCAAACCCCATGGTAGAGCTGTTGGTAGGGGGGAAGTTTGCCCGCTATACTCCATAGAATTCCTCTCCAAACAGCAGATATAATGCATCGCCGCTTTAGGATGATATGCACTAAACTCCACTGCGCAATATTGCCGCTAATTACCTTCTATTAATTAACCGGTTTAATTAATTGAGGATTATTATAGTTTGGTTTATGTACGGTTCAGGTTATACCGGAGCCTTGTTCAAATTCAAATCCATTGCTCAGACCAGTTTTCTAGTCATATAATACGACATCGATCGCGTTGGGATAATTTATACCTATACCCATCGTTTTATTATACCTCTTTTGGATATACATTTCGCGGCGTTATTCGCTGATGATGTTTGCGCAATTTCAATGACCGCGATGAGGGTTCGCGGGGCTCGAGCATCGACCACCGTTGATTCAACTCGTCCCGTCAGGATTCACGCCTTGTACATTTCTGTGACTGAAGGCATTTGATCTGTAGGACTAAAATTTTGTCCCCCTTCTCAGACGTCTGTAATTGTGCTACATGTCCGGGTATAGGTATGTGCAGGAATTGATAATCGGATAATCGATAATGATTGACAGACGGTAATTATTCTAACCGTCAAATCAATGGTCCAGGGTTTAAATTTTCACGTTTGACCCCGTCTTGATGACGATATGAAAAATTTAACGGGTCAAAAGGACACTGGACGGTGGACACTTGATTTCGAACGACAATTCTGATCAGAATTTCACAAAGGTTGAGAAAAAATAAAACAGGAAACCGGTTGGCCTGTCGGCCAACCCTAAAACTTTTCACTATACGTTACAATAAATTGAAACTACGAGTTTTCGTCAAATATCAACATTTTTAGGTTTTAGGGAGATAAATTTGATGTCAGAAGATATCGTTCAGTCTGTATGTCTATGTGCAAAATTTTTAATAGTTTTTGAACAATTTGACAGATTTGACATTGAGTGACTCGAAATTTATCAAAAAAAAAAAGAAATTTTTGTCGTGCAATATCTTTTAAACTAATCGTTCGATTTTGATGAATCTTGCAGCCATCGAAAAGGCTATCAAAGACTTGAATCTGATCAAGTTTTGAGACTAATCGCACGAACGGTTTAGGACTTATGCGCTAAAAACATGAAATTTTTTTTTTTTAATTTTTATTCTTCGAATAACTTTGGAACTACTCGACCGATCGACTCCAAAATCTAATCAGATCTAAGTCTTGATAAACCCCTTCGATCGCCGCAAGAACCATTCCAATCGGTCGATTCGTTCTGAAGATATCGTACGACAAAAATTTGTTTACACACACAAACACACATACGGACGTCCATCCAAAAATAGTCAGAACAGCTTCCTACGAACCCAAAACGTCGAGATCTGATGGAACCTCGATTTTCGAAAATTCGGACCGAAACCAATAACTTCCCTCTTTTTTTTAAATTTTCAATTTTCATGGCGGAAGTTGAAAAAAAAAGTAAAAAATGAATGTTTTGGGTTAGACGAGTGAACTTTGAGGATAAATTGACTGACGTTATTGTAAGCCCAATTTTATTATGTGGTTTTAAACAATGATAATGTGAAATTGCGTAGTACACAAACTCGAGATCGATTCAGCACGGTACAGGGTCGTAGTATAACGTGCAAAGATCGAGGTAGGTCCGTATGTTTGCCTTAGGTAAACGTGAGATTATTGGAATTTAATGAAAACAACGAGGGGAAGGAAATTGAGCGAATCCTAAAATTAAATGAAACGAAACGGAAATTGCGTAACTGTTTGACCCTCCGGTTATATATGTAAACGAAATTCGCATCTCTGCAGCAGTGGGCGGGTATAATAATTCGGACTCTCCTGAAATCTGCTGCTAGTCTAGTTTTTTCATCTATTCCCAGGTTTTTTTCTTCTTTTTCGTTTTACTTCGTCGAGAAAATTGTACAAAAGTTGAGACCAGTTTATACAAACGTTATTATATTTCACACGGAAGCAATCCCGAAGGTCTGTCTTTACTCACATTGAATTTACCAAAGGCAAACGGATAATAATTGCCAAATCGAAATCGAATTACTAACTTCTCCTCTTCGTCTGACCCTATAGATTAAGTATTTGAAGGGTGCCGTGATGAATTGAACTTTGGATAAAACGAATCTTGGCAAAAATGAAAAAAATGGACGAATTAGGTTGAAACTTTTGATTCGATTTCAATTATTTCTTTTCCTACGAACGTCCGAAGTTCGTAATTTTAAGACTTCCGAAAGTCCAAGAATCCGAAAATTTACTGGAGAAGGCACGACGCACACACCATGCGCGAATTTCAAATTTCGGAGTTTTGCCTGTCGGATATTTAGCCTTCCGAATTTTGAACCCTCGGTATTTTAGACTTGAAATTTTTGAAATCGACTATATACAGACTCTCGAGGAAATACCCTTTCCAATATTAAAATTCGGGACCTTAACCCGGCCCTCTTGAAAAAGACCTCTTGACACCGGGTAGCGATTCGTATATGTGCCACTTTAACGTGACCGTATAAGCTCGAGGGAATTTGGAAGCCTTCCTAGTCCTCGTCGTTCAGGTTTAGGGAGTTGCATCGCGGGGACGTAGGCGCGCGGTTTCGGTTTGGTATGCACTGGGTGCACTTCGCGTTTGGCATTCATGTGGGAAATGGCATTTGCACCCTCGAACTATTTCTCAGTAGAATCGCCCATCCGGATGATCCGTCCATGCCAATACTCGGTGACTTCCGCTGATTCACGTCCGGGCTTCTCGAACCATGCCAGAACAATCGAATCTTGATTGTCTAGCTCCGGTTCCCGGCTCTCTATTTCTTATTGTTCAAAATCTTCAAGGTCTCGAGGTTTCTGATTATCGATTCGAACTATGCGAACGAACGGTATATAAACCGAACGCTAAATTCCGCTGACCTCGATATAGGCCCAACCTTACAGAAAAATTACAGGATCGATTGATTCCAAAAGTTGATCAGATTCGATTCGATTAGATGATACCGTTTTTTTTTTTTTTTCTTTCTGAAACGGGAATTTGAAAATACGGATGTATTTAACTACCGCTGCAATTTTTTTTGTTTTTGACTTTTCTTTGGTTGTAAATCACTTTCGAAATATTGAAAAACTATGACTCTGACGTACAATAACGGTTAACGAATTTCTTTCTATTTTTTTTTTTTCGTTGTGTTACGTTATCGGCAAAATACGTGCCAAACAGTTTGCTCACGGTTGACTAATTGCTTACGAAAATAACGTCAACGAGGGGGTAGGTATATTGTATAGGTACCTTTTGTTAGTTATTGGTATTTCCGATTTCCGGTGTACCTCTAGTGCGGTATTTCCGTCGTCTGCAGGCCTTCCTTAGCAATTGCGATAACAAATACTTGCGTCGTAATAATTTTGCGCTATATTGAAGTTATTGATCACGAATCGATTTTCATTACAGCGGAACTTGTCAAGGACCCGACAAAAAAAAAAAGGGGGAAAAAAAAATAATAAAAATTCACGATTGATTTGATCACGATTTTTTTTCGATTTTTATTCATTAATTTTTTTTTTTTTTGTACTCTTTTTCTCTCCCTTTCTCTCTCTCTCTCTCTGTCTCTGTCTCATCGGAGGAAAAAACTTCCCCAAGTTTGACGCTTCGACGTTCTTTAAAAAAAATTTTGTGTGGTTTTTTTTCTTTTTTCATACACCGGTAATTAGTCCCTTGAACAAACATAAAAAATGAGAGAAAGAAAAAGGGAAAACAAAAAACAATCTTCAAATATTAAGCCTCAGAATTTTCACCTCTCATCTCATTTCATCTCCGCTGCAGCTTAAAGAAAATTCAACGACGAAATTAATTCCTTGGTAAATTTTACCGCCTTCAGAAAACTCGATTAGAATTTTACCCCGTAGGCGTGTTCCGAGTTCCTTCGTCCTTCTGTGGAAAAATAAATGACGTCAAAACACCCTCCGTGGTGTGTAGGTGTAGGTATATGGATACGAAATTTTGTCCCCTTGGTTTAAAAATTGTCACGTCAGCTTCACGGCACCCGCATCATCATGTGTGTCCTAGGTCTTCGCCGCTCGTCTTTACCGAAATTTTATATCATACAAGGGAAAGTGTATGTATGTATAGGTGAAGGAAATACCTCGCGTCATCTGCAGCGGCATGATATTTCGAAAATCTCACCCCGATACTTGAGAGCCACACAGTCTGTTCCGTATAGCCTCTTCTCCGCTGCAGCATGTTTCACTCTATTTGCTGACGATGTAACGATCGGGAGAAAAAATCTGTTGGGTATATAGAAATCTCTCAGATATACTACGGGAGACGAAACACTCAATTTTATTCACTCAAGGAATCAACTTTCACAGATTTCTCTCGCTCAATCAGACTTCTCTCTCTTCTTCATTTTCCTTTTTCAATAAAATAATAAAATAAAAAAGAAAAACCTGATTATAATTCGAATACTTTATCGAAATGTAACTTCGAGTTCACACCGATAATTGGAACTTAAAATTTTTATTCGATTTTGGATTCGCCATATTTTTTTTTTACGTTCTATTGGACTAAAATTTTATCGTCGTTCCATTTTTTATTTGCTCTCCCGATTCCTGCAGTATTCAGTTATGTGCAATTTTTTATTTATTTTTTTCATTTTTTTTTCAAAATGAATTAGAGTCTTTAGATGAACGCGAATTGGTCAAATTTTTACCGTAAAGCCGCAAGTTCGATCGTGTCCCAAATTTAACTGAACCAAGAAACAGAGTTTTCATTGCTCGATTTACTGCAAGCAGCAATATGCTACAGAGATTTCTGTGTCGACCCAGTGCCACGCTAATGAACAAGAAGTGAATCAGCCAGTGAGCAAATATAACTGGACTCCATACGCACACGCGGTAACGGAAGTAACCCGTAATAGCATATGTGTACATCCACGTACTTATATACGTATATACTGTCATGCTATAGCTGCTAACTTAAATACTTGTCCGCTATACTTGAAGTGGAAATTCGTTTGAACGAATTTGTGTCTAACGAAACCGAGGGGAAAAAAATGGACAAGAGTATATAAATGAGAACTTAAAATCGGAATTTTTGCACCGTACTCTTCACCCTTTAATATAGAAACCCGTGAAATTATCGGAAATATTGTCAAAAATGTATAAAATTGTCAGTCAGAAGATTGAAAGTCGATTTTTGTTTTGTGTCTAGAGCAAACGATCGAATTTAAAGATATAACGCAATTTTTCGTGCCCATTATCAATCGATTTGCGGAATCCTGTGAATTTCTGATTGTCCCAACTCGTCGATAGGTACTTCTAAAAGATTCGTTGAAACGAGAAAAAGTCATTTTCCAAACAGCGTGCGGAAAGTTCGATTTTACGCACGGATTTGCGTGCGCAAAATGCCCATTTCCCAACCGTGTGCAAAAACGAGCATTTTCTTACAATTTCTTCGGAAAAATAATAGCACGAAATACGTTCTTTCCGCACTTGTTTCGAAATTTACTATTTTCGACCGAAACGAAGAGTCTTCTTACAAAAAAAAAAAAAGAAAGGGTAATTATGGATTGGAAATGGATTTCCAAATTGCATCACAATCGTAATAATTTCATATATTCACGTATCAAGAGACTCGGTAGAGTCTCGCGCCAAGTACATTAAAAATAATATATGTATAGGTACAGACATACATGCGGCTCAGGCATCATCTGGGTATGACTATAACTACTTAGATTATCGAATAAGATATGACTTGCTATTTAAAATTCCGTTATTAGGCATATATAGAGCTTGACCTCGAAAACTAGATCTGTTAATCTAGGGGGAAGAGATTCGCTTTTGTATACTGCAGTGAGCTCGTTATAAAACTTTCCGAGGCAATCTTGATCTACGGTAGATTATCATCATTAATATGTATATGAATATGTATACGTGTATAATATCTGCGTGTGTTTCATTATATACTCGTGCCGCGAGTACAATTGGGCGCAATTTTATGAAAGAGTGAGACACAAGCCGAAGTAGAGACGAAGATAGAGAGAGAGCGAGAGAGAGAGAGAAAGATAAAGAGTGTAAAAGTAACGGGATACAAACAGGGAACGAAACGAAGCTAAACGCGAATCACGCAATCTAATTTCTCCCCATGCAAATCAAGGTCTTAACTAGCTGCCGCCCTGGGATATACCTACCCCTCTCGTTTTACTACCCTTACCGAATAGCACCTCGACGATGTACGCGTCATCCGCGTCCCCCTGGTGCAGGAGGAGCCGGTGAGCCATATCGTACTTAAATTAACCATCACCCAGTACGTTCTGAAGAACCAATTTCTGTTCCATATAGCCAAGGGTCGTTCATGACCAGAATTCGTCCTTTCAATCTATATCCAGGAAGAGAGAAACAAGCGAGGGGTAGAATTAAGGTGGCGACGACTAGGTGCCACGTCGCGCCGCGGGGAAACAAACGAATGTCCTTGTTTACCCCTGGGAAAGTTATAATTGCTACCAGTCGTAATTAGTTTTGAAAATTTAATTATTACCGCGGACTGGTACTCCCAAGTATTTATGTGTTTACCTCATGCCTATGTATAATATAGTACATACGTTACATACCTATTTTGCGATTAATGTTTATCTCGTGTAATAAAATAGTTTCTATCTTATTATAATTACGGATTAATTTGAGACGATTTCGAATTTTCAGAAACGTTAAAGTTCGGAATCGTGAAATTCCGAAAGACCGGAATTCAGGCATAACTCGAAACTCGGAGAGTCCAAGAATCTGAAAATTTAATGAGGAGGGTAGGTACGACGCTACATGCGGGAATTTCAAGTTTCGGAATTTTGGCCTTTCGGATATTTTGCTTTCGGAATTTTGAATCTTCGATGGTTTTCGATTCGCAGTTTTTCATATCGACTATGCAGACCCTTTCTAAAAACCGTGAGTCGGTAATATCAAAATTCCGATTTTTAACCGTTTAGAACTATTAAAATTCGGAATTTCGACCCGGCCTCTTTTTATCCTCAAGCTTTTTACGTGGACCACCACACGCTCCTGACCTTTCTCAATATACCCACGTGTACGAGATCGCGGTGGAAACTTGAAACGCTAATTTATGCTAGAAGCGGAAATGAAGTTATTCGGAACTAGAATTGTGAAGTTGAATTATGCGATTCATAGGAAAAATTTTGGAACTATTCGAGTATCTTTTCACGCATCTTTTCAAGCTGTGAATGGACAGAATCCAGGGTCCATAATTCCTGAAAATCCTACGAAATCTATAGAATCTTAAAGAAATTGTGCGGTGAAATTCTTGTCTCCGAAGAGAAATGTTGAAGAATTTTGAAAAATGGTCAAGACTCCAAAAGAAATATTAATTATAAATACATATATATCTTTGCAAATTTGTATATATATTACCTCGTGAAATTTTCGAACTTCCACTCGGCCCTAATAAATTGGTTTGTTCATCGTCGCGTTGTAAATAATTTCTTGATGAATAATTAAGGCGAGCTTTTCAACGGCGCCTTGGAAATTTTTATTTTGCCTATCTCATTGTCAACCCCAAAATGAATAATAAGTTTTACACAATTTGTATGAGCCTACGCTATTTTATGGAGAAACTTGACGACACAAAGGGACGTCCTCCGGTCTCCAAGGATTCGCTACCTTGTTTTCGAGCGCAGATTTTCTCATGGAATTTATAACCCTGGAGGAATATCGCTACGTGTTTTTTTTTTCCACTTTATAATATAAAGGAAAGGAAGGAAATCTCAAGGAAAAATTATTCTCACAACTTTTTTTTTTGTTTAATCAAATTTTTTCAGGAAAATTTCTAATAGCAGCTATAGAATACATTTTTCATGAATTTAAAAAATTACGGTTCTGCCGAGATGCGAAAGAAAAATCATTTTCAAATCGCAGGCTTATAGATCGAAAACTTTTCAATCGATTTTCCAATTCACAATATAAAATCCTTATTTATAATCAATAGCCGGTTATTTTCAGGGAAAACTGGAAAAGTAATGGGTCCTGGAAAAATCTCAGTTTTTCATTAGCACGCCGAACAAATTGAATTTTATTTTTATTTTTCTTCTTCTACTTCTTCTTCTTCTTCTTCTTTTTTTTTCTCGTCGCTAACAGATGTGCTCTCATTTTTTTGATTACAGCGATCGCGGCCCACTTCTTCTTCCTGGCAGCTTTCTTCTGGTTGAATACCATGTGCTTCAACATCTGGTGGACTTTCAGGTAAGTTTTGGAAACTCTTTACATAACCGTATATACCATAAAGAAAATTTTTGGGATACAAAAGCACGTTTTTTTTCTTCTTCTTCTTTCGAATTGATTTTCCGTGTAATTAGAAAAACTTCAAAATCAGGTGAAAAAATATTTTTTCTTTTCTTTACAAAATTTTATCGAAGTATCATTCGGACCTCGTCACCTCAGCAGCTCGTTTATATTACCGTAATTTCGAAGAAAACGTATAAGACAAGATATGGGATCAGGGCGTATAAATTGGCTCGTATTTCCTTCATTACCTCGTTATTTATATGAACATACATTGATCTCTGCTTCGGTTGCAATTATCTACTTCAACTCTATGATATAAATCACTTAATTATATTTAATACGTCAAAGGATAATGTCATTAGTAATATATATATAAATTATACGCGATATTCGTAATGCGCAAATCCTCCTATAGGGGATAATTAATTTCATGTGTCTTTCCAGAAGCTATACCCGCATAGATATACGCATCACGTGTCCAATCGCAAATTCTGTCTTTAATAATACAAATACGGAATTCATTTTTTTTCTTTTCCATCTATTTGATTGAGATAACAAACGCAATGCAAATGAGAAACGGAAATAGATAGAAAAGAAGAAAAATCGCGTAGGGAAAAAAGACGAAGAATGATGGCTGTTGAAAAAGAGTACACTTCGTTACCGTTACAACGTAATTTTTCTGTCATAGTTCGTTGCTTATTTGGAGCAGGACTGTACTTAGATTAAAAGTATCCCTCTCCCCCCAATCAGAGATGACGATTATAATTATTAAAAAAATAATATAATAATTTCCGGGAACTATAATCTCTAACCGCCTAATAATGTCCGAAGATAAGTGAAGTACTACTTCGTTGAAACAGTTTTAAATTCGACATTATTATTCGTTGACGGTACTTAATTTATTCCTCGAACGAATCCGCACGCATGCATCATGCGGATAATTTGGAATTCATTCGCGATAAATATTTTCAACGAATCATGTAATTGAATTGTGATTTTATCAATTTTGAAATTTTTCATTCGAATTTTAGAGCCGAGAGAGTAATATACAGAAATATGTTATATTACCACGCACAGTCGGACTCTTTCAATCGTATATTTTTCATGACGGACGACGTATCTATCTCGTACGCCTGTCACAGAGGATAATTGTTCCAGTTGAACGGCATATGACATTGACGTATATACCTACGTTGATGCTGAAATTTTATTTTATTTTTTATTTTTATTTTGTCAATTTTCACGAATCGAATTCCTCGTGACCTATGGTTCACAGATTTACCTCATACGCACGTAATAAAGCTCCAAAAAATATGTCGACCAAAATTTTTCCCACACATATAACGCGACGAACGTATATAAATGCGAAAACTTGTATATTACAGTTCAATTAAAATTTAGAGATCATTTTAGTCCCTCGAAGTTCACGATATACGGTACAATAAAGTTTCACAAAATTTCTGTTACAAGTTTTCCTATAGGAAGGCATTTAACTATGAATTAGTATATTACGAAACAAGTGCGCAAAGTAGGTGATTCTCGCAGGAGCGGTTGACAACAAAAACGAGTGCGAAAATCACCTACTTTGCGCACTTGTTTCGTATATTATTTTGCCAATGAAGGTGTGAAAAGCTCGATTTTGCGCACGCAAACCCGCGGGCGCAAAATCGAACTTTCCGCACGCTGTTCGGAAAAATGAAATTCTCACGATAAACTATAATCAAGCTGCAATACAGTATAAAATGCGTAATGTAAAAGTTATGTACGTCAGATATGTGACCCGGCTATACGACCGACTTTAATACGCTGCAACCGCTGCACCAGATCTCAATTGCGTTCCGAAGCTAATTGGTACCACGGTATTGTGTTATACCGTTACGTACAGTTACTTGATTCTATCATTTATTTATTTTATATAATTTTCTTTTTTCTTCTTCTCTTTCGAGGAAGAAAGAAACGTTTTTCATTATCGCGATTCTCTATAGACGCGTATTTTAATTTACCGTTCAATCAAGCGTGAGGATCATGTGTAGATATAATGAGAATTCAAGTGTATAATAAAGAGAAAAATCATCATCGTAGTGAAAAAAAAAAAAGAAAAAAAAATCTTCTTCACTTCTTTAGTGACAAAAAAATTCTAGTCTTGGCTTAAGGCCAGGTCTCAGAGCTGTCAATTATGTTGATATTTATGAAGTAAAACAGTGAATCTCAAGAAGCTTTTTCTTCATCTTCGACTTACACTTCGCGTCTGCATCAAAAAGTTTTTTCCTATTTATAAACCCGGCGTAAGACACTCCAGCGAGACTCGTATTTTACCATGGAACCCCATCTTCGTTTTAGTCCTGTGATTTCATGTCTTTACAACTTTTACAGACCCTACATACTTTACATGCCCAATTATTTACAATGCTACAAAAAATTTAGATCGCCAGTTCGTACGAAAATCAATTTTGACATACCACAAGGCAAAGAGCTGTTCCAAATATTCCGAATATTTTTTCTTTTTTTTTTTATTCCGTATAGTTTCGAAACGGAATTACATACAACTATGAAACGTTAGGGTGAGTGTTACTCGTTCTAGTTTAGTGGTGCAATGTTTAGCTTAGCTGCCAGTTCGACTGCTCTTCGAATCAACAAATGCCTAATTCTTTCCTCACTAAATTTTACTAACCGTATATGTTTATCAGGGCACCGTATTGGAATTCAGCACTCAACTATATATACGAGCCCTGAAAAGTAACGATAAAATTTTAGGTCAGAATGTAAAAATCTTTCGATGAAAGCTCGAGATTTTAAGAATTCTTTCTTTTTTTTTTTTTCGTAGGATTTAGTGCAGATCTCGAATCACGTTTCATTCGAAACGCGATTAGGATTTAAGCGAGAATATTTCTGACTTGAATTTAGGCTGTTTTAGAGGGTTCAGACCTGAACCCATGACCTCTGACCCTCCGTGTCCGCTGTTGGCTAATAATATGCAAATCTGGTTTACATACGAACCGAGGCAGGGTAGGTATACATACCCACAGTAGTAGTGCCTACTGATTGAATGTACGCGCGTAAATTTTGGTATATAACAGTATATATCGAATAATGCAATAGTTACCGAAGAGCGTGGAGATTCACGGTGCAGAGTTTATATTCGAAGCGTGTGTCTTGCTTCGGCTGTCGGGCCAAGAAATCAATTCCTAAAAAACGATAGAAAATAAAAAAAAAAAAAAAAACATTGACCCTGTAGCAATCTCGAGGGATAGAAACGTCGACTATAGTAGCTGCGAGCTGAAGAGAAGACCGAGATCTGGAAAAAATTATCATGCAAAGATAAATTGGCGTAGAAGATTCTGCAGTTGATTTTAAATCGTTGTCATAGCTGAACTGAAACCGAGAATCGGTAGTCGAAAATCTGATGGATCGATGAGAACGATCAACGATCGCTGGGGAGAATGAGAATGACACTGCTTTTTTCCAACCTCGAACCTTTGGTCACGAGTTAGCCTCGGTTATAACAATTATTATGACGTGTTTTGAAGTTTATCTTCAGATGAAAAACATTTACCGATCTCTGTATAAATATAATACGGCTTTGACAGTGAACTCAACGGATCGTGACATTGCTCGTGATTGCGTCACGATTCACGACCTACTCGTTCAGCCGCGAAGAGAGACACCGTGGGTTTGCAGCAAGTCTTCGGTATTAAGTTGCTTTCACAACGAAACAGAGTTTTTGACCGTTTTTATCGAACTCGGTAAACCGCGAGGTACTCTGACTCGTATATCTCGCTCTCTCTCTCTTCCTGATCGCGTTTAATGTCGGCTGAATATTCCACGAATGAATTATCCCTCTCTTGAAACTCATCGCTTGCACTTTAGTGTGCACAAAACCTAAGACACCGCAGCCTGTGGGAAGATACAGAGACTAGCAAAGGAGTACAATGACCCTTAGCTGCAGGTCGTCACAGCAGCACACCTGCATCACCTGTACCAGAAGCCGCCTTTCTTGGTATCACAATCAGGTCGATCCCTATAAGATACCGGAACATCGTCCATAAGATCAGATCTTATCTGTTTAATTATTCAATTATATCTAGACAATAGGTTAATTAATGGTTTCTGTAACATAAGAGTCGCAAGTAGTAGGGTGGGTCATTTCGGGGCAACTTTTTTTTTCTAACACTTACAAACAGGTTGTGTACTTGCAGGACGGAAAAATAAGAAGTCTGTTAAAATTTGAGATCTTAATATCACTATTACGAGGTGCCTCGTCGCGAATTTCTATTCCCCATTTAAATAACACGGGAAATGTTCTAGTGGCACACTTCAATTTTCATATCTCAAGTACTAATCGACTCAGAATGATTCTGCATAGCTACTTTTGTTCGAAATTGAACGCTCTACAAAAAAGGTCTCCTGGTATTTTTCGATAAATCTAACTATTTCCAAGTTGGTTATTGGTTAATTACCATTAATAGCCAGCAACCAACTTGGAAACAGTTAGATTTATCGGAAAATACCAAGAGACCTTTTTTGTAGAGTGTTCAATTTCGAACAAAAGTAGCTATGCAGAATCATTCTGAGTAGATTAGTACTTGAGATATAAAAATTGAAGTGTGTCACTAGAACATTTCCCGTGTTATTTGAATGGGAAATAGAAATTCGCGATGAGGCACCTCTTAATATTAATATTAAGATCTCAAATTTTAACAGGCTTCTTATTTTACCTTCCTGCAAGTATACAACCTATTTGAAAGTTGGAAACAAAAGTACCCCCAAAATGACACACCCTAATATCTACTCACGCCAAAAGTAGGTATATCTGTTTTTCCAGTTTTGAATTTCAAATTTAGTTGATTCTTTATCAATTTTTCGCTGAAGAACCGCGCAAGAAAGAATTTGGGATGGTAATGAACGTTTTGTCAATTTTTTTGTTGATAAATTAAAATTTTTTTTTTTCTTAATTATGAAATCGCAAGTCCGCAGACACTCTATGTACACTCGATCAGGTCCTGGCTAACAAGAACGTAATTATTTTCATTAATATTCAACGCGCGGAGGTCCGATAGACGTATAAAGCATTGGTGCGCGTGACTGCATTTCAAAACATACCATCTACATACAATTTCTCACTTCGTCGAGGCGTATATATGTATAGTATCCTATTACATATCAATTAATATTCCTATATACTATTCAAGTCCGTGATCATTAGCCAAACTATAATTCGCTTCCCTTTCATAGACAAGTTCAAAGACTTCGTCAAGAAAATTTTTTTTTGCAAACCAGAAACAAAAAAAAAATGAAGTGTTTTGAACATCCTTTTTAATCAATAAATTCGACCCTGATCTTCTTGTCCCTGTAGCTCTTCGTCGTCAAAAGGCCGGTATAAAACCGCGTGTGAAATTATATCCGTGCTCACTTTTAATTTCGTTTTAATCGCTAACAAAACCCATTACATCTCATCTCGGCATGGATGAAATTTCCAATATACCAGTGTCCGTGGTCACGATCATGTACCTATACCCACTCTGCCACGAGTCAAGTTCTTCAGGTGTGACTGGGCTGTAGACCCTGGCTCAAATTGCGTAAGAATATTCCTCGAAAATGGTTTTAATATACACCGCAAGTGCGACAGTGATGTGCACTTTGTATTCAAGACACACACGGATCCGCGGAAATTGAGGGGACCATTGTCCGGATTTTTGACCCCCTTTTTTTCGCCGAATTTCAATTTATTCCACATTTTTTGAACGCTCTTTAAGTCCGCAGTGCAGTGGTAGAGGTTCGTGACTCGGGGTTCTTCCTCAAAGTAGTTTTTTTCCTTTCTTTTTTTATCGCTGAAAAGTTTAGGGAAGGAAATAGACTGCGCGTAGTTTACATTTACGGGTATTATAATCTAGGAGAAGAAAATGCAGAGAAATTTTCGGGTCACGTATATTTAATACGAAATAAAATTGGGGACGAGTCGTAGACAGACGAATTAAACGATGCTCCTCCAGCCACTCCACTCCACTGCACCGGGGCTGTGGACTCGGACAACTGAAACTGGCTCTCGGAATAACATAATCGCTCCTCCATTGTGAGTCTCTATTAGATTAGTTGCCGTGGTTCTTGATACACCGTACCGTACGTGCGCCTATCGTCACTTAAATACGAGTCATCGTTGCCTCGATAAAGTGATGTTAATGATGACGTCCCGCTCACACAAGACTCGAGGACTAAGCAGAAGAAAGGATAAAAACTGAATCAACGATTAATCAAATGGTTTAAAACATACGTGAATATGGGGGTGATCCTCGCCCTGAAGTATGAGATGAAACAAGTTCGGAAAAGAAGAAATCAGAAAAAAAAACAGGTTCAACGTGCTGCTTTCCTCCAGGGAGAATAAAATGTACCTCTCGTGACTTTTGTTCCCTTTGAATTATTCAGAACTAAAATGTAAAAGGCTCGACTCCTGATGAAATGCATAGTGCAGATAATCTCGAATCCAGAATCTAGATGGCACGCCATTGCTCCTGTCCAATATCCCTTGATCAGCAGCGCGCGAAAAGCGAGTCTGTGAAACAGGGGTGTCACATTGTCAAGGTTCGCGTCGCTTGGTTAGATACTGAAATGCGTTAAAGTGTCTAGTGAAACGTCGGATCCTGTTATTGCATTCGCACTTGCAATTCCTGACAGAAGGATCCTCCGATCCTCGTTAGTTTGAAATTAAGATCAGACCATATTCAAGTTCAAAGGAGTTCACAGAAACTGAAGAGAATAGACGGGACGGCTCGTTGCTAACGTCGGGACTTGAGTTTAGGTACTAAGAGTAAATATCGAGGGAATATTAAACCAGTACCAGTACCCAGCGTTTGATCAACCCTCGGGCGCACAGCGCCATCAATTTTACATCGACAAATCATCTAGCGAAAGGCTTTTCCAGTTGCCAAAATTTTACCTATAAAATATAATGTGAATGAAAAAGATCAGAGAATGGCTCCGAGTATCGATCGTCGACCCTTTCTTTTCACGCGCGGATTCGTGCAGCTCTGTCAAATATTATATCAGGAAGGTAAAGTGACATTCTCCCCTTAATGGATTGCTGCTGGTTCGATAGGAAAGAGGTATCTCAGAGATTGATGGACGCTTCGACGGGTCGTTGAAGGATCAGTTATTGGAACCATTCTGAGGCAGGATATCTCCGCCGTCTGTAATCATGGTGAAAGGTTGACGACATGGGATGGACTTTGGCCCAGATTTGACTATTTGACGTTTGGGTGGCAGGTCACTGTTCAAAGAACAAACGAACTGATCCGAATATCTGAGGAACAACGAACCGTGTCTATTCATCGCCGGGTCTCACAATTCTCTTGGCTGTTTTTCTATTTCCTGCAATTAGAGACCGTCTCTCTACCCGTTTCTTATCCGTTATAAATACACTCTCTGACGTTCCTCGGGTTTATATTTAGTCGGGGAAAAAAGGCCTTTTCGTCTCCGTTAATCTCGAAGCGAAGTTTTGTCATATTTTCGCGGTTATTTCGAACGGTATAAACATTCGGATGAAAATAAAACCTGCATCTTCGTTAAAATCTACTCCAAATATTCGTCCATTAATCCGAAGCCTTTTTTTCACGAGCTGGGGTGAAAAAAATCTGCGAGCTTTTCACTCTTCGCTGAATCTCTTTGTCTCCGGCCAGACAGTGCCGTTTTGATTACGCTTAAAAAAAATTGCTGGGGCTACGCGGGCAGGTTCAGATTTATCAGGGTCCCTCTTAATCCCGTGACGTTGGCTTGCCCACGGGGGACTTCCTTCGGGAAGTGATCCAACTTCCGCAAAGCCTCTAAATCCTAGCTAGACGCTGGAATCGAGAAACAAATTGAACTGTGGAGAAACAAAGCCATTATAGACGTCAGAGGGAAAGCTGGTAGCTAGCTGAAAGAGGTTAAGCCAAAACCACTGCCTTTCTGCGCTCGTGTGGGTATACTTCCTTCCAGGATCCATCATCGTTTGTCCTTCTTGTAACTGGAGACACAAAAAAAAGAGACCAACAAAAATCCACTCGAACGGTTCTCAGAGCAGGTAAAACCGTTCCCAAAGATGTTTTACGAAGAAGGATCAACGGGATGTGGGCAAAAAACGAAACAGAATAAAAATAGGAGATAGTTGAAGCTCAATTCCTTCCGAAATCGTTGATTCTGCTTGAAGATTATATTTTATGAAATTGTCGCTTATGAATCTTCGCGCGATTTTAATAGCGAGGCGTTTCTCGGTTATTAAATTGAACTTGTCTCTATCACGGTTAGCGATTTTGCTAATAGAAAATATATGAGGTATCGATCGGTGACCACAAACATTCCTCTATCTCACCTATGGCGTTCAAGCCTAACCAAATGACGCGCACGATTGAGCGGAGTAATTAAATTCACTTCAATTTATGCCAATTTGCTTTCTCGACTGATACATGTACACGTATACCTATACATTTACGAATATACCCTGCAGCGCTGAATTTAGGTATATTTAAGTATCCGGGATATTTCCAAAGGGCAATATGACGTACTATGAACAACTTGGCTTCCGGCATTTTAATAAATTTCACCCAAGGACTAAATTATTGTCATACTTCAGGAGGCTTCAGGACGTTGTAATAAAACCGTCGAGTTGAGAGGAGCCGAGGTCCTTTATTGGCTCACCGCGCGATTCTTAAACTCAAAAACGACCACAGGCTCATAAAAAAAAAAAAATACGGAGAAAATTGCTCGCTATAAAATTCACCATTTCATTTTTTTGCGTTTCGCATATAAAAATTCATTTAAATGATTGCCGAATGTGCTCCATGAGCGGTATGCGAGATTTTCACATTCCCTTTTAAGACCCTTTATTTCATCGTTATATCCACGAAGGCCATTCCGGCCTACGACTAGGTACGTGAGCTTACTAGGAGAGGACAAGGGTTACGGCGCATGGATTTTGTTCAAACTTGGAGGGGTGTTTCTTTGGCCCAAAATATTAGCCCTCTGATCTTCAATTTCATCTCATAGGCCTTTCTTTTCCTGAAAAATATTATTATTGTGCAATTTATTGGTTCTCCGCCGTAGCTCTAGATTGATGCAGCGAACTTGAATCACTGATACCTTTTCATTCGAGCATGAAAATGAATATTCAACACGTTAATTTACCATATCATTTTTTTTTTTTTTTTCATTTATTTTTTTTTTCAATGATTTTTTTTTTCATATTTTCTACTTATCACCTAGTCATATAAAACATCACTGCTAACTCTACGCATTTACTGCATAGGGCAGTACTGCGGTTTTCTGCGGTACCAAACTTCAAATATTTTTATTTTATTATTAGTAATCAAGGAGCAGTACTGCCCTATACAGTAAATGCGTAGAGTTAGCAGTGATGTTTTATATGACTAGGTGATAAGTAGAAGATATGGAAAAAAAAAATCATCGAAAAAAAAAATTAATGAAAAAAAAAATAAAAAAAAAAAATAAAAAAATGATATGGTAAATTAACGCGTTGAATATTCATTTTCATGCTCGAATGAAAAGGTATCAGTGATATATTCAAGTTCGCTGCATCGATCTAGAGCTACGGCGGAGAACCAATAAATTGCACAATAATAATATTTTTCAGGAAAAGAAAGGCCTATGAGATGGAATTAAAGATCAGAGGGCTAATATTTTGGGCCAAAAAAACACCCCTCCAAGTTTGAACAAAATCCATGCGCCGTAACCCTTGTCCTCTCCTAGTTAGTTACAACTATTTTGTCTGTCTCGGTAACCTCCCGATGCAGAAGAAAAAGAAGAAGAAGAAGGTGCGGCTGTTTCTGAAGACGAACGACCAAATATAGGGAACAGTTGGAATGCGACACGCGTGCAGCAGCAAAGGCTGCATTGAATTCTTTAAGCTTTTCGAATCCTCTTTGTTTTAATGTTTCAACTTACATTAGCACGCTTTAACTCCTCGGCTATTTACACGCTAGTGTCTGGAATCACGGAATACTTTCCTAATACTATTTCCAGGCGATTTACCGGCCTGCAGTTTCGTATTTTAGTTATTTCGTCTCTCGCTATAGGTCTCCGAGATTTTTCTATTTGCATTCTTAACCGTCTCTCATTGAATAGCCAATGTCGTCGGCTTTTAATTGGGATGCCTTAAAGGCGTCAAAGTCAACCAGCCACCGGCATTGAAGGACTAAAACTTTTCAACAACTCTGCTACGCGACCGGGTTTACTGATTTACTATTCTTTTATC
Organism: Macrophya alboannulata; assembly: GCA_949628255.1. Classification (NCBI taxonomy): domain Eukaryota; kingdom Metazoa; phylum Arthropoda; class Insecta; order Hymenoptera; family Tenthredinidae; genus Macrophya; species Macrophya alboannulata. The sequence goes on along the minus strand of OX451212.1, from coordinate 9,118,540 downwards.
TTCGCTTTACCTAATCGCCACAATTATCTTATACTCTCGCACGTAATATCTTGCTGCATGTATTTTTTAAATCACCGTGAAGAAAACGCCCGCAGACATTCCAAAACGACGTACCAATTCGTCCAATCGATGCTCCGCAAGCTCGGCTCCATCACTTTGACTCCGAGAGAAATTTTTTGCGCTTTTAAATAAATATGAGGAAAACTCTTTTTCGCCCCAAAGTCAGCTCGCGTGAAGCCTCAGGATCTAAATTTCTGATAAACTTGGAAAAACAGCAGCGCTGTGAATTTTCTCCGTCAGTCCTCTCGCAAAATTTATTCGCTTGTTAATAAACCAAGTCCAAAAAAAAAAAAAAAAAATTGAATCTGACTCTTATGGTTGTGTTAATCAGCTCTCAAGATCTCGAGAGTGGATCGACGATAAATGAACCGTCTGACAGAACGTTTTTTATAGATAAAATACGCCTCCTATTATATTCTTCTTCGAGAGAAACCATATTCCCTCGACCATCTGCGTAGACGCGTGTTATACCTGAGCTCTGAGGTTCGAACAACTGTTTAAGGATCTTATCTTCCTTCCTGTTGTTGACCGTTTTTAAGAACGGTCTGCCCCCGGTCAGGTTCTCGTAAATCCTTGAGCTCATCCCAGTCTGCGGGCTCCCGGCAATTAGGGATGGACCGATTTTTATCTACGATAGACCCGCGGCACATATTTCCAAGACTTTGGGTCACGCTGCCCTCGGACGACCCTTCGACCCTTCTTAATTGGTTAATTTGGTAGTCGAAAACCGACGGACGTATGCATGAACTGTACCGTATTGTACATACATACGAACTCTGTTCGTTCTGTGTATTTATCTCTTGGAAACTAATCTATGAAAGGTTCATACCGATTAGCTATATGCAGCAGTTTATTTTCGGGTCTTATATAAGTTTCAAAAATAGTATAGGATTTTTAGAACAGCTTAGATTTTATGTCGTCCGAGGATTGATCAGAATTCAAACAGCGAGGTGGATCGTGGGCTGGTATATATAGATCTGACAGTGGTCCGGTTGAATGCAGCGATCAGTGATTAGAAGCGGTCCTTTTGACGTGAGATAAACAAACGGTGGTTTAATCACGAGACATATTGGTTAGCCTCTGGTCAGTCTGTGATAATAAACCACATATATCAAGCCGTGTAGCTCTATAGCTTTGAAAGTCCGCAACGGATAGATCTAAACTTAGATATCTACGATCTGCGATCAAAAAGCTCCCTCCTCGTTTATCCATGGGTGTATGTGATTATTCATAAACATCGATATAACCAGAGGCAACCCCAGAATTGATGACAAAGTAATTATTAACGTTTAATGACGCTCTGCAGCTATAAGCCGTTTCATTCGAAACTCCGTACTTAGGTAGGTACATTGAACGAGAAAATATGGTGAATTAATTAGACTCGAACCCTGCAGGCAGCAGCTAAGCTGCATTACATGTTTCATTGTATACGCAAGCTTTTGAAGGGGCCGAAAGAGAGAATAATAATATGTCCAACAATCAGCGACTATCCTTTCATCCATTCATCAAGAGATTAAAACTGCGGGTACTCTGTTGATCACGAATTATCCTTCGGCATACAAAGTCCCCATTCAGATATCGCGCAGTTTCACATATAAAAAGTCATCACAAAATATAGTCACGTGTGCGGCACAGGAATTAATCACTCGGCGATTTTGATGTACGCCGAATTTCAGGTTTTTATCGTTTCAAAAGGTTTCAATAGATTGTACGGAAATTTTTATAGATTTCGAATGATTTCAAAAGATTTCGAACATTTCAAGATTTCAGAGATTTCAAGAAGTTTTCAAGATTTCAACAGATTTCACAAGATTTCATAAGGTTTCACAAGATTTCACGGAAATGTCTCTCTCCTCGAAAGAAACTCTTTTCTAACAACAATTATTTTTTCATTTTTTTTTTTTTGGGTCGTGGTATTAAGGGCTCAGCGAACGGGTCAGGGGCAGATATTTTACCTGCGACTATAATGGCTCTGGTTCTATATCCCATACGACCAAAACCTGACTCAAAGTACCCATGGTTACAGGGCTGTAGAAAAATCCCTCTGTAAACAGGACTCGGGCCTTAACCTGGGCTAAGACCCTTCGTTTCCTACCTGGTAGACGAACAAACAAACAAAGAAGATCTCTTACATTTAATTATGAAGCGTCGTTGAGCACTTTCAAGTCGTAATTTAGCTTAGAAACCGAGGAAACGTTGTTTGCAGTTAGTTATTACCTCGGGGTTCTTGAGAGGATATATTTTCGGTTTTTTTTTGTTCAGAGGAGGAGGGTATATAAGAAACGGTTTTGTAATTTCATAGCGTGAAGTATATCTCGATTTCTATCGCCCCCGCGACGCGGACGGTCAGATAAAAGTTACCCTAGACAGCAAATATTCGTTTAGATAGCGGCAAGGCAAATACCATTGTCAATATGTAAATATTGATCGGAGCTGTTTTTCCACTATTCCGTATAAACTACGGACAGTTTATAGTACCGACTCGAAAATAGACTCGTATGTGTTCAAGAGGAGACGTATGACGAGGAAGATTCTTATCGTGATAAGGCGAGACCAAGGTTCACTCTGATCCCTCGAACATTTCCAGTAATAAAAATAATCCCTGATTCATTTCACCTTCTTGTTTTTGTAGACTAACTTCCCCATCTTTCACGGGTGACCAAAGACCCAATCAGCTCGAAATGGACCCTCGCAAAGTTCCTGAAATCAGTATGCTGTATATAGTTTAAATACTGCAGCATAAAACTACCCTCGGAAACTTTATCCTCAAACCTTCATCCCTGTCTCAAAGGCAATACCAATCTCTAAATTTTCTGCCCCCGCAGAAACGCCGCAAAGTTCTCTCTCAATATAGTAAACCCCATTCAGAGTACCGTGCGAAAGACAATAGAAGCAATTCTCGGTCGATTATTATTTACTGATTCCATTTTTCATTTGGGAATTTTGAGTCCCGGTGTGAAAAGACTCTCTCGAAAGATCCCGGATTCTAAAAACATGCAGAGATCTGCGAAAGTTTGCCCTGTACCTGGAGGATCAACGTCCGCTGCTTAACGGTATTCGCGACGTGCGCTTCGAGGCAGATAATTAGAGGTATGAGCAATGCAGTGCACCGGCAGCTGTTATAATTTAACGCCATAAGATTGACACCGGAAGAGGAATCACGGTGAATACAGTGAACACCAGGGGGAACACAGCTGGACAGTTGCGTTCCTGGAATCACCGTTAACAGGAAGCCAACGACGCGGTGCTCTTGACCGTTCAAAAAAATAACCGGTACCCTGAAAACGTCAGTAATCTCATGGCACGCGTGACTTCGAATCACTGTACTAAAACTCGAGCCCATGAATTTTTACGAAGAGAATTACACGTCTGAATCCTCACGTAGGACCTGATTCTGCTGATCAGATCAAAGGAATTGTGGTTTTGGTGGGGCAAACTGGAGTTTCTCATCCGACTTGGAGTTGGAACCAAAAATTTTGTACCCTTTATAAAATATAAGGAATAAAGTAAATTGTCGTTTTGATACGTCGAGAAGGAAATAAAGAAGGTCTTTAGCCCGTGATGCATCACGCAATGACATGGAAACTGGTGCAATTGCTTAATTGCGAACGGTCATAATCAGGATGCTGTCATTTAGAGAAATTTAGAACGAACCTACGCTAATACCACTTAATAAACATCATATCCGACCATAAGCTTCCGTGTGAGTTAGTTATGATCGTTCGAATTCGCGGCTTGGGTATACCAATCCTTGATACGGATACTACGAATCCTGTTTTATTTTTTGCTGTGGTCGCGGTATGGCAGGTCAAACAACAATTTGAACGGGTTCAAAACGGCGCCAATTAGGACGGGTTAAATGACTTTTCAAGTAAACGAACTTATCCCGAATTTGAAGTCACATCGGAAGCTTTTAATGGTCGTGAAAACGACTAAAAGCACAATATCGCACGATACATGATAGGAAAGGATCAAGAAGTTCAAAGTGATTCAAAATTTCGGCTCTGTTTCCTTGGGGTCTTTATCCTTATTCCACGTCATCGTCATCTCGATCCGGGCGATTGCACGGGTCTCTTTGTATATTTACGTGAACGCGAGCGAGCTTTTTATCTCAAGAAAGTTTTTAACATTCCATTTATAAGGTGCGAACGTACGACCGGTATGCCGTGTGCCGTGTTAACAAGTCCGTAATTTTGACCAAGCCTCGAACCTGCAGGATTATTCATAGACCGTAAATTACTCGTCATATTCACACGTTGCCGACGATTTTGAGTCACAGCTCTTTCACAGAATTTTCACTCTCTTCACGATCTAGACTCCCGTGTAGGTAGGTACTTGAAGTTTTCTTTTTCCAGACCACAAGGTTCATATTATCCAGAGGCCCATGGCGCCTCGTGACATTTCAAAAAAAAAATAAAAACTGAACGTAAAAAATGAAGAAAAAAATTTCAACTGTAATATCCTCGCTGCTCGATGAAAAATATGCAACGCTTTCTCTCTACCAATTTTTTTGTTTTCTATTTTCCGCATGGTCACTGGAAAATTAATGGGAACCTATTCCCAGCATCGGTTGGAAAAACCCGTGCTGGACGGGTTGTAAATTATCATGAAAATTATTCGCTAATGGATTTCTGATTTCTGGCTCACCAGCCTGCACGCTGGTGCAGTTTTGTAGTTTATACGCGTTAACCGTTAAATTCTGCATGCGGTTTAACAAGCGTACGTACTGTATGTATGTACATACATACAATCGACAAAAGAGGTAACGTAAATCAACGTTTTGCGCGCACTGACAGGACGAAAAGTGCTTTGAATATCAAGTCGGCGTCGTTTACAGCGTGAAGAATTAATCGATCGATCAGAGGTCGGAAAAGTGTTTCGCTTAACCGAATGAAAAGCTTTATGAAGTTGAAGCGGTTCATATTTTCTTTTTTTTTTTCATCTCTGATATACACGCTTTCATCAACGTTTTACAAAACCAGTAAAAAAGGAAAAGGTTTGTAGCCGATTGTGAGCGACTAGCCTGCGGTTAGTCATTCAGTAAGCCGCTTCTTAAGGGCCGGACAATGACACCTTGTTCAGCTCTGTCTCCCACGCGTATCCGAAGCGCGAAGATTGTGGACTCCGCATTAGAAATAGAGAGGAGTTTTATTGTTGGTTTATTTCTTTTTGTACGTACGGAGATTAGAGCGAAGGAAGGTCCCTGTTAATCCTAACTTTTGCTTATCGGTATGAAAATGAAGGAAAAAAAAGGAAAAAATTCGTGATCTCGCTTTCCTTATATTCCGGAATTGCAAATTTATCCAACTTGAGATGTAATTTATATGGAAATTCGTTTCGCTCGTAATACAGTTCGGATCCGATTCGTTTTATACCTTTTTCGAATGAAGTTTCTCAAAAGGTTTACGAGCGGGCGTAACTTAACGTCAGCATTTTGCTGACCAGACCAGACTTCAAGTCAAGCAGAGATCTTATACGGCACGGTTACACCCACAGAGTGTTGAATGTTTTCTCAATGGTATATTCCGTAGCGGTTTTTTTGCTCCCCCTCTTCTTTTCTCTTCTCTCAACTCACACAGATAGTAATTTTTTATTTTATCTTTTTTTTATCAACTTTCTCTTCGTCCCTCCTCCTTTCTCTTTCCTCGGTAGAGGTCAAGCCTCCCAAGAGTTAAAAATTGACCGGAGAAACGAAGAGGCTCCCTTTGAGTGTGCGATGAACTCGTAACCACCGTTTCCACCATTCAATGTACTTAGAAGGGCATCGGCTATCTCTCCGCCCAATTCTGGAAAGGACTTTCTAATAAGGGCCAGATGCAGTTGGTAACTGTATATATGTATATTCTCGGAAACCTGAAACCCCACATCCGGTATACTCATAGTCTGCATTCGAAGCACTGCAAACCCCCCCGTCACATTATGTAGAACCCCCTTCGCTCGATAAAGCAATTATACTTGGCCAAGGTGTCGGATTGTGTTCCTGAACAATAGTAGTACCTAGCGCAGATCGACCGCGTTCAATTACATCGTATGACGTTAGGTAAACATCTACGTATGCATGTGCAACGTGCTTTATTAGGTCAACCGGGTATTACATCTCTGGAATATTGGAAAGAAAAAATTTTGTCGATCGATGCAGACGTACTCTACGGTCAGGATTTTCTTTTCTCGTAGCTGGAGATGGTCAGTCGAAACTAGTATCAGAGAAACACGTAGCTAATAATCCTTCCCCGGGTGTGGTAACCTCGGATCCAGTCTTCTTTTCAGCCTCTTATATCTTCTACGACGAGGATGCAAGGCCGTCACAAGGCTCCGAGGCTTCCTAGAACTACATCGAGTTAAAATGAGGAGAAAAAAAAAAAAAAAAAAAACCTCCAACGGATGCCAGATGACGCTGGTCACTGGAATGCTTTGACCGTTGCGAATACCTGAAATACAACTACGACGTAGGTAGTGAGGTGGTCCGTCTGAGCTGTAAACCGGAGTCAAGACCGGAACCTACTGAGGAAATAAAAAGAAACAAAAACAATACGAAGTCTTGACTTCAAAAATTCTAAAAAGAGAATCATATCTGCGCGGCAAAAAACGTTGAAAAATTACTCACCGACCGTATTTTGGATGGCTACCTGACTTTGAGAACGACAAAATTTTTAAAGATGCTGAAGCTTCCGAAAGTGGGGATAAAGACTCGGAGACATCGGTATTCATAACGGCGTTTAATAACACGTTTTTTTTGTTTGCAAATTACCTCGCGGCCTTGCGTGTATACGGGAAACATTCATACGTTTGTATTTATCTGTACGTTGCAGTCCGGCACGAGAACCAGGAGCACCAGCATCCGCTAATAATAATGATCATGACGATAATGATGATGGCCATACGTTTCGACGGTAATCGCTTTCCGATACGGATAGGTATACATGACGCGTCGTTGGTATACGTATGTACTAAAGTTATATACACAAACTACACGTCGTAACGTAAACGTGTGTGTAGCCCTGCACACACCAAAATTTATGTGAAATAGGTTTTGTTCATGGGCCCACGGATTTCACAGGTATCAATCACTCGAGAGAGAGAGAGAGAGAGAGCGGGAGTGGCTAGGCTTGTGTTCTGGATCCCATAATCCGTCCAACGTACACCGGGATTAGAAACGATACGTCTATTCGTGGTAGAGTGCAGTTTGATCGTGTGACCACTCCGTCCACGGTCCATCGGATTTATTATAAATTATAATAAGCCTCGGCCTACAGGTTTTCGTAATGAGTTTCTAAAAGCCGTCAATTACGAAGGGCTGGGATATAATTATGTCGGATTAATTACATTCCTCTGATATCGTACATGGAATGGCATCGAATCAGTAGAATCGTATTAAAATCTATTCCAGTGGCTATTTCGGAGCATATAACGATAAAGTTACCAACGAAATGGGAGAGAAAAATTATAATCTGTTGATTGAATGACGGACAATATTTTCACCGAGGACCCAGTACGCACCGTGATCCGGTCAGTCAAATTTTTGATCGAGTCTGTCGTCAACAGAAGCTGTATAACGCAGTTTGAACCTGCAGTAATTAATATTTCCTGTTCGGTCTACACTAGTTGAGGCTTTGCTACCCGATAGATTAGCTTTCGTGGTAACTCTGTTAATTACTCTACGCGACAAAGCCCGTCCGCGCCGCGGCGCGCCCCTCGGCCCGCGCTTTATGCCGGTAAATCGGGCTAATAGAGATCCAAAATTTAATATCGCGAGCCGCAAGTTATTTGCAAAAAAATATGTGAAAACGGTGACTCGGGGAACAGAGACAAAGCCAGTCGAAATTCCGGATTTTCACGTATATTGATACAACGTCACATTATAACTCTCTGCAGTAAAAGTTACACACGAGGCTTTCCACTCGTGGGAGGTATATAATTTTGATTCCGAGGTCTCGCGTTGATTGTTCCTTCAATTCTAATCGACATTTCATATTGTGTGAGACGCTGACCTACCTAGATACATTATTTATGTCTAAATACCGGCTATTTAATTTTCTTATATCGACGTCCAGCTCTCAGATTAATTGACGCATTTGTACCCGCTATCGTGTCACGTCGGTATATAAATTGAATGAATCAATTCCTCGATACTTTACGCCTGATACATCACCGCAGTCAGATCATCTCGGAACTCAATTAGCTACTTAATGTTCGTCGGAATTAATGTCGGTAATATTGAAAGCGGTGTTCGATATATTTTATTGACTTTTATTGGCACATCTAGAGGATCATTAGGCGACCGTACAACGTCGTTATAATTCATCATTTGTATAAATCGTTACTCCCTATCTTCCGATTATTAATTGGAAACATTTCCTAGATAGAAAACTTTTCCGTTCGGTATACTCCTCACGTTTGACCATCTGTCGCATCGGGTAGAAGTCGGGTCGGTCGGTGAATTTGAATATCGGATAAGGGTTGATAGAAATTTCAGGACCTGTCCATGTGCGGTGAGAACTTTTAATTAAAATCCATGTTTACCAAAGTACGTATAATCCAGTGTGAAATGTCCACTCCTCGTGAGTATTTTTTGAGAAGTTTTAAAGATTCGCGTATCCGCGGGGGCGTTTATAATGTCGTGGGAATTATAGTTTACTTCAAAGCGTAGGAGTCCGGTAATAGGAGATATAAAATTAGCGGAGGCGTCGCGATCGAGACTCTTGTATAGCGTTAAAAATCTTATTACCATGTACATTATATCCGCTACGGTGACCTCTCGGATCGTCTGCATTCATGGACTCTTCAGCCTCCGCCCTACAACATCCCACGATTGTGAAAGGATCTTCTGTGCATACAAGTACATTCGTATATACGTCTACCTACGTCATTCACACAGAGTTCAAAGGCGCAATTAAATAAAACAGTGATCAGTGCTCGAATAAATGAATACGTGACAGGAATGAGTTTGTTACGCGCTCTCTTAAGATACGATAAGAGAACTTATACCGAGACGTGCTAATCGGCCTCGTGAATTCAGAGAACGAGAACAAACCATCGTCATTCATCATCAGTCACCGAAAAACACGAGAAAGGCGTACCCGTGTATCACTTTTAGAATCAATCAGACGTCACGAGTAATTCTCGATTAAGATTCGCCGTATACAAAACTTTGCCAAAGATTTAGCATTTTTGTAATTGCGGGTCATGGCATAGCTATACCTACCCCCCGCGACTGTGCGAATATATTAGATTGTACATTACAGGAACCCTTCGTTTCGCTTCGTGACTGGCAGCTTATTAATATTCAACGACTGGCTAGAACTTGTAACGCAAAAGCACAAAGGACAATATCCCACAAAGGGCTCGGTCCTTTTCATTAAGACTAGTATATGCTGCAAGTGATTGCACAGTACACTGATTTCTTACAAAACATATCTATATCTAATACCGTCTCCAAATCTTCGTACCCTTAATTTTCTACCCTTACATATAGCAGATCGAGTCAGTCTTCGATGACTTGACTCGACTGTATCGGCTAAAATCATACCTACGTCGTATATTATATTCGGAGCCTTCCCTAATTTCGACATGAGAAACAGGATAGCTATGTTAGGTACAAGCCCTGCAGTGCCGGAGCTAATTAACGTTTATTGTCGATATTGCTGTAATTAGAAACTTGGATGTAATTGTATTCTCTGTATCCGACCAGCATGTACAACGTACGTAGGACTTTAGAGGCTTTGGGAAGACATTAAACTGCTTTGAATCCACCAGAAATTAATCGTGGCTGTCGGTGTCCCAGACACAAGATCTCTTACCCTCAACCAGTACCAGACGATCCTCTTGACTCTCGGCTCCCGACTACCGTCTTCGCAACTTCAGTTCATTAATTTCATCTACTTAAAAGCACATTACCTTTTGACTCGTGTCAATGAATGGAGTGTCTGTGTGAGTTGAAACGTTCTTGTCGGTTTTTTAGCCACTTTACTGGCTGCACTGAAGTCTGACCTTCTTCTTGGAACACTTTCACACCGTCCGATCAACTCTCTGCTCTATATCTTCGGTGCAATCTTTTCTTGCACTTACTCAAACCGCTTGTTATCCATTACGTACACCTTTCACGAAGAATGGTCCAGCCCAAGCTCCACTACGCACACATATGTGCGTCTTAACACTCTCAAACGGGATGCGGGTTCGCGTATTTTTAACCTTACCATCCACGGGGTACGGTGACCCTCGTCGTAGAGGAGTGGGACTCTGCCCAGTCGTAGTAATTGAGAGGGATTCACATTACTCAATGAAAAATGATACACGAGGTATGTCATACTCAACGTGAATAGAAGAGAAGAAGAGGAAAAGTTTTACGAACGGCATAAATCTGCAGGCCACCATAAAGAAATCCTTACAACAAAATCCCACGGAATCATACGTCCTGGGAATTTAGGGAGGAAGTATTGAATACATTTTTTGTAAAGATATTACCCTGCAGCGTGGAATAGGATCTAAGAGGGCTAAACCTTGTCCATTATTTTCCAGCTCTATTCCATGTACTAGAATAATTTCTTCAGGGGATAATAATCCTGGGCTTTAAGCGCAATCCCAATCCTGGTAATTCCATATCAGGCACGCTCTTTCCCCCTTTTATATAAGCTTTGGCGAGTGGAGACGCCAAGTCATAAGTCGCTACTTTGTATTTAATGAAGCAAGTTTATGTATAGATATATCTACATGCATAGTTCGTTTTTATTCATGGAAGGAGCTTTTCTAAGGGTACCTAGCAGAAGTTGGACCGAACGAAAATTCGTTATTTCGATCCGCAGTTTTTCCAATAGACATTAAAATTCTCTTTGAAGTTATACCTATACGTACAGAAGTCGTGAATTTTATTCATCTCTATGTATACATAGATATAAGGCCATGCGCTATATATTTACCTCGCAATCGTAACCGGTGTGGAAAAATGGAAGTGAAATTTGCCGCAATGTCAAACGATGAGCTATAAGCAGAGTAAAGGAATGAGATGAGAGCCAAGCGGAAAGACGGGGATCAGTAATGCGGAATGTCTTTATGAGGTAGAATTCTACGACGATGCAGAAGGCCGCGCCAGTCAGTCCGCATAAGTTTTTTTTTTTTTTTTTTTTTTTTTTTCCACCGCTCTTCTTGCCACGCTGTTTTCTTGCACCGCGTCACTCTTCGCGCGCGACTTACTGCCGGCTGCAGCTTCTGCTTAACTCTGTTCAAAAACGAGATAAAAAATTAAAAACAAAAAAAAATCGAAAAAAAAAACGCCACTTGTAAGTGCGCGACTGCAGACGCGCTAGAATATAGCTACAACCAGAATTTAGATATTCTCAGTTCTCAGTTCTCGTCCGCGAGAGAATGTAACGAGAATTATCCTGTTTTCTATGCGCGAGGAGGCAAGGTCGAGTGTCACGATTCACCGATCATAAAAATGCCCTTGTCCTTCAACATCCAAGGCTGAAGTTATAACCAAGGAATCTCATGTCGCGTGCATCAAAACCAGCGATTAAACAGTAATTGTCATTCAGAAACCAACCCAGTAGTACGTTCAGATTCGAATTTTACGTTTTTGCATTCTCTACGGGACCTTTGCTCGCCGATATATTCCGCAATATCGTATCGAAAATCTTCTTCCGACCTTTCCAAAATTTTGTTGCTCAGCGATTTGAATGTACTTTCAAGTTGGAGAAGAAAACTGCAGTCAAAACTTTTCTCGTTGTGAGGTTGGAGGGGCATTTCTTGATCCTGACTCACAAACAAGGCCAACTCGATAATTGGGCTGTTTATAGTCCGAAGGCTATGATACTAAAAGCGTGGCTTAAATTCTTCCCCTTCATTAGCAGGTGCCCACTTATGGGATGGCAGACAATCGTCGAGTCCCTAGGCCCTCTTTACTATCCGGACTCCTGCACGGCCGCGTTGTTTGGATTGAAGAACCGTCTCAAGGACTCTAGAGAGCTCCTGTTTCCAGTAGGGAGTCGTAGGGACAACGAAGGACGTCTTCTCATGTGAATATTCGACACATCCCTCGAATGGATAAAATTTATCATTCCAACATCCGTACGGGTCATATAGTTTGGTCAGTCGATTCTTGGACGTGCAGATCTTCGCCTCAACCCTTTACTCCGCGACTATCCCTTCTCGCCTATTATCCCACCGGAGTTTCGCGACCTCTGCACGATTCCAGGTATCCTTCGACCCGGCAAAACGAGTTTTCAGTACTCGCTTTGTTCCTGTATTCGTGCTCAACGGCTAAGGCTTGATTCACACTGTGTAGAGCACAGTCCAGTTCAGTGTCGACTACTACCGAGTCACTCATGTGGCAAGATCCATTTGATCACAGTACACTCCAACGAGTCAACGATCAAGTTAACAAATAGTGTCCATCCTGGACGTCCCGAATCCCCACACGAGAATCAGTCAAAGTGAGTTTCGAGTCATCAACCCTGACCCTTCACTAATCCAGACTTTGTCCCTCAGGAAATTTTTTAAAGACCACAGAAGAATCTTTCGATAACCCAGTTCTATGGCTGATGTTGGCTTTTGCAGTATGATCATCTCTTCAATAAAGTTACCGCTCGACTTGATTAGTTAGTATTATTTTTCTGTCAAGTTTCGAAGTTGACGAACTTTTTTTTCGGCAATATTTATATGCCAAGAGATTTTCTCTGAGAGGTAAGAAATCGAGAGATCGTAACGGCGAGTAACGGTCGATCTGATTCCTGGCCAGAATTTTGCTCTTACTTTGACAGACGTCCTTATAATGTGAAAGCAGCTTAACTTGAAGCGGAAAAATGTTGTTCCACCGTAGCGGTACGGTATGCGATGGTTTCCTATATTTCATCGGTGTACTAGGAACGGCGGTAAGAGGATACCGAAAAAATTAGACTTCCGTGCAGCACGCGATGTTAGAACGACCATCTACCTTGCGCCCTCTCATAATACCCGACAATTGTCGCCACGACGTGGTGGTTAACACTCAAGCCCGTTTAAAGTATCCCTTATCATACCCAACCTTTCCAAATCCAACTTGACTCAAACTTAACCCGCGTTAGTCCGCACAAGGAATCGATTTATCAACTCCGACGATACTTTAACTTCCTACACGTTTATCGATGGGGTGGAAACCGGCTCTTCAATATTGAATCGCTTAATTTCACCTCGGAATAGGATCGTGTTTATTCTCACAGATCTGAATACTGCAGCAGGATATGTTTGAGTCCTGTGGAATTAGAACCTGGAAATGGTTCGATATTCCAAACTTTTCCGACCAAAAACACATCAAAATTTTTCTGATCTTGCTGCTTTGTGCATGAAATTTTAGGCGTGAAGTTATAACGACCTCACAGTGAATTGCAGGTTTATGTGAATTCTGTTCATGGTCTGCGAATATATCGTGACAGAATTTCATAATCGTTAAAATATTGTCTAGCACCGTTCTGTGCTCCCAGACGAGCAATAATTATAACCGTAAAGCCATGCTTGGTCATTGTTCGAACTCGAGTTTAATCCACGTCATAATCCTGGCCCGTCATTCACGAGTGATCGGTTATACTAGCGTCAGGTTTCGACTCATTGTTTAACCATCGCCCATAGATCTACCACGCATAAAGATCGAATTCTTTTTTTACCCCAATTCTAATAATTCCGTGAAACCGTGTTCCCCACATCTGTTCAGCTGCGGATGTGCGTCAAGTCGGTATCGACCGTTGGACTTTTCGCGACTATAATAATAATCGATTATTTTGTCATCCAAAATATCGAAAACAGGCGCCGCGGTGATACCGGGTTTTACAAATCGGAAGTATATTTTTAATCCAGACATTTATTTCGAGGTGGTGATTCGGCGGCGTCGAGACGCTGACCATCGGTGTCCCGTCCCTAATAAAGTGGCGCCATGACAACCGTATATACTTATATACATGGCAGTGACCTGTCACTATCGCTAATGCCAACATCATTTCAATTTATTATATCACGTACTTGGCAGAGGCCCCGTTATACCAACTCACACACCTTTCTCACGTATTCACACGGTAGATACCATATCTCTTTATTGCTGGTACTACAAGCCCAAGGGTTCGATGATTATCATCAGGATACTCTCTCAAGTAGGACTGATCCTCGGTAATGCCACGATTTGCAAACCTAATTAAGGTTTAACCGTAATGAAACGATCCTTCACCGTTTCAATTTTGATGACTTTAATTAACACGGAGTTAGCAGCTACGTCTGTACGCAGGAATTTTTACTTCCACTCTTATCTTATCGTTTATAGTATCAACAGTCTCGACTTTGTTTATTCTTATGAACGTTATGGTATGTACGAGGTCCAATCACAGCGTACCATTCACTGCATAGCTGCACTTTGCACTGGTTATACGCCGTTCTCGATCAGACCACTGATTAGGACTCGTAATTCAAATGACTTTATCGAACGTGTATTTGAAACGATTTTCTTTTATTGATTACAGAGACTTGAGACCAGCGAGTTTGGAAAAAGGCCAGGAGACTTTAAGGCTCAGGGTTTACGCCTGTTACGCTTGGGGTGGTCCTCTTCTGGTTGCTGGACTAGCCGCGCTTTTCGACCATCTACCGCCCCAACCTGGATACATTTTCCTCAGACCACGTTTCGGTGAAAATAAGTGCTGGTTCTATGGTGAGTCGATATCCTTACGGAACAATTTTTAAAAAATTTGCAACCTGAACCCGTGCCTTCAGATTCGAACAAATGTCAATTCGCAATTTGAAAAGCTCAGCCAAAACGAGTGGGGCTATTCTTTTGTGTAAAATACCATAATGCGGTTACCCACTTCGCCTTTGCAAAAATTTGACCATTTTCATTCGCGATGGCTGGCCATAGCCTCGCGCGGATGACATTTTATGTACCATAGATCGGGAATGGGGTAGATATAAATCTGGCGCCAGCCGGCTATCCGAAGACACCCCCTTACGCGCTATGCGATACGCACTAGCTATACCAGTCGGTGCAGGGGTAAATCCAAAAATACATAAATACGAAAATGTATACGTGTATGTGGACATAAATATACTATACACCTATATACCGGTGGAATCCGAAAAAGGACAAAGCCTCGGCATTCCGGGGGAGGATTTAACGAAATGGAACCTACTACTGCGGGAAATAACCATTCCGCTTGATCGATGGGTTTCGTTAATGTACGGTTACTGATATACAAATTTATGTGCGCCTTCAACGAATCTTGTCGATTACGTTCTGAAAAAATTAAAAGGAGCGTTGTTCTTCCAAGAAATATCGACGATCTTCCAGACTTTGAATTTGCAATTTATAACATCGTTTCTTTAGTTTTCGATGATTGGGACAGGTTGTGATTCAAATTTACAGAAGAAAATGTCAAATTTTTCTTTTTTTTCTTTGACCCGGTTTGGGTTTGATCGATATTTCTTAGATCAATACGGGAAGAAGAGAAATGACGAATAAAATGGAGACCCCCGTTGCATAAAGTATTGACCAGTGTACCATAAGACATTCGTGTTTGTTATGGTTTGCCACTGAGTGAGATATAACCAGGGAAACAGCTATCGTTGGCCGAATGCCAAAACTAAGCAAATATAGAGTCGCTGCCCGCAGCCCTCTATCTCCAACGGAAGAATCAGTTATACATCCTATACACCGTTGTATTGTTGATACAAACTTTCTTAATGTCCACAACAACTGTATACATATAACCTTTATTCTTCTGTACCTATACATATAAATGTCTCCGGTAAAAAATAATACACGAAATTTATTATACAGGGTGATTCGGGTTAAGTGCATCAAATATTGTGGGTGTCAGATTCCTCGAGACATTCTAAGACTAAATTCCCTTTACCAAAAATTCGAGGGCCTCATAGTTTCCGAGATACGAAATATCTTAGTCGACCAATCGCAGAGCTTAGAGCTGACGGAGCCAGGGCCGAGTCAAAAGAATAGAATCAGCAATGCCCGTGGGTCTTGAACTGTAGAATTTTATTTTAATTTTTCGTAGTTGACATCGAAATACCTGTCGAAAAACGAGAATGAAATTTTACAGGCTAAGACCCACGAGCACTGTTCATTTTATTCTTTTGACTCGGCCCTACTTGGTCAGCTATAAGCTCTGTGATTGGTCGACTAAGATATTCCCTAGCTCGGAAACTATTAGGACCTCGAATTTTTGGTAAAGGGAACTTAGTCTCAGAATTTCTCGAGGAATCTATCCACAAAATTTAGTGTGCTCAACATGAATCACCCTGTATATGTAGACAACCCTTGAATTTTTGGCACCCAACATTCCGCCTTTTTCTACAGACGGAAATGGTACCCGAAAAAAGAAAAAAAAAAAATTCTTTCCATTCATAAGAGCTGAAATGTGAGCTTTTCAGTCCATGTACTATTTTATGGAACTTTTAGAAATACAAATATTGTTCTTCCTCGTAGCGGGGGTGATTGTATAATAATAATAATTGTTAAAATGCAGCTGGGAGCGGGTGATTAATCGGTCACCTAGATTTATAAATAGATTTATAGATATATGGGGGACCACCCACCCGCAGCTTGCATACATCAACTAAACATACATGGATATGGATTGGCTCCTGCACGGTGGCGTAAATCGTGATCAGATTAATAAAAACTGGGTCGATCTGCTGCACAATGCGTACGATTATACATATGAATTCTCTTATTATTAACCTCGTTGTTTCACGACGAAGAGATTGACATTATTTATCCGTTTGTTTCCCATGGGAGGGTTGAAAGCACAATGCAGACCTAGCTGATAACGGTATAACTCGATAAGCGAAGGGATCTATGTTAGTAATCGCTATATTCGACCCTGCGCCACGCCCAGCGTTCAAATTCCCATCCCTTAATCGAGTTCAGGTCATATGTAATTCCAGTTCCGAAGTTCAGTGACCTTACGCCGGAATTTTGTTATCTAATGGAGAAAATGGGCAACTAGTCCTGGAGATGGTTTTCATATAATGTTCAAGTTTTTTCAGTTCTTGACAAAAATCGATGCCTACGTTTCGAGCGGTTTGCGATTTTCAGTCGAAAAGGAAAAAAGCGGTTTTTTTTTCGGCGTTTTATTTTTGGTAAAGTTTTTGCATTGCAAACAATGAGACAGAATCAGTACGTGGATTATACACATACGTGATTAAAATTCCAGACTTCAATAAATGCGGAAATTCAAAGAGCCTCGCGTATACCTACATACACGAAGCATGAAATTTGAACAGCTGTTGAACATTCATATATCTCGGTGACTTATGCACCAACGTTTTGGTAAAATGTCAGATATCACAATTTTCTCAGTACATATTCCTACCCACACGTTTAAAGTGAACTTTTAGTGCGTATTAAACGGTTGTTTGATCGTCATCAAGCGGACTTTCGAGTTCATTTAGCCCAATTTGTTTTCCCCTGTTTTACGAAATTTTTTTTAGACGGTAATTTTTTGAGCTTTGACAAATTTTTGGTAAGAAATGGAGAAACGAGGATACCTCAGACTCTTTTACTACGAATTATACCGATCGATGAATCAAGAGACTCGGTAGAGTCTCGTAGCAAGTGAATTTAAAAAAAAATATATCTATTACCGATGTATACGTTTATGGAGAATTTATTCCAGCTTATAGTGCAGTTGAATAATAAAATCCACCCCTTTTTGACTGAATAATAATACAACTTCCGTTTACCTATATACGGTATAGGTCTGCAGGACATTGATTTTGACAACTGATACCCTCCGTATACCCCGGTACGCCCTGGCACACCCCTGAAGGATACCCCATAACGTTTATATGCCTGCAGGCTATATCCTGTAAGGTTTATTACAGAACTGACAGCTAATCAAAATGAACTCTACCACCACACCGAATTCTGAAGCCATTAAATTCTTGTTTCCGGATCGTAATTTTCAACCGTATATATTATGTATGTATGTATAAGCAATTGATTTTACATAAATATATACGAATCAATATACACGCGGGGGATGATGAATTAATATCGAGTCGATTCGCGATCTCAAACAGCAACGTCTTTAACATTGAAATAAAAAATCACACGGGCGTTTAGTCTAAGATATTAAAATTTAGGAAAGTTTCTAAGCGATTTTTTCACACAAAATATATCGCTGGATGATCAAAGCCTTGAAGATTCTTGTGAAAATTCAAAAAAAAAAAAAAAAAATTGTGTATTTTCCATACGAATTAATTTAGGGCATTGGACCGGATTTTGCAGCATCATTCAGATTTGGTGAATGAATATATTTATAAGAGTTGAAAACCGGATTACTTATTTATTTTTTTTTTCAAGAATTCTAAAACCAATGTTTAGCTTTCGTTTCGTTTCATTCAAACTTTATACTCAGTTATAAATTTTAGATTCGGCGTAATAGCTCCAAAGCGTTATCCGGTCCTTAGCACGTCTTGATGAATAATTTATACCATTTGGCTTCTGGATCAGCTAAACCTCGCTTTTCCGAATTAGAAATTTTGTTGTAAACAAAAGAGGCCGTTGCCAGTTTCTCGGACACTATAATACCGATTTAACGATAAATTAATCGTAAACGATCTTCAATGTAACCAAACATCACACAATTCTGGCAAATTATTGCGAGATCTCTCGGATTCCTATTCCCATACGTATCTATGTAGTATCTTTCGTTCTATATCGCTTCCGCGTTCGAGACTCTTGACCCCAAAAAACGCGGAGGTTTTTAAAAAAATTTTCTTCAGAAGCACCCACTCGAAAAAATATCTTCGTATTGTCAAAAATAATGAAACTGAAAAGCTGAAGATAAACAAAAACGAAAAAAAAAGTATCGAGCTTTTGGGATTCCTTTGAAGATATTTTCACATTGCGGATTTAAACAATTTGGAACTTTTAACGATCTATACACGTAAATCACCAATACATATGGGATTTCGTTATTTCTGCAGGCGACATGGAGATTCTGACTTACTTCTTCGGTCCGGTTGGCGTACTCTTGGCCATCAACCTTCTCCTCTTCGCTGCTACAGCTCGTGAACTCACTTGCGGTTTATGGAAGCGTGAAGTTGTCAAGAGCACGACTGAGAGGTAAGCCAATTTAATTATCACATTAAAAAGCTGGTGAGATGTCTCCGGTGCAGTTTGTCTCTTATACGAAGGCAAAGAGAGAATCACCGAGGGGGATGAAAAGAGGCGAATAATTATAGAATAATTATTAATTACACCGAGAGGTGTGCTTTCTCTTCTATTTTTACTACCAAAGAGTATTGCTTAGTAATTGGTGATTGCACTCGCTGAATTAAACCGCATATAGATTTAATTGGATCCAAAAAATTGAAAAACAAGACTCCAATGTGAAGGAAATCGTTTGCAGAGATGCGAGAAGAAGAAGTCGAGATTAATAAGTGAACGATGTCGATGCAGGAATTCGCAGACAAAATTTTGAACTGCACGAATTTGTTGTTTCTTGATATTTTTACGATATTACAATGTCTCTTCAATCATTTCTAATATTCTTTGAAACGGGACGAATTCCTCAGCCGAATGGCGCCTGCAAATACGACTCGAGTCGGATATTTACGACCGCACTTTGCGGTATTATACATATATTTGTGAATCGCGTACGGGAAATAAAAATTTGGTATAGATATACACGCGCGAACTTTGACGGTCGGAAATGTACGTTTGCAAAAGTTCTTCAACTACTATGCTAATCCTATCTTGTTTACCTCGAGTTTCCTGCACGTTGTCAGATCCGGGGGCAGTTTGCAGTTCTCATTGCGTTGCAGTCTAGTGCCTAATACCTTTTTTGGAAACAACTGCAAGGCAATTACTGAGATTTAATATAGCGAATTCGAATTGTTTCAATGGGAATACCCACGCCGTGAGATGGTCGACCCCCGTATATTTCTCAAACTGTAACATAAAAGTGAGTAATAAAAGTACTTTGGCAGTGAGACCGTTCGAATTCGCCACACATAGGGGTCCTAAAAGTTTGCACTCTGATCCTTTGAGCTTTGTGGCCTAAGCAACTTAGCTGTATACGCCAACTTCAAACACAGTGTGTATTAGGTGCGTGGGTTTCTTTTTTTTTTTTTTTATGACGTTTGTCTTTTTACCAAACGTACAGGGGTGCATAAATTTGCTAAAGTCGTAGGAGGGAGTCGTCGAGCTCGGATAACTAATAACGCCTTAGCTTGCAGAAACGTATGTAAAATATAAGGGGCACGCAGTTGGCAAAAATGCAGGAGAGAGAGCTAAGAGCCAAACAATAGTAAACAAATTTGGGAAAATATTTTTCCCAGAGATTTTCGGGATCACTGGAGGAAGATTCCGAATCAAGTGGAGTCTAAAAAATATTTTTTATTTCGTTAAAAAATACGTCGGGGCTGCTCAACTTCAAATGTTCTTTATATAAAATTTCGTTCATGTTCACGTGATTCTTTTTGCAACTGCGCGCTTCCTCGTATTAAAAATAAGATGAAAATTTTTTCGAAAATCAGTAAATCTTAGATACTAAGAGCTTATAATTGTCAGTCGCCGTAAAGAACGGGGAAAAAGTAACAGCTCCGTCGACCTTTCCGTGTCCCACGCAGATTTTAAATGACATGTTTCATTCCGTCACGGTCTCTGGGTCGACGATGTTCGATCTAGATCTAGATTTTATTTCGATTCAAGGCCGTTGATCGAAACGAACATATATGATCGGAATTACTATTTTTTGGGAACTGGTATATATAACCGCGTCCTTGATCGGAATTAATCGAATAATTAATCGAAACACGAATTAGTACGATCTCGTATCATAACTCCAGACCGTAATTTTCTATTCAACTCACGATATTTTACACTTCATCGTATCGTATATTCCTTCGTCTGAAATTTTCTCCAATTTTTATTAGATATTGATAAAAAATATATCGTAAGGTCGCCTTTGATTAATGATACCGTTTATAATCGAGAATTCGTTGGAAATATACTTTATACTGCACCAAAGCTCCGATGATTTTAAAGATTAAACCACAAGCCCCGTGTAACAACTGCGGTTGATCTCTCCGGATTAATTGTTCCTATAAATTATCACCCACTGCCAATGATCAGAAAATTTATATCATATCGTTTGGTAATTTATAATAACGACACGTATCTTTTTTTTCGGATTTTGTCGCTTGTTATTCCGACTTTTGGAATAAAAAAAAAAGAAAACAAAAATGAAGGAAAAAATTTTTGTTAAAAATAAGGAAAACGAGAGAAACCAAAATCGCAATAACGTAGGTATATTTTTATTCCAGTGAAAGATTCGAGTTTTTTTTTTTTTTTTTTTCTGTTATTTATTCTGCGGTTGATATGTATATTTTTAACAAAAAATCTGTACAGCTTCTCTCGGTCGTTAAAGATAAAATAAACACTTGTTCCTGTATAACCAGAGAGTAACTTATTTTGAGGTGTAAAAATAAGTTATACGATTCCCAGACAAATTTATACAACGTCTAAGGTCACCGGAGTCGGTATATATCGTTGAGAATAGTTTTGTCGATTTTAGCCTGTTACCAAATTGAAATATTTTATTTTATTTATTTTTTCACGGTATATCTATCGCAAAGTCTTTCAGCATAATATTTTTAAATTTTCAAAATTCGTCAGATTATCCGCGGGCTGTATGTATTCGACATTTATAGATTTTCTTATTTCCTGTCCGTCGCGACGCTATTTTGACATCGCTAATCAAACAAGCTAGTTTTTCTTTTTTTCGTCCAACTGTCTCCAATTCTTGCGAATCAACAATTTCGCCGACCGTCGACCGCGCGCCCACGTAGGTATGCTATATAACCAGATCACGCACATAGATAGTTTCAGAAGCATCTTGAAAATCTCGCTTAAATAAATTCGGTTAAATTAAGCGATCGTTAAAGCTAACCAGACCCGAGTACAGTTTATTTTCCACGATTTTCAAGGCCATTTTTTATCGCCCTCTGCCTTCCGCTGCAGGTATACCCTGGGCACGTATACCGTCAGTCCAAAAATTGCATTACTCTGATATAAACTCGGGTATTAACATAATTATTAGTATAAAATTAATCTAAACATGCTCGCTATGATTCTTCGGCAATTTTACGTAATTAGATATACAAGAAAACTGCGCCTGTTTAACCCCCAGTTCCGGTTTCATTAATCACTGTACATGCGAAGTTAACGATTATTTCCGTGCGTCCCGTGGCACGTTCAAAATTCGATCATGTTTTTGGTAGTTTTTCACCACTTTTTGGTCTAGCTATAGTCTTTGACCGCGTAAGTACCAGTCGTTTATAATAATTAGCGATGCCGTCCGAAATAGACTCGTAGTGGTTCCGTCGTCGACGTTATAGAGAAGTAGGTAAAGGAAGCTGCGGTGCAGAGGGCTAGAATCTCGGCAGAAGACATCTCGGCTATCTTGTCAGTTGTCAAAAGTCTCTGGATACAAATTTGTACAGCGAATAGTAAACCATTTCGCGTATCATCCGTGTACCACGCGATATCCAACATTCACGAGGAAACTCGTTTAAATTTATTCCGAAAATTCGATACTCCGTGATTTACCGATTTGTGGAATCTACCTTTTCCCGAAATATAATAGGAAAAATCGTGTGGCATATACAGCTGGGAAAAAAAAGACTGTTAGTCACTATAAGCAATCTCAAATTTCAATTTTTCATCTGACCCATCGATTTGAAATTATTACCTATTCCAATTTGAAACGTAGGTGTATTTACTTCTCGTCAAATAAGGCAGACTATAATTAAACTGGACCGTGTAGTAATGGCACGGTGCACCTTGCCTCGTGGGACTGACGGGCGTAAAGAAATGTAGTTTCTGGATCTGCCACGGATATGCCACAGCCACCCACCACGTCTCACCAGCAATTCTCATCTGCATTTGCTCTCGGTTATTTTGATACAACTACATCCGTTTTGGTTCTCTATATAGTTTAGTTGGGTATGGTGTAACTATTGCTCTTCTCCATCCGAGCGGGTCCTTGAAATTAGCTTTCTCTTTACTTTATACAGATTTTCTTTCCCTCAATGTCGTTTGGTCACCTTCTTGCTGAGCCCTCGATCGAATTTTTGGTTTTACTTTTAGAATCGTCAGAATCATGGAGTTTCACAAAAATTAGGATTCCAATTATGCTCCAGAAGTCAAAATATCTTGTTTAGGCAATACTTTAACACAGTTCAGTTTATAAATTACACATTTCATTCGTATTACCGCTGACCTGGTTATCCTTCTTTCTGTACATCGGTTGAATTGTAAAATTGCAAAACGTACAGTGTAGCTAATTAGAGTTTTTAAACATTCGATCATTTCGCCATTAACATCCGAAATTTGTTAATCAGGGTATAATGTTTCAACACTGTTCGGACACAACTTACCAATAATCAAATCTGTACCTAAATCTAACGTGAAGAAGACCTCGGAGTAAGATTTACATTAGGTTTATCAGTAATCGAACCATCTTGTTCGAAGATGAAAGCTTCCTTTTTTTTTTTCTTCCGAAAGATGAATGTATGGATTAAACTTCTAATTGTTTTACTTTCAGAGCTGCACTTGGCCGTGTTTGCATGAAGCTGGTAGTCGTGATGGGAGTGACCTGGGTAGCGGATGTCATTTCCTGGGCTGCCGGTGGTCCACAGTATCTGTGGTACTTCACGGATCTAATTAATGCTCTCCAGGGGGTTTTTATCTTCGCTGTTGTCGGCTGTCAGCCTCAAGTTTGGACTGCTTTGAAGAGATTGTGCAATAGAAATCCACGTACAAATGCCGGTAGACAAGGGAACGCCATGAGCACAACTAGCCACGGAATGCCCAGCATGGGAGACAGTGTTACACAGAATCAAAGCACGAAGACTGTTCCTTTGGAAACCATCTGTTAGATGAAAAATAAGATGAAGAAGAAGAGTAAGAAGTGGTATTGAAAAAACTGCCGTTTACTCCGAGATCATCTTATAACAGAAACGTCGAAGGACTTGCTGATTGATTATCATCGATGACGGCCATTTCTAAATGGTAAAACTTGACTTGATACGACGAATCGGAGATGGACTTCATTACATAAAAAGCTTTCGTAAAGAATAACGACAGTTGCTAAGCTCTTGGCTTAATTTTCGAAGTGGATTATGAATAAAACTCGCAGATATCGATATACCGAGGGAATATCGTTAGTCTGTATACTAGTCCACGTTTGTATTTGATGAATTGGCAAAAGTTTTATGTAAAAAAATTCTTTTTTTTGGTTTTTTTTTTATATATTTAAACGAAAAGATCCAGAAGAGTCTTTTCCACAAACCGTGTCACTGTGACGATCCGATGTTTTACGATTACCGTGTTATAGCTGAGCTTCGCATAATTGCAAATGCATACGTTTGCTGCATATTTGGCTATACATACTTAGGTGTACGCGCGATTGCGAATCACATTCTTTTTAAGTATTTATTTATTTGACCGGTTTTTGGACGATTTTTCATGCTGAGTATGTAAACGGCGTCACTTTTGGAAATGGAAAGAAACCTGCAGTATTGAAACAAAAAAAGGAAAAAATCTGTTCCCCCAGACTGAGGATGCAGTTCATCTTAAACGACTGAAACCATCTCATAAATATTATTATACATTAAAAAAAATGCACAAAAAAATAAAAGAATATGAAAAAAAATGAAAATTTCCATTCTTTAACACTTTTGCAAAAAGTACAGAGTAAAAATGAATTCAAAAATTTTTCTCCGCGTATTCAATGAGAATAAGGAATGACATATATTAACGACTGACAATATAAATGAGGAAAATCAATGCCTTATTTTGAAATGCCTTAATAACACGACGTCTCAGTGTTCATTGAGCCTAATTGTATTCAAAGTTATCCTGCACGCAATTGTTGCCAAATATACGTGCAATTATCCGGTAAAAATTTTCGATCTAAATAAATGGAAAATGGAAGAAAAACGAGCTAAAGAAACTTGACTAGTCTACTTTCCACCGGCACTGAACATGATCGTCGCTCTTAATGAATGAAAAATTAATGAACAAAACAGAAAAAAAAATAATAATGATATAAAATGAAAATGAAAATACTCCGATTGCCTATAAATTGTTGACCAACAAACCAGTTAATGTTTGTGGTACGTACATACCTACACGTTTGCAATTCGCGTGCGTATATTTATATACTATTACAGGTATATTATATACGTTTACGATGTAACATTAGATAACGATAGATTTTTTTTTCTTTTTTTGCTCAACGTTATAACATCGTATATTTAAATATATACTTTCTAACGAAAAAAAAAAAAAAATCGAAAATACACCAACGTAGGAAGGGATTTCTATTCTGGAAACGAAGCTCTATACTTTTAATTATACCCTATAAAGGGGCTTGCTTGTAAACTCTACTCTCCGGGGATTTTCAAGCGGAAAATCCCATTTCGTTCATGAAGATAACTTCAAGAAACATCCCCCCCCCCCCCCCCCCCCACACGTTAGTAAAAGTGAATCTTTTTATCTCGGAACTAGATTTTTTTTTCTTTTTTGTCAAAAGACGTTATACATTTTTCTATAATAACTCACATCTATCTACCTAAAAAAGAGAAAAAAAAAAAAAATTATACGAAAGCTCGTTTCTACGTTGTGTCAAACACTGAACTCTTTTGACGTATAACAATTACTCACAGTATACATACATATAGGTATACATATATAAAATATTAAATAGTGAAACTCATCATAATTGTTTCTTCAGGTGCATCTCAAGACTGACCATATCGCGTCATGACGTAGAGTGTTTTAGTTTAACGATAAGTCTCTCCTACGAGTAGTTTTTTTTTTCTTATCATTATTATTATTATTATTATTATTATTATTATTATTATTATTATTATTATTATTATTATTATTGTTATTATTTTTATTATTTTGCACGGCGAATATATTGGTATATGTGATGTGATAATAAATAACGCGAGCGGATGGTCCAGCAGATGCCAGTTAAAATATCGATATAATTAATTATTCCTGCAGGGTGCAAATGAAAATATTATAATCGTATTGGCAATAATATTATGACTGATTCAATCGTTGTCGAGAATATTTATTTCAGTTTTGCAAGATCTGAGGGTGATTAATTTTTTTATTAACTGGTCCGCGGTTCGATTTCGCCCGTTTTTATTTTATTTTTTATTTTATTTTCTTCTTTTTTTTCCCACTTTTTTCTTTTCTTTCTCGTGTATACTCTGTATGTACTCTATGAATTAACTGTTTATATTTGTGTATTAATTGTGGTAATAATACTTGTAATTATTAATTATAAGTTAATTGTAGTTGATGTATATGTTATACTGTTAATAATAACACCTGTAATTGCTATAATGGCTAAAACAGACACACACACACACACACACACACACACATTATAAATATAATAATTTAAGAAATTTTATATCATCGCACTGTTCTTGTAAATAACATTAATTTGTACCAACTTTACTATACATATATATATATATATATATATATATATATATATATATATATGCTTCATTATTAATATTATTATTATTATTATTTCATCGTAAATATTTATATATGCTGCACATATACCTATATACATACATATAACATATTATATATACAATATATAAAATAAATATAGTATAGAATTTTGATAGGTATGAATAGTAAATCTACAAATAATATCGCACACTGCGAATTATCCCGGCAAATTATTATATACAAATAAACATAAAATAACTATACCTACCTATATGTAATGTATTATCTTATTACCTGGTGTCGCAAAGAGGCTATAATAATTATGGATTTCTTTTTTTTTTTTTTAATGTCAACCGAAATGAACGAACAAACTTATCGTATATTTAATAAAAGAAAAAAAATCGCTCGGGGGGAATAAAACAATAAAAGAATAAAAAGATAAATAAATAATAATAATAATATTAATAATAATAATAATAATAATTTAATTAAGATCACAGATAATTGTATGACGTATAATTATTGTATCTAGGACTGTTTAATCGTATATCATACATAATAATCAAACATGAGTATATATGTATAGTTCATGTTCGACGACTGTAATAAGTATAGTTTAGGGTGTGTCATTTCTGAGCGATATTGTTTTTTTTTTTCAATCTACATACAGATTCTATACTTGCAGTAAGGTGAAATGAGAAGCCTGCTAAAATTAATATTAGGAGCCTTTAATATTAATATTAGGAGATCCCTCGTCGCGATTTTCTATTTCCCATTTATCTAACATGAGGAGTAAAAAAAAAAAATTTCTTTTCATTTCACATTGCTGCAAATTAAGAATCTGTTTGTAGATCGAAAAAAAAAACATACACTGTTGTATTGCTCTGAAACGACAAAATCCTAATACGTACAATACATATAGGTGTGCAAAAACTATTGTGCTATAAAATGATTATTAAAAGATTTAGTACATACATAAAAACATACCTAAGCATTATTTTTAAACATAATTTATTTGAATCGTTATAGTTTAGCTGCTCTGTTTTTGCATACTTATAGGTACATATACATATAATTAACAAACTACATATATGTATATTGTACGATGGCTTGCCAGTAATTAGTTTCAGTACGATACTCATATACCTTATATGAACGCTAAAATCTGCATATTTGTATGTACGTATTTAGAATTTAGAAATTGGAATAACAAACTACGTGATAGGTTGTTTAAATTTTGATACTTTAGAAAGAAACCAAAAAATACATAAAAATTAAAAAAAAAAAAATGAAATTATATAGGTATATATTATATGCGCGCTTTATAATCGGAAATAAATAATTAACGCGTATACCGAGGAGTAAATTTTATTATAGTCTAGCAAAAGTACGCAGTATAAACTATATTCAACATTTTTTGGATAGATACAATAGAATTTGTTTTTTCTTTCTTTTATTCTGTTTATCTTTGGACAAAAATAATTAAAGAAAACTCAGATAAATTGAAAAAAAAAAAAAATTAACGGACAAATAATACAGCGAAGATTATTTATGATATAAAAACCGTAAATTTCTGTGTAGATATAGGTATATAAAATGTATACTAAACGTATATCATGTCACTGTTGGTAAATTGATTATCAAGTGAATGAATTTATTCAAATGAATTATGATCTGTGTGTTTATGTTGTATGTACTACACGAGAAACGCAATCAATATTTCAAAATACCTGTATACCTAATAGTTATAATATTGTAACCATTTCATAGATCATAAATATATCGATTTGAACACCATTCCTACGACGTATTGTAAACAGTATTTATATATTATTCGTACTTCAATAAAAGTTGTTAAAAGTGTATTTAAATACCTTTATATCATCAGAATTTCTTTACCCCTGGCTATTTTTTGACGTATAAATATTTTTTTTGAGATATTCATTCTCGTGTCTTTACCCAACGCAAACACAGTTACAGATTTCTTGTAAAATCATTAAATTTTCCTTTTATATGTATATTACATTATCAAGCACCGCGTATAATGTACTTACATACGTAATCATGCATATTAACAGCCAAAATGGAAAGGAGTTCGATAATTTAGTTCAGTCAACCGACAACGGCTTAAGTTTACACAGCTGAATAATTAATACAACGTTCTCGATTGAAGACGATGTTTAAAAATCTGGATACAACGGGAGAGTGAAAATTCTTTGATAAAAAATTATAGTAAAAAACAAAAACGTTTCTCCATTCTTTCGCTTTAATTATCTCTGTACAAATTGTCTGTAATTTTAAAAATACCTTTGCAGATTTCTCCAACGTGAGCAATCAAAAGAATCGATCAACGGTTTCAGTTTTCTTTTCATCATTTTTGAACAAATAAATACAACATTTTATTTCATCTTCGATAGTGAGTTGTGTTACAATTTTTCCATTGATTTAACGTCAGATCTTTGTTTTACGTAGTGCAATAGTCGCAGTATCGCCGACGGTGTTACCCCAGGTATTCTACTGGCTGCAGCAATCTGTAAAATAATTATGAACAGTCAAAAAAAGACGGGGATAAAAAAAAATAACAACAATTTGACGAATCAGCTAACTGGCTTACAGTTTGGGGCTGAGCCATCATGAGCTTTTCTCTTTCTTCGAATGAAAAGTTTAAAGAACACAAGGTGTAATCGATGGCCGTTGGTATGACCAGTTCCTCGTTTTTTCTAACTTCCTTAACATGATGCATTTGCTGTTGTACCGCATTCGCGTAAATTGCTTGAATCTGAAAATAAGAAGAAAAAAAAACGATTAAACCTGAACGTAAAAATTTTTAATCCGTACACCTTTTTTCCTACCTTTAATCTTTTATCTAGTACAGAATCGCTGTTTAATCCACCCAAAATATCAGGCAAACATTTTCGTAGTCTATCAACCGTAACAGTGTTGTCTGTGATACTCAACATGTCGTAAGCAGATTTCTTCGAAGTCATTTTGCTCAGTTTCAGTTCAAGCAGCACTTGCCAATCTCTTGCCGGTTTTATAACTGATCTCAGCAATTCTTCAGCCTCTTCAAGCCTGCTTTGCATACTTTGCATTCTCTCCAATCTTTCCTTCGATACACATCCCGAATTATACCCTTTCTCTGTAAGCCGTTGATCAGCGTTGTCGGGTCTTAAACTAAGCCTAAATTCTGCTCTACTAGTAAACATTCTGTAAGGTTCGGAAGTCCCTTGCGTTGTAAGATCGTCTATAAGAACGCCGATGTATCCCTCCGTTCGGTTTATTATCAACGGTGGTTTTCCCAGTGCCTATAAAACCCAAATTTTCATCGATATCACGAATTTTTAACACGTTTATGTAAAACGCGATAATCATCATCAATCTCTTCACCTTAGCAGCTGCATTTACTCCGGCTACTATTCCCTGCGCAGCAGCTTCCTCGTATCCAGTAGTTCCATTTATTTGACCAGCCAAGTAAAGGCCTGGAACCTTTTTAGTCTCTAATTTATACGTCAACTCCCTGGGATCTATGAAGTCATATTCAACTCCGTATCCCGGCCGTGCTGAAGAATATAAAAAAAAAAAAAAAAAACACGTTACGTCTGTTTTG
Source organism: Macrophya alboannulata (assembly GCA_949628255.1). Taxonomy (NCBI): domain Eukaryota; kingdom Metazoa; phylum Arthropoda; class Insecta; order Hymenoptera; family Tenthredinidae; genus Macrophya; species Macrophya alboannulata. The sequence continues at coordinate 9,088,355 of OX451212.1, read as the reverse complement.
GACAATTTTAAACTGAGCTTTACCTAGTTCAGCATTTTCTAAACCAGTTATGCATTTAACCAGTTCCTCCTGCTTATCCGCTGGCAAAGTACAAGAGAGTCCAGCAGGGTATATGAGAGGAGAATCCAATCCTTCTGGTTCGAGCCAAATTTGATGATTCAGTGCAGAGAATTTCAGGATTTTACTCTCAATGCTAGGGCAATATCTAGGGCCTGTTACTTCCTCTGTAACATGCCTGTTGCAGTGAAGATTATCCCTTACTATTTTCGCCACGTTATCTCCGGTATATGTTAAATGACAAGGCAGCTGGTCTTCCGGCTTTATCCAAACAGAATCATTCATGAATGAAAACGGCTCTGGTGGATTGTCCGGGAGATGAGTCTCGCATTTTGTAAAGTCAACAGAAGACTTGAATATCCTTGGAGGTGTGCCTGGATAGAATAAGAAATGTATAACTGCTGAGGTAGGACAAGATCATTAACGATTCTTTACAATTATGGGTTCAAAAGTGGGCAGGCGTACCGGTTTTCAACCTTCCCATTCGGAATCCAAGATTTTCTAGTGTATTTGCTAATCCTATGCTAGGCTCGTCTCCTATTCTTCCGGCAGGTCTTTTTTCTAGGCCAATATTAATCTGACCGTTCAGGAAAGTTCCGGTTGTAATAACCACGGTCTGACTAAAGACCTCAGTGCCGTCTTCTGTAAAGACAAAGTTACTGTGATAACAAGATTAGTAAAGATTGTAAAAATCTTGTCGTAGTAATCGCAAGGGCCGAATTGCTTACTGAGTATAACTCCGCAGCATTGAGGAGAGTCTCCTTCAAGTATAAGGTCTTCAACCGGAGATTCTGATACATGTAAATTTGGTATTGAGAAAAGTTCGGCTTGGAGATGTTCCTTGTATAATAATCTGTCTATCTGAGCTCTCAGACCCCATACAGCCGGACCTTTCCTACGATTAAGTATCTTATAATGAACCCCAGATTTGTCACATATACGAGAGCAAATCCCATCGAGTGCGTCGACTTCCCTCATCAGATGACCCTTTCCGATACCACCGAAGGATGGATTGCAGGACATTTCTCCTGTACCGATGAATAATTTCTTTAGAAAAATTATCTACAAAGCGAATAAGTCTTTGATGCGGACAACGTACCCACGGTACTCTTTTTGTGGGTAACAAGCAAAGTGTTAGCCCCCATTCTCGCGGCAGCTGCGCAAGCTTCTGTTCCCGCATGACCACCTCCGACGACGATAACGTCAAATTTTTTATTATTGATATCAGCGAACAGTGTTCTGATAGAGTGTTTGTAAAACTGAGTACATTTCGAATGTAATAAGTGGTTTTTTAATTGAAAAATAGGCATGGTTTGAAGTTTATTATCCACACATGATCTCCAAGTTTAAATTTTCATTTTTTGCCGAACTGATTTATTATAGAAAAAAGAATAGTGAAAACTCTCGTAAATTATCTGAAATCTAATAAACTTTTGATATTTTCGAATGCATGCGAACTTTGGAAAGATTTCGATAAAAAAAAAATTTCTACAGTTTAATCAGCCAGAAAATAATCAGCATTTTTAAGTTTTCTGTAAAAATTGACAAACTTTAAAGCGTCTTTAATTTTCGGTAAGACAAAGTAATGACAAAAGTTTTCCTTGTCAGTAAATATTAATTCCTTGTACTTTAACTGGTTGAAAAATTCTATCACAAAATTGAAACAGTTTAGAGTCTCTTGGTTGTAGTTTTCATCTGACCATTTTTTATCGTTACATAAAGCTTCTATCGTCTCGTCCCAATGATCTCTCCAGGAATCAGGTACGATATTAAATGACAAACAGTTCTGCCAGTTTGAAAAATCGTTCTTTATCACCCCGGGCTTATCAAATTCGTAAATAAATCCGTTAGAGTTTACTATACCGATGTGCAAATCCTCGGATATTGTATAATCATTCAAAAAATCACCTTGGGAAGGTCTTAAAACTATGGATACAGGAGATTCTTTAGCTTTTCGAAATGGATAAGGTAGTCTGAATGGTTCTAAGACATAACCTAATATGGTAGAATTACACAAAGGACAAATATCTGGTACTTTATTGCAAAATATAGCCCTTGAGCAACAGTGTTTGAAACAAATGATACAGGGATCGAAAGTCATCAGTGAAATCCTATTTTTTTCCGATTCTTTAGAGCGCCAAGTCCCGTTTTTTAGGTTAATTTGAATTAGGTTAGATCACGAGGTTAGAATTGCCTCAAATTATTTCTGCCTCTTGCACTCGAAATGATACTTGTAATCAATCAACAGTCGCGAATATACATATTTCTAACTATTTATTGACAATTTTCATTGAATTTAGGTGCTATTTTTTTTCTAGAATGAAAAATTCACCCCTGCTTATGAACATGGTTTATAGTCGAAAAAGTTAAAATTGCGAACTACGAAATAGTCTACTCAACTCCCTTGATGAACTGTTTGGTTACCAGCCGATATATATGTGAATAGTCGGTAATGTAGGGTAATTGAATGCAACAGGAGTTGTTATGATTTTTTTCTACAATATTTCGTTATACATATACGTGAGTGAAAAATCATTATTATGAACGTGTAGTCTCTTTCAGGTATTATTATTCTTCATCGGAACTCTCAGCTCTGTAATAAATCGCTAAGTGTATGTATCGCACAGAGATCTGAATTACCGACATTCATCGATAACGAAACCTTGAAACCTTGAAACCTACGTCATCGAGAAGATCGGCTTTATCGCAATCTGCTTTATCGACATTGAAGCGCAGCATTATTACTCAATAAACCTCGAATGTCGTGATTTGTCTAACCTTCGCACGTGGTTTAGATCCACGCCGCTTGCGGCGTGACACATAGTTTACTTAGAAACCGTTGGCGTCAGGCGCGCTGGTGTAGTTACTAGTCGCAGCTGATCCACCGGACAGTACAGTACAGTACGGGTGTAGCGGTGATACACCTGTTCGTTCGTACCTTTACGACGTGGAGTAATCATCCGAATTGTGATTACATAGTATTTATAACCTCAGTGCCGGGAGTGTTTTTTTTTTTTCTTACCTCGATAATCTGATCCGTAAATAGTAAAACGTTCGTTTAAATATATTGAGAAAATATTACAGTGCTGGTCACCAGGCATCTACACCATAGTTTGTAGAAGTTTAGTCGGTAAGTTCTAGGTTAAGTAATATACTGATTTTTTTTTTTTTTTTTTTTTTCTTATCACGCCTCAACGTGTGACTGATGCTGCTATTTTTGACAGTATTGGCAAACTTCCAATTTGCAAATAAAAGAATCCTTTAAATAATAATCGGCGAGTTTAACAGCGATCTTATTCTCAAGTATACGCTTGATATATATATCGATGTATCTATTTCGTAATATACGAATAGCCAACATGCAACACGGTGGTGGAATCGTGTTTTGAGGTGACTGACACCTGATGCGTCATTGACCATGCTACGCATGTGGGACTAGTAGCTCGCTCGTGCGCCCGCCAACCTTTCATTGCGATTCGCGATTTATTTTCTGATTTTCAGTTCCTCGTTAGCATCGCGTGGGGTTAATTTTGATCTACAATTATTTACATACTTTGATTATCACTCTCTTGATATATCGTCGAAGTTTACACATTCGAGAATCTCTTATATCGTAGGTATGTACATTATAAGAAAACTGAATGGAATTATGTAGAGATCTCTTATAAACCCTGCAATGTTACTTTTACTATTCCGTGAATATAAAGGTTTTTATTGCTAAATACGTATGCACAACGTAGAACACGAGAGTAAAATTATCAGATAAATCTAACGTTCGGTTATTTGATTTACAGTACTCGTGGGTTACGTAAATCTTTATACATATTACGTGCGGATAATTTCATTTCATCATATACACACATATGTATATGTATACTGTAACATATACATATATATAAAATATATACATACATACATTCGTGGCTCTATATACCAGAAATATGTATAGCTGTTAGAGCGATAACTTTTCAACCTTGTCTATAAAAATAATAATCATGTGCTATTTTTCCTCTCCATTTAATATACATACCTATACATATACGTATGTATATATACGTGTAATAATATCCGCGTATTTATACATATCCTACGTATGTGGCCGTACTTACTATTCTAAAATGAAAAGGAAAAAAAAATGTTGATAACATATAATCCTAATTTTCGTTTCCGTTTTCGTTTTCGAATTTAGATGTATGTACAATTTAGCGTAGCTCAAGTCTAATTAATAAACAGCTGCTATTGCTGAGATAATTAAACCAAGTATAGGTATACGTATAGGGGTTTAATTTTGTTAGTCGTGACAGAAATTCTAGAGAATAGTAATACGATTTAGAAGTCGTAGCGAAGTCCGTTGCCGGGTGTAGTAAGTTGAAATTGTCTTTGCAAATGTATCACCCGCAACTCTGCTGCTGTCGCCATACATATACATGATACGAACAGCAAAACACAGCGAAACTCGCGCATACATACATACGTCCGGCTTTATAAACACATACATTAACTCCGAATGAATATAGCATGTGTATGTTACATACATGTAGAAAACAAAAAATAAGAATCTAAAAAAAAAAATGAATAAATAAAAGAGAAAAGAAAATACGGAATTCAAAGCTTGCAAAGTTTGCAGAGCTTGCAAAGCCGACTAGGAATGTGAGCAATAAGAAAGCTGCTGCAGCTGCGTAACCTCCATGTAATTGCATAGCGTGACGTAAAACCTGCGTAACATACGTATATGTATTCAGTTCTTAATTCGATTTTATACAAAATATAGTTTTTATCATATTTTCTTCTTTTCTAATCAAGTTTCCGAAATTCAAATTTTTCGTACTGAAGTTAAAGTTATGGCTGGTGTAGGAATCGGGTTTTTTTTTTTTAATCTTGTGGAGGAATGTCGTACAGTTTGAAGACAAAAAAAAAAAAAAAATTACATATTACGATAAATGGAGGGAAAGAAAAAATGACAATTGACTGAAACTACTTCAGTGACTTTTACTATCGGGACTGCACTCATGCACTAGATACGTACTCTGCTTCTTGTTACTGTATGTAGAAAGCTTAACGAAACCCTGGATATATTTGTTTGTATTTAATTCATTAGGTAGAAGTCAAGTCAGGTCAAGTTAAATCTTGTCTAGTTTTAATTCTGACAAGAATGAAAAAAAAAACTTCACTTCGTTAAAAATTTTTACCAAAAAAATATGTGTACACGTACATATATGTATGTACGTATTTTTATGTAACGTTGTAAGTTCTTTCATTGCTTATGTATAGTTTAATAACGGTATTTGTCAACTGCAGACCATTTCTCGTATTATTTACAAGCTCCGTAGTAACGTATGTACCTACTACACGTAATTTTTAAAAACTTGTATTTTTTTTTTTTATTGTCTATAGTTCACTGAAAATGTCAAAAAAAAAAGACTACAATTTTCTGTGCCTCTTTACTTGTTTTTTTTTATATTCGAGTATGAAAAAAGTATGAAATGAACTTCTTCCCGAATCTCAAAAATTGCAAATAATTTTTTGTTTTTTTAATTAGTAAAAAAAAACAAATTAAAGCAGGCGAAACAAAATTTACCTCGAGTATTTTTTTTTTTTAAATACAAAAACAACATTACAATTAAATTTGTAATCACATATGTCGGGATTAATGAAATATTGGAATTTTTTTTTTTTTTTAATCATTTCTCAATCTTTATTTTTTGCCTTTATTGCAAGTGCAAGTAGTATCATCATTTTTCCAGTAATACATGATGTTTACACATTCGCGAGGTTTATTAAATTTTTTTTTTTCTTCCTTTTTCCGTATCAGTTTGTCATAATCAGTAACTGCACGCTATACTTTAAACATTTTATTATCGTTATTGCACTTCTGGTTGAAAAACGACCACACAGGATGAACTTTTCAATTTAAAATGCACGCGGGGTTTCGCGGTCTTTTCAGTTATTATTTTATCGTAAAACTAATTATGGGCCGAAAAATTTGAAATTCTCACAAATTAGTCTACTAGAATGCTGCTACGTGGAAAAAAATTGCCACCTCCCTACCCTCAAAATTTTGTATGGGTTATCCTATGCCAATATGATGATTTTTTTTTTCAATTTTATCAAATGTTGCTCAAAAACATTGAGAATATGTTTTCCGATGTTTTTCGGATTCTTCAACTTTTGCATTTTATCATTTTATTGGCATGGAATAACCCATACAAAATTTTAATGGCAGGGAGGTGGCAATTTTTTTGCACACAGCAGGATTCTTGTAGACCAATTTGTAAGAATTTTAAATGTTCAGACCCATAGCTAGTCCTACAATGAAATAATAACTGGAAAGACCGCGAAACCCCGTGCATTTTAAGTGGAAAAGTTCATCCTCTGTGGTCAAGGGTTAAATGTTGAAATAAAATTCTGAAAAAATTACACGATTAGTTTTCATTTATTTGGAGTTGATTTGAGGGGCAGGCCGAAAATTTTTGTTTTTAACGACCACCGTAATGACATTATTCTTGAAAATTTATATCACCGAGCGAAATCCATATTATATTAACAAATAAATTTTCTAGATCATATACAGCTGCAAGAGATCATTTTTCTGTACGTTCATACATATATCGCCTGGAAGTCATTACCGGCAGTTGAAACTGCCAAGAATTTTGAATTCCGTTCCACAAACGACGAGAAATGTCAAGTTGAACGATTAAAAACGACGTTTTTTTTCATGCCCGAGCAGAGAAAAGCTCCCAGCACGTTTTTGTATGGAAGAATAAGAAAGGAAGAAAGAATGAATGAAAGAAAAATAACTAAATAAATAAATAAAAAAAAAGTACTTTACCTCTTTTCACGCATTTCACGGATTTCAACTACGTATTCGAAATTCCGCGTCCTCATATACAGCGCGCGGTCACACCGTAATTTCTCCGGTTAAGTTTTTAGCTTTTTATTACTCTATGTTTTATTAAACTCGAGGTTTACGCTCCTGCTGCAGGTGACAAGCTTGCCAAAGCCCAGATATTTCAGTTTTACAAATAAAAACCGCGTCTTTTATAGCTATATGGGTGAAATATATTGTTTTCAAAGTATAAGGAAAAGAAATTGTGCGGCTTTTCCATCGCTCACTGCGGCGGTAATTATTGTTTCTCGTATTCAAACTGCTGGCTGCTGATGCTACTGCCCTCGTTAAAATCAATTACTAATTAATTTTAACTGGAATCGTATCCCGTCGACAGTGACTAACGGCTTGCTATTAGTCAAGTTGAAACTTATATACCTATATACTTCGAATACTCTATACCGCATTCGCGCATCGTTGCTGGTGGTATTAGTGATCGACTGTTATAGTGTTCGAATAAGAACATAGGAAATAATGTCGAAAAAATGTACATCGCGTATTATATATCATCGTGACCGAAGTAACAAAAAATTTGGAGAAAAAAACGAAGAAAATTAATTATTATTGGAAATTTTTGCACAGTAATTGATATATATAAGGTATTTTAAGTGGAAAATGAAAATTGAAATTATATCGAAAATGTGTAGGTAGGTATATATAATTTTTTTACTCTTTCGTCATCTTGGTGATCGGGAAAATTTACTAATTTCAACGAATCTTTACGGGGCTGGGTTTGAGTTCCGAATTTTAAAAAGTTCCGCGTACGATCAAAATGACGAATTCATTTGAGACGATTTCGAATTTTCAGAAACGTTTAGGTTCGGAATATTGAAATTCGGAAAGATCGGAATGCGGATGGCTAAAAACTCCGGAAGTCCAAGAATCCGATAATTTAATGGAGGGGTCTTACATCCACGAATTTCAAATCTTCAAGTTTTCAATTTTCAGCTTTCGCAATTTTGAATATTCGGTGTTTTTCGATTCGATTTTTTTTTTTTTTTAATTTTATCGACCATTCAGACTTTCGGGAAAATATGTACCCTTTCGTAAAACTGTGACTTGCTAATATTAAAATTCAAAATTTGTACAGTTCGTACAACTTCTTTTAGCATTTTTACGTTTTCGGACCTCTATCATCCGAAAAAAATATCGAAAGACCTCGCGAATGACAGATGTGAAGGTCTGTCCAACAAACTCGCCGAATATGATCTCTCAGAAACGGCGAGATAAGAAAATCCAAGATTCGGAGGATCTCACGTACAAATGAAAAAAAAAAAATTCACATGAAAAAATGAAAATCGTTTCATTTTGGAAATTTTTATCATACCTAGCTACTGAATCCTTATTCAGGGTTGAAATACATTCGAAATTCGATCGAGTAATGCCTACCCTAATTTAATACGGGGTTTTAAATAAATACCGGAGATTGTTTCGAAGTCTTTCTATACGAGATATCTTCTTCGTTCATGAGACAGTTCAACGTCTGAAAATTGTTATTTAACCATCTTTCAAATCCTTGGCAAAATCGTATTGAGATCTGAAAGTCTGTCATGCATACTGCCGAGACCATTCAAGTAAAATAGAATTGATCCTTTGTGAATGAAATTCAGATGCGATTACGAAAATTGCGGGAAAGGAATCAGGAACTTTGAATGCAGATAATTATGTATGAAATCGAAATTGTAAAAGTTTCATGAAATAATTAGAAAAACAAAAAAAAAAACAAGAAACTCGGTACAGCGGTTTAACTCGAAAAAGTAAATGTGCAATTCTGAAGTAAATTTTGATTAAATCGGTCCCGTTGAAGTTATTGAACTTTAAACCATATACCGCACTGAAATTTTAAACTCCCACCTCCTCGCATTTGATTTCGAAATTGTTTTATTATTTGTTCAAAAATCTCGATGCCTCAGAAAAATTAATAACGAAAAAAATGTCATCCAAATGATCATTGAAACGGAAACGAACGATTGCCGAGAGATATTAATATTTTTTCATTATTATCGTTACTAGTATGATTTTTTTTTTTCTTTTTTCGTTTTTCAAATTCAATAACGAGATCGAGAAAATTTCATTCGAATATCAATTTCCCGTATCAAATTTCGATTGAAAATTTTTTTCTTTCATGTCCAGTCGGTCGGAAATTCAACGGAAGTCTTCTGCAGCTGTAGGTATATACTATGTATATATGTATGCAGGTTACTGCATTTCGTGACGTGCGCTAACACGAAAAACACTCAATTTGCGATCTCGCCTCTCGGCGTTTTACGCAGCGTTTAATGGCAGTAGAAAAAAACTTAGCAAAAAAATTTTAAAAAAAGGCAATTATATTGGAAGCTAATTCTGATCGAAACTGCTCTATGAATACGTATAGCTATTATATACCGTTCAGTGTAGCGCTTCGAACGTTATTATAGTGTTTAGATATTGCCCATATAACTATACATATATCTCTTTTTTTTTTCATTTTATTCTTGCCGCATGCGATTTTATGTATGGACGCGTACAATTTTTCATGACTTATTTTAACGCGAATTTTTATTTTATCCTACCTAACCAACCGGAAGCTGCACGTTTTTATAATGAATTGGCTTATATACCTTGTACTACACGTTTACGTACGTTACCCTGTATATTATACACATCGTGATGATAAAACTATGCGTTTAATATATATGGGGCCTTCTATGTCAATTTTACATTTTCAAATCTATAATGGTTTGTACCTAGACAAAAATTTCCACAAAATTCGTTTGAGGGATATAGTTTCTAAATTTCTTTTAATTTTTCTCAATTTTTCTCAAAGAAATTTGCCAAAAGAAATGTTCGGTCGCAGGTTTTACATCCTCGATGAGTATAGGAACCCGGGAAAAAATCAGACACCATTTTTGAGACAAACAGAGAGAGAAAAAAAAAAAGAAAAAAGTGTTTTTGTTCAATAGCGGCCTATTTTACCTCACAGTTTTTACTCAGCGAGTTTTGTACAAACCGTAATTAAGTAACCGTAAAAAAAAATATATGGCGTCTCATTTAGCCCCGATATCTCATGTCACCGTGGGTTCTCCTATGAGTTTGAAAAATGCTCGAACTTGCAGCAGCAATCGCCGGAATTCAACCCCCGAATAATCGTCTCCGTTCAATTCTTGATACGCGAAACAATGAGAGAGAAAAAACCTTTCCAAAAAGGAAAAAAGAAAACAGAACTTAAATTTCTCTTTTCGTTATAAAGATCAAAAAAATGAACAAAAACGGAATGCACACGAGAAATAATGAAAAATTCATGTATGAAAAAAACTAGAAAAAAAAGAAAAAATATGTATATACCTACCCACGGACCGTTTTCAGCGAGCTGTGTGCCTGCAGGGATTCAAATGTTCTATACCCTTTCAGCCACGTCCAATATCGTACGCCCCGTGCGCGACCTCTTTTATTCGCTTCCTTCGAATGCACCGCGAAATTGACTTCGGGGGTCTACAAGACCAATTTAACCGAGCTACCTTACTACCGTTGTTACTCTCAACGAAAATCCTTACTGCCTTTGTCAAACCTTTGGATATACCATATGTATATACCTGCGTATTACCTAGCACTTTTTCCCCATTTCCTTTACTGGTGCAGTTCTTATACCTACAGACGTATAGACGTACAGGTGTTGACAAAAATTGCAGATAGATTCTTAGAATGAGTGAATGAATGAATCATTCATGAATGAGGTTTGGAAATTCTTTGAGCCCAATAGAAATGAAAAACAAAAATGAAAAATGAAAAAATAACTAAAATTCATCTGTAATCGGGTGTTTTGAAGCTCTTTACCAAATTGTACATCTCTTCACCTCTAGAGGTTGCTGCACGATTCGATAATGATTTTAATTTGAATTCCGTACTATGTACATACGTATATATATATATACCTACACGCTTCACCCGAAAATTTAATTAAATCGAATCGGCATGGCATTGATCACGATCAGTCACAAACGCAACTCAGAATCCCCAAAACTGCTAGAACGGTAATTAAAACGAATAGAATAGATAGAAATTCCTTTTTTCATTCATTTTCATCGTTTTTTTTTTCTCTTTCTTTCTTCTTTACCTCTGTTACTTGATTCCTCGTTCATAGAGATCGACGATCTCTAACGTGGTTCTATCGAGCTTATATATTATACATATATCTATACCATATTTGAAATTATCGTAAAAATTCGAATCGTATGATCAGTTATTGACTTATTGCAAAATATACTCTACATGCATGCATATATGAAGTAAAAAGAGTTTTCTCCAATTAACGATGATAATTTTCGCGATGCAATTCGCATCATTTTTCCTTCGTCATTTTTCATTTATTTTTGCTTCGTTATATAGATAATAAGAGGAAGAAAAAAGCGTGAAACTGTTTTGCTAGATAATTTGTTTATCAAAGAGCCTCGCTGTTTCTTTGACGTAACTAACTTGACACTTGATTCGGGATGTTGTCATACTTAAATTTGTCCTCGTGTCTGAAAGTGATATTAGCACTTCTAGCAAGTTGACTATGCATATAGATTATTCTCTGTGTATATTTAGGTACACAATTGACAAAAAATGGTTGATACGGGAATATATAAAATGTCATTAGGTACACAGAAAAAAAAGTTAACTTGAACCAAGAAATTTTCTTAATTCAAGAAAATTTTTACTTTTTTAGGAATGATTTCGATCTTCCTAACTATTTTCTCGAATCAAGAATATTTATCTTCAACGAGAAAATTTTTTTTTCTGTGTACGTACTACAATTGGTGGGCCAAAAAATAAAACCGAACCGATTTAAAACGTGAATAAAATCCGAACGCATCGGTCGGTTTGCAAAAACTTTATTTCGCTCGAAACTAGAAGAATGAATCTTTCGTTTCGCGTTTGAAGATCCGAAAAATCTTTATTCCTTGCCGAGATACACGCTTTTGAAAAATGGTCTTTGAAAAAGTCGCTGCAGGGCGAGGATGAAAAAAAAATTAATATTAAAATATGTTCAACTTAACTTCCATCTAAAATTATGATTTAAAGACTCATTTATTTTGGTTCAATAGTGACGAAAAATTTACAACAATGTGTGATTTTCTCTTATTCTTCTGATTTTTCATATTTCAAAAATTTCTAATAATTCACAATATTTGCCAATATTAAAATAGTCAGCCGTAATGCCGTCTTGAAAAATCTCGAAAATGTTCGATTCATTTGCCTGGTGGTCGGTCGTTCCTGATTGAATTCTGATTAACTGTTGGCTGAGGTATTCAGATCGTTTACTTCGCGCATATCAATTTTGGTTAAGTTCTCGACATTATTTACAGCCTACTTTTTTGACAGTGAACTTTCTTGATGATGTCCCGGAAACATAATTTTAATCTCAACGCGAATGTACTTCTGACTCTAATATTACAAGAAACGTTTCACGTCACGTGAATAGAATCTAAGAAAATTGCCAAAATGTCAGAATCAAAATTCGAATCACAATTTAAGATAGAAATTAAGCTGAACAATCTATAATATTAATTTTTTTCATCCTTCCTGCAGCAACTTTTTCAGAACCTGTTTTTCAAAAGCGCGTATCTCAGCGACGAATAAAGATTTTTTTGGATTTTCAAACGCGAAACGAAAGGCTTATTCTTCTAGTTTCGATCAAGATTAAGTTTTCAAAAATCGGTCGACGCGTTTGGAATTTATTCACATTTCAAATCGATCCCGATTTTTATATGGCCCACCCTGTATATATCGTTTCACGTATGCATATATATCTCTATCTACCTACAGATTTTATTTGAATTTTTGTTAATTACGAGTACCTACGAGTAGGCAGGTATAATTAAAGAACAAAGCCATCCCTTTAATAAGCGTAATACAAAAGCCCTGCTTCAATTGGAATATATAATCGAAAATATAAGTAGGTTGGTATGTACGTAATTAATGATATTTTTTTAGATAAAATTTTTTTCGAGTTGCAATCCCTCATCAACGTTGAAAGAAATTTTATTCCGAATATTTCTAAACTTCAAACCGAAAAATACCGAAGATTTAAAATTCCGAAAGTCATATGAACTCCAGAACTTGAAATTCGCGCAAGAAACGTCGTATCCCCGGGCATTAAATTTTCTGATTTTGGACTCACAGAGTTTTGAACCGTCTGCATTCCGGTCTTTCCGTATTTTAATATACCGAACTTTACAGTTTTCGCAGAAAATTCTAAATTGTCTAAAATGAATTCGTAATTTTGATCTTCCGGAACTTTGAAAACTCCGAACTATTTAATCCCAGCAAGACTGCACAGCTACGAAATAATTATTATATCTGATGATGAAGTTCGTGTAGCTAGTCTTCAACCAAATTCTACATCCCGATAGTTTTACGTTGATGTATATATATATACAAAAAGCCGCAAGTTTAAGTAATTTGTGGGTAATTACTTACCTTTAATTCTTAGTTCAAGAAATTTCCAAGCTATCCAAGATATAAATTATTATAATTAGCAAAAGTTGGTAATATATAATACGCGGTAATTAAGAGCTTGAAGGAAACCGAGGTTACTTCAACCAGCCAAAGAAACTAATATAGTATTTATATAGGCGGAAAAGCATCCGGTCAAGATAGCCTAGGTTTCTTGTTCCTCAACTCTACGTTATAGGTATAGCTAAATAATTTACGATGCTCATATTATACATTAACATACCTACACGTTAAAAATATATTATTTTGCAAGCTAATGATAAAAGTTTTTATAAACAGACCTCTGACTCCATCTATAGGATGTTCGATAATAAAAAATAAAAGAAATTATACACATACTGATTTTATAAAGGTATAATTCAGTAGGTAATTGATACTAATTACTCTATTGATAAATTATATCAATTTTTATACGAAACTTTGCTATACGATTGCAATTGCTTTTCGTTATGAATTTATGGTTCTGAATTTTTACTAATTGCGTCGATACCGAAAAAATCGTCGAAAAGTGTGAGAAACGTAATTATCGAAAAACTAATTTAGAATTTAGGAAACATCTTATGTGGCCTGTTTTCTCAAAATTTCTTTCGAACGAAGGCAATATTCGTGCGGGTAATTCGAAAATGTTATTTTTCAATTCTGGCCGATATCAGCTGTCAGAAATCTTCGACTTACTTAAGGGGGGCCTATACAGATGATTTAATCGAAAACGTCAGAAAAGTCGATTTTCGTTTTTCTGTCTTACGAAAAATAATCCGATTTCGAAAATCCTACGCTAATTTCTTAAGATCGTGTTCATGAATAAGCCAAAGAAGTCCGAACTGGATCACTTCACATGTGTAACCCAAAGAGCATTTTGAAATAGCAATTCATAAAAAAATAAAAATTATTGAATATCGGATTTTTCAAAATTTAATCGAATGTTCAATCGAAATAAAGGAATTTGAAGAACAAAATTAGATCAATCTCATTTATCATAAATTTTGTGAATTTATCTGTAAGTTCTTCATCATCTTGCACTCATCGTACTAAGCGAAGGCCCAATAACTTTGAAGAAATGCTTCGTCGACTCAATTTCCGGACATGATTAAAAATTATTTGAGATAAAACGGAGCTTTGGCATCGAGTTCGTACGGAAACTTTTCGAAATTTCTAGTTAAACATTTTGTAAATGACGTCATTTCAGTGCCTGTCGATATTCACCTGCTCCGGCGGCATGTAACCGTATCTAGTTAGACAGGTGTATCTAGTCTGAAACTATAAATTAAGTTCAAAGTTGCGACTAGTTTCATCAGGCGTATAGTTGAGTAACTAATCGCGTAAGGTAGGTAAGAGGATCAGTTTGATTAAGCATTTGAAACGTGTTTCCAACCCATAGGTGAAACCTTGTCGGTAAATAACTGCACTACTGTTCGTACACGTATATATACCTGTATACATATATTGGGTACGTAGTTAACTATTTGTTCAGCTAAATACACTGCACAACCTTCCGGAGAACGTGATATCCGATGGGATGAACTCTACCATGTGCTTTGAAAGAGAGTAAAAATAAAAAATACAAAAAGTAAACTGAGCGATCCAGGTGCCCGAAATCCGCCCAGTTTATAATCATTGTCGGCCTTTGCTTAGATAATTGTTATTGCGGTATATAAAAGCGTTACAAAAATTTAATAAATGATGAGAAAGAATTTTTTTTTTCTTTAGATCTTTATGGTTTCCCATATTTCATAGAAATTAAAGACTTTCCCATGATGGGGCCATTTTTACTTTTCATCACGAAAGTGATAGGAAAGTATTGGTTTCGTGTCAAAAACGAATTTCGCCAATTGAAAAAATTTTAGACTTTTGAACCCTAGTTTAGCGACGTCACACATGATTCTGAGCTTACGTTGGTCTGTCTGTTTGTCTGTTAGACTGTCCCAAAAAATATAAATAAGCGCAATGTTCTGAAAAATGGCTGGACGGAAAAATTTTAAATTTTACAGGCTTATAGCTTGTGTTCTGACGATGAAAAATTGCTATGTCCCATCGAGATTGAAAAAAATTTGGAAATGAATATACGTGATGAAAAGTCTAAAGCAACCTGATTGACCAAATTTTATTTATTTTTTATTCAATTTTTTGAGCATTTTGAAAATTTTGGAACAACGAAAATTGATGTTCAAACGATTCAAAAATGGGAACAAAAAAAAAGGATCCTGAACCGAATGAAAAATGGTAAATCTAAAACCTGGTCAAGTTGGCACGGAATGCCCCATATATATGCTCTGCAGGTTACAGCTATGTGTAAACACATAGGCACGTGGGTCGATTGACTGGCTCACCTTCTCAAGGGTTTGACTTGAGCCAAAGGCGCATAATTTAGGTTTCTCATTAGCTCTTTGGTCTATGAAGCGGAGAATTTCCTTCCTCGAACATCGAATGAATGAGTGATGAGCGTATATATACGCTTGTTAAATTGCTAATATTATTATTTCATGAAGGAAAAATTTACGCTGCTTTCATCTTACGACCGACGAAGGATTTGTTACGTTCCAGTTACTATCAGACACAATAAATTCTACGCGGAATTAATACCGACCGATTTAACTGTTCTACGGAACATTACTATCAATATTTTCACTCTACGCAGCAAAATTTTATAACGGTACAAAATCTATTTGTTAGATAGTCTTATGCCTCATTCTATATTATTAAATGAAACCGCAGAGAGAATGTCGAAACTATTCTTCTCACTGTTCGTGGACCGTCTGTTTTCGTTGAAATTCGATTTCTTCTTATTATTATTAGTTCTGGGAAAACAAGGAAAAGCCAGCGGAAAATCTTACGAAAGTTTTTTTTTTTACAGAGCTCAGGGAATTTCAGAAATGACGGTAACAATCTTCTCGACCTACTTGAGAGCTGTCACTCGAGTGACCAAAAAAAAACGTCTGTTGGATTCCACCTGAGCTCTTACCTACTTTTTTTCTGGTCATCGAGACTAAAAAATAAAAAACTGAAACAAAAAAAAAAAAAAAACTATGAAAGAGGCAATTTATTTTCGATTTTCTGTTCTACACGGATATTTATGTATCTTCATGTGAACAGCGGGCTGCAGCAACGAGGGGGTGAAAAATCGTCACACCTCACTTTTCGAAGTCTGCGTAGTAAAAAGGCCTTGAATTGTTTTTTCGATAATGGTACGAGCAGATGCGGTTCTTATCGAGTTTATCGAAGACACAAGATAGTTTGACTGTTAGTATATAGTAGAGTGACGTGCAGGAGACCTGATCCTGAAATTGTGCCAAATCGACGCAATCTTGTAAGGAAGTACGTTAGGACGAACTTTTCCAATACTTTGACCAAGAGTTATGCCGTCCTAAGGTATACCTATATATACACCTTATTCGCGAATAAAAGTTTGGTTCAAAAGTACCCGTCCTTTCCCTTGGCGGGTACGTCCTTTCCTTTCCTTCACTTTACTTTACCTTTCTTTTCTTTCTGTGCCTTTCTTTCTTCAAGTTTAGACGACCCTTGGCCTCTCCTCGCGCGCGTGACCTGAGAATTTTGATCCGATTGATGAAACTATCTCGGATTGAGTTGGGATCCTTTCACGCGTGGACTGGAAAGCTAAGGTTATCGATTGCCAGATGCCTATTCTTTTCGGCAGAAAAAAAAAAACGACGTAAAATATCGTTCGGAAAAACCGGCAATCTCAAAGATAGTTTCATTGAAATGTCTGGAAATTTAGAATCGTTCATTCGAGTGGGAAGGGAATTGTTTAAATTGGACTTGCGGGTGAGTTGGAATTTTTGGAAATTCTTCAATTATGAATGACAGGAGTAGAAAGAGAAATTATATTGTGTACCTTCGGGTTTTTATTTTAGGAAAAAGTGAGAAATATGATGTTGGAAAACCTGGAAAATCTGAAATTTTCAAGAAATTTCAAAACTCTCTTTCTCTGATTAAAGATTCAATAACTATGAATAAATTTTGAATAAACTGAAAATACTCCGTCAAAACCAGAAGAGAATTCGAGCCACGAATTATCCTTTATAAGATGGAATATATCTCGCGAGCGATATATTCCATGAAGTTTGTTCAAGTCTTGAGGCGAAATTCCTGAATTTCAGGTGAAAATTTCAGAATCAATTTGAGGTTTGTGAAATTCCTCGAGGGGTGAAATTTTTATAAACACGATTGTTTCTTTTTCACAAATTACTTGAAAACACAAAAAATCTAATCAAAAATTCCTTCCAGAAAAATTTAGTCCATGCTAGCATGTCCATCGCAAAAACAAAAATAATAATTCAATCTTCTGCGATGAAAGTGCGACATGATGCCAAAAATTTCTTGCGTGTACACTTTCAACGCAGAAGATTGAAATTTGTTTTTTCTTTTTTTCGATACACATACTGCCAAAATCTAAAACTTGCTGGAGGAATTTTCGATTAGATTTTTAGTAGTAATTTGAAAAACGAAAATTTCGTTTTTATCAAAATTTCACCGAACTTGCAGCTTACGAATTTCGGTACTGAATATATGTACAGTGTGGCTATAAACGGCAAGCAAGTGAAAAGTTTGAAACAAAATCAAACTGAAAACATTTTATATATAATTAATCAAATTGGGGTAAAATATCGACGAGGTGAGACGGTTAGATTGATCCATCTTGTAAATTACAGCCCAAGGGAATCCTTCGGTTTACCTTAACTGACAAGATTGTGTTTTTAGCGGTATTAAACTCAACTGGCTGCGTTAAATAAATTAACGAGGTGTAAATATGAGTTTATTCCAGGATCACGTTAAAATTAGACAAATTTTCGTGGATATATCCTTAGTCGCCACAATCCTTGAGAATTTATTTAATTTTCGGTCGAAAAGTTGACCGATCCCAAAAAAATCATAATATTATCTTGTTACACAAATATATGGAAAGAATTTATGTGAATTTTTTCAGAATTTTTGGATCGCATTTTTTGAGTTTTTCCAAATTAAAACTTTTATCTACGAACCTCCGTATCTCAAAAGTATAAGATCATACAAGAAAATTTTTAAGACAAAAAAGTTGCAGTTTCGAATCAACTTTCTGAAAAAAATTTTTTTGGGAATTCTCGAATCCCAAAAATACCAATTTTTATCAAAAATACACAAAAATATTTTTTTTCAACCAATATGTCGCTTTCGATTTGCCTCAAAAATTTACAGAAAATACTCTCAAGTGTTTGCAGCAACTATATATTTTTTTCAAGATGGTTGGCTCAATCGTTTGGAAGCTTTATTAATTCTTTTATTCTCTATATTTTTCGAAAAGAACCCATGTTCTTCGAAATGGTCTCTCTAGGACACTTTTCATTTTGGACATTTAGTTCTGGACACCCTGTATATGAGGTACACAGGTCTACTCTAAACTCTCAAAGGGGTGTCCGTTTAGCCATGCTTCGACTGTTATAAACTCCCAAGAGACTGGGTTTAACAAATCGCCAGAGAACTGCGTGTTTAATGTTTATACGATCCCATCAATTTTACTCAAAGTGTTGGTCTGCGGTGTTTTGGTTAATTTCGGGGGCGCAATTTTGCGGTACAATAACGTACTGGGGAGAAGAGTAGAGACACATTTCTCTGTACACGTACAGCACACAGGCATAATATACTCTGTGCAGCTACGAAGAACAGCGCCGGATTCATACAAGGGGCTAATCGGGCTTTCAGGGGTTCCCGTAACCCCGAGAGTCCCAAAATTAGGGAGCCAAGATCGAGAGGCTTCCACAGAATCTCGTATAATTAAATCAGCCGAAATATTCGAGAAAAAAGTATACAGATTTTTGTCCGAATTTTTATCGTCCAAAAACCCCCATCGATATTCCGCAGCATGATTCGAACTGTGAAATCTTGAAATTCGGTAATCGAAATCGGATTTTGAGATTTACTGTGACTCCGAGAAGGTTCTGAAGTAGTTCAAAATCTCTTAAGGCCACTGATAGCCGGTTAAAAGTTGAAGAAAAGTCGCACGGGTATATATATAAGAGTCGTCGAAAGCTATTGGGATTCACGGAGAATCGGTGATAAAAAAAAAATTCTCAAAGTAGTTTAGATCGTTTCTGAGCAACTCGATAAGTCGTTCAAAAACAGGAAAGTCACCTAAAGTCAAGCGAAGTCATTTCTAAAAATCTGTTAGCCGTTAACAGAAAATTTGAAAAAGTCTAAAAGGTCGTTTAGCATCATGAGCCACTCGCTCGTTCCAACTTTTCACAATTTTTCGACTTTTTTTGACGAAAAAATAGAGAAGCATCGTTTCGGAAGGCTGAAAATTCTCGAATTCGACTTCACGTCTGCTGCAAGAAATTCGAAAGGCTCCACGGCGTATATATGCAACTAATTTGATAATTTTTTACGATCCAATAAAAGGCGCCCGAATTTTGGGTCCAGTACTGAGCGTTCGGGGGGGTTTGTAGCTTGTTTAGCGCGTAACAACGGTCACATTCTCCTATACATTGGTGACATGTATGTACCTGCGTGTCAGTGCAGTGTCTGTACATATATATACCCCTCGATAAATTATTCAGGAGCGAGCGACGAGTTGTTGACAGCGGTGGGCATGCGTGGCTTAATTAACCTTGTTATCTCATCCGATTGTGTGGCGCCGAGTGGCTGTAATCTAATGCTGTAATTGACCGTGGCTGACGACGCATTCAACCGAGAATCGATCATCTCCCAGATCTTAATCAACTGTAATGTGTTGCTAATAAGACTTTGATTCCGCGACTAAACTTGAAGGAGAAGAAGAAGAAGAGGAAGGAATGATGAAGGACCATGGACGGATTAATGGACGGACTGAATTGAGGATTTGTATGTCCGATTTTTTCTGGACAGTGAAATCCAAGATTTCGTGAAAAGGTTTCACCTCGGAGATGATTTTTATCCCTCCAAATTACTGACACGGCTTGCAGAAATATTCTATCACTCCAAATTTTGGAAAGCTTACCTGTCCTCCACGATAACCCATTTTTTACGGTGCAATCAATCTATGTGAGAAAAAAGTCCATAAGATCTCAAAAAAATTTTGAATTGTGTCTAAGAATACGAGGGACCAGCTGTGACTTAACTGAGGCAGTGGAATATTTCTTCGAGGTGTACCAGCGATTGGGATTCGTTTGATGATCTGAATTCCAAAATTTCCGAATGGCCAAAATTCCGAATCTTGATGTTATACCGATTGATTGCAACTTTTAGAAACAGTATTTCCCCGAAAGTCTGAATAGTCGATTTACAAAACTTCAAATAAAAAAAAACTCCGAACGTTCTTTAGGATTCGAAAGGCGAGAACCCTGAAACCTAAAATTCGAGCACGTCGTGTTTTAAATTTTCGAATTTTGAAAGTTTTGAGCTGTCTGCATTCCGGTCTTTCTGAATTTTTAATATTCTGAACTCCGAAATTTCTCAAAAATTTGAAATCGTCTCAAATAAATTCGTAATTTTGACCGTTCGGAACTTGTAAAATTCGTAACTTCAACCTGGCTCGCAGTGATTGAAAATAAAAATTATTTCCAAGATGTAGGAATGCGTTCAGAGAGATAAGAACGTGCAGAGTAACATATGGGAGGTTAAGTTTGGATTTTTTTCATTTTTTTGGGGGAAAAAAAAAGAATAGCGTCGTAACAGTTATTGCCGCGGGACCAAGCAAGCCAACAAAGGTAACTGACAAGTCAGAGGTCGCAATAAGTCGTGGAGACGAGGTACTACGGTCAGAAGGCTATACCCGTCCCGGAAAATCCCTTGGGAGTATCCTCGTCGAGGATTCCCGGTCTCCAAAACGTCCCAGAGTATTTCTAACGTGGCAGTGGCTAGGCGAGGTAATCGCTCTTCTTGATGATCGCTCTCGCCAGTTCTTATCGCTGTTTTCCTTAGTCCGTGTGTCATTGTGAGTATAGTAGAATATACGGACATTAATTCTCTGTACGGTGTGAAGTAATATCGGAACTTTGAATCGACTTTGCATTCCCGATGTTTCACATTGAATTCAACATAATCCGCATGCATATGCTTTTCTTTTATCGAACAGAAATCTGAAGGCAGAAAAAAATAAAAATAAATGAAGAAAAGTGGGAAAAAGAAAGCTTACTTCTGTTCTTTATATTTATTGCCTGTTAAAAAGAAGAGGGTCCAGGGCTCTACCATACAGAACAGTATAATATAATATCCTGTCAACATTCAACCTTTCTCGTTTGAAAATCCCACTGTTTCCTTTCCTTTCCCTTTTCTTTCCTTTCCTCCCGTTTCCTTTACCTTCGGTAATTATCAAGGGTATTAATTGTGTACCTACCTTGTTTCATTACCCTTATAATTACGTTTAGTCACCTCGCGTAATCATCAAGTCAATTTGGCTAAGCGGGAGGAAAATTCTTTTGTTTTACTAACCAGTAAGCCCGCGGGGTGCCTAACGCCCTTTCCAACGCTTTTTGCGTATATACCTGCCGTCTCCAGACTTGAACAAATTTTTTTACATTACGTTTCTCTTGTTCTCTTTTCTTTTCATTTTATTTCCTTTTTTTTTCTTTCTTTTATTTCGTAATTTTTGTCCTATTGAATCAGGCCAATTTTATAACCGGATCGTTAACCGTCAGATGAACAGACAGCTTTTTCATTCGGTATAGTAATTTTCGTTTATGAAAAAGTTGTCTGGTTCATCACAGACGGAACATACTTTGAAAAACTAGTGAACTGCTCTGTGATAAAACGGCCGGGATTCTTGATAACATCTTTCGGGCCACGATGGTCCTTCAAAAAAATGGCTTTTTACATTTTAGGTAGGCATATATATACCCATAAAAAAAAGCTTTGGGAATAAAAACGCCCTGCAAGTTACCCCATTAACATAAAGTATAAACCTTTATTCTCCATGGAATATATAGCACTGATTTGTGGGATCATATCAGACGCACCCACTTTCAGCCTATTTTATCTTACTCGCGTTATTTTATATAGGTATATACTGTATACGGTATACTGTAGGGGTATACCTGCGAAACCGTATTTCAGACCGACTAAAGTAGATGGACAATTCCGCTACGAGATATTATACATATAAATACCATATCTGTACAGGGATTTATAAATCGGAATTATTTATCTTCAAAAAGCCACACAAATTTGTAATTCATTATCGTCTTTGATGTGTCTGTATTAGATTTGAATAATTAACTGCCAATTATTTTCAAAGTCTATATCGTTTTTCTAATGCCCTAAAATAGTTCGATAAAATTAGAAAAGAAAATTTCATCAAATAGAAAAGATAACACTGTGATTTTGGCAAAAATTTGTTTATTATGCGACGATCACTTTTGAACATACCAATGATACGAATCTTAAAGTGCGGTGCTCGATGTTTTCGACGATATCTCGGCAACCGTCAACGATATCAAGATAAAAGTAAATATCAAAAATGAAGCTAATGAAATTCTCTATAAAAAAGTTGCAATACATTTTTGCTGTATCTTTATTGGTTTGACTGTATTTTAACGTGAATCGTGGGAATAATTATCAAGTTCGTTCCAGACTCTGCTGAAATATTCAGCATCGAATTACAGTGAAACCAATGAAGATACAGGAAAAGAGCATTGAACCTTTTTCATAGAGAATTTAACCAACCACATTTTTGATATGGACCTTTATCTTGATATCATTGACGGTTCTCAGGATATCGTCGAAAAACTAGTTTTTTTTTTTTTTTGTCGAGCATCTTTTCTTCCAAGAGGGTGCACGCTGCATTTTTAGTATGTTAAAAGCCCATGATTAACAAATTGGCTGAGTTACAGCTCTTTACCGATTTCTCGATTTCTTCATGACTAAAAATCCTCGTGTACAAAACAAGAAAATTTCAGGTTTCCAAATATTTGTCTCATATAGTCAAACTGCAGGCCACTGAAAATTAATCAATTCTGCCACCAGTTGGCCCGTTGGTGTCTAGGGATCACGGTCGGTTTTATAGGTTTGGGAACTTGATTTGATACTATAGATACACAAAGTTTTCCCCCATATATATGATCGTATGTGTGTGTAAGCTTGTCGGGGCTTCCGTATCTGGTTTGGGCATTCAGTGATTCGTGAACTGGCGCGCTGCACCTCGTAATTCAATATGACGCGACAGAATTTCCATCGCGAATTGTTTCGTATATCTATATGAAAACTATACCTATATCTGAATAATGGTGTGACTACCACGTCAGTTCCATATACGTATATTTACAGTCCGTAAAACGGCACATAAAATATCGTTAGAATTATTAAAAGTTATATTTGTTTAGTTTTCACTTGTTTTCTTTATTTTTTGGATTCCATTCTTCCACCTTTTCACATGGTTCTTTTCTGCTCGTATTGTTTCAGGTGAGTTTCTACTCCGCATATTTAACCAGGATGCAACTCGAGTTTCAGTATTTCAGTCCTGCTGCTGCTGCTGCATCGGTCTAGTTGCAGTCCTTGTAGCGTTATAGGTAAGAAAATCCGGGGTATAATGGGTGTACAATATCCTTCAGGATACAGTTTTCTATCTAATACATTTTCAAACGGAACTCATGGCTCTATTCAATCTTCTATTTCGCCTCCATGTATATGTCGAGCTTTTTTTACCTAGCTGCAAAGAAATCACATTTCCTTATTCCTGCACAAAGATATCTGCATCTGCATTTTTGTGCTATGTATGCACACGTATGGAGGTACATATACGTACATCGAATGTATCTACCTGACGCATCACGGTCGAAGATGCTGCAGCTGAAGCAGCAGCTTGAAGACTCAATGCCTCGTGCTTTCGGTAGTTTTATGATAAAAACGTAGTAGATAGGTTTCCGATTTTTTTCCACGATCCCCCTAAATCGGTTCTAAATAAATGAAAAGAAATTCCTGCCAAATCGGAGCTCGATATTTCAATTTTAACCCGGCCCCCCCGGCAATCAAAGTTTTAAATGAGAAAATACGTGTTTTGGACTGTCAATTGTTTGAACATTTTTCCAACCTAGTGAAAATTGATATAAAAATTCGAGATTAGGTACAAATATTCCTCATAGAATAAGGTATAATTGAAGTAGTATATCAAATTTTTGCATCCATAATTTCTGGCTATATCGTCGTTCCTCCGCTGATTCAAAAAATCCGAGTGGGATATCTCGATGGAATTTTCCGCACTTATGATCTCCGATCTCAATTTATATTTACGTATATACATATACCTGCTTCATGCCCGTACCGAATTGCTTATCGAGCATCAAAATCGGCATATCAAACTGCTATTCAAATCCTAGAAGCTGCAGCATAAATTGGACGGATGCCAACATAATTGATGCATTTCTCATTTGGTTAACCGGGGATCTTATTCACTCGAGGAAATTCCAACCTCTTATCTTCATTGCCGGGATTCTGTTAGAGGAAAATGGAAATTGAGCTGATTTAGCACTAACAATTGACGACTCCTCAATTTCCCTCCGTCTGACATTAGTTCCAGACTTCAGTCAGTCAGTTTTAACTGTCAGCTCTTGCTACACGGTTCCCCTACCCAATGTCTGCAGAAGTTAATTAATTAGAACTCGTCTCATGATTCCCAAGGATTTGCAGTGACAATGAGACGAAGAGCTGTGTGATGACATATTTTGCAAATGAAGAGCTTATAGGTTCTTTAATTTTTTATTCATTTTTTTGTCGGTGAAAGATCGTCGTCACGATTAACTCATCAACCAGTTTCAATTCAGGTCTCTCAGAAGCCTGTCGACCTTGTCGACAAGTCTAACGACCTTGAACTTGATGCCTTGACTTTCTTGTATATCAAGTTCGTTCTCGCTTTCAGTGTCTCGCCTTTCCCTATTCTGTATGCATAATGTATGTGTGTATATATATACGTATAGGTCTCGCTAGCTTCTGTATACATTTATCTGTTGCCTTTAGACTTTAAAGTCGCAAGAGAAACGCCCCCGAGGAGTAGGTAGATAAACAATCAAATAACTGGGTTTCGGATGGCAGAGTAAGGAGTAAGCTCTGCCTCCGGGCCTGAGCACGTTGAACAAATAGAGAAACTTTTTCGGGATCATTTTTCTCGTCGTGAAAAAATTATTGCCGAAAGTATCCTATATACGCGGTTTACCGCGGAAAACCAACGCGAAAGCACGTTGTTATTTGCCAAATTAATAATCGCCTTTCACCCTGTTCTCGGAGAATTATTGTTGTGTGGTCTGTGGTCAGCTGCTGGCCACAGAAACGAGCACACGCGGTCCAAGGGGCTTTGGATTAACTAACTACCTGAAACTGTAGATTACCGTCGGTGTAGTCAGACGGAATTTTCATCTAATTTTATCTAAACTTTCATATTTATGGTCTGAATAGAATCGTGAGACTGTTTTATGAGAACGGATTGAAATTCAGAATTTTAAAAGTATCGAACGGTTTAAATTCCAAATTTTGTATTCCGAACTTACCGAATTTGAACGTTTCTGAAAATTTGAAATTTTCTCAAATAAATTCGTAATTTTGATCGTTCGAAACTTCGATATTCTGGGTCTAATCAATCATAAAGGTACAAATTCTTAAGAGTGTCTTTTTCTTCTATCAATGTGAAATATTGTTGCCAGTTAGTTCCCATTCCAAAAATTTAACACGTCGTTAATCAGTCGGTTAATGTTCTTTGATTTAGTCGATATAATGCCTCGAGCAAAAATTCTGCTGCGGAAATGTGGGGATTTTTTTTTTGTTAAATTGCTTTGTTGTTAGTCTAGAGGCGGTATTATGGGTATATAGAGATTGCTTTTTCAAGGGTGCAGTTTTAATCACTCGTGAGCAAACGGCGAAGGACCGAACGAGTTAATTAAAATTTTATCGAACACCGCGACGAGGTTTTGAAATTTAATTATAATCTATTTCTCTATACATGTGGGTTCAAGGTATACACTGACCCGAAGGTGTATGTATATCGATTTAAAATCGTTTTTAAACTAATAACCTGCACAAATGAAGATGGCGGTACCATACGTTTTTGTCATTATAACTGTGTTGTATCATATTATTATTTGATCCCCCATTCAATCATCATAAATAAAATTTCCATTGCACGATTCGAAAGAGAATGGAACATTTCTTCAAACGGTACCAATGATTTAGAAAAAAAAATTATTTCCAAGGTGTATATTCCCCCTTAACCATTCCAAAAAGTAAAATTTTTGAAAAGGAATAAACCCGTTCTTATTGGAAAAATTGGATGTTTTTTTGCCTCTCTATATGTCAAAATAAATAGCTTCTTTTCATGAACCACCATCGAACGATTTTTTTACTTGAAGTATCATATCTCGAGTGTATTCAGTTCAAATTTGAGATTCTTAAATTGAAAATTGAAATAGTTATGAATTTTTTTGTTAAAATAGTCATTTTCCCCATATTTTTAGGGTTTTCAATTTTTTTTTTTCATATTTGAAATCATTTTTTTCAAAAATCACGTGTACTATCTTTCAAAGCACAATTTGAAGACGCTTTGGTAATTTTTGGAAATTCAAATAACCAGTAGTTTACTTGCGATATGCATTTTAGTGGTTGGGGTACAAAACGTCTCAGTATCCCAGCTATCTGGGTATCTGGGAAAGTGTGGCAGCTAAGGGTTAAAAAAACAAGGCTAATTTTCATCAGCAGTCTAAGTTCGCCATGATCTTGAATCGACGTCAAAAATGATATACGTATACCCCAAAAACCTGCAGACGAATAGCATTTGGAACAGATTATACTGCAGTTGCGAATTAAACAGTACACTTCTGTAGGTTCATTGAGCCGGACACGAAAACCAATTATCCTTTGCCTTGATCCTTGCAATGCAGTTTGAAATTACGGCTAAATACTTGAACGGCTCGTGTGTAGATTTTTTAAGCGATTGTTATCACGGAATTTAAAGAGTAAATGACGATGTGCCAGAGGTCTGACCATCCTTAGAATTTGGGATTTTATTTTTACTCTGTTTTCTGCTTTAAAGAGTAAAAATCGTGTTCACTGCTCGGTTCCCTGTTTATAGCGTTTTCACGAAGGTGAGCTTTTTCCGAACAAATGGCACTGGATTTCACGAACCAGAGGACCGGAGTACATTTCCATATGTCAACATCGGCTGCTAAAACCTTGCTCAAAAATTAGCACATCCTTTTTTTTTTTTTTTTTCTTCTTCTTTTTTCACCATTTCTATAAAGCTTGAGTAAAATTCTGGTCGGACCGACCCGACTGTCCGGATGGCTGCTTTTCACTTCTTCCTTAATTATGCCGGGCGTAAAAGTAAAAAAACCAAAAAAAAAAAAAAATCCAGCAAGCAAATAGCCAACCCTATTTTCGGGGTTTACAATTAGTTTAATTGGGGTGGTCGAAAAAGATGGACTTATTTTTGACATTGAACATTATTTTACTGGGTAACTGTATCGAGATAGGCCGGGTTGAAATTACGAATTTGAACATTTCTAAACGGTCTCTTTCTAAAAATTGTGTAACTTTTGATAACCCTGAGCTTCAACCCTGCAGTCCCACGATCGATTTTGATTATGCTTATGCTCAGGTGTCCTCAAACTTGTGTATACGTAATCCTCATGAAAATAATTATAGCGGGTCGATTGAGGGAATTACTAGACAAAATTTGTTAGCTAATGTAAATTTTCGTTTATGCAAATTCGATTTGACGTTGTAATTAACTGTTATTAGTATCTCTAGGCTCATGAGAGGTATAGTTCGTATTCCTCGTTCAAACCCAAACGTTGCTGTAACCTAATTATCCAAGTTAACTGATAGGGACTTTACGCTTGCAATATATATTTGACATCTATACATATATGGTAATCGCTAAGTCTGCTAACCACATATTGCCAGAGTAGACTCCGAGACTCGGGTTTCCAACATGTCTACAACTATAGCTGCACAGAAACCCATTAGTCTACTTGTACAAGTTATGCATATAGTAGTTATCTATCAAGTTCAGGGAACAGGTAAACGCAGGTTAAACTCGTTACATATAAATGAGAAAATTATTGTCAAAGTGTATAGGAAATGATCAGCCTGATTGACCCTGATTTAACACGGTATAGTTGCGTACCTGATAGGCGAAACTCTGTGTAGTGATCAAGTGCATTTTCGACTGAACTCGGTGGTACTACGAGCCAATGAAGTGGAAAAAGAGAGAAAAGAATGTTAAAAAATGTAAAAAAAAAGAATACACAGTGATTACCTGCGGTTTTACCTGCTCCAGAGTTCAGTGCTTTTATTTTTAATATAACGATGGATTCGATCCACTTCGGTTGGTGTACATACAAATTATTCGCTACTCGCAGCTTATAAAACGAATGCATTCCATGTTAAATTGCGTTTTGCTATTCAAATATAATTTAATAACTAGACTGCGGTGAATTTGATTGTGGGATGAAAGGCTTGAAATTTACACTAACAATCAATAATTTATACACGTACCTCTACACATATATTCAAGTACAGTATCGATCAGAATCATTCGTCTATAATTCGTCACAGTTGGTACCGAGAGAAACTTATCCTCGTTTCTTCAACACTGGATATTTATTGGAGAAAAAATCTCACGGACTTCGATAAAGACCCGTTCGAAAGCTAGAAGAATTTCACATCGGATGATATCCTCGCGAAATATTTCGGTACATCGAGTGGCGAGATATCGCACAAGATACAAAAAAAAATATCCAAATATTTCCAATATTTCTGTACGATGTTGTACCTACTGCTCAATTCACTTCAATCCTATTCATTTCTACTCGTTGGATTATAATCACTGACTCACTGTATCTGCAAATAGGTATATCAGTTTGATCTGATAATGACATGTGGGTGGTGATTCGCTCGAAATTATCGACATATTTCGTTTTTCGTAAGCTTCTGCTGAAAAAAATCTCTACGATTTTCGTGTTAATAAAATGGAAAACCTTATTGTCAGTTCAGGCACGCTTAGACTTTATAATGACAGCGTTACCCTTCTGGGAGGTTCAGTGATCGACGTAACTCTAGAGATTTTTGCGGTAGCGGTTCGAAGAAAAAGAAGCAAAAAAAAAAGATGACGTTCATGAT
Source organism: Macrophya alboannulata (assembly GCA_949628255.1). Taxonomy (NCBI): domain Eukaryota; kingdom Metazoa; phylum Arthropoda; class Insecta; order Hymenoptera; family Tenthredinidae; genus Macrophya; species Macrophya alboannulata. Next base: position 9,058,867 of record OX451212.1, on the reverse strand, counting down.
TCATAAAGGAGGATATAATTCAAGAGTTTCACTGGTAAGGATCTTCGTCATAAAGTTCTTACAGTGAAAAGTTTAGATATTGGTCAGACGCGATATTTGAGTGTGATGAAAATGAGCATTGAAAGGAATATGATCAGCGATCAGTTATATAATGGGTGTAAAAAATTTGAAAATAAACTTCATCATTCTTCACTTTTGAATAACGATATTTTATCGCATGTTAACGGCTATCGATTCTGACCTAGTATCCGTTATAGTGCTGCTCTACGTGTATACCCACGTGATACGTAATATCGGATACGTCATTGTTATCCGTTTCTCTACAAACCGATAACAGCAGTGTTTCTTTCGCAGCATTTGAACGGCTTGTAATTTCAGCAACTCGAATGTTCAAATTCATCGTTGAATATCTGATAGTGGATATATAAATGATCTACAGCTACAGAAGGCATGAAATAAGGATTTAGATCCATATTCCAGAGGTATAACATACCAAATATTCAACATTGTTTTTGGTAGAGGGTTTCATTCTGTTCTCTGCAATTCCACTGATCAAATATTTTCATTTAATTCTCGTTAAATTGATGAAATGCACGCCATATGCAGGGAATATATTCAATTTGTTACAGTACAAGTTTTATCACTGCAATACTCGGTACTCGCGAATTGATCAAAGAGCATTGTTATACCTAGTGTTTTTTTTTTTTTAAACCTGGTCCCTCGATTTCAACGTGTCATAAAACCTTTCCAACCTCAATAATAGATGATAAATAACACGGTATGGTCCCGTTTGAAATACTTGAACACCTTGAACCGGTTTGAAGTGTAAAACACTTCCTTCTTTCATAACCGTGTCCTGGTTCCTTTATTCGAAAAGGTGCGTACCTACGTGAGATACCTTGCGTACGTTTCAAACTAATGTTTCTGGAAGACCGGCAAAGGTTTAATTTTCATCGCTCTTTATCTGTGGATATGTAATCTCTTGATCCGATTAAAATCTCATAGAATGGTATACCTGCATCGGGCAATTCTTTACGGCTACAGAACAAATCCTATAACAATGAACAATCGAGTGTATATAGAAAGACGTGCTAATGCCATACTTCACCGGCGATTTCGATACAGTTTGGAAATAAATTATTGACATTATATCGAATGAGGTGTATAGTAGTTGTGTGAGGGAGCCCGTATACTATTCTCTGTGGTCTAGCCCCGGTACCGACCACATAACATCGCCGTTTCTCGTAATCACAATTTGTTCGTGGCTTAGGAGACCGGGTTCAGGACGCTTAAATGTGGTCATAGAAGAATTATTGACTTGTAGCAAAGAGGTAATCGACCAATTTATTTACCCGTAAATTTTACATCTCCTAGACAGACAAACAGCAGACTGTGATTTTATGAGAGAACATTCCCGGTTTATTATACTCCATTCATATTTTTTCTTCCTACATCTTTCAAACACCCACGGAAATTCGCATCTTACTCACGAATCGCAATATTCGATGGATTTTCAAGTGACGAATATCATGGATAACGTTTATGGAAGTTGGAAATAAATCGTTGCTACAAAATGTGTCCATCTGAGTTAGAAGAATCTACCTTTGCGAGAGTTTATATTAATCGGCGATAGACAACGCTGATTTATTTTCTATTATTTTGAATTTATGATGTAGCCATGATGTTGAATGTCACAAGTCTCCTCGTTACTGGAACCTCGTGAAAGGATAACACTTGAAAAAATATTCAGATGTGCAATCACCGCGCGAGATATTTTAATGCAAAAACGTTTCAGCTTCTCGCGAGGTTCTAAATGAAGTTTTATTGAATAATACAAAGTCTATCAATTTCTCATGAAAGCTGATCTGGTAAAAACTTCTCCCTAACTTGCAGTATACCAGCAAATCGCCTGTTTCTCCCTCTCTCTTTCCCATATATCTTCTGAGTTACTGAATACCCCAAATGTTGTGGGTCTGGCTTATTATTTACCAGACCCCATTTACGCCCAGTCTCCTGTATTCGAAAGGGCAGCTGCCGCTTTATGCAGAGTATGCTTTCCGAAGCTCTTTCATTGTCCAGTACAGCGGAAGCTTGGATATCGTGCTAGGAGTCACAGATCACAAGAAAAAAAAAATCCGTCTTTTCTTTCGGGGACAACAAATCACTGAAACGCCTCTAATTTTCTTCCTTTTGTTTTCGTTGACCTCTTGCCACTAGATCCTCTGAGGACCACAAGATCCTAAATTTATCCCAAACTCTCCGGTATCAAAGGCATTCACTTGACCACTGCCTTCTCAAAGGTGAATGCAAAGCAGAAATGGCTGTTGTGAAAAGCAAGCGATCCAGTATAATGATCTTACCGCGACGCGGAACGGTGTTTAAAGACTCATGCACTTTGAGCTCGGTTTTATTGCTCAAACTCTCCGAAGCTTTGGATCAGTATTCAAAGACTTTTCGAACGCAATGAGCACGGCGAGCCGGAAAACTTGAAGAATAACAAATCAGTCGAATTCGGTTTCCGACCGAAGTCAGTTCACCGATTCACCGAAATAAACGTGTCGAAAGTCTCAGGAATTCAGCGAAGTTCTTTTGAGCTATGAATCTGCGATTTGAGAGGAGAACTCGTCGCGCGCGGTTTTATTTTCTTCACGTTTTTGCAAACGTTATACAATATCGTGATTGCATCTGTACAACAACTTACGATAGACTGTGGAGTCTAATGATGTACGACGCCCGCCGAGATCAGACTGGTTTAAAATTCCAAAGAAAGCCTGAGAACAAGTTATCATTTAATGCTTTGCAAAACAATGCCGGTGGTTACGTGTTGGGTACAAGATGGAACTAACAGTCCACGATTCACACGGTCCCATTTCCTTTCGTTGGTACACCTACCATCCCGCGCCCGCGACCGGCAATCTGATTCCCCGTTATTCTTTCACTCTCACATTCAACTTTGAACATTTACAAAAATACAATAACAGCGAGAGTACTTTCGCCTACGAGAAAAACCCGGCTCGTCTTCTTACGCGGAATAATTCTTACAGTATCTTACGAAAGTCGACGATACTTTTCGAACTTTTATTCGATAAACCCGACTACTGCAAGGTCTAGTGGATAGCAGATACGATTTTCTCGTTAAAATCAAAGAATTGATATTCAATTCAGACCATTCTGTTCAATATTTTCAGTGGAGGCGGGGTTGGAGTTTCGAACAGTCAATATTTCGAATTTTAATATTGAGTCGGAGTTTACAGAAAGGGTATATCCCCGAGAGTCTGCATAGTGGATTCAAAAAACAACAAATCGAAAAACACCGGAGGTTCAAAATTCTAAAAGCTAAAGATCCGATAGGCCACAACTCCGAAACTTAAAATTCAGGCGTGCCTCTCCATTAAATTTTCGGATTGTCGAACTTTTGGAGTTTTTACTTATCTCTATTCCGATCTTTCCGTATTTTAAAATTCTCAACTTTAACGTTTTTTAAAATTCGGAATCGCCTCAGACGAATTCGTAACATCGACCGTTCGGAACTTTTAAAATTCAGAACTTCAACCCGGCGCGGCGCCCGATAAAGGTCATTTCACAGCAGACCTTTACCTATGAGAGGAAAATGCAGGATTACATAACAGACGAGAATCTCAAGTGTCTTGGCGTCGGGGATCCAGTCGAAGTGAAAGCATTAAGTAGTCGCGAGAAAAGAAGACACTGCAATAATTAAGATGCGATTGCTCATGAATTCTTGAAACCGCGATCGATGATTGGATTGAGTGTCGATATAATCAAGGATGTGCATCGAGTTTTCATTATTCATGGACGAATCACTCTCTGCAGTTGTAAATAAGTCATTGTATAGAATTTGTTCACCAACTGTCACATGATATGGTGAGAGCACCCTGCGGTGCATAGATCAGGCTTTCGCAAACTTTACTAGAGCTTCGGTTCCGCTTGGCTCAGATCGCAAGCTGCCAGTGCCACTCTAAAGGCACCGAGTTGGCGACATGCTGCATCACCCTGATTACTCCAGAGTGGCATTTTGCATTAGTAGCATAGGTATATACGGCACGTGTGCGCGACAAACAAAGCTGTATTATAACAATGCGAATAGTGAAGCACGACTGGATTGTGTGATGTGGCCCGACTAATCGTGCTCCGTTGTGCGGTTTGAGCTCTCTCTCTCTCTTCTCTTCTCTTGCAGTGTCTATGGATCATACCAAAATCGTATATTCAAGTTACGATATTCGCTCGCGTTCAGAATTCTTCGTCTGCACATATTTCCGTATAAATACACTTGTTTTGTTCAAACCCTGAAAGGATCGCTAACGTTTAGGATCCGATTGACGAATGAATAAGACCCTACTCACTCGAGACATCCTAAAAGTTCTACTTCTTACTGATTTCTTCGTCTCAGGAGAAAATCTCATTCGTTTTTGGACAGGAGATTTTATATAAAGTATCGCGTTAACGTTCCAACGGAAATCTTCTTCCGACAGAATAACTTCTTTCGGCAGGACTTAACGAGGAACGATTTTCTAGACGTGTGCAAAAATCTATGAGGTATGAAAATCAAGAGACTCGGTAGAGTCTCGCGCCAAGTACATTGAAAAAAAAATCGTAGAGGCAGCTCTGAGCGGACTGGGGAAACAATTTTTTTATATATTACACCGAATTGGTAATATGCCGGGAATCGACGTTTTATTTCCGTGATAAGTCCATTTTTCCATAGTCTCTCGGATCGATTATTTCGGCCCTACGTATATGGGTACGTAGAATAAAAACCTATCTAAATTCAAGCAACGTGTTTATCTCATTCTTTTCAAGATGAAATCTTTCATCCCCTGCAGTTTGCACGTTCGGATTCGTTCGTCCCGAGGAGCCAATTCTCATCTAAGATTCTATCGAAAAGAACTTCGTGTTTTTCACCCTGCGTGATATCTCCTTTTCGCTATACTGCAGCCACGTCAGTTTCTATTCGATCAAATACGTAGACAGACCTGCTACTATGGATCCTTGACTTATTTCAGCGACGGTCAACAACCTGCAGGCCATATCTCACAAGCACCTTCCTCCTCCTTCCATCCACTTCTCGGATGTTGGTTAACAAAGACTCGAACTCCAGGTCAAGTCGGGGTTCTCACCGTGGCTCGATGAACCACAATCGCAATTATACCTGAACTGAATGCAGTGTTGTAACTCCGGCTCTGTTTCGAAATTGTCTATAGTTCCATGGTCTATATCCTCGACGTGTATAGAGATAGGAAGGGTATCTATGTATGTACAATTACCGGATCGATCTATAGATCAGCAGATCGTTCGTTATTGTGCATTTGTGGAGAACATCGGGTGACTATAACCTCTGCAGTCGAGAGAATTTACATCGGTGAAGCTATTATCTGGGTCAAGATGATGACGAGTATACCAGGGTAAAAGCCGATAATTTCAAAACCCTGCAAAGCGAATCAACGAACGAACGGTAATGTTTGCGGATAAAATTTCTATCGACCTCTTCGTATAACCAGACGACTATCGCCCGACTCTCAAACGGGGGGTGCAGTAGCTGTATGCACCAACGAAATGCGGTCGACACTTTGAGCACGTCATAGAGCGGAGAGAAAAGAAGAGAGGAGAAGAGACGAGACGAGACGAGAAGAGAAGAGAAGAGGAGAGAAAAGAGCCTTTTCTTTTAAGGTCGATGTGCACTTTTAAACCACCCGAGAAATTTCAACGGAAGTAAAGAGTGCTTGCAGACGGAAAGAGTATCCCTCTACTCGCTGCTGCTGCTGGTGCTGCTGCATGGGTTCTCGTTTGTTATTTTCCGTTTTTCTTTTGCTATTTTTTTGTTTCTTCACTCATTTTTTTCAACGTACTTGAAAATCTAGGTGGTTTACTAAACACGTTTCACCAACCCTGTACTTCAAGGAAGAATTATGCAGGTCTAACAAGCCGAGGAAAATTATTCCACGAGAGATGTTTATCTGTATTGCAATTAGGTACGTACCTAGGTACTAAGTTTCGAAAACACTGATTAAACTATATTCTAGACATTTTCATCACAGATGAGATATTATTACAATTAACGATAATCAAATTAACGAAATATCTTATACCGTGCAAGAATAATTTGAACGTTCCCGTTATTAAAATTCATTCAAATTTAATTACAAATACCATTTTTTTCCCCCTTTTTTTTTAGCAAAGTGATCTTTTTTTTCAGGCGTTTTTAACGGAAACCCAGCGTTCTTTATTACGTAATTTTATTCTACTTGAAAAGTACAACGACTTTTGTATGAAACATTTTTCTGTGAAACGCCGATTTTTCATGATATTCGGCTAAACAACCAGAGATTTCTTAACTTTTAAGAACGTTTCACTTCTAAACTATCAAGTTTGGAGAAAAATTACAAGAGATAAAAAATGCGTAATTTTATGCAAAGAATTTCGAAAAATAATTGCAAAATATTTTCCTATAACTTTTTATCGCAGTTTCTTCAATTGCATGAAAAAAAAAAAATCAAAAATGGTAGAAGAAGTTCTGAAAGAATATTCGTCGAGATTCTTTGCATGAAATCACGCATTTTTATCTCTTATAATTTATCTCCAAACTTGATAGTTCAGAGGTCAAACGTTCCTAGAAGTTGAGAAATCTCTAGTTGTTTCGCTGAATATCATGAAATATTAGTGTTTCACAGAAAAATGTGTCATACAAAAGTCGTTCGATCTTTCAAGTAGAATAAAATCACGTAATAAAAAACGATGATTTCCATTTAAAAAAACCAATTTGACTTTCATATCACAGTGGCGCCTCCACTTACAAAAAAACCAACATCACCAGTATCTGTCCCTCTCGAAACCCAACAAAATTTATCCCAAACATTTTTCTCTACGCCCATTACTTTGCGGGATATTCAGCTGGATTGTTTAAAATGGGACACCCTGTATTATAGTAACAGATCTCAGAAATTAGCTGCAAGAAAAAAAATAAAATAAAATGGTCGAATAGCTGGGTATGTGCTTAACTGAATCATGATTTCCGCTGTTACCTAGATAATGATAATAGGCATGAACCCGAGGCGAAATATGTCAACGATATACGTGTTGCTAGGTATTATAGGCAAAGATAGAGGTAGTAGGTTAGGTATGATGGGTAGGTAGGTAGGTAGTTAGGTACACGCATAGTTTCACGTGAAAAAAAAAAAATAAATAATAAAATAAATTTTACGGTTATAGGGCCATTTCAGATCGGTATAATAGTCTATAGGATATTCGCAATCGGGTAATACTTTTCCGCTATAACGACGCTGCCTCCGGGCACGTTTTCATTCAATCGTAAACACCTGCCTAAGGTTCTTGGGATTAACGACTATTGGCTTCAATAAAAATCACCAAAAATCTTAACGATTCGTTTCACCTCATGGAATTGTTTCACGTATACATATGTAATACGTATACCTATACGTCTCGAATGTAGACTCGAGTATCAAAAAAACTATGAAAATAAAAACCGAACAAATGATCAAATCAAAATCAAAAGTCATTTCTCGACCGAAAACAAATAATTTTTTTCATATCGTATTTGGAATTCATTCGTCACGTATTAGGAAAGGAACCTTATCGGTTGTGTCCCAATCTGGGTTATTTTAGGGATTTTTTTTTTTTTTTTGTTTCTAAAGACGTTCTACGCCATTTTTTTTCTTTCAAAATTGCAGGATTTATTTATTACACATCAGTCTATTTTCATGAATTTTTTCATTCAACAAAAAAATTTATTTTATCGATCTATGCGAAGAATCGTGTACCGCGGTCGAAGGGTTGCACCGATCTGGTGGGCACGATAACTGCTCGCCATTTCGTCCGAAATGAAAGAAAAAAAAATTAGTTATAAAGGACACCTTTCTCAAAGGGATGGACTTCGATGAAAAATTGAATCCGAAAATTGTGGAAGTTATGTCTCAGCTTTCATAAAAGTATCGTTTATGAATTATTAAAATTTTTTTTTTTTTTGTCTTTGGGAACCGACTTTGGAAAAGTTTAGTTTCGAAAAAAAAAACGCGTCTAAAGTTTTAAGAACGATTTTCATGCAGACCAAACTACACTCAGCAACAAAATTAACGGCGTACCCGGCACTCGGCGAAATAATGCCGATTTTCAAAATGCTGTAACTCAATGAAAAATTTTCGGAAAAAATCAGTTGGGGGAGCATTTTGAAGGTTGAAACTTCATCTTCCAGATGATTTTTGGAAATTCTTTCTACGGCTATTTCTGACCTCGTGGCGTAGGTTTGAGTGCCGAGTTGCGAAACGACAAAGAACAAGTTTTGCAAAATTCTCTACAGGGCGTACAAAAAATCTCAGAGAACTTCCGAGATAGTCATTTTGTAGCCTGAAATCTCCTCTCCAAAACGGTTCCTACAAATTTGCGGCACAATTTTTTTTCACAGAGTTATTGAACTTTTAGTGAAGCAATGTCAGTTACAGCATTTTGAAAATCGGCATTGTTTCGCCGAGATTCTCGTAACTTCATCAATTGTTACAATTTTTCCGCAATATTTGAACTGGGTATTCTTGAAAATATATAAGTTTAAAAAAAAAAATTCAGAAATTCGATGGTTTTTTTTCACCCGATTGATAGATAAGATTCCTCCGTTTTAAGTCCCCGAAGTAATAACCCCTGGAACCTATAGACATGCATTTTAATATATAAATTGATATAATATAATATACCTATACCGTGTAGGGAGTCGCGATTCGGAGCCACACCTAGATATAACGTACTTGTTTCCGGTATAAATGTGATATCGCGGGAAATATTAAACCGCGTCATAAATCGTTGCACCGGATACACACGTATACATATACCTACATACATTCGACGGGGTGCACGGAGATTACGCAGGCAGAAATTACGTCATATATATATAGCTCGCGGTATACGCCATATATGTATATCTATATATATTTGAATATACACATTATAAATATATGTAATAGGAGGATTCGCGTAACTTAACACCGTTGACAACAATTTTGGAAATAATGTGTGCGATCATCATTTTCGCGCGTTACTGTATAAAAAAAAAAAGGCGACTCTTTGTCTTTTTGAATATTACAGTAATTATTCCATTTTTCAAAATCCATAACTGTGGTATATATACCTAGGTCTTGAGAAAAGAAAGGAAGAGAAAAGAGAAAAAAAACCTACAACAAATTTCTCGAATCGTGTAAATAAAATGTAAATTAATTGAATATTCTCTCGAGTGTAACCTCCTCTTTTTTTGGTCCTGAAACAACGCTTCAGCATAACTTAAAAGTACTGTAAGCGGCTTGGGAGCTGCAGCTAACGTAAACTCCACTTTTGCTTCTCTTTCGATACGTTTTCGTTCGTTTGCTTTAACTTATTTCCTCGTTTTGTCTGTTTTTTTTTTCCTATTTTCTCCTTTTTTTCGTTTTATTTTATTTTATTTTTTATTTTTTTTTGAGAGGGTGTAAGCTTATTACGTCGCCAACGTGCCTAACGCGGAGGGGTACAAAGTACTGGAATAAAAATAAAAATACAAATAAAAAAATATAAAAAAAATCGTCACCGAAAAACGACGAGGCGAGGGTCTCTTTCTCTCTATTTCTTTTCTCTCTTGGTGCATGGATATACGATTTATCCGATCAATGTTTCTCCTCGTATATATACACATACCTAGTTGGCTGTTTTTCTATTTTCTTTATACATTTTCTTTTTTTTTTCGCACTCCCCTATACCTACACCTATTTTTCGGGGACTTTATAAAAGCAAGCGTGCGAATTTATGTTTTGAAATTCTGAACACGCAAGGTGTTTGCGTTTTCTCACAGTTCCGCGACGTTAATAATGGCTCCCTCGACTTTTCATCTCCTTTTCAAAACCGACTACCGTTGTTATGGATTTTGAATATCTTCTAACGAAAAGTATGCCTGGCAGTCTTGTCTGCGTATTTCATCTTCCAAGTTCTTCCACTGAGGTTCTACTAAAAGTTTCAAACGCAGCGCCCCCATCCCATCCCATCCACCCACCGAAACCTACTTTTCTGCTACCAATTACAACGGCGAGGGTTAGCGTTAGGGTTAAGGTTCGGGTTTCGGTTTGGGTTAGGGTTAGGCTGTGCGGAAAGTGGAAACAGTTTGAAAATTATTCCCAGCTGCAGGGGCGAGGGATTAAAACAGCGAAAATAGCTTCTCAACCACTTTTCGAGTTACTGTTTCATATACTCTTTGCCGAAAGGGGTGATGGAGGGGCGCCTGAATACCGAAACTTTTCACAAACGAAAGAGAGAGAGCTGGGCTTGCGAACTTTTGAGTACCTACCTACTAGGAAATTAAATAAAATAAAATAAAACTTGGACGATGTCTGCAGTCGTTGTCAAAATTATACGAGACAAAGAAGCTTACTTCTCTCTTTGTACCACCACCAGCAACACCCTTGAAACTTGGGAAATAGTTCTTTAACTGTTGATGGTGACTCGTGTGCCTCTCTCGTCGTCTGACTAATTTCCAAATGCAAGCTCGACACTTTTCCCCGTAAAACTAAAACCTCCAAAAGATCACTTCAAGTATAATCGCAAAATTATGAAGACGAAATGAAAAGGGGGAAAAGGAAGCATGAAAAACGTATCCGAGGGTACATCTTATTCATTCCTGACGAGTTTAAAGAGACCAAAACAAAAATTAGGCTAATATAATGGTAGAAATAGGTTCTTGAAGCCTTCGAAAGTACTTGAATTTTTTCAGATATTTTATACTGCTTTTACAGCTTGAAAACCTTGAAAGACCCAGTTTGCTTACGGTGTTAGCAAAATTACAGTTTGCTGACGGAGGGTTAAACGTTGATTTATTTCAGTCCTTACAACAATTGCCTTTCACTCTTTTCACTCTAAGGAATCCCTCAGACTTTAGATTCGCATTATTCGACGTAATTCTGAAGATTTTTGAGGCCGGAAGTTCGTAAAAACAAAAATCAAGAAAAAAAGGAAGAAAACTGTTGATTCTCTTTGGCAAGCCCTAATATAGACATTGCATCGCACTGTCGCCCACGAAAAGTGGTACGAGAAAGAAACGGCTTACACGTAGTCGAACTAATGCCATGAATTAAATCACGTAACTGTTTATGGGGTTAGAGTGTCGTAACAACCAACAAGCGCCATTGTGTATTGTACTCGGATTAAAATCGAGAAGAAAATACGAGATGCTGGAGACAAAGAGAGAAAAAAAAAAATAAGAGAGTTTGGTGAAAATCTTTATTTCCGCCGCGGATGATTTAACCTCTGCATATATATACCTATACACATCTCCGGGAGTATTTTTTACCTTTTATTTGAGAATCACGGACCGTTAAATCACTCTTACATCAATTTTCGACCGGGCCTCTCGACTGCTGCCACTTAAACTACCAAACGTCTCTGTATTATATCTGCAGGTACCCGAATTACATCCACAAAAGAAAGTTTCTCTTTTTTATATCTGATTGTAGATATTTGACTTTTAAATGTATCCGCAGAAACCGAAACAGCTGTGATCACGGTTTTAAAAATAATAATGTAAAATATGTTCAGTCTCTCTCTCTCTCTCTCTCTGTCGAGGAAATGATAATAATTTTATTTGAAAATTTTGCTTCCCGTAAAAAAAAAAAAAAAAATTAATTTGCGCGTACGTATTCCGTGAAATTCTAACCGGGATTATATAATCATTATTTCATTAACGCACATCATGCCTATATGTATATTCATGTAAATAACATACAGCGGATATAACGCTCCGTCAAGTTTCACTCTGAAAATTATTTTATAAGCTTCTTTCAAGGATTAACTGTATGGAAAATAATTTACACCGAGTATAAGTAGCGCTGGTAGTTTATCATCATTAATTAGCGTTGGACTATACAATATTAGGTTAATTTAATTATCACATCTGGATTTATTCCTTTCCCTATATCATGAAAAATGTCAGAATGAAAAGAAAATACAGCGAGTATATTTATTAGGGTCGTTCTGATTTAGGATACGGATAAAATTTCTGCGGAAGGATTTTTAGGGTTGAGATAGAAGGTTGAAATTTTTTAAAGATTTTTTTTTCTAACTTTCCGCTGTGAAAATTGAAAATTTAAAAAAACAAGAGAAGTTATTGATTTCGGTCCGATGTTCGAAAATAGAGTTTTCATCAGATCTCGACGTTTTGGGTTCCTAGGAAGCTATTCTGACTATTTTTGGATGGACGTCCGTGTGTGTGTCTGTGTGTGTAAACAAATTTTTGACGTACGATATCTTTAGAACGAATCGACCGATTGGAATGGTTCTTGCGGCGATCGAAAGGGTTTATCGAGACTTAGATCTGATTAGATTTTGGAGTCGATCGGTCGAGTAGTTTCAAAGTTATTCGAAGAATAAAAATTGAAAAAAAAAAAATTTCGTGTTTTTAGCGCATAACTCCTAAACCGTTCGTGCGATTACTCTCAAAACTTAATCAGATTTAAGTCTTGGATAGCCCTTTCGATGGCTGCAAGTTTCATCAAAATCGACCGATTAATTTTAAAGATATTGCACGACAAAAATTTTTTTTTGATAGACGTGAGTTGGTTTCCTGATAATTTTGTTTTTCGAATTATCTTTGGAGACGATTCATGGGTGATGACCGCAAAAAAATTCGTCCAAATCCTGAATAAGGAACACCCTGTTACTTGTAGTTTCGCTTATTTCTTTTTGAAGTAGCTCTCCTGCAGCTGTGCGAGGTATAAAGGTAGCAACTATAACCAGCTATGAATTCTGTTTAAAAATCTTATTAAATCTCAGGGTCTTGAAGAGCGAACTGAGTTAAAACTACAAATAGCTACATCACAATGAACTTCCGTCTAGAACTATATACATACCTTGACTTTATTTCATTTTATTTCATAGTCAGAGTATATGTATGCCGTTCTAAGAGATTCAGCCAACTCGCTTTAAGTACGTTAAAACTACAGGTACGAACTTCCGGCTGACTTTATTACACGGTTTAAGTATAATGCTTGAACAAGCATGGAGTAAGACCCAGAGATGGAACATTCAGACATTTTCAAAGACAAATAAATTAATGAGGAATGTTAATTTCTCAAAGACAAACGATACGTTGTATAGCTATCTCTTATTACTATCAAACTTTTCCAAAGAATTGAACAAAATTTAAGTACAAAAAGGAGGATTGGCCATTGAAATATTGTCCTTTCATCCGGTCAGAGGTTTGTCTTCTCATCAAATGGAGATCAAATTTTTTTCAATCGATGCTGCTGCAGCGATTTGACTGAAAAGAATTTTTTTATTTTTTGTTTCAAGTACTCAGTGGTTCAGGTTATAGACAAATTCGCCGGCAAACGGAACTGTCTGCTATACCAAGCAACCTTTGAGATTCCTTTTTTTTTTTTTTGTGGAAAATTTATATCCGCGGAATGGATGAAAGGCGCTCCGTCGTTTCCCGAATCCTGAATCCTCCGGAATCCTACTGTCTCTCTTATCGTTAGCTGCCATGTGGCTTTTGGATCAAAAAATCGAAAGAATTCTTTTTTGCTGGTCGATTTAGGTATTGCTTTCAGCAAGTAACTGTAAGTTCCCAGTTTGGGTATACAGACGAATATTTAGAAATACCTTTCGATATCGCTGCATCTTCTTTAATCTCGTATCATTCGTACGATTCAATGATTCGTACGAGCTGCGCCATGCACGGGTAACGTACGTTTGGCAACTGTATGTTCTCTTCTCTCAGAAATAACGAATAACATGAAAAACAAAAAAACTACATCACTTTTCCTCCCATTCGCTAAAAGATAAAAAAGGGTCCCATTTTTTCTCCCATAAAAAGCAAACGCACGAATTGAATTGAACGAGATATGGAAATTATTTTTGTGACCATCACTCGAATGGTCAAAATTCAAATTTTTCTTCTATTTGTCTAGCCGTTACTGATATCGTTCAACGTGTTTTTCTTCGGACCCTGATCCTCGGACGCTGGCAAATGTCATTTTTCGAAGGAAACCTGCAATGAAATAAATATGTGTAAAAATTTTTCGAACAAATTTCAACCGAGAAGCTTTTGACGTGTTGGTGAAACCACTTTGTAGACTTTTCGTCATTACTTTCGTTAAAAGACGTGGAAAAAAAAAAATTGGGTTAAAAAGATCAGAGAATTTTATTTCACATTAGACTTCTCGCAGTGAAAAATTTACTCCAAGATCGTGTGAAGTACGTATATTATACACGTGTATACGTGAGGTACGATATTTCGTGCTTTACTTTTCATCGCAGTCAAGGAATGTCGTGCGCAGGTTGGTTGAGCTCGCCAAGTAACTTATTCACGATGCTTATAATAGACAGAAAGCTAAACCGAGTAGTGTCTAAGACACTCGAAAGTTTTCCGAAAGTCTTGGTAAAACGCATGAGCATAAATTTACTGAACCGTGTCGTATATACATAAATATATATGTACATTTTTAATCAATTCTCCTAAACTTTTTTGGGAATTATATGAAGAGGGTATAAACATGAAGATAAGTTTGAAACGTCTACGGGTAACCCTAACAATATTTTTTGGTTCAGTGAAAGAGCGAAACTACCCATTTGGCCTATTTCACGTGTTTACACATTTCCCAACCCTCCAGTACGTATATTTCTCCCCAAAACAACCTGCGAGGAAATAACGCGTTGTCGTCGAGGAGAGGGAGGAGGCTGCAGGCGCGAGAAAAGGCAGTAATATTTTACGGAACGTTGACAAGGCCAGGTCGGGTAAAGAAGAAAAGGGAGAACGGCGTAAAAAGTTGAAGATCGCAAAATAAGAAGGGACTTATGGACGACCAAGCCCTCGTGAAAATTTTCCCATTTACCAGCAAAGAACACAAAGCAATGCCAAAAAAGAAAAAAAAAACCCTTTGATATTGATTGTTTTTTTTTTTCTTCAAAACTCCCTAAATTTCAACACGCGCAAACAATCGCCAATCCACGATAACGTAAGATATTCAAAAAAAAACAAAAAATTCCCCATTATTTTTTCTTCACGCGATTTTATCAATAATTATGGTACATTTTCCCTAAATTTGACGTTCAAATATCATTTCCTTGTATCCTGTAAAAGTGTCGTGGGGTGCTTTTCGCAGTTTTCCATAGATCCGAAGGGAAAATTATACATATACTATTTTTTTTTCGTTTTTAAACGAAATATTTATCGTTATTGTCTGCGAAATCTATCGATACCGATCTTTCGGCGGCGTATCTTTTCGAAACGTGGGAAAAGCTCAACCACCGGTTATTCAAATATGTAGAACGACTTACGAAGATTTTGAACATTCGAAATCCTCCGCGATACGTTCTCTGGGAGACAGTTATGCAAGTAATGGGCTTACAGTTCTCAACATTTTGAGAAAGCTGTTCGACGAGAGGTATTTACTGTAACTTCTCGCTCCCTTAGATTCTCGGCTTTAAACGCGGGGTAACTATATACAAATACATATATACGTATATACGTATATATAAGTATGTATGTATATCCACTACTGCGAAACATACGTTCTAGTAGCAGAACCGGGTTCAATAGACGTCCGCGCCCGACAGTTTTCCGATTGATTGATCGACGCTCCCATATATCGAGTGACACTTTGACATATGGAAAAACCTTTTAGCTTAGAAAACTCTGAGCTTAGCTTAGAAATGTGGGGTGTGAAAATTTGGGATACCATTGCCTAGATTTACATAGATTGAGAATAGGCAATCGATTAGGTACAACATCCACATCCCAAGCTTTATATAGGCTTATCGTTAGAAACGAAACGGAGTTTAAAATTCGCTTCAAAAATTTTCTAAAACTATCAAAGAATTTCATGCAAATAATTCACAAGATTTTGATGGGATTTTGATGAGATTCCTAAAGCTTCATGAAATGGCAGTTGAGGGAACCGGTACAGCTTGGTTTTGGAAATTCGGAGTACTCCAAAATGCATTTATTTGTCAGCCAGAGTTTATTTCACATCGAAAAAAAAAAAAATTTCTTTGAAAACCTTTGTCGTAAGGTTTTAGGCACATCGTTGTTCCGATTAAGATCGTTGAGGGCTCATTTTGTTCAGAAAAGAAATCCTCATGGTGTGAACGAGGGAATTTTTTTACAATTCCGTATTGGCCAAGTTATTTGCAAATTAGTAGCCTAAATATTGGAAATTTTGGATAATTGACCGTAACTTTTCACATGAATTTTTTGTTTACCGATCCCTACGTTCATAAGATGTAGAATTGCTGTCCGAAGAAAGCAAGACCTTGGGAGGTTGAATTGGACCAACAATGTGCTTGAAACCTCCCGACAAAGTTTTTCGAAGAAAATTTTTTTTTGATGTGAAATAAGCTTTGGTTGATAAATAAATAAATTTTGGAGTACTCCAAATTTCCCAAACCAAGCTGTACTGGTCCCCTTAATCTGATTTAACTTCGTGATAAAAAAAATTTCGTATATAATTTCATATACCTATAGATCGTCAGATTTCATTGGTAAAATTGTCTGGAACTAGATTTACACTAACGATATGTTTTTTTTTTTTTTTTACAAACTCGACGTTTTCATACAACTGCACCAGCCCAAACTACGACCGATCGCGTACGATCCGCTGTTAATTAGATCCAAAGTATAACCATGTAAAATGTGTGATGTAACCGGATGATGAACTGGGGCACAGCCATCGTGCAAACTTTCAATTCAAAATATATCCGCGACTCGAGGGTGGAAAATTGTTTTACACAGCTTCGGTAGATAACTGTAATATGGCTTACGACCTCGTACGTTATAACGTAACATATTAATTATATATCATTAATGTGTCAAACTGATATCACGTATCTCACCCGATGAGGATGTTATTTTGCCGTAAAAATTGCTCAGCTATTATACCGTCCGGTTATATTACATACGTCGACGTTGTACCTGGGCGATGTTAATCAAATACCCGAATTACCGAATTTGAGACTGTGGCTATTCTGTCGTTTTAATTAACGCGGAAAGGTCGTCATTCGTGGCTTCGGATTTCAGTCGAATACGATTCCTTAAAATTTCATCCATCTTCGTGAAACTTATCATGGGATTTTGGTGAAGATTCGTTGAAGTGATCAAAGAACATTCTTCGATCGAAAACTATACCTTTACTTGTTCTCTAATTTTTACACAAATTTTTTCAACCATCCTCTTAAATTCGTATATATCTAAATTTGTATAAAACTCTCGTGTTCGGGACGGATACCCAGTAATTAATGATCATTGTATCATCGTGCGGTTTGAATTGATACCGCGATACAACGGCGCCTATCGATCCCGCGGAGTTATTTTTATTTATTAATTTTTTTTTTCTATACAAATAATAAATTTCGAGATCATTTTTCTCCTCTCCTCTCTTCTCTTCAGTTCTCTTATTTTCCTCGATACACAATCTTCCTTGTCAATTCGTATCTCTATACCGATTGCTTCTCGAGTGTCTATTGATTATCACTTCTCTGTTGATTGAACTGACAATGTCCCATCCCATTCTTCACCGTACTCTCCCTACATCGCTGTATAGTATAACCTCCGCCCTGCAGATACAAACCGGCGATGCCTTCTATCACAATTCGAACTCTAACCACACTGGAGATTGTACATATTTGAACTGACGAGTAATAGACAAAGGACATTGCACACATTCCCGCAACCTTTACCGATTCATTTCTAATCAATTGGAAAATATTATACGCGTTCGCGAAAGCTTTCAGTGCAGAATATCTGACAAATATCGGGTATTCTTTTTGTTTTTTACAATTGTGATTGAAACACGTCGTCGTTTGGACAGTTTTTTCTGAATTGTGAAATAATTCGAAAAATAATTTTCCAAGATTTGAACCAAAAAAAAAAAAGAAATGGGCCTGCGATTTTCTTCAACGCGATGAAAACCGTGGAATAACTCGCTGCTAATCCTCCCGAATCCTTGAGGGGTCTGAAGAGGTAGCTGACGCGTTTACACAGAATACCCTTATCGAGTAAGTCTTGAAAATTTATCGCAGAAGTTCCCGTTATCGTGGTAAAACTTTGGCCAATTTTTCAATGCAAATTTAAATGGGATAATAAATATCTTAGGGCGCACGGAGGGGGCGTAAACGTGACTAGCGAGCTGAGGCTTGGGATCATGGAAAAATTTTAACTCCCCCCCCAAGATGATTCGCCCGTATGATTGTCTAACTAAACCCACCGTCATACTCGCTCTCGTGATATTAATTTTTCCCTGAATACGTAATTGTTTGATTAACACCGAAATTTCTTCTCTGTCTAAGCTTGGATTTTCTTTTTTTTTTTTGTGTTTTTTGTTTCATCAAGGATTCGACGATTCTACTATCTCGTTGAAAGAAATTCGAAACCCAAAGACATCGACATCGCATGTCGTTGACGATTAATCGTGTGACTACGTTTTTACTTTTTTAATTCACCCCATTAGTTTCTTTCTTGTGGTAAGACTATATCAGCCTTTCCGTTGCTGTCGCTCCTCCTTAGACGAGGGAGCGTCAGGCTTTGTCCGCCCTTAATCATTATCTCTGTTTCTTTGATTCTTTCAATTTTCCCTCCCCGTATACAGCAGTATATATGTCTCTTCGTATCTACCTTTTCTTTCATCATTTTACCACTCTCTCCGTTAGCAAGGGCAGACAATAGTCTTTGTCGCCCTAGGCAACCTCTGATGTAGAACATCCTATATTTTCTCAGGGCTTCTATATACCATGAGCTTATCAAAAAATCTAATCACGAATGGATCACGTATGAAACAAAAAAAAATTATACGACACCGTATGTGGACATTTTTTTTCGAAAATCAAATCTTCACACTCTCGTGAATATCCGGGGATCAAATTTGAGTCTGCGTAAAACAGTGGGATGTATGATTCTTAATAAAAGAATAAATAAAAATCTAAAGAAGAAACACGACAAAAGGAGCTTTTTTCAAAATGTGATTCAAAAGAGTTGAAAAACAAGAAAGAAAAAATACTTTTAGGATATCTGGCAACAATGTCTTCCAAGGAGAAACTCTCGCGGGTCAGTCGAAGCGGAGAACTTCGATGAAACTTTAATTTCATCTGATGGCAGCTCTTCCTTTATTCAATTCGCGAATTCCAATGATATTTGATTTCTTTCAGTACCTACTAAGACGACCGAGGACCCAAGGAGACTCTCAATTCTTATTCTCTCTGCAAACACGACGAAGAAGTAGGTAGTACTTCTACCTCCTTTGAGATAATGCCCAAGCCTCTTACTCGCAATCAGAACGAAGAAGATGGTGATTTTAATTTGGAAGTTTCGAGTCTTATCAAAGAGATTAATTTTATCCGGATAATATTTTGGCTAGTATAGTTAGGTACATGTCTACCTCATCCTATTTTCTAACATGCACCATGATTAGAAATTTTCTAAAACGATCACTAACTAAAAATACAAACGAAGCGTTTCACTTATCCGAACATAACGCATCGAGTATAACGTTCCTCTCTGCTTAAGTCTGTCTATATCCATATGCATACCAGTAACACGGATTCAAAGGCTCATAACGTATGTATGTACACCTTAATGCACACGTACGTCTACTTATTTACATGCATGGTACGCCCCAATTCCACTCATATCCAAATACAGTTATAGAATTATAGTCGTAGAAGCTTCTCTGCTGCTCAGTGCACAGGGAGGAAAAGCCCCGAAAGTCTGAGTTCGCACTTAGCAATCAGCATCTGGTTAAACTGAGGCACAGAGAGGGTGGTTTTTTTAGTCCTCGTGTGTTCGAAAAACGTTTTTTTCAAAGCTGAGTCCAAAATCGAATGTTTTTACTGCTGCTTGCAGGGATGAAACTGGGTTGTCCGGGTTTTTCTTTGGATCAGACCATGGGTCTTGAAAAAATATCCATTTTCTGAGGTGTACTTGTACCTTACTCTACTCTCTACTCTCTACTCTCTCTCGGCAGTCGAAAGGATACATAAATCCTTTCGAATTAGCGCATCTGCGCTGAGGCGTGAGAATGATATCATTAAGACTGAAGGCACGGAGACGCAAAGACGTCGCAAAGATGTCGCGGAGACGCACTCCGACCTAACGGAGGGTTTGGGGTGAGCGCAGATGGCGTTAACGTAAGCTTATATTATACCTGCCAACGGGCAAGTATTTTCTTAGAGTTATAGCCGAGACACGTCACCCGGGAAATTCGTGTGGTCTAGATTTTACCATGAAAATGGTACGACGGAAAAATTCGGACATCACGCGTCTCGTAGACCGTAAAAAGTCCAGATTCCTTTTCTGCCTGAAAAAGAAAGAGAAAAAAAAAACAAACAAATTCAAATTTTCAAACCCCCAATTTTACCACGCCACGTACATTTAATTCAAAATCTTAACGTGTTGACTATACTTTTTTTTCTCGACGGGCTTCTCTGAGCAAAATCAGGCGAAAAAACAAAAAACCGATCATTTTTGGAAGCGAAAAAAAAATCAGCTCTCATCTTTTGTCGGTGGAAATTTTTTTCCCTGACGAAAAAACGGAATCAAAAAAACAAAGAGCGTTAGAATCTGAACGACAATTTTGGGGGAAATAATAGGGATGATAAATACTCGGTGCTTGGGGATTCAAGCTTGACTTGATTATTCCATGGGGTTCTTTTAACTTTCCATGCCTTTTTTTGTTTGCCAAAGTAGTCCGAAGACCAAAGGGTAAATACCGAAGTTCCGGGTGTCAGGAGTGGAAAGGACAAGACATAGAAGTCCTCAGTATCTCATCAGCTCTTGAAAGGCTAACCGATCCTCCGAGAGTTTCCCTTCTTCTTCAGCTATTGCCTGTTTGTTTGTTTGAAAGGGTTCTCGGTTATTTTCCTTCTGCCCAAAGTCCGGCGAATTATAACTCCAACAAACAATAAATATCGACGTTTATTACAAGTCTAAAGACGAGGTCATATCATCCAGCACCAATTTATAGTCCTGCAGTAGGACCATCGACTAACCTGAAAGCAAAATTTCTCTCTCTTTATATGTATTTAAAATGAATTCGCAATTACCCGGAAGAAATGCATTTATTTCATTAGCTATAACAAAGCGTTTCGCTTTAACTCATCGCGATTGTAGAGGAGATGTTGTTAAGGGTCGTCGAGGCCGGCTATTTCGTTTGGATGAAATGACTTTTAAACGTCTTTATGGGTATAAGAAGAAGTCAGTGGATACGATCTTTGCAGTCGTATTTTTCCTAACTTGTTTTTTTCTCATTCATTTTTTTTTTTTTTTTTGTCTAATTCAACTTCCACCAGTTCGAACGAGATATCTAGCATGAAAATAGCAACAGGGAGGAGAAAAAACGAAAGAAAGTAAAAAAGAAGATAAAAAACAAAATTCAAAAACAAAAACAAAAAAGAAGAATCTAAAAACAGAACTAATTTCAAGTTTGTCCATTAAGGATCTCTCGCACTCCCTATTACGGTATTATACCTAACCCGTCAGCAGGTAATTAAAATTTGCTTCCAAATTCAACGAGACTTTGTCTTCGGTTTTAATTAAATGAATATCCCACTGAGACATTGACTGCTTATTCCTTTTGGAATCAACCTGTCCCGTTCCCTATCTGCTCTATCCTCTTCAATTACAACTGGTATAAGAAGTTTGGACTTATGACTGAGAAAGTTGGTTATTCTAGACGTCTTACAATTGGAAGAAAAAAAAAAAAAAAAAAACGCTAATTACGTCGTTTCACGTAGCAAAAACAAATTCAAAACTACCCCTTCGCAAAAAATGAAAAAAACGTTAACATCAGGACCCCATCGGATATCAAAATAAACCCAGATCGATAAAGATGCTGTCGTATACAACATAGATGAGACAGTTATCTTCATTCCAATTTCCATAAACAAGTGAACAAGTGATATAGTACATTCTGATTTTCCAAAGTAACAAGATTCGGTATTGCGCGGGATATACGAAAAAATATTTTTCTTAAGAAAAGTTGTATGAGCTGCATAATGAGACGTCAGCATTTCCCGTTAATAGAAATTGATATTATTGCCTTGACCATAAGAAATTATGGACAAAGCTTTCCCAAAAATCAAACTTGTGTACATGATTTATATATAGGAAAGCAAGCGGGTAAAACGGCTGACCACGATGGGCAAGACTTGAAATTTTCCGCCCAAATCTTTCAAGGAAACAAAAACAAAAAAAAACACATGTATGAAAATTTCCTAAAATAATTATTGGTAGGCAATTTTCAGATGAGAGGGGTTAGAAAAAAACTGACCTTGTATTCGTGATCAACGGTCCAGAAAACCTTGAGATACCAATTTTTATTCGGATCCGTCGATCCTTTTTCGAGATATGGTCGATTAAATTATTTTTTTCAAAATTTTGTTCTTTGAATATCTTAAAAACTACTGGACCGATTAAATCCAGAATCTGATTCTTAGTTTGGAGAATCCGCGTCGGTTGATACCAAATTCGTAAAAAATCCGATCATTCGTTCTCGAGATATTGTCGGACAAAAAAAACTGATCACACACCCAGACGTCCATCTGAAAACTCAACTTTTCATTTTCGGGGTGATTACAATAACTTCCCTCTTGCTAAAGCTCGAAGTTAAAAAAGAAAAATGAAAAAACAAAATTTCCACGTGTGAATCGAGGATTGGTGGGTAAGGGAAAGAAAACGACGAGGGTGAAAAATTGGTTGGAAATAGAGAAAAGAGAGCTGAAATGAAGATTAGTTGGATGTTGGATATCGAGCATCAAAAAATCAAAAAAAAAACCCACATAAATTCTACTGTAACTCTAATAAGAAGTATATATGTTTTATTCAACGTATTTTTGACAAGTCAGATATTGAAGTTGCGTACAAAGATGTGAAACGAATCTGACCAACGACCAATTAAAAATGATATACACCCGGAGTACATTATTCCATAGGAAAACAAAAATCAAAGGAAACACATTCGCCGTGTGGGTAATGGCTTGGAATGACCCCGTGCCTTTTGATTATGATCAGAGTTTGTAAGCGGTTTAAAAGTTCCCTGACGATGAACGGGAGTTCGATCCCGTAGAATTATTCCGATTGAAGTTAGTCGATTGACGGACGATTAATCGTCATTACAACTGTCGACGCTTATCAAAAGGTCAAATTAATCGTGTAAAATCAATCCCTGTCTCTTTCAGGATTCAGTAAACGATCGGATACTGTTTGAAACAATTGATAACAGCTATACCTTAAAACTTTCGTCTATTTCTCTACCTGCGCGTCTATGTCCAGCTCGTTATCATGCGAGCAGAGGTCAAGGGTTGTTTGAAAAGGGTATCCCTCCCTCTTCTCGTCTATTACCCAGAAACTCAGAACCCAAAGTTATCGGTTATGGTAACCGCATGTATTTGCTAGTCTGGATGCGGCAATAGGGAGGTCCCACAACAAACAGTTGTGTATAATCAGCCAAAGTAAATGTACTCCTCTCTCAGCATGAAGATAGGAGTCATTGAACTGCCAGCTTTCACCACGGAGCGTTAAATGGAGTAAACAGTGCGCATACAGTATCCCTTTTCGGGACAACCCTTCGTCATCCAAAATCCTTAACTCCGGCGTGCACAGGGAGGTAGTAAATTTTTTCTTCGGTAAAAAGGAGAGCCCTATCGCTCGATGCTTATCTTCCACTTCTGAAACTATGCAGAGATTGACTAAAGTATCCTCAAAAAAAAAAAAAAAAAAAGTAGGCAGCATGAGATACACCCCAATTTTTCAGAGTAGATGTGTATATGTATTCCTACGTAGTCGAGGCTTTGGAGTTAGGTTACGGGGATAGGGAAGATAGAAGTTGGCCAAGTGATCAGTGGCTCGATATCTTTGAAAAGTACGCCCAACTTGGACGCACATTTTTCAACCACTTTGTTAAGTCTTTAAAAAACGCCGGTTCAAAGGAGTATAAAAAAAAAAAGAAAAAAGAAAAGGTGAAGTAAAACTTTTCACCCGAAAAATTTTTCGGCACAATTTAGAACAAAGCTTTCAAACGTCTTCAGACCTTTCCATTCTTTTTTTTTTCTTTCGTAGGTGTGGACCAGCCGTCACACTGATCGCTTGAATAACGTTATCACTCCAACTGTGCCAGGGGTTAATATTATATAGGCAGACAGGTTCGTATAATGGATAAATGCCCCTGGAGGCATTAGAGTCAATAGGTAACAAAAAAAAAAGACATCAGAAATTATTTTGGCTACAAGCCAGCAGGAAAGTATCGTTTGTTTGGAATCGAACTTTGAAATACTCTGCCATCTGGCAGTACCACTGCAACATATCAAGATATTCTTTCGTCATTGATGGCGTCGCAGTTTTGCTGTGAATGAAGTGAAGAGAGATCCGTGATGGAGACGATAACGACTTGATGATAAAGGGAAGTGAACACGATCACAAAATGATTTTTTTTTTTTTTTATTATTTTTTATTTTCCAAGAGATCACCCATTCATCGCGAGAACCCTTTGGTTCGATTGGCTTTCTCGTGAGATTCAACGAGCGAAAGAGGAAGCTGTATCGATCCAGTCGATAAAGTGAACCATCGGACAAAGACATTTTTCATAAAAAGGCTCCGCTACGTGTCGAGGAGTCTGCGTGCTACGGGTTTATGCTATAAATCATGGAAAGAGGATGGAATGGCTAGGGAAGGAGTTTCGAAAGTGTTTTATTTACGGAAAACTCTTCTATAGTCCCCCATGGCTCACGCGTATTACAATCGGCAAAACAACAGATACCATCGATTTTTCACGCTGATAGAAAAAAAAGAAGAAGAAGAAAGAAAGAAAAAAAAAAAAAAAAACGCTGCTCGAACTTTTACAAACGATCCGAGAATCTTAAACATCGCAATTCGTTAAAAGGTTAGGTACGTCTTGTTGATGTCCGGGATACTTTTTCTCAAACTCGAACCCTTCAGCGTTATACCCGAGGAGAAAATAATTGCTGAACGGTTTTTTTCCCCCAAGACCAATTTTTTCTTTTTTTTTTCTGGTTTTTTTCTCTCATCGTGGATCGATCAATGAATAATTTTTATTCACATATATATGAGCTATTTCCAAACAGCAAACAACAAGAATTTCAACAAATTTCACACTTCAAAGAGAATACTTCAAGCTAATAAATGGAGCAAAAAAACAAAAATCGAAATTGGAGTTGGAGTTGCGGAAAAAGGTTCAACCACATGTATTTTTGAGGCACATGAAAATATTTTCAATGGTCCGCTGAAAAATGTATTGAAAGATTTTTTGTGAGGCTATTAACTTCTGTGGTATTATCAGAAAACGTGAAAACCATGAAATGTTAAAAATGGCATGAAATTTCGCTGAAACAAAAATTATACTAAAGTGGATTTAGCCTCATTTTCGTGGATATTAATCATAGACGATGGAAAGAAATAGTCAAAAAATTTTAGGTACAGAACTAGACCTGGAATTTGTGAAGTAGCTAATGTCTGTCTTGTTTCCATGAACAATTTCACTCCCGAAGGTATATTCATGTATGTATTTCTTTGTCGAAGTCACAAAATTTCTAAGATAATATACATATTTGCAAGGAAAATAGGAAAGTTTTGAGAGGCAAAGAAAACCAATATTGCTTTTAGTTTTAGTTTGTGGTTTCTGATTTCGTTTCCTACCTCATCCTCATACTCATCCTCCTCCTTTTGCTCGTGGCCTTTAACTTAGTTACGTTCGTACCTACCTACCTACTGCAATTCTCGAATTCCTTACGGGCTAAGAAACTTCCCTTATCTTCCTTCACTTGTCTCCGAAGACTCCTGCCCCGAATTGTAACAGTCGAAGGACCCTGGAAAAGGATCTCGTCGAATTCCCTCGTGGACGAAAAGGCAAAGGAGCAAAGAAAACTCGGAGCAGTTATCGAGGGTTCAAAAACATCCTTTGTCGAGTGGGGAAAAAAAGTCAAACATTTTTCTACACATGTTTATCAATTTTAATGCACTACGTTTTCTTCCCTTTGTAGGTATATTTCCCTCGTTAATAATAATACGTGAAGATCAGTCGCAGTTGGATTCAGAGAAGAAGAAAAAAAAGACAAATTTTTATAAACCCCTGTCAGATTTTTTTAGAGAAAGAAAAAATCACCGAGGGTTTCTTACGCTGAATTTAATTTAATTTCAAGGTTCAGTATACGACAACCCTGGGCGAGATTGTAAATAGCAATAAAACGGAAATTCTAATCTACGCCAGGAGCGAAATATCCAACTAACCAACCCAAGACTCTCGTACAACCAACTCGAAACTATGTTGATCTCTTTTGGTGTAACACAGGTTTGCGGTTCTAAGCCTGTTGCTAGGAAAACTGAGAACTAGCTCAGTTATACGTTTAAGGAGATATAATCCTGGCTCAGGAAACTCCGAGGATAATTTGAGGAACCAGTATACCTACTCTGGCCTCTTTGTCTTCCATACAATCTTATGGAGTCTGTACACTCTGCTGTACAAATACAACCCCTCATTGTACCCCGGCTTTTTGTTCACTTTGCTGTGTAACAACGAACGGAATTCGTCCTGATAAATAACATACTCAGTTTCTTGTACTCAACAGACCGACAATGGGACTGTTCACTTCAATTCTAACGGTTCACGAGTGATTTCTGAATCCCAATTACTTCCGGTTACTTCCAATCACTTCAAAGGACACTTTAAGGACACTTTCTGATTTTTTTTTTTCTTTAGTAATTTTACAGGCTTTCAAAGACTTCTAATCAAATACATCCCTTTGACTTTTACATTACTATCCCTGACTCTTACAGATTTCTAATCAATGCCATTACTTGACTGCAACGACTTGAAGAAAAGAAAAAAATTCAAGTTATATATTTGAAATACAGATGAACGATTATCACTTTTGCGTCCGAAGATTCCAGAAGGGTTTCTACATTTTTTGATATTCTGTATCCGTTAGGTTTTTCCATGTGGAGTTTCGAGTTTTCAGCAACGTCAAATTTCGGAATATTAAGATCCGAAAATTTAATGGAAAGACGTCACGCCGCTCTATGCGTTGATTCCAAGTTTCGGAATTTCAGCCTTTCGGATCTTCAGCTTTCGGAATTTTGAACCTTCGGTGTTTTTCGATTCGAAGTTTTTGACATCGACCGTGCAAACTTTCGGGAAAATACCTTTTCTCAAAATTGTGAGTCTCTAATATTAAAATTCGAAATTTTGACCATTCGGAACTTGAACCCGGCTCCGAATTGATCACCCTGTTCACGTGTCTGTTCAACTAATTATAGGTATACCATTTCCGCAGTCCTCTATTCCCACCAATTACTGACAGTGTTTCACGTCGACATTTTCCACGATTCCAACAACAATAATAATAATGATAATAATGACAATGATAATTAAATGCTTGTCGTTTACTCTCGAAGAGTCAGAGGAGCCGGGGCCCTGACTATAACAATAAGAATCAACGAGGTGTGTTTAAATTTAAGTACAGGTGAGATACAGCCTGCAACTCTTCTATACCTGAGAGAAAAGTCTGTATTTGGTATTTAACTATTGTTTGTAGTAGGTAATTTCATTTAATCGGATAGTAGATATTATACGTAATGTTTTGCGTCCGCCTTGCCAGCTATTATCAAGCCATTTTACCTCGTTTGTGGTCTTAGCCCTTTAGGGTATTACCTACTCGTATTTCTGTAGAGAACCGATAACCTCGAAAGTGTGAAATAGAGGAGGCAATTAGCACCGAACCGTTTTCCGATATCGATACCCTACCTAGCCACCTATCTCCATCCTATTCCTGCACCTACTTACCTACTATCACTTTCCGATAGTAAAAGCTAGTGGTTCCGGGCGCCGAAGTGTGCAGGGAAAGATTTAAGGAGAACTGAGGTTATATCGATATCAAAAGGTCGGAGCTATTATATAGGTAGGTAGGTAGGTAGGTATGTGTCGAAATGGGGAAAATTAATTTCATTCCTGATCATCGAACCGAAAGTATAGAACTTTAATCCATATTCGCAGAACGAAAAATAATTCTATACTGTAAACGTATACATATTATATAGGTAGTAGTGCTGCAGTACCTGTCGAACTGGCTTACGATTCTTGATGCAGTGAAAAAGAGTAGAAAAAAAAATTTTTTTTTGATCGACAGTTGGAATTGTAAATCGTAGAAAAATGTTTACTTTTTGTTTTTTTAGAATATTTTATTTACACATCAAAGTTGATCGAAATCACTGTCTGCAGCTAGGCTTTATAGCCGTTATTTTGTCACATATACATATCTATATGGGGCATTCCACGTCAAACCAGTCGGTCATTGGCCTGACCTCTTGGGATTTTGATGACCAATGGACTTTTTAGTTCGTTTTGGTCAAAAATGATACCTCTGATTTTTCGAAATTTTTACGCCATTTTGTAAGGGTGTAGCGATCTCGAATATCCTGAAGATGACCAAATCGTGAAGATGGACATTTTTAAAATCGCTGAAAATTTTATGTAAAATCAGGGACTCGAAAATAGGATGAAAATCCTTGATATTTTTATTTTTTTATTTTTTGAACGAAGAAAACGATGCCTCATTCAAAAATACATAACATTGCTTTCTTCGTTTTACTCTTGTACCGAAAAGAAAATCGAATTTTACCAAGATGATGTTTCTTTATATTTTATTTTTTACTACAAGAAAGTATCATTCAAAATAAATTGCAAGAATTTTTTTTTTTTTGAAAAACACAAATTCAAAAAAAAAAAAAAATTAAGAATTTTCATCCCATTTTCGAATCATGACGAAACAATGTGTTTTTGAGTCCCTGATTTTACTTAAAATTTTCAGCGATTTTAAGAATGTCCATCTTTATAATTTGATCATTTTCAGGATATTTGAGATCGCCACACCTTTACAAAATGGCGGAAAAATTTCTAAAAATTAGAGGTATCATTTTTGACCTATACGAACCAAAAAATTCATTGGTCATCAAAATCCCAGGGGGTCAGGCCGATGACCGAGTGATTTGACGTGGAATGCCCCATATACATATATATATATTGATGGCGAAATACAATCGCAAACAGAAACCAATTGGATTTTTTTATTTTCTGTTCCCTGTTAATTGGTATTCGGTTTTAAAAACGGCAAATAGGTAGATATGTATTTACGTACATACATACAGCTATATATCTACATACAGTATATACATGAAATTGAAAAAAAAAGAAAAACAAACTAATACCAAAAATAATGACAAAGCGGGTTTCGTGCTGCAGGACAGAGTTTTAACCGATTCTCAAACAACCGATTGAAATAATTGATTCAATCGCTTTTCGTACAAAATCACGATTTATCGTTCGTTGTATATATTCGGTAAGCTCGATTATAATTGATCCCAATTAATTGTACTACAACGGAAGTAACTCGTGGTAAACCGAAAACTGGATACAATTATTATTTCAATGTGATTAATTAGGGCTGCCGCAAACCATTCGGCGCCCAACTCCCAGTGTTTCCTCCCGTTTAAAGCAATTGGGGAAAACCCGTAATGAATTTACACCTGTTATTAGACCTTGTGCTTACTGGGCAAGGTGAATTTCGTGTATTTAATTATCGAAATCTATTATACGCTACCCCATAACGGCGTATAATTGTTACGGGTACATAAGATCTCTACGCCAGGGTGTAGTCAAATTTTGAAAGATCTGAGCTATCAAAATGACGAATTTTCTTGAAACGATTTCGAATTTTTCAGAAACGTTTTAGTTCAGAATATTTCAATTCGGAAAGATCGGAATGCAGACGGCTTAAAGCTCTGCAGGAAGTTCAAGAATCCGAAAATTTAATGGAAGAGCACGACGTATAATTCCATGCGCGAATTTCAAGTTCCGTACTTTTCGCCTCTTGGATTTTCAGCTTTCGGAATTTCGAATCTTGGGTGTTTTTCGATTCTATTTTTTTTAAATCGACTACACAGACTTCCGGGGAAATACCCTTCCTAAAATCTCGGCGAAGTATTACGGCGATGTTGAAATTCGAAACTTTGCAGACCGTTCGGAACTTTTAAAATTCAGAAGTTCAACCTAGCCCTGCTAAAATAAATTGAAAAAAAAAAAAAATATTCCAACTTCCACCACAAAAATCTGCACAATTAAAAATTTCCGCACACCACAAACTTGACTGATTTGAAAATTAGAAGAAAAAAAAATGTTCTCTTTTTATTTGTTGGTCTTTTTTTTCGTGCTACATATGCGGTCAAGATTACTTCACAACCTTTGACCATTTTCGAGGTACATTAAGCCCGAAGTCGAGGGATAATTATAAAAAGTATAAAGCAAGAAAAGGCTAGACGGTTGATGAGGGCGTAATTATTCTCGTACTGCAGTGCAAGGTAGAAAGGTATGTTGTTAGTTTTTTTCATCTGTTCTTCTTTCTGTGCCTTTTCATGTCTGTTTTTTTAATTTTTTTTTTTCGTTTTTCATTTTTTTGTTTATTCGTTCTTCTCTTTTGCATTTTCACATTTTCTTCATTTTTCACGTATAAGCCACGTACATACATATAGATATGCAAAACGCGCTCTAACAACTAGGCTCGTATTATTCAACATTAGCGTTTCAATTTTATATTTCCCTCGGGGCACTACCTAACGCTAAAAATTATTCAACAAACCTTTTGGGAAATATGATGGTTATTTGCAGTACCTTTGGGCCCACGAGTCGCGTCGTCGCGAATTACTTTCGAATGGTGATGTTGTATTTAGGGACGATGTTCATTCAAATTTAATGGATCACGAAGTTTCTTGTTTAATATTATCACCAAAATTTTGTCGTCCATTAATCGTACGTGTGAAAACTGTAGCCTGCAGATACATGACTTCTATTCTGTTCTGATTTTTCGTTCCACTTTCGATGAGAGAGTCACGTGGCAGAATAATTCCTGAAAACAAAAGAACCTGCGGCCTTTATAGTCTTGAAAAATTTATTGCTAAAAGCATCTTGGCGAATTTCACGTTTAAATTATTTAAAACCACTCGTTGCACTTTTATGTTGCTAATTTTTAATATCCTTAGAGCGCGAGTCTCGAACCTCCGAAAAGTTAAAATTACCATTTTATCCATGCCCATGTATACAATGGAGTTTAAAAAATTGTTCGATTATCGGAAAAACGAGAAAATAATGTGAAAAGTAATTTTCCGTATAGCAAATCAGCTACAACGTCGAGGCTCAGGATTCTATTAAATTTCAATTCTGTAATCAAATCGCTCGTCAGAACCAGCGATATCCTTCTGCCTCTGATACCTATACGAACCTAGTTGTAGAATATTGATTTCTGGTTGGTATTCGTTAGAAATTGACTAAATGCTCGTACGCACTTACTCGTTCGGTTCACTCGAGGCACCGGGATCTAAAAGGCACTCTACGGATACATGATGGGGAGGTGC
Organism: Macrophya alboannulata; assembly: GCA_949628255.1. NCBI lineage: Eukaryota > Metazoa > Arthropoda > Insecta > Hymenoptera > Tenthredinidae > Macrophya > Macrophya alboannulata. The sequence goes on along the minus strand of OX451212.1, from coordinate 9,027,435 downwards.
AGATCCAGGGTCGCGAAAATTTCGAGACTTGAGATAAAATTTTACTCCCCGAGGCGAGGGGTAAAGCGTACATTTAGGTTACACGTACTCACCCAATGTGAAATGAGGTTGAAAAAAAGTGAACTTTACAGTCAACTCTCTGCTATATATATACGTGCAGAAAATTTCATTTTATCATCGATCAAACTCGCTGAAGATAATACGCTGTCTGCAGATTTTGAGGGTAATTTTTTTTTTTTTTTAGTCATACTTCAGAAAAAGTTAAAAGTTCCCAGACGGTGTGAGAAATCCGAAATTGAATACTATGTATAACCGATTCACATTTTTCGGAAAGGGTATTTCCCCGAAAGTCCGCGTATAGTAGTCGATTAAAAAAACTTCGAATCGAAAATCACCAAAGGTTCAAAATTCCATTTTTTTTTTATTTTATTTTTTTCTGGTGAAAGAGAACGTTCCAATTGAACGGGATATGGCAATTTTTTCGTGCCCATCACTCGAATGTATAAAATCCTGTCAATTTCAGATTTATTCATCTCGCCGTTTCTGAGATCATTCCGCAAGTTTTTCGGATACAATAAGAAGCCCAAAAACGTGAAGATTTGTTGAAACGAAAAAATACTTACTTTTCAACCGAAACCGATACTCTGATTGATCCCAAACCAACGAAAAGTAGAAACGACTTTTTTTTTTTTTTTTTGTTAATTCCCCAAAAAGTTTCATGATCCAACTAATTCCTCGAGTTTTCACACAAAATTTACGATTGATATTATACCGTGTACAAAAAACAGAAGAAAAAAAATTTAACCCTCCGGATCTCACTTTCGGAAAAAAAACTACGTGAGTACTCACCTGGGATTGTGTTGCACCCCAAATTGTGTCAATGTTGTGATATGCGGGTATGTAAAATACCTAATTGGACGGGTTTTACAAAAAAAGTGTTAGTTCACGAAAAAATTGCGTTTCATTTTCGTATTTTCATTTCACAAAAAAGAAAAGTTCAAACTAAAAATTTCAAAATTTGTGCCACAAGCAGCTGCAGTTTCTCGAAGCATTTGAAATGTAATCCAAATTCTTCCTACATCACAAACCTTAAGTTTTTCAATTCAAACTTGTCCGACTCTTTCGTGGTTATACGGTTTTCCAAACTTTACACAATTTTCGAAAATTCATCAACTTTATTTCCTCGGTAAAAATTATCTTGCGATTTCGATCGAGGCACGATCCGCAGTTATTCGCAGTATGCACTTTTCTCTGCAGTGTCATTCGTTGCAATCATCCCGATTATTGAAAGGCTGCAGCCCGGACTGTTCTCCCATCAATGTTGCAATGTTCTCTCGATTGCGCCCGAACCCGACATTAATACTCGACTTACAAATCTTAATTTGAGTAAAACACTGTCCAAATTGATATTTACCGCCGCAAGTTTCTGGTTCCAATTCCATTTCCACCTCTGAATTGATTCCATACATACTGCAAGTATAACGATACAGAGTTGGCGTGGCATTCGGTCGTTTAGGTTGTTCTAAACCTTACACCAGATCGGTGAATCCGTGCTTTACCCTGGCCGTTCGTTCGTTCGTGGTTAGACTTCCGTAGGTGCGGTGAGGGGGCTTTCGCTCCCGTATTAATATTCATAGTTGATCATTTATTCCACGAACTCTGCAGGCGAGCCCGTTCGCCATTACCGTCTACATAGCGCCGCTGTCCCTCTCACCCTTTTCGATTTTCCTGATTGGATTTCAACGGAATTACAAATAATCTAGGAAGTATCAGGGACGAAAATTGTACCGAAACTTTACCTCCACCGTCGTTGTTGACATTTCCGGCAGGATTATGACAGCGGAAAACTGCGACAAACTGTTCACGAAAGGATCGACTCTCCCCTCGTTCGATCATCAGTTTACCTTACTGATGAAAATTAACTAGAGAAATGTGAGGATCGAGTGGCGAAGTAAGGGCGAGGTTAGATCGAAAAATACAGGGCTGCTGCTGGTGAACAGTAAAGAGTACCGTGAATGGTTTATCGGGCAGGAAATATTCAGGGCAAGTTTTACGAGGTCGGCAAAGTAATGGAGGAAAGTTCACTCTTAAACTAGTCGTTTTATTGAATCTTGCTCCAATTTCTATATCCACGAGCGAAAATACTTATTTTCGTAAATCGTAAACTAAATAGAATTTTCCTGGCCAAAGAATTCTGCACGGTATTCGATATCTCGATGTTTTCCGAAACTGTGTATATATAGACATTCAAAAAAAAATTCGACGGATCGAAGAGAGGGAGCAACAGCCAATTCAGGGCTGAACGAAAAAGAATGTACGAAAATTTATTAAAATTGTAAAACAAAGTGTTCCAGAAATTCGATCGTCCGTAAATATAATTGAAAAAAAGCTTTTTCGCTTCGACAGCTTTCTCGTGTACCTACTAAAACGGTCTTCTTATATTAAAGGTATATATGTACATATTTATAAATATATTCTTCTCTTTTTTTTTCAGACGGAAGTCGTCAGCTCCCGGTAACGGTAAGCAAAATATTTACCCCCAAACTCTAAAGGGTCTTTCCTTGACTCGTTCCTCTTTGATGTAAGCTTCGACCCGGTCTAATTAAATATTCTAACGACGACTTGACGCGAATCGTGAGCTCCGACGCGTGCTGTATTAACCCTTTTCCCCTCTTACGGAAAATTCGCTGTTCAACAAATTCAGGGAACTGTCGAAGCATAATGGGAGGGTGATAATTGTTGTGAAAAATCGATGATTATTATCTGATTTGCGAAAACCGTTGCATATTATATGAAAAGAAACGGCGAGATGTAGAGAGAAAAAACAGAAATCAAGATTGTTTCCAAATTCAGATAAATTTGGATTTTTAGAGGCTATTCATCCCCCTGACTCCGCGGGGTGCAGAACGCGATTCTTATTCCAAGCTTTTTAAAATATTACCTTTCATGCTTCCCGGACGTGCTGCCTCATTTATCTACGTTCGATAAACGCCGGGTCACGGAATTTCCCGCGTTTCGTTCTTAGATCTTTTATTTCCCGTTTCGTTCAATAATAAGGTAGGTATAGGTGGGCTACGGACATTTCGTTACGATATACGATAAAGAGAGTCTGCTTTCCGAAGATTCGAACCGAACCGAAGTCGATATTTACATCCGACGGCTGCAGCAGCGTGCAGGAGGAAAGTACCGCACTTGCAAAAAAATTTCGGTTTGCGAAAATTCCGCACGAAAAAAAATTACCCTGCGGGATAAAAATTAGAGGCATTTTTTTTCTGTTTTAAGGACTGGCGTGTGTCCAAATTGCTCTTCTTTAATCAACCAGGTTTACATTGCAGCACTTCGCCAATCTTTACAAGCAAAATAAAGTAATAGTTAAAAAGTGTTAGCCATGGTCTCGGCGTTTGATGCAGTCAAAGCAAAAGCACTTGGTACAGGATTTTGATCAACCGGTGCAGTGCTTCGATTTTAGATATTTCGGTCTTTAATTGTTCATGGATCAAAGCTGATGGCTTTTCGATACTGCAAACGTGACTTGAGTATATGATCAATTTTTTTATTGCCAAATTTTCGAGCTTGAATACTTTTTGTTTTTTTTACTGAATTTCAATTTTGTAGAGCAAAAATTAATGCATCAAAAGTTCATCGGAGGGTCGGGTTGAGGTTCCGAATTTCTAAAGTTCCGAACGATAAAAATTTTGGATTTTTATATTACCGATTTAAAAAACTTCAAATCGAAAGAACACCGAAGGTCAAAATCGCATCAAATAAATTCGTAATTTTGACTGTTCAAATTACTTTCGAAATTCGAAATTTCAACCCAGCCCCGTTCTTTATGGGGCTCGTTTTCCGAACAATTGGAGACCCGAATATCCGAAAGTACTTGGATTAAATCGCTGTTACTTTGTCTGCATCTAACTCTGAAACCCGATGACGCACAACCCGTAACCTCAACTTGATTATGCACCAAAAGATTGGCGAACTTTTGGCGTAACAAAACTGCGTCGTTACAAAAAAAACGAAAAAAAAAAAAAAATTGGACACATGCCATTGCTGAAAAGATACTCTTACTCGGGGTGTGTGTATCCTGTTAAAAGCTCGTGAAATATCCCAAATATTCTCCATCCCCTATTTTTTTTTCCCCCCCGAAATAATCGATTCTCTTGATTCTATCGCGAGTGGACCAAAGTCCATACGGTTCATAGGGGTCAGCCGCAGATAATGACACGTACAGAATTTGCGTAACTGAAACCACGTCTGCTTACCAGGAAAGGGCGGACTCTGCTTGGCAATGACGGGTTGAAGTATGACAACGGGGTGTGTTTGCCCAGTGTGGAAGTTGGTCCCGACTGGTTGCCACTGACACTCTGGATGATAAGAGAAAACGCAGGGTGATATAATTCCGATTTTTTTTCTTAGTCCCCTCTCTCTCTCTCTCTCTCTCTCTCTCTCTCTCTCGTCGTTTAATAATGTGCCAATTTTTGTAAAATCGTAATTACCTTAATGAGAGAAAAAACGAACGAATGAACGACCTGGGAGTTTCTTTTCCCAGCAGCAGCAGCAGTAGCAGCAGCATTCAGTCGTCAAATAGGCGGGCACTTGAGAGTTGTACCTTGGTTCAGTTCGTTAAACTTTTATTGAACAGCTTTCTGAGCTTGTTTCAAGCTCCCCTTTATCTGACGAGGTTCCCGCAGTTCAGCCGACTGGGAGGGACCGTCGAAACCAAGGGAAGAGGAATAGGAAGAGGAAGAAGAGAGAAGAAGAAGCTCATGATTTCAAAGCTCATAATTACACTCCATGCACAGCTGTGCTCGGATTTCGGTATTCGAAAGTGAGAAAACGGCGATAAGGGGAGGGAAAACGAGAGTGAGAAAGGGAAAAGAGATATGAATTTCTCAAATACCATCAATCATGAAATTCTTCGACAGCTTGCAGATTGGAGCCCTCCCTCCCCTCAACTGGGCGGCGAAATATTCATCGCTAATCTAAAATTTATGAATACGTTAAATCCGGCAGAAGGTTTTACGAGAAAAGAGAGAGAGAGAGAGAGAAAGAAAAAAGTCCCTCTTTATTTCTCATATTCTCTTTGAAATTGGTATATTTATCGGAAAAATAATTTATTTCGCCCTAAATCTATATCACGCGAATTCGATTTATCATACACCCGATTATTATTCGACGATTAGGGGAACCAGTACAGCTTGGTTTTGCAAATTCGGAGTACTCCGAAATGCATTTATTTCTCAGCCAAAGTTTATATCACATCAAAAAAAAAAATTTTCTTTGAAAATCTTTGTCGTAAGGTTTTAGGCACGTCGTTGTTCCGATTGAAGTCGTTGAGGGCTCGTTTTGTTCAGAAAAGAAATCCTCATCATGTGCACGAGGGATTTTTTTTACAATTTCGTGTTGGCCAGAGTTATTTGCAAATTAGTGGCCTAAATATTGGAAATTTTGGATAATCGACCGTAACTTTTCACATGAATTTTTTTTTTACCGATCCCTACGTTCATAAGATGTAGAATTGCTGTCTGAAGAAAGCAAGACCTCGAGAGGTTGAATTGGACCAACGATCTGCCTGAAACCTTACGACAAAGTTTTTCGCAGAAAATTTTTTTTTATGTGAAATAAGCTTCGGTTGACAAATAAATAAATTTTGGAGTACTCGAAATTTCCTAAACCAGGCTGTACTGGTCCCCTTAATCGATAACGTAGATATAGCTCGTATCATTTAAAGAAACTGCTTCATAAATACTAAAAACGAGACTAGCTTATAACCGCGGTATTCGCGGATCCTGTTTCCAGCGTTTGAATTGCTAATTAGATTTTGATCGATTCGGTACTTTCTTGTATCTCATTTTTTTTTTCTTCTTTATTCTTAATCGTCGAATTCCGAAACGTTCGAATGCTGAAATATATACAAAGTTTTCGAAGTTTTCCAACCTTTTATTGAAAAAACGTACCTAATACTCCGGTTCAATTCTCGATGAGATGAAAAAAAAAAAAGAAGCGTTTCGAGGATACGCGCGGAATCTTTTATATCCGTTTTTTTTTTCTTTTTCTTTCTTTTCCTGCAGCACAGATATTTCTGTCAGTCGGTTATGTCTCTTTCCGTATCTTCAAACTGGAGTAGCGCATCCGACAGCGAAAGCTTTTTTCTTATCTTATGTATTCAATCGGAACACGATCGAGGGTGCCAATGTCCTACGACAATCCGGAATCTATACCTATACCTCGATAACATTTCCTTGTACACACGATGTTTATGGGGTATTCCGTGTCAAATCAAACGGTCGATCGCTCTGACCCCATCAGATTTTCCCGATATTTTTTTTATAGTCGTAGTATAACCAATCGCAAGGATCGATTCAGACTTTTTTTTTTTTGCGAACCCAAACGTTTCACTGCTTCGAATGTTTATAAAATCGAATTCGACTTTTACTTAGATTTTCTTTAATTTTTCGACGGAATTTTAGCCGATTTTAGAGCCGGTTCGAAGTTCCGCATTTTCATATCAACGATTTACAATTTTTACAAAGTGTATTTCCCCAAAAGTCTGCATGGTTCAGTTAAAAACAAAAAAATTCAAATCGAAAAACACCGAAAGTTTAATATCCGAAAGGCCAAAAATCCGAGACTTGAAATTCGTACCCCTTCGTTAAATTTTTGGGATTCTTGGACTTTCGGAGTTTCTGAGCTTCGAGCTACATTTCAATCTATCCGAACTTGGAACGTTTCTGAAAATTCGAAATCGTCGAAAATAAATTCGTAATTTTTATTCCGTTCGGAATTTTAACCCGGCTTCCCGATCTTCTATGAAAGTAACTGCAAAATATCTGCAATTACATCAGACAAAGAATGAAATCAAATGACTTGATCATTTCAACAAATCATTTTTAGAAAGATCCGTCGACCTGTCCGAAAAACTCCGGCTAGATGAACAAAAAAAAAATAGAAAATGGTATAATTTACAAAATTTTTCATCCAAATGACGTAGACATGAAAAAATTGTCAAAATTTTTTCTTCTATAAGAGATAAAAATTGAACTATCTCAATTATTTCCGATAATTATAAATCCCTCTCATCATAGATTTGCCAAAGGATTCAGGACACGTATAAAAGTCATATCCGTTTGTGTCTCTGTGATGATTTGTAAAAATTGTGCACGATGCTACAGCTTCTGGTACTCTTTGGCTCAGTTTACTTTTGTGCGATCCTTGATATGTTCTACAAAGCCCAATTCGGATGGGCAATCAAAAGAAACAAAACGAAATACAAAAAGAGAATGAAAAATAAAAAAGCAATTCTTCTACTTGCATCATTCTTTTTACCTTCGATCGTATGAGTGCCTCCACCAAACTACTCCGTTGTGACATTGCTCTGCGGATGGCTTGGCTATACCTTAGAGCCCGGCTACGTGGGTACATAAAAGTGCCAGGTTTCATCTGTGCAGTACTTTTGTCGATTGAAAAATAGAGCAAGTATTACACGTCTCTTCGAGTAGAATCAGGTATTTCCGGTTTCTCTCTTTCTAGTTTCTATACCAGCTCTACGTCCACGACGTGGAGGATAAACTGAACTCAGAGTATATCCGCCTCGTTGTGTTTGCTTGCTGAAGGAATTTGTTCAAATCTTTTTATACCTATATGTACATGTATATATGCTTACATTGCATTCTTCTTACGTCGCAGGATAACCTCCAGCAGCTACGTTACATTTTTTACCTTTTTATACGACTGAATAGGTGTAACAACAAACGTACCTAAACCCAGCCTTGTTTAAACTTTCTATTAGTTAACCAACTTTGGCAGTGCAAAATGGTAGCGTATAACTCCCTTTCCTCTTTGTTATAAAAATATATAGACTATACTCTCCACGATTCTCTGCAGCGTGTATAAAGCCGTTTAAAATATTCATTAAACTAGCTGATTGTATGCCCCATATCCATCCACTGCAGCGACTGTCTCCTAATCTCTTTGCGGATAAGATTTTATACAGAAAATGGGTATAGTTGTACAAATCTTGAAGGGGGACCAGTACAACTTGGTTTGGGAAATTTCGGAGTACTCCAAAATGCATTCATTTCTATTTTTTTCTTCATCTTCGCCCCGCCAATTGGTTATTTTTTATACAGTTAGGTATCCGTGTATGCAGAAGTGATTAAAGATATATTCTTGGCAGTTAATTACACGAAGGGATACTCCGTACACATCGGCGTAGAACATACAGTGAAGCAAAGGTACAAAGTTTGCAGTACCTACATACAGGGATTAGTAATGTTTGTCGAAGTTTTGTTTGAACCAGTATTCGTATTGTTTGGGTTAGGTACTATACTGGCCAATCTTCAAACCGCATACGAGAACTGAGAACTGAACAATCAAACTTTATAACAAACCGAGATAAAGAAATTTTCCAGTCCTTAAAGATCGACCACTAAAGAAAAAAACCCCCCGGGCTCTGAGGAAAATCGAGATTTCCAAAAAAACAGATATTCGAGTATATTGAAAGGGTTCAAGAAATTCCTTTTTTGTTTTTTCTTTCCTTCTTTATAAGCTGCTGGAGTAATGCAAAATTTTGCTTTGCTTTAGTTTGAAATTCGTTGGTTAAAATATGGCTGAATTTTTTATCTCGTTAAATAGATTTCGGGTCGTAAGGATCAGCAGCAGTAGCAGCAGCAGCAGCAGCAGCGAGCGAGGGAATAGGAAACGGTACCTTTTTCATTTCAGAATTTAAATTTTGTCACACAAACTGCCAAGTTGGTTATAACTCTCCGGGTCGTCTCATCATACGCCAGGCTACGGAATTCCCCCGGAGAGAAAGAAAGAGAAAAAAAAAAAAAAACACAGAAAAAAGGAAAAGAGTAGCTACGAACGTTTATGAATTCAAGTCTGCCTCATACTTAATTCATAAACGAAAAATGTACCGCTTGCAACACGATGTGCTAGTGCACGTCTACCACTCTAGGGACACCTATATACAGCTACGTATGTATGTATGTGTATACCCGGTAAAATCGTCGCCAGGTTTGGTGACAATTATTTTAAATCTCGGGTGAATATTCAAATTTTCACTTTTTACACTTAGGGTACTTTCCGGTGCTTCCCGGAAGTCGATCATGTTCGTTTTTCGTACGGGTCAAATTTTTTTTTTCAGCAATGATATTCATTTTTGCATGAAGGAAGCTGAAACTCTTACTACTTGGACATCGTTCAGCGTTAAATGTACCAAATTTTTGGATTTATAATTCATTAGTCCAGACAAATTTTAAAGTCTCTTGATATCCTCCTTGCCAACTGTTTTCCTTTTCTTTTTTTTTTTCTTTCCTCTGATTTTAACGAAATTGATTCTCAAACTTAAATTTTTATGGACAGAATTCGTTGAGAATTGTAAGAATGGCACAGTTATTATTTTTCTCTTGTTATTTTTTGATTTTATTATTCTCTTGTGCGGATTACCTATGAAAAAAAATTATGGGAAACGATTTACCTACGGAATAATGTATTTTCGAACGATTTCTGATGTGATCCAGTTATAGGTATATAGTTACGATCTAAGAAATCGTAGTTATATAGGTATACGTATATATATATCTATGACATATATAAGTTTGTGCGCCATATTCGTATAAAAGTCATAAATTCAATGTCGCGGTCGTTTTCGCGGCAATATCGAATATGACATTTTTCATCTAAATCGCGAAGATATCCTGCATACCTATTGAATATCGTCGAATATGTTATTGGCTGAAAAATGACGCAATTTAGTTTACAAATGATATATTTTGTTGCTATATATGGGGAATTCCATCCAAAGTGTACGAACTCATGACCCTTACTCTCTCGGATTTTGCTCATTATTTTTTCTACGATTGCTCTCAGTCTCAAAAGCACCCTTAATTTTTTTCAGAACTTTCAAAACAGCCCTCATTTTGATATAATTTTTTTTTTTCTACGGAACAAAAACGCCAGTTTTCTAAAATCTGAAAAAATTCCCCAAAAATCCCTGATTATATGCAGAAAATTTCAGCCATCGTTCATAGTGGGCAGATTTTTATTCCCTACGTTTTACACACCTTCAATACTTCATACAAAATCCTGAAAATTAATTTTTTCAACATATTAAAGGTCCGAAAATAATAGGAAATGAAAATCTGCCCGCTATGAGTGATGGCTGAAATGTTGTTCTGCATATAATTATGGATTTTGGGAATTATTTCAGATTTTAAAAAATTTGCGTTCTTTTTTTTTTGTTCGTAGAAGAAAAAAATATATCAAAATGGGGGCTGTTTTGAAAATTTAAAAAAAAATTGAGGGTGCTTTTTAGACTGAGAGCAATCATAGAGAAATTAATTAGCAAAATCCGAGAGGATGAGGGTCACCGGTTCGTACACTTGGGATGGAATTCCCCATATATACGCTTATAACGCGAACAATTCGTGTATTACAAGAATTTCTGTGATACGAATGATTGATCTGTCTCAAGGTAGGTATGTCTGGTTTGTAGCTAGAAACAAAATTTATTGAATAAGATAAATGGCTACGAAATAATGGCCGTAGGATACAACTTTTCAAAGTTATACCTTTTCAATTTGTTTTGTTCTTTTTTCTTTCGTTTCTCTTCGTTCTATGTACAACACCGCGAAATTTTCCTATACCTGCAATCCGCATCGGTTACATCGACTGACGTAATTTGCGCACAAAATTTTTCTTGTGTCAGTTTTTTTTTTTTAATCTTTTTTTCTCGTTCACTTCCTCTTAACTGAAGAAGATAAACTATTATACCTATATTCGCCTACTCCATACTATCTCTTCTAAAGCCGCAAATATGCATCAAGTTTTTACCTTAAGCTATGGGAATAAATTAATTCTACATTTAGCCTCGTTGTACCAACGTCAGCTACATAATTAATGAATCGCTACCATCCAATTAGTCGGTACGCCCTGCTGTTGAAAAAATAAAGGAAGGAAGGAAGGAATAAAAAAATATAAAAAAGTAAAAAAAAATATCAAAGTACCTACATTACAAGGCCGGGCAATGCGTGCGTACGTTTGTTATCCTCTTTGCCATATACATTCGCTTGCGGTTCGTTAAACTAACAGAAACAAAGTTCCCTAAAAATTAGCTAAAATTAGCCCAAATTTTTAACGAGCCTTCCAGCTATTATTTACAATCTAAAAAAATTTTTTTTGCCTTTTTTTTTCATCATCGTTATTCATTGTTCTCCTCTTTTTTTCGCGATACTCGCGAGTATATATATCGCAATTTTTCACGTTTTATATTTGCTTTTTTTTTTTGGTTGGCCGTTGAATAGAACTCCCCGCAAATAAAATAAAAAATCTAAAAAAAAAAATTGTTACCTGCGTCCAAACGGTGAAAATGGTGCGAGAGCCTTTCGTTTGCCGAATTTCCCTAATTTGGTAGACGCTCGCGATTCATCAGGACCATCAGGTTTTCAACGGTGTAAATAACCCGGGCTCTTTCATCTTCGATTAGTTTGGAAATTTTTTGCCGAAAATTGATTAAGTGTAGTACAGCTCTGTGTAGGGTAACTAGTTACATGAACGGATTGAATTGGTCATCTGCAGCGCGCGGAAGCTTAACGAACTGATTAATTTGCCGCGTGAAGACTTCCGCCTGCAGCTGAGGTCAGCCGGACCAGAACCGCGGGACCAGGACCAGGACCAGTACCAGAAAATAAATAATAATTGCTTCGTTATATTCATATATCTTGAACGTTTTACCCAATCAGAATCAATTGTAGAATATGAATATTTATAAATCACAGCTCTTGGTACAAATTCATTATAATTAGTCATGATTAGAGGGTCGCCCCCCATCCCCCGCCTCGTGGAATTACACGTATTTACATACAATCAACCGAATATTTCACCCGGTTCCGCAGTGCTACAAGAGGAAAATCAATTCAATTCAATTCAATTCAAATCTCGTCCTTACTCTCTATAACGCTATACCCACCTTCATCTCCGGGAAGAAAAAAAACCCTCCTAATGAAAATTTAAAAATGAAAAATAAGTAAATACGCGAGAAAATGTGAAAAATACATTTTTATATGTACATACATACCTTGAATTATAGAAGGCGGAGATTTTTCGACGGAGTATATGAACTTTGATTAATCTATAACGATTATAGTCCTGGGCCCTAGGTCGACCCGATTTTCGTTCAAATAAAAATCTCTGATAATTTGAAAATTTAAATCGATAATATAATATCGTGCTTGTACAATTCTACACAAAAGCATTAAATTACTCGTGTGCAGGTTGGACGTGATATTAATGTAGTTTGAATGGTCTCAAATTGACCTACACACCAGACGTTGTCACATGTCTCACGGGATTCTGGTCAGAATTTGACGTAGTAATTAAACGCGTTAACGAAGTTTCCATTTGAATTTAATCGAGGCAGTCAGGCAGGTAGGTAGGTAGGTGAGGGCAGTTGGGCATGTCTCAACTCCCCGGAGTACGATTATAGAGAAGTTTAGTCTTTGGAGTGTATATGAAAAATCCTGAAAGAAGGTACAATTATTTATTCCTATTCATTATAGTTATCATGCTTCTGTTTCGACCTCCGATAAAAGAATTCGAAGCTCACAATTATCTTGCCATAAAAACGATTTGATTTTTTTCTTCTTCATAGATCGATAGACCGTAGAAAAAGCCCGTCAGCCTTTCATACAGCTGCAGCGAATTTTTTTGATTTTTGTTTTTTGCAAATTCACTACGTTGGTATATACGGAAAAAGTTCCGCCAACTTTAATCAACGTTTATTCAGTTATTCAAGCTACTTTGTGCCTCAAAAGTAATTGAATTTACTTCAATATAAATTTGCGGAGTAAGTATTTGATTTTTTTTTTTTTTTTTTTTCTTCATGTATGTACATACCTGTGTATGTGTATATATGTACCTTTGTTAACAGTTATAGCGTTGATTACATTCTTAAACTCCCATATACTGTCGGAGCCAAAACCACAGCCAATTTCTAGATTATACGCAATGCAAAGGTGGAAATTGTGTACCGACAATTATTTCCGCGCTGAATCTCAATTAAGTAATTGAAACTAATTGGACGTAGATATATATATATGTACAATGTTACATACAGGTATACATATATATAAATATATACGTATATACCTGTACGTCCAGCTGCTTTATTACTCTCTCTGTCCCGCGACTTGTCCAATTATATTGTCCTGCAGTCGTTGACTGCAATGAAGTCATCTTATGCATGCATAAAAAATTCAACCTGCGGGAGCTGTTATACAATATTTAACTTACTTCGGGGCGAGGTTTTAGGCTCCTATTAGTCTTCTTTCTTTACGAACAACTTGAATAGATATAAAAGTTGGATACCTGAATCGGTGTAATACGAATACCAAATCGTTCTGAATATTAAGAAAATTCAGGTCCTTTTTCACCATTTTTTTTTCATCTCAAATCTTGAACTATTGAAACCCTTTTACCGACACATTTCATTAGTCAATTCTTTGACCACGTTTTCTCAATTTTTCAAGAATTTTTTACCTCAAATCTAACAACAGATAGACGAAGTGGTTTGGAAAAAATGTTGATAAAATTAACGAGGGATTATACTTGTGCGAATTATAACTCCGAAACGGTTTGACCGATGGTTCTGAAAATTTACATTAGTTGCAGTCAGGATTGTAGAATAGCCTTCCGCCGAATTATAATTATTTCGTAAGAAAGATTCACTTCCAAAATGGCATATAGGTGCACGAAAAATTGATTTTTGTTATAGTAAAATGACCGCCATTTTGAAACCGATGTTTTTTAACGAGATAATCTCAGTTCCGCGAATAGCTACCAACATCTCGATCAACTCCTGTGAATTTGAGACTAATCGGACTAACCGTCTCGAAGATATAATTTGAACAAAAGTCTGGAGCTGTCTCGGGTCAATTTTGTGGATATTTAATAAATTCAAAAAATTGTGATAAATTCAGAATAATTTTACATTTTAAGGGTTGGAACCGTCGATCATGAGTCTTACAGTCTCTACAAATTCCCCCCACCGCAAAAAAAAAAAAAAAAAAAAAAAATTTCAAATTTTTTGGAAAGGCTGTCAAAAATGTTCTGAAATTGATTCAAGGAATGGCAGGATTTAACGCGACTGATATTTCATCCGAGGCTCCCCCTTGGAATGAAGAAAAATTCGATTTAATATTTTATTACGAATTTTCATTTCTTTTTTTTTTTTTGGGATCCTCGGCTTGGTTTTTCTTTTCGCTTATTCAAATTCCCGCCAAGTCGGATAGAATGTGTCATATACCTAATGAAGGCACTAACGTCTTGTTGCCGCGGGGAGTTGACACTGATCGTGAACGTCGTGCAGACGTCGCGTCGCGTCGTCTCCGTCACGTAATTACGTTTGTATAGCACGGGGTGGTGCGGACCTCAACGGGAATACGTGGACAGCTTACGTAAACACATTTACCGTTGGCCCGGTATTGTGCCAGAAGGACATAGCCAGCAATGACGGTACGGTATATAGCTGAGAGGGAATCGGCTAGCGGACCCCGGTCAATTTCACGTAATTGGAGTTTAATGTTTTTCTTCAAATCGAAGTGGCGCATGAGACTCCACGTGCCGCTTTAAAATCCCGATACTACAGATAAGATCCATTTCACCGATTTCATCCGACAATTTTCACTTGCGATAATAATCATAATGATAATAATAATAGTAATAATAATAATGATAATTGTTGCTAAAGCGGGTATACAGACCATTGTTTCCGATCACGTAACTCACACCCTATATATCCAATAAATGGCATATATTCCACGCATTTTCGTATATATAAATATCGAGTACCTATATAGAACTACAGTGTCAATAAACTGCAGTTGCGGAAAAACGGAAAACTGCAATGATGCAGTTATTTGTTCACAATTATTATTGTGATAGAAGTCGGTAACGTTACTCTTGCAGTGCAAATATTTTGCCTTGCTTTTATGAAATATACTATATACAGTATATATGTATGTATGTACATATGTATGTACATATGTATATATTGTACAGTGTGGTCGATAAAATATCGGGCAAAGGTTTTCTGCTGAAAGGATTTTATTCGGTTGATACTATAGGTACCGTAGTTACGCCGTTTTGTATTATATTGTAAATATGAGAATATAACAATCTGCAAAGTATTTCCGGTTCCTAGCTCAAAAAAAAAAAAAAAAAAATCTTTGAAAAGTACGTTATCGAGTTTTTTTTTTTTTTTTTGATCCGTATAAAATTGCAAATTTTGTTCGATCCCAGTTCACGTATACCTGAACCGTGAAAAATTAGAGCAGGATCTCGATGTGATGATTAGAAATCGAGTGGACAATGACAAAACGGAATAGAACCGAATCCAAATCAATCATTTCCTGTTTTCCTTCCTTTTTATTCATTTTTTTTTTTTTTTGTGGCTGAAGATCCGAAACAGAGCTTATTCTTGGGTAACAAAATAGTGACAACAACTAAGTGGAAAAGTTGTTGAGTTAATTGTAAGTTACCACTCTCCGTTTTGGATTGAGTAAGAAGTTGTCTGCGTCTTATATATTCGCAAACTCTTACTCTTACTCTTATCCCCCATCCTCTCAGCTATCTCTTCTTCTCTCTCTTTCGCTCTGTCTCAACCCTTGGCTTCTAAATAATTGATCGGCACGAAAAGCTGCGAAGTATTCGTGCCACGAGGTGAAATAACGGTGATGTTGATTACGTATAAAGGGTGTGCCCGTATTCATCGATTATTTGTTGCAAAGGTATAAAAAAGAATTTTCGGAATCGAAATTAGCTCTCTCATCAATTTCCCAATCTCGTTAATTACTCCTATCGATAATGAAGCGCAAAAATCTGCGATTCGAGACGAAGAAATATATTTATCGAATTATTTTCGCATCGAGGCGGAGAAAAGTTCGATTTAAAAAATGCAAATTCTTCAGATGTAATTTCCAGGTTCGTGGTAGCTGCTTTTCACGAAAGTTTTCTGTTTACTTGGCCTCATTTACTTGCCCGAACCCCAACTAGTCCTTGTGCAAATTTAATTGTCCAGTATTAATTAAACCTCGGGCAGTTTATAGCCAATATTAATACCAGTTCCGGTTAACCGTTGAATAACTTCTGTCGTTTCAAGGGGGTTAGAAAAGGATTTCGTTCTCTGATCGGATCAGAAAAAGGTTCGAAAGCATTAACGGATCATTGTCCTCCGTCTGGGGTATACTAAGGATTTAAAAGACTAAGGAAAGAAGAAAACGACCGGAATCAGCGAAATAATTCTGTGTATAGTAACCCGGATGCAGGATTAACCACGAAATTTTTACGTGGTCCTTTTCAGGTGGAAGATTAAATCGATTCTTACTCGCCGATTATAGATTTTTATTAAATTTTCGCCATTATTACAGAACCGGAATTTACATGAATCGAATAATCGCTGCTTTTGAGCTTTTTCTATATACATATTATACGTCATTCAAAAGCAATACAAAATGAATTATCGCAAAGTACTTATTCCGAATTTATCGAAATATGTTTATTGAAGTAGGTGAAACGGTAGTTGCCAGTCGATGTTTAATCGAGTTTGAATAATAAATGGTTTAACAAATTGGTTTGACCAATTTCGTGAAGGGTTGCTGCAGAAGTCCTGACTTTTATTGAGGTAGTTTCCGGTCCCTGCCGGAAGTATTGGAATCGCGAAACTAGGTTTTCCCCATTCGATCTGGAACAGGAGGACTTTCTATACACTCCAGGATTGGCCTCTGACCAAGGCCATAGATTCAGGCAGAGATCATCGATTACAACGCCCTAAATCTTGCCTCGTTAATTAACGACAGGATTTACGCCCCAACCCGGTCCTAAACTTAACGACTAGTCTTCAGTTCAAAATTCACGGCTTTACGATCTAAGGGATGAACATGGAATAGTCGAACAGTGGAAAACATGACGTTTGTCACAATGCGCGTATACCCTACACACAAGCATTGACTTTTGGCACAATAGTTACCCCCGAGTAGCATCTATGTGTTTTCGGACTACTGAACAAAGCTGGGATTAACTAGTCGTGGTACGGTTTTCACGTTTTCGAATTTTCCACGTTTGTTTTTTTTATGATTTCTCTACAGTGTATAATATATAATCCCCAGATCTCGACGTTTTATTCAATTATTGCTCTCAAAACCACTTGAAACAACCAACTCAATTTCGTTTCCACGGAATTCAGGAAATTTTAAAACCGCAGTTAATTCAATAAAAGAAGAACAACTCGAATATATAATAAAATCAGTACGTACACATTCGGGGAAAAGCTATGGGGGGCGAGTTGCTTAAAAAGTTTCGACGAACGATGCGACCGTCTCTTTATTTCCGGCAAAATCAATCTATGCAACGCGGACTCCAAAAGTTATCAAATAATTCCTAATTGTAAATCAAAATGCAATTGATCGGTTTTGAAAAAACTAAGCGCATAGAATATTTCTTCAAATTGTACAAAAGTAAAAGAATATTACTTTTGTCCTACCTGCACCGAAAGTATACACCATTACGTGCATGTAAACCGAGCGGAAAGTGGCTCTTTTACGCTCTAGTGCGGCGAAGTGAGGTCTAGGGCGGAAAGTAGGACTTTACCGCACTAGAGCGGAAAATGAAACTACTTTCCGCTCGTTTTTAGATCCACTCTAGAGCAAAATTTCGGTGCAGATGTATTGGGAAAAAAATATCGTGTGTATCACGAGCGAAAAAGTGATTCTAAAATCGCCTACTTTACGCCCTTGATACACAATACACTATTCGAAGGTGTTTGTACCTCGTTAAATCGCGGCAAAGCTTCAGCTTCGATCCTCAAATAAGACTTGAAGCTATGCATGGTTAATTCATCGGTCAATAGTCATTAACGTTATGGAGGCCATGGGTTTGTATGAGAAACATATTACACAGTCGAGGTAAAATTACACGTGCATATTTAACACACATACATATATACTTGAAGTAGTATAGGAAAACGGGCGTCAGATAATCTGAATTATTATTCATGCCAACGCACCCTTGATGTAATTACAAAATCAACTTTTACGCCGACATGAATTTACCAAAATTCATTTCATCAACCCGGCTACGTGTCCTCGGGCGATTGACTTTTCACTTGAAATTGTTAAATTACAAAAGATCGATACAGCGTTCACACCTCTTTCTACACTGGTGAGATAAAATCGGGAGTATATCAGCCCCTTCGAATGCCTGCATCCCTTCCTCGAGAATTTTGACACTAATATATTATATTCGGATTTGGGGGAAGTAAAATTCTACATTAATTAATAATTTGACGATCTTTTTATATCTTATATACTTTATACTTATGAAAAGTTGTGATGTATTAAAATTTGAATAGATGCTTCATAAAAATATATAAAGAGTGCATGTTTATGCCTTGTATAACAAAGTTGTTGCTGGAATGGCTGCTCCTCTCGCATCCCTGATTCGCAGGACCATTAATTTTCATCCGTTTTCCAGCTGTTTCCTTGTGTCGTCTAAGAGATAAACTTTATTTTCACTCATAAATTATGCAACCACGGGGGACTCGCCACCTCGTCTTCCTGTACTACGCTTAAAACTGCCAGCCAACAACGCATTATGAAGTTGTCATTTATAGTTCCCACGTGCCATCAACCCCCATACCTACACATACTTCAAAAAAGAATCTTCATTTCTACAGCCTCTACTGCAAAAAAAATCAAAAAGTAGGAATGAAGTTATTAGCTAAAAAAATTTCCCCCATGTTTTGTCAAAAACGAAGTTTTACCTCATAATTCTCATCGGACAATGTCCAAAATTTTTTTATCGTCAGCTTACGCGCCTCTATAATAGAAAGTATCACTTTATATATTTAATTATCTTTTATCTGTTATCTAAACGGGGTATAGTCTCTCGTCTTATACCCGCCATGGGAGTAACTTTGCTTCCATATTGCGCGAGCTTGTTTTCTTTGTATTTTTCCATTTTATCAGAATGAAAAATGGTTCCTTTTGCAACTTATCTGACGTTCACTATATTCGCATGTTGAATTATTTATTGTAGATTTATGATCCCGACCGAATTACGTTCGTCATCGTAATCCGTGGCCGAACCAACTTGGTCAGCCCAACTTAGCGTTGATATCAATTCGAATTCGAGTTAGAGAAGTTTGTAGAAATTTATACGTCAGCTACCGTAACGTCCGACCGCAACTTTAGTTCAGACTTCTATTACTTAATGTACTGCATATACATACCCTGCAGATATAGAAATAGAAGGGAGAAATTCGCGACAAAAGTCTTCGGCAACATTGTGAATTAGTATAACGTTTCTGCAGGAGTAAAAAGCTCGGGGCTACAAGACACGGTGCGACACGACGCCACCTTTTGGCTTTCATATAACTGCGTGGGGTAGGTTATAGCTACTGCCGTATATTACGGGGCGAGTCATAAAAGCGCCTTTCTTTGCCCTCGAGGGACACTCCGAGTCTCGGACTACGAGGAAAACTTACATTTCAGTAGCTGGAAACGTTCATAAAGTCAGACGCGAGGGTAACTATAGCCAGGCGCTTCAGTAGCTAACAACCGTACGCGTCAGACAATACCGCCTCGTACAGTTCACAGAATTTAATTGACGTATTCAATCGTAACTTCAACCCCGGGGTTAATCTGACGAAGAAAAAAATTTTTTATACGAGTAGATGAAAATTCTCGTATATCACTTGGCTATACAATTTTTATTCGAAATATTTTCCGACCGGACGTCAACCTTATGAAATATTGTATTCGTAAAGTTTATCTATTCAGACACTTTACTTAAACCTGATCGATGGACGTTAATATTATTTAAATCTGACATTTTTATCTTATGGTAATTGAATCATGTCATGTTCTTTCCGTTTTTTTTTTTTTTTTGAATATCAATTCGCCGTTAATCTCAAAGTATGAAGAATTCTGGTAGCTGTATTACTCGCAAGAGCTATTTGCATGTGTAATTTCTCACGCCCTGACTCTACGCGGTCTGTCCATTCGTCAGGGAGTAATTTCAGAAGGAACTTTGAAACCCTGATCAAAGGGTTAGCCCCCCGAGGGATGCCGAACGTCGTTAATAACCTCGCAGCATCCTGCAGGATCACGCGGGTCTAGATATAGAATAAACTTGAACTTTGACGTCAGCTAGTTAAATGAGGATAAAAAAAAAATGTATATTCGATGAACAATATGATCGAGGTACTAGACTGCAGGTAGAAATTATTTCTCGTAAAATAGGTACGAGGAAACTTTGACGATATTACGGTATTTTGGTCAGGCGGTAGAATCCTGTATTCTCATACTCTCATATGAATATACAGGGTGTCCCAGAACTAAATGTCAAAAATTAAAGGTGTTCTAGAGGAGGTCGAACTGAGTAAATTATCCCGAAGAACATGGGGTCTGCGAAGTCGCGTTCGCGAGATATCACAAGTTAAAAAATATTGCTTTGCGCCGCGATCACGGCGCAAAGCAATATTTTTTAACTTGTGATATCTCGCGAACGCGACTTCGCAGACCCCATGTTCTTCGGGAGAATTTACTCAGTTCGACCTCCTCTGGACACCTTTAATTTTTGACATTTAGTTCTGGGACACCCTGTACATATATCTATCTATGTACAAAACCGCCGCGCCGCTCAGGTCGAGATAATATAGAGAATTCAAATTTCGAACGAAGGGTAATATATTTTAGCATGTTTCTCAGAACCGCGCGCGGGGTATGTATACGTATATACGTTTACTTCAAAATTTATTCCCTTCTCTCGTATACGTATAAAAGTTTTGTTCACTTTCTGGTGCAGGGGACGTGTTTTATAAAGAAGAAACTAAACTACGACTATGTGTACGATGTAGGTATAAAGTAAATAATCAAAAAAAGAAAGAAAAAGTACCATGGCACCAATTTCCGAGCCAAAGTTCACTCGGTATATACGAGAATAAATGATCTACGATATTTAAGGGCGAGTAGGTATATGGCGAACATACAGAGTCACGATTTTCATCGACTATGCTCAATCTTCGGTTTGAACTCGAATTTTTAACCACGCAACTGTATATAAACTAATTCTACGAAGAGGTTTTTTCTTTCTTTCTCTTCAAGTCATAGTAAAATTGCAAACCTTGTTATACCGGTATAAGCACCGAAAATTTTTATCGAAATATACAAGAAAGGTTTTCAATCAAGCGGGATGTTCTTTTCCCATGGGTTCGCCTTCCGCAAACGGCAAACGGTCCGTCGATTTCCGGTTCGAAGATAGTATAAGGTAGAGCCGCCGCGCCGGGATGCCAGAAGCATACGTCGACAAATATATGTTCAGGATTTGTCGTAGTATATTTATTT
This sequence comes from Macrophya alboannulata, assembly GCA_949628255.1. Lineage (NCBI taxonomy): Eukaryota > Metazoa > Arthropoda > Insecta > Hymenoptera > Tenthredinidae > Macrophya > Macrophya alboannulata. The sequence goes on along the minus strand of OX451212.1, from coordinate 9,006,034 downwards.
TCGAACTAACTTAACAACAGAAAGAATGAAGCTTATATCGAATCAAAGTTAACAAGATCAGCACTGATCTCGAAGGAAAATAAAAATCGTTTCTCATGAAGCAAAAGCTCACAAGGCAACTCTCCTACTACAGCATGGAAGCATATACGCCTTTTCATACTTCCCGAATTAACCTATCCAGGCTACTGCTGCTGCTGCTGCAGGGGATCGTCGAATGGAAACTTGTACTGACCGCACGGACCTCATTAGTTTTCCTGGATGAGCTTTATTTATGAAGATCTTTTCCGCTACGAATAGCTGAAGCTTGTAGCACAAAGATACAGGCTTCTCAGGGTATTAAAAAAAAAAAAAAAAAAAAAAACAGTAGAGTAAAAATTCCAAATTTTAGTATTACCGAGAATATTGCCCCGAAAGTCTGCATAGCCGATTTAAAAATCTTCGAAATTGGAAAACACCGAAGATTCGAAATTCCGAAATGCCAAAACTCCGGAACCAATAAAATTTTCGTATTCTTTGACTTTCGGTTTTCGATCATTTCATATTTTAATATTCCGATCTTCAACGTTTTCGAAAATTCGAAATCGTCTGACATGAGTTCGTAAAAATATATCGACCGTTCGGAACTTTTGAAATTCTTAACTCCAACCCGGGGACCCGGTTCTTCTCTGTTTAACATTTTCTTTGGACTTGTGAAAACACGTTGTTCGGTATGTAGGTAGAGGTAGAGGTAGGTATGTGAAAATCGGTGATTCCTAAGCCGCCAATAATTGAATGGAGGCTTATGCTGACCACGAACATCTAGGATCTGTCCGTACCTGCGTTTCCCGCAGTACTGATCCGCGCAAATGACCCGTCCGGTTCTGTCCGCTCGTCATTGATTATATTGTAGGGGATTTCTCCTTGCTACAAATATCTCACGACCGATAGGAAACACGAAAACTCCGGCAAAGTCCCTCCAAATTACAACGTTTCGAGCCTTCACTCTCTCTCTCTTTTTTCCTCTAACTTCACGGATCAAACCTTCAAGATATCTTATCGAGAAGAAACAAAAAACTAATATTTACCACGACGGTGATCAAAGCCTCGCTAATCAACAAAGTGATTTGTGCAATTTGAGTAGAAAATTTAATTTTTGCAACACCCGCTGCAGGGAAAGTTCGATCTCCGGCGTACAGAAAATGATCTATTCCCGAGCGGTGCGGGAAAGTAACTTTGGCGCCACTGAGCCGTGTGGTAAAGTGTTTACTTTCCGCACTAGTGCGGGAAAGTGCTTACTTTCCGCACGGCTCGTGAATAGCCCATTTTCCGCTAGCTTTACGTGCTTCTCAGATCAAACCTTCCTTCACGGTAATTGCAAAAAATAGTATACGATACAAGTGCGAGAATCACGTACTTTGCGCACTTGTATCGTAATATAGTATTACAGTTCTTTCATACGCAGCCGGAAAGAAGTCCCGATTCTTCGCTGTATGTATATCTTCCTTAATCCTTCCTTATTATTATACCTATATTCCCCACGTTCTGTACTCTTCTGTCAAAATGAAAAATACATCTAGTATTACTTTCCCCCGCAACTTTAACACCAAGTCTACCGTAGCAGGTGTAATCCTCGGAACGATTACGCCTTCACGTGTGCAGAAAAGGGATGAATGAAGGGGTCGAGAGGGGGATTGTTCGCATCATTTGTCAGACACAGGGGAAATCATTCGCTCCAAAAACAAAAGGCTGTTATACCCGCGGGGAGTCTTATACCAATTCCTTAGACAAAAATCTTTGCAGTTCTACCTCTACAAGGTTATAAATATATATATAGGTATATAGGTATGTATGTACACGTGGCATTTCTCAAATTTCATGGTTCGGTTGGATCCTTGAAGCTCTTGATCTCAGGCACCGATACCAAGAGTTTTTCTTTTCTTTTCTTTTTATATTTTTTCATAATTTTCCCGTTTTTTTTCACCAAATTCTTAACATTCTATTGAAATATATATGTTTAAAGAGGGCTCATGAAAAATACCGAGAATTTTTATCTCGAGCGGACCGATTATTCGGTATATTATTTTAAAGAAAGCTTCTGAATTAATCGACAAGAGTTTAGGTTTGACTTGCATGTTCTCCGTTGTTTGAATTTTTTTTTCTTTGTCTTTTGCTTGGAGACAGAAAAAGAAGAAAAAAAATATACACCTGCTGCCGTTGGTCATATGTTATCAAATTCCCGAAATATTGAGCTTTATTTATATTCAATACCTCGTCAAGAACATCCCGAAGCGAGTTGTATACGGAATAATCTGAAATAAATCTACGAGGTTTTGGGCGCGTCTTCAGATCTTGTTGAAATTGTATCCGAACTTCTGCTACAAATTACACTTTTCCAGACTTCTCTCCTTCTTATAGGAATCTCAAATATCCGATTTCGTTTTAAAGTATTTTTGTTTTCTCCCGAAAAGAAGAAAAAAAAAATATATATATACGTAGAGAAACTGGGAAATTGAAATTCCAGTGAAGAGTGTATTCGCTTACCTCCGAATTTTCCATTTCGTGAAACTTGTTATCCCTTTTTTTGTTTTTTGATCATAATGAAAATTTAATCGCCCAATTAGTCTTTCTTTCCTTTCGTTTTTTCCGATTCTCATTCTCACTCTTCTTCTTATTATTCTCTTACTGGTTTTCTCTTTCATCGCGTACTCGACAATGATATACACGGAATCGTATGTAAAAACGTTAATGATAATTATATCAGTATAAATTAATTACCCGAGTAATTTGCGAAAATCTCACCATATTCGACTTCAAATATTATATACTTATACGAACCTTTTTGCCGAAAGACACTGTAGTTGGGATACAAAATTTCTGGTATACATATTATACAGTCCGTAGTCACTATACGAGTGGTGTACATTCTTTTTAATATCCGTTATACCCCGAAGGAGCTTTACTTTATGCAAATTGGAATTTCTCCTCTTGCCAACATGGCCATAAGGTTTAGCTTACCTACTGCCACTGCCGTGGACCTTTTATTTTGACTGATTCTACTCGGACTGGTAAAAAGAAATGAAAGAACGGAAAACGAAAGGAGGACCTGAACATATGATTTTGAACAACTTTTTGCCTTAAAAAAAAAGAAGTATTTTTTTATCGCTCTCTCCCTTTTTTTAGTTTTTTATCTTCTTTTATTTATTTTTTATTTTTTTCTTGTTCCTTTTTCATCTCACCTCAACCTTCCCTTCGCCTCTTTGGTCGGTCCAATTTACTCGAAAACGCCTCGCGCAAACGCTCCCGATTAAATTCGTCTACGTGAGCTTGCATGATCGATCCAACATATACACTCGCTTTATCAAAGGATTATAGACGCTTCCTTTTTACACTCTCACAGAGTTTTCACTGGTACTGTTCACGTATAGGTAAAATTCTCTTCCGTTCGGTGGGCGGTCTCGGTTCGATTTGTTTGCAGTTTTCAACGACTTTGACAATATGTAGCCGGTTTTGTCACCAACAGATATTTTCCTCCGAATTTGTTACACATATTGAAATAGAAAAAAAATCTATATACCTACATATAATTTTATTCAACGAATTACACGTAACTATATTTCGAGCTTTTCACATACACACATAAACCACATCAAAGAATTTGTCTACTCCGAAATAAGCTCTCTGAAATTACCATGTCAAGCAAACTATAGGCAGCTCTAATTACGATGATATTTATGCCCATGAAATCTTAAGGGGGGGTAAAGTTCGTGCTTGAATTATTTATTTTTTTATTCGCTTCAGGTAAGAAGTTATCTACTTCATCTGACGGGTAAAGTTTTGCTATCCTTAAATTTTTAGCATCAAACTTTGCACCGTCAAGTGTATATGTATATTACGTTTCGGTACATCATTAAGTTTGATTTTTAATTTTTTCAACAGAAAAGGTTCGTACTTTCACTAGGCTGAAAAATTTCTTTATGATCGCGTCGCCGATTTTTCATTTTTCAAAATAAAATTCCGTGAACTACACGGAATTTTTTTTTTCGTTTTTTTTTCTGTTCTGTCACGTCGTAGAAAATATACGAGGATGCAATTATACCTTTGACAAAAGGCATTTCTTCCGGTCTACATCGAGCTTCAACCACGCCGAGGGCGTCAAGGGGGCTGAAAACGCGATGCTCGCCGTCGAAACACGACCCCAGGGTGCGTTGCTACAGCTGTTGTAATTAATCGCACCACCGGAGTTGCGCAGCTTTTCCGCATTTTCACCGTTTCCATACTTTTCATACGGTTTTTATAGTATATATACATATACCTACCTACCTACCTACCTACCTACCTACCTACCTACCTACCGCTTTCCTAGTTGCAGATATATATTTTCACTTCTAACCAGGTCAAGAATTTCTTAAAATTACACCAAGTCGTTTAAAAGGAAAAAAAAACAGAGCTTAAAGCTGCACGTTTCACACCAGGTTGAAATTTTCATACTTTTATTGTGAATTAAATTTTGAAAGTTTAATAAACAGTTTCGAATTTGGATTTATAATAGAGCGGTAGGACCCCTCGAGGATATTTGAATTTGAAAATTGAAAATTTCTGTTAAATCAGAGAAGAAATAAAAAGTGGATGAAAAAAATAAAAATAAAAAAAGAAGCAACCACGACGGAGCATCAAGATTCGCCTGAAACACGTCCGGTACCCGTTTCATTTAAAAGAATAATTACAACTTCTGTCTCTCGCTGGCAATTAGCAATTATTCATTTCACGCCCCCCTGATGTTGTGACACACGCGATTTTTGCATGCTTCATTTCTTTTCACCGCAGAGCTGCTCTGGTTACACGCAATTTACGAACGAACGCATACCTATGTATTTACGTACGTATGTATGTACATATCTCTGTACCAGAAATTGGGAGATTTCCTCTGACGAGTTTAAACTAACCAAAATCAGTCCAGCATTAATTCAGCACTGTTTTTACATCCGATAACGTTTCGACTGTGAAAGCAAAACTACAGATTCAATTTTAGGGGAATACTAAAAAATCAAAATAAAATCACAAGCAAAAAAAGTACGAACTAGTAGCAAAATTTATTCTATACGTATAATCTACCTACCTCGTTTCGTAGCTACTTAAATCTCTATGAAGATTCAATTTCCTTAGATGGAAGAAAAATTGTAAAGCTCCGGTTGCAGGATAATTCATCCCTGCAGCTTTTAGTTTAAAAAGAAAGGGAAAAAATTCTTTGTCTATAACTATTTCTAAGGACTTAATATACACGAGGTTTTCTTTCCACAGTTATTATTTGAATACAAATTTACATGGAAACAGGTCAACCGATTAACCGTCTCGATTACATGAGAAATTGCTGCTTGAGGGCAGGTGTAATTGGTTTGAATGCAGATCAAGTCTCCGGGGGATAGGACAAGCCAGTATTTTTTTTTCTTTCTTTTTTTGAGACCTAATTGCAGTCGAATCCTCAAGCTGGAAATAATCTATCTCTATTATTATATAGTTGAATATCGTAGACAAAAAAAAAAAAATTCCAACGATTATTACCAACACACTCGAAGAAGCTTATATTTGAAACGTTAAGCTCTTGCGATTAGTTGACTCATTAGACGGCAATAAACTGCAGAGCATGGAAGAACGCCTCTTGCATTTCTTGATGATAAAAGACCGTCGAGTAAGTTTCGCACTGCAGGGGGTTCCTGTGGAAAACTATATAAGGGATTCTTGGCAGGAAGAATGAAGAACGTAGTAGAGCTTGTAGATGAACCAATTTCTGAAGTATATTACATAGGTACTTCGCGTTTGATATAAAACTGTTTTTATTTACCGTTCAGTGGAAAAAAAAAGAACGCAAAATGAAAGAGGAGAAAGAGAAAAAAAAAAAACTACTTGTATCAATCGTTCGACAGGATCAAAAGCTTTGATACGAGGGGGAAGAAAAAAAAAAAGCCTGGTAGTAATTACAATATCGCATAAAACGCCAATATTCAGGACCGTTGAACTTTTTTAATTAAACTTTCTACTCGCCCTTTTTTTCACCCCAAAGAAAACGAGGGTTTTGGATATGGTATCCCAACGTGTAACCGATACACGCTTATACACTGTTCAAGGTACCACAACGTGTGTAAAATTCGTCTAGAATGTTTTTTTTTTTTTTCTTCTTTTTTTTCTTGATAAACTCTACACCGTTCCTACGTCAGCAGTTTTAATCTCCGCTAATTTCGCTAATAGAAGTTTGGTACTGTTTGAATCTGTTGTTTGTAGAGTCTGAGGATAGAGCCTCTGGCAATCTGCTGCAGGACGTTGATCCATTCGTATTTTTTCGTAACTTTTGCAACAAAAAAATCTTGAAACTTTTCAAAAGGGATGAACAAAAATAGTTCGAAATTCCCTCTTTGAAATGTTGCAAACAAAAGACAATAATAATAATTTCTTGCACAAGTTATATAAGACAATTTTTCATCGATAACTTGTTAACAGAAAAGTACAAAAAAAAAATAGAAAAATTCTTTACAAATAACGTCAAAAGAAATGTCTCAAAGAGGCTAGGTTATGTTTATGGTTTCAAAGCTTCCGCCAATACTTTCTTTATCGCAAATTTCTCAACAATTTTTCTTTTATTTTATTTTCTCGTTTCGCTCACTCGGTAGATGATGTGAGATTGAAAAAAGCATCCCTCGTCGTGTCGTTCTGCGTATTACTTGAATAGGGAAAACGATAAATCGATGGAGACTGCACACAGCTGTTAGAAATTTTTCCAGCAGACGTTAAGATTCGATGGGGTTAAAAAATGTACGGAAACAACCGCGATGATTTTTATCGTTGTCTTTCTACAAACGCCCTGCAATTATGGCTTTCAGTAGAAAAGAAAAATCTGAAAAAAATATGAGCCCGCGCAGCCCGTCCCCGTATCGCTGAACCTACCACTCAAGGGTGCTTTTAGCGGTTAGTATATATCCGTTACGGTTTAAGCTTATGTCTAGTCAAGCATCCGTCGGAAAGTTTTTTTTCCCCGAGAAGAAGAGGAAGCGAAGGAAATGAAAAAGGAAAACTAAAATAAGGAAAAGGAGAAGATCCTTAAAGCTGACGGTCGCGACGAATACCGTCGTACCAACCCGTCTTCGCAAGGAAGTGTCCATTTTACGGTTGCCTATCCCTCGCCTACGGTGTGGGAAACCCTCGCCTCTTCCTGGCCGTCTACTATGAGAGATGAGGACAATCACCACAATATTGCTCCTTCTCTTTTCTCTCTTGCTACCTCATCCTCGGTTCTTCCTCTTTCCTCTATCCTCCATACTCTCGGTTCTATGGCTATAACGTCGGTGTACATTGTCTACTACTCCGGAGCTTCTCCACTCCGCGCGAACTCTTAGATCAATGTTTATGATAGCGCTTGTGCGGGTGGTCGACGTTCAAATATATTGTTCATTCTATGCTATACGTATAGTTTCTTGGCTGTGTTCGCTGTTTGATGTTTGTGTTCCAGTGAATAGCCGTGGGTATGTGTGTACCTATAGTCTTCATATATCCGATGTCCGCATGTCCTGTACGAACTCCGGAACCCATGATAGACCCTCGCTCGAAATCTTGGGAGCTTTTCAGTTCCCAGTTGAGTCGGTGAAGTTGCGCGAAAGTTTGTTCGTGTCTCTCGCGAATTTATCACTCTTCATATTCCTCTTTAGAAATTATTTGAAATTGTTTTTCATGGACTTAGTTCTCAGCTGATATAGACCGAGTCTTCTACCTTCTAGATCGAAACTTATCAAAACCTCCTCAAAGGTGAGTATCAGATATCGAGGCTTCGAACTTTGATGGGAAAACTGGGATAATGGCTTCGCAATATTTTAGCACGCGGTGTCTTGGTGAAATTGGCAAAAAACCTACGTCCGAATTATCCCGCTCCGTATTTTTATCCGATATCGTTGCCTCTGTGCTGAGCAATAGAAACAGCATCGGCATTATATTGCGTATGGTTATAATTTATTGAGTCCTCCTTTTTATTGTTATCTACGACGTACTTGCAGGAGCTGAGGATGGAAATTTCACGTATGTATATGTATATCTCTAGCCACCTTTCATGTCTATATTAATAATTCACTAGTTGGCTCAGAACTCTCTGCCAGACAATAACCAACCTTCAGAATATGCTGATTTTCTAGCATTACCTGCCAAGTTCGTCCATTTGTCGACAGTGACAATCCCGCCGTTACACAGCATCGCGCAATTATTGTCTGCGCTGCGCATATCCAAGTTATATTATACATACCAAAACTTTTGAAGAATCTTAGGTTGTAGAAAAAAAAAATTTCTTCAAAAGGTTCCCCATCCGCAAAATAAAAATTAACGAGTTTTATAGGTTCGAATACAGTTTTTCGAACGACTGAACCATGTTCAAATAATATCGCTGTTGTTTCACGACTTCCAGAGAACTGGACCGGCCAGAAATCTCTCATAAAACTCAATTTGGTTGGTATAACGTCACGCGGAGCTATTTACGTCCAGGTATCGCGGCGGTAGCTCTGGCTACCAATCCTAATAACTATTCGTCAGTGCTCAGGGACTATATTAATGTTTGTGACTAGTGTAAGATATGCTTAAAGATGAGTCAGTGGTCCAGATATATTGCTACTGGTTTAGTTTGAAAAATGGGTTTTATTCTTTTACGAAATAAGTGTGTTAAATTAATCGAAAAATTTTATTGATCCCTGAATCATACCTCTGGAATAATTGCCATGTATAGAAGAAGACAAAAGAAGGAAAAAGAAAAAATTGAGAAAAAAAAATTTCACGTCGTACCATAAAATCAAATTATGTAAACGAAATTGCGTTGCTATATACGCGGTTATTCAACGTTTCGTACATACATATGTGGGATGTAACAACGTGGGTCTTCTCTCATATAAAATCTGGGGATTGATAGCAAATCTAAATTTAGATCAAACGAGACCGTGATTGCAGAACGGTCGAGGACCTTTTTAGTTAACAAAGTTATATACTTTTATTTGCAAGACTGTAACTGTGACCGTTGAATTACATTTTGGTTATGTGATTCTCTTTTTTATCTTCGTTTTCTTTGTATAAAATGTATAAAAGTTAACTCTACACAGTTACTGGTATACATCTGCTTGAAAAATGGAACGTTTCTTCATTTTTTTTTTAGCTTAAGAGCACGCCTCAATCATCCGTGGTAATTTTTTTTTCTTTGTTTTTTTTTACAGGTGGGATGAGCTAGTCGAAGGAATTTCCGGGCCTCGTTCACTTGGCTTGGCTGCGAGAGGCAGCGGTGGCTTTGACAATTGGCATCGTATCGCGAGGGCGTGCCGAAAAACCAAGGGATGTCACTGCTGTCACCTCGGGGTGGGCGAAAAGCTCCGATACTATTTTTCGCCGGGCTACTTTTCCTACTGGTACTTTATCAGCTGGGAATCATCTGCGGACCCTCGAAGGATGGACCAACCTCAGTAATGATCGCCAAGGAGGTAAGTCCTTCTTTATTCTTCAACCTAGACCGAGGACGCGATAATTCAAGACATTCCCGAATCGCGCAGGATCTGGAGAGATTCCGTAATATCCATCCCGCGGTATTCTTACCTTTTTCTTTTTTTGTTTTTTCGTTACGATCGCAAAATTTCTCGGATTTACAATTAGAGGAAGTAGAAAATAAAATTTATCGCAACTTTGACCCTCGACGAGGTTTCCTTTAGGGTTCCTACCCGATACTCCCCGTAAATCGTATCCTAACATAGCATTTAAAAATCCCTCACGTTCTACACATGACCCGTAGGACAGCTAGTCGCATTGAAATTTTAAGGTAACACGGTCGCATTCGCGTGAATGAACTTTCGGTCCCGAATAGAAACTTGAGGAAATAAATTCTCCCCTGCAGTATACATATATATATTTTCACATTTTCACTGGATTCCGGTATACGCAGGTATGTATAACTTACTGGAGACATTCTTCCGCCGGAATATCACCCACTTCCGTTTTATAAACGTTGCGAAATCTTGAAAAGCAACTAGATATCATTGATTTTCGTATATCAAGAGCGTCCACCCGGAAGGATCACAGACGACCGTGAAAATTCTCGCGGATCCCACTCAATCAAGACATATACTCGTACTACTGTATCATCAGATTTTTCTCGACTTTATCTCGGCGTATTTCTTCTGAATGTAATCCTCAAGCGTTGAGGTACATACCGACTGCCTTTGGAAGAAGATATCAATCTAAAACCGTTTAGCAGTGGAAAAGAAAATCTTTCGAACACGTAAAACTGTGCTTTTCAATTCAAATCAATGAAGAAAAGAAAGAAAAAAGAACCGTCAATGGTACAGAAATAATTCAGGTATATATTATATAGATTCTGATAATATATAGGTAGGTGATAAAATTAATTCAGAAAGAAGAACAAGTTCAGTCTAGAGGAAAATTCGTGGTGGGAGTGTGTGATAGATATTTATTGCAAGAAATGTGGGAAAAGGCTTCGTATATTTCAGTTTTGATATAGCAAACCGCAAACGTTGATATAATTCAACGTTAAGGTTGAACCACAGTATTACATCGCCTCTGGGATTACCTCAAATCATGAAAACCAGTACCTGGTTGAGTATCGCAACCTTATCCTCCACCTTTCGCAACTTTGGACCATCCTAAAAATTTTTAGATCCGAGTCTGGTATACTATACGTGATTTTATCATCTCTCTTAGTTCTTTTTCTATTTGTTTTCTTTCTTTTTTCTTTTTGGTTTTCTTTCTGCACGGTCTGGGTCGCTCGATGTCAGTTTCTACGACGGCTGGCCAATTCTCTCCGACTTCCAACGCCATAAATTTAATTTCGTAATTTTTTCTGCTAACGGTGACCCCAATTACACCGGCTCGTTGCAGTCATAGTTTGAAACAATTGCCAGTCGCCAACCATATAATTTATGATCTTGACGTGAAAATTATTCATCGTGGTTTTATGTTATATACCTCCTCTCTGACGTACGACTGTGCAGGCTGAGTATTTCAACGTATCTTAACGTAATTCGGGTCCGCTAGAATTACAATTCAGCATCAAAATCTGAGGGTTCAACATTTCAGACAGTGAAGAAAAAAAAAAAAAATTAAGGTAGAGCCATTCCTCTCGTATACCTACGGATTATTTTAACCGATTGAACAGAATTTAATGCTTCCTTCCTTCCTTCATCTCCGTTATAGCCGTCGTGCTTATAAATAAAGGTATACCGTTTTGCAAGTTTTACTCGATGTATACACAAATATTTTTGGCGTGCAAAGTGCCCAAGGCATTTCCAGCATGTATAACGTAATAAAATTTAATTTCAACGACCCCCCACAGTTCAGAAAGTTATACCTTCGTCAAAAAATATTGCCGAAAAGGAAGAAAAAAATATTGAAAAAAAATCGACTCGAACAGTACTCGTAGATGGGTTTTACGGGTCAAATGAATTGGGATTACCCACTCGGATTTTCGTGAAAACTGATATGGAAAAAAAAAACTGTTGCAATATCGACAGCAGCAAAAGAAGTCCTAAAGTTCTGTTGATCAAATTGTTCGTTTAATTAATTATTCTTTTCTAATCTGAAAGGTGTAACAATAAATTCTTCCTTCCTATCGCATATTTGAAGGAAAACGAGAAGGGGACATTTTTTTGTGACAACCAAGAGCGAACGGGAAGAACTTTCGGTGATAAATGACAGACGGTTCTTGCGGTCGTTTACGCTGATTTCGTTTTTTTTTTTTTTTTTTTTTCTACCTTTATTTTCGACTTTTGGACGTTACTGACCTGGACTCCAGACTCCGCAGACTTTATATAAAATATATAAAACGTCTGGTTTCTCGATTGTCAGAGACAGCGTCTGCAACTCCCTGCAGGGTATTCGACGTGTCTCGTCGTTTTTCACCATTCCTTATGACTGAGCTTTTTTCTACTGTATTTTATACAATTTTTCCAACATAAACGTTGTATCCAGTTACACAGAATAAATTTGTATATATCCTATATACCTTTGAAACTTTGCTCAGTCATTCCTTGCGGAGTTTTAGACTCCAGTTTCAGAAAGTTTTGAAAAAGGTACTCAGCAAAATGAACAGGCCTACGAGACTTTCATTTTTATTTATTTATCTTTTTCTCGTGTTTTTTGCCTTTGTTTTTTCTTCTTAGTCCGTGGTCTTACAACCCCTTTGCCGTACGATACACGTCGCACTCTCTAACCCTCGACTGTGGAAAAAAGTCGCAAAGGAAACAAAAAAATGAAATTTCTTATACTTTTCTTTTTCTACTGATTTAAAGTAAGATACGAGCAAAGTAACGTAAAAAGTATGAAACATTAATTAAACTCTGTATGTCTTTTTCACATTAACATAATACGCTGTCACGAAGTACTTTATAAACCTTGAAATTCATGGATTTTTTTTTCTTGAATGAAAAGGACAATCTGATTCTTATAACAAGTACTTCTCATTCAGGTTAAGAATTCAGGGCTGATAAGGAGAATTTTTTTTCATACTTTTCTGTCGGACACTTTATCTCCTCACTTAGGTATACCGACCAAGAGATATAACTCTTAGTGCGACTTTTTCAATCCTCAAAAATATTACCTACTCCCGCATCGTAGCTTCGTGACAATGATATATCTGGTCTCTCTTTCTCTCTGCAACCCGGCGTCGCACCGGCATTACACTTAAAAAAAAAAAAGCACTTCGGAAATAATTCAAACGCTTTTTATTCAATAAGTTTACGTTCCTTCCCTTCCTCCTTCTATCTTTCTCAACCTTAACTATTTGTTTGTTTCTTTCTTCTATACTCATTCGTGATCTTTTCATTTTTTGCACGTCTAAATATTCAACAACGGAGTTCCGAAAACTGATAATTATTTTGCAGTTAAGCAAACGTTACAACTGATACGTGCGAAAAATCGCAGGTGTATTCTTTGCGGAAAATCAGGGCGATTTTGTCCGAGAAAGAAAGTCGAGAGTGTTATAGTTTTCGAATGGGAACGATTTTAAGTTGACGAATCAGGAAGCAGCCCTAGCGGAGAGTCCTGCAAGCTTCCGCTCGCTGTCTGCTAGCGCGACCGTTACGCTCTCCCGACGTTAGATGAGTGGTCAACTTCAATCGGTTCTCATTTGAAAACTACAATACTTACGATATTTTTTTTCGAACAACTTCGACTTGATTTTTCACAAGGAATACGCCGATGAGAATTAGATATATGGGTAATTCTAGAACACTGTTTATAAGTGCTTTATGAAGCGCCTTTCGTCAAAAAAATTCTCGATTTGTATATTATAGTTTATTCAACCCCTTAAACGCTGTCCGCGTCTATCTTCTCTTTCTATTTCTCTCTTGTTGTCGAATCTACTCGGTGTAGTATGTATGTATCTATGTATGTACATGTTCTAAAATGCGGTAAATTATCTAGCTTTTAGCCCAGTAGCTTTTGTAGCTTTTCACATGAAAACGTTCTTCTCGTCTGGTTCTCGTGAAAATAAAACAAACGAAACGCTTAGGTGATATGTGATTCGTGGCACCGAGCCCAGCGGATTCGACTCCTCTTGTTTTTCATAACCGGCGGGTTTTATCGTGTGTCATAGTTGACGCCAATTTCATACACACTTACTACGAAATATAATATACAATGGCCTCAGAATTTGAAACCTAATAGAAATTCAGAACCAGTATAAGAGTATAATAACGAAATTCAGGAATCTCTTCAGTCTCACGATTGTATCGATCGGTATTAAGCACGAAACACGATCCGATCCGATGGTTTGAATATTTTTAGTCAATTACTTCTGTACGGAAACGGCATTTATTTTAAATTGCTACACGAAGATCCTCGGCAATTTTTGTTTTTTATCTCATTTTATTCCCCCGTTTACTTCTTCTTTCGCTACTGCAGACTGCTCTACGTCTAAAAGATCGCCTGGCTAATGACTCGAGTCTCAATTTGTTGGGCTTTGAATCGAAACGAAATTTCCGGGACAAATGGGACCAGACAAGCTCCTCTTTTCCGAGAAATAGTATTCGCCTAAGTAGCTGCCCCAACGTCCTCGATGAAAAAAAAAGGGAGAAAAAAAATCCAATTCTTTCCCCAGCTACAAGATTTTCTGCCACAATAACTGCGGTCAAATATTTGTGCCATAAAATTTCATTTCACATGACTTGGAGTGCTCGAAGTCTTTCTCAAAAAATTGTTTCTAGTATCTACAGCATAAAACGCATGTATTAGTAGCTACAGGTCGTACAACAATCCTTCCAGTCCGAATTGCAGGTATAATTAATTAATGAAGTGAATGTAGGGGCTATTAATTACCCAACAACAACCCGAACAGTCACGCTAATTAATTAAAGTGCTACGCAGACTGGGAAATCGACACCGATTTCCTGTTAGCTGCGGTTATCTAGCGAGAACTAGTACCCAGTATCAGAGTCTTACTACTTCGACAACTATCGGGCACTCTCGAAGTGGCACGACGCTATTCTATTCAAATTTCCGTAGCCCCTAGGGCACCCTGTTTTACCGTGGACTACCTTATCTGATAGCTGGTAGATTACGGCCACAGCTATTACCGGTGGTACATTTATCACTCTCGTATCAACTCCGAATACTATACAATTACAGTTCGCACGGTTTATTGGTAAATCGTCGCAGAATTTTCTATTGAAATCAGCTAGCTTTTAGATTTTTTATTTAATCGGGAAAATATAGAAAAATTGAAGAAAAAAAAAATTGTTTACGCTGTAAATTTTGGTTATGTTATCCGTAGGTATAAATTTTCGCGAATTTTCTACACGCGTACGTGTCGGAGTCGAGCTATATTTAAACTGAACTCTTCAATTTCTAATGAGCGATTTAATTGGAATTTCATGGTTCTATGAATGAAATAATTTATTCATCGACCAATTAGCCCACGAGTCGGAAAATATAATGGAATTTGAAAATCCCTTGGGATTGTTAGAAACTCTTACTAATTGCCCTGTGATAATTGCAATGTGTCACGGTTATATTTTCGCTTTGTTAAACTTGCTGTGCAAGAGAAAGAAAAAAATTCAAATTGCTACTGACGATGAGGCGTGAATTTCCAGAGGTAATATTCTTTTAGACACGAGTTTGTTCGAGGTTTTTTTTTTTTTTTCAGAAACTATGGTATACGCACGCATATATGTACATACTAGCACAATCGAATAACTTCTTCTCTAAAAACATACGTAATTTGAATAACGATTTTAGTATTCAAAGAACATCATGTTCCATGTTGAACATACAATTTCCCTCACGTTTTACCTAACAACATATAAAACGAAGGGAAGAATTTCAAACTTCCAGCCATAATGCGCGAAAGCGGAATTATTCTTATGATAATAATGAGAAAATTTCTTTCCTCGTCTATAACGGTTATCATTATACCTATATTTTCAAGGAAAATGCTTCCTGCGCCACTATCACAATCGACTTGTCAATTCAAATCGATGTCTTGGAAATCTCGTACCTATTAGCACCGACCCTCAAATTGAAGCACACCTACCTAACTTCTGCAATATCGAACTAGTAGAATTTCTGCTTCGGAGAATCGGGTCTGAGATAAGGAAAGCGACGTTATATGATGAGAATACGTAAGTGTGTTCGGAATGGCAGTTGAAATTATCGGAACGGTAACAATATCGTGGGACGTATTGATTTTTGTTATTTTATCCGCGGCGATATTCTTTTCGTGTTATATCGTGGAATGAATATATCGGTTATTCCTGAACAGATAACGCTCTCGCAAGTCCAAAGCTCTGAAACAGTTCCCATTTTCGTTTTGTGGATTGTGTAGCCGGCCTCGCAGGAGGAAACAAGGTGATAAAGTTTATGGGGACCATATTGTATGATATTTTTTATTCCACGATCCCGGAAAACATTTCTGCAGTCTCGTAACATCTACTACCCTCCGCAGAGATCAGAGGGCAATCAACCATTATTCGCACTTTCGACGAGCCCTGCAGCGATTCTTAGGTCTTGCAATTAGTCAGTTGGCTTAATTAAACCAGGCCCACAAATTTCGGTTGTATAGAACCGACTACGTTCTCGATCGGCAATCACAATTTAGATCCCGCAAATTGACGGTGTAGAGAGAAAATGGGATCCCGTTTCTGCTACCTCCGCAACACGCACAACACCGATTAATTGATCCGGTTGATTCGACTCTCCCGTTTCGAATCTAACTTTGTTTTACATACAAATTCGAATCCGTATAACAAATCCTTGGGTATCAATTACGCCGCGCCAAAATTAACCAACATTTTTGATTCAGGCTCCCTTCGAAAAATTCGGATCGCTCAATCCGTATCTGAGATCTAAAATTCCGGTTTTCAAATATTTCTTGGATAGTTATCGTAAAGTTCATCAAAGATTTAAAATCGAGTCTCGCGCACGTTATACATTCGTAATTCTACGCTGGTGTTAGGCGCATTTGCCCTAATTAGTTGGCAGTGATTTATCAGCGGTTAGCTTACTGGCCGATTTGATTATTAACCGCAGATTAATTTACCCACGTCAAACCGTAATCCATTTGTCAAGTGTTAGGTACATTAATTACAACAGTCCCCTCCAGGTTTTGTGATGAATTTAACTAACGCCAATTAGACTGCATACCATTTCTAATAAGCACTTGGAAATCCTTCGAGAATCACTTTAACTCCTATCATCCCCGTTGAAACTTATGAATCGATTTGTCATGAAATTTTCTTGAATTTTTCATTCTTTTTCCAGAAATACGTGATCGGTGCTTCGGACCACAAAGTTTATCCCTATGACAGAGGTATGCCACTGATATTTATCGGCGGTGTTCCCAGGTCAGGAACAACCCTAATGCGAGCAATGCTGGACGCCCACCCCGATGTAAGGTAAGGAAAATCGGTTTAATCCAATTTTAATTTATCCGGGACAATCGCGGAGTGGATAATTGGACTAAACTTCGAAAATGTTTGAAGGCTCGTTAAGAAAATCGCGCCTGTGGGTTTATACACTTACACTTTTTAATGGAGTGCGGTGATTAAGTTTTTTCGAATAATTGTCACGGCGAAAAAGAGACGCGCTTTGAAATATCTTCTAAGGACAGGTAATTGAATTCAAAAATTTACTTCGAGAACCGTAGTGGAGGTAGATTCTATAAACGTGACTGGCAATGAATCGGAAGCTAGGCAAAATGAGATTTTGCTATACCAATGTCATTTCCTGGCTATCTTACTTTTCTCAACACTCCGGCATATGGAATGTCCAACATTATACGAATCCCTAGGCGGATTCCTTCCTCCGAAGCACGTGGCTGTAATAACGAGTATAACACCCCTACGCAGGTGTTGTAAAACCGAGTTTCCTCCCTGATATTTTCGTCAAAGTAGATCTCGTAAGCTTTCTAAGCCGTATAGCAACGCATAAAATAGCTGTAAAACTTCTTCTTCTTTTTTTTTTTTTTTTATTGTAGGCAAAGGCTGATATGAACATGCGTGTGCTTCGGTTAGTCTCGGTAATAGCGCGAGATAAAAGCATTTACGAGCTTCTGCTATTCAGGAACTTAATAAAAAATATTTCCATTCACATTGTTCACGGAATCATAAGACCGATCCCTCTTATTTAGGTGCGGACAAGAGACCAGAGTCATTCCTCGAATTCTACAGATGAAATCGCACTGGCTTAAGTCTGAACGAGAAAGTGTTCGACTCCAGGAAGCAGGGGTCTCTAAAGAGGTGAGAGAAAAATAAAATAAAAACTAAAAAAGTATCGTTATCGTGTCAGTTTCACCCAAAATAAGAAAAATCTCTATGATGATATTCTGCGTGATAAAATGGGGATTGTGAGACGGTCTCGTGTCTCTGAACGAGCTGGAGGTTCGAAGTTTGATAGTAAAGCTTGAACAGAATTTCGATACACACGATGCTTAGCAAATTCTGATCCCAGTTATGTCACGTTTATATAACAGGTGATGGACAGCGCGATCGCGGCGTTTTGCTTGGAGGTAATTGCCCGGCATGGCGAACCCGCGCCTCGTTTATGCAACAAAGATCCACTGATCCTGAAGACGGGATCTTACGTACTTGAATTGTTTCCCAACGCGAAATTCCTCTTCATGGTACGTGACGGAAGAGCGACGGTGCATTCCATTATCTCGAGAAAGGTGAGCGCCCCCATACGTCTTCGAAAGTTAAACCATCCATCAATTTCCTTTCATATTATGCTGTTGGATATTTTCATCGATGTAAACAGTCAAATAACGTCATTCAACGTCTCGACTTTATTCAATCGCGTGCTCCAGGTCACCATCACAGGGTTTGATCTGTCCTCGTACAGACAAAGTCTGACGAAATGGAACCATGCCATATCCGTAATGCACGGTCAATGCAAGGAAGTAGGTGTCGACAAATGTCTGATGGTTCCATACGAACAGCTGGTTCTCCATCCGAAAGATTGGATGACACGTATACTGGCTTTCCTCGATGTTCCATGGAACGAATCCGTTCTTCATCACGAGGAGTTCATTGACAAACCTGGCGGGGTACCTCTCAGCAAGTTAGTATATAGTCACGCGATTTAAAATTAACTTTACGAAGAGATTAAACCCTTGCAGAATTTCTGTCGTGTAAATTAAACTTGCGTCGATCTACGCGCCACACCTTGCATCCATGTTCATCCTAGTACCGTGATCAGACATAAGGGTATTAACGATTATGTCCCACGCCTAAATCCCACGCTTAAACCTCGCGCCCCCTCGTCTCTATGAACTTGTGTTATTGGATCAAACATCGCCTCACCAAATACCGTCGTTTCTTATTATCCCAGGGTTGAGCGGTCCTCGGATCAGGTAATCAAGCCCGTAAACCTCGAGGCGCTGACCAAGTGGGTTGGCCACATCCCGGACGACGTCGTTCGCGACATGCCTGACATCGCTCCGATGCTTTCGGTTTTGGGATATGACCCCTACGCCAATCCACCGGTTTACGGACTCCCGGACAGCTTCGTCAGCGACAATACCAGAAGGTGGTTCAATCGTCCAAAGACTTACGGATTTTTCAAATTCATTACATCCTTGTTTTTGAAATTTCTTTTTTTTTTTTTCTTGTCCTTATTTTTATCCTCTCGCTTTTCAGGGTTCAAGCTGAGGGACAGTTATGGGAGGCTAAAGTCAAGGAGATAGCAGCTCACCAAATACTTCTTCAACAACCTGCAGCAGCGTTTAAAGAAGATTCGAGTGATTCACCAAACGCGTGACACCGAGTTCACATTCTTCTAGGAATGAACGAGCAGAACTTGAACGTGTACAATTATAATTATTACGTTTAACCAGACTCACGAATCAACTTATTATTCACTTATAAATAATCTCATTATTATAGATGGACTGACGGCGTCACTAATTTGATCGACAGTCGTCCGTCAGCTAATTCACGTCACAGTGCAATAAATCGCATTGTGTTCATTCGAAAATAATTTAAAAATAAAAGAACAAAATAAAATCACAAGCTACAAATATCGATTTGCATAGATATTGCATATATTACGATATTTTTGAATTAGGAAAATTATTATTCACAGTATTCGAACAATATGACAATAAGGCATTTTATTTAAAGTCACAAACGATTTAAACCCTGATCTATATCTATAGTTTGACAATCCTTCCCCAATACTTCTTTTCAATTAATCATGGTGGTTAAAAAAATCTCGAATTAATTTTACAGTCTGGTTTTTAGAAAATTTTGAAATCTCAACTTTAATTTTATTACCATAAAAAAAACAGTATAATTGAATATAATTTCTAAACACTTGGAAAAAGGAATATTTGATTTTTAACAGTCTACACATATACCGAGGTATATTGTGTCTGAATCTCAAATTTTTAAAGCCACGTTTGAAAAGAAGTTGTGAGACAGAAGAAAAGTATGTATTCAGAGTTGATATAAATATCAAGTTTTAACTTTAAAATATCAATATAAATTTTCAAAGTTCATGCAGAATATTGTAGAATGGAAATAGCGCGATTTTTTTGTAAAAAAAATCGACCAATTTCTTTTAGATACTTGAGTAAATTTAGGTCAGATATTTAAATTCATTATTCCGCAGAATCCCTTCTCGAACTAAATTCAGAAGATCTGAGTTTCGATGATATAGATATAGGTATTAAAATCCTCAATTATTATTTAATTATCGATACATTTACGGGGTGTTCATTATAATATAGTAATTTAGTACAACGATGTTAATTATTCATCGTAAATTTTCGAAGCTCGTGAGTTGAGTTTTTCGGAAAACTAATTTACACTGAATAAAGCCTCGTGTAATACTTCGTCCCAGAAATGTGTATTATTTATTAATAATTTATTAATAATTTATTAATAATGTTCGGAATATAGATATTTACTTACCAGCTGCTTACCTTATGGCAATGATAAGTCATCGTAGATTATATTAATAACGAATTGATTGTTATTTTCCTACATACCTATATGCGAACGATCATTTTAAAGTACCTAATTTATATATACCTAAATGATTAGTCGTTATTTAATAGCACGAAATGAAACGTACCGAGTACTTTCAGTAAACGTAGATAAATATATTTGACCAATGTAATGGCCAGTGAGTCACGGTAATTAATATGGTGCGTAGAAATTATTTTATCTTCCAATCGAATTCTGTAGTACTAGGGGCGATTCTTTTCATTAAAATGAAGAAATAATACAAAAAAAAAAAAACGAACAAAAATATACATATGTATGTACATAACGCTGAATGGATTGTCCTTTCTACTTAAAACCTAGTTATACACTGGCAAAACATGTCAAGGACTAAATAATTTCATTCCAAATTTTCGATGAGGACGCGCATTTATGATATAACACTGTAAAATAAAAAGCTTAATCAAAAAACCTTGTTTAACGTGTGTATGTGTGTTATACGTTTGCCATATGTATAGGTATATATGTATGTATGTACTGCATTGGATTATTTTATTTAATACATAATTGCTTAGCTTTTTTAATAATTCAACTAAAATAAATTCACAGTTAAAATATTATATGATATAATCTCGTTCAGTTTTTCTTTCTTTCCGTCATTGAAGAGTTTCTGTTTTTTTTTTTTTTTCATCGATAAAGATCTGCCTGAATTTGTATGTGTATAAAAAATAACAGTTAAAAAATTGAAAAAAAAAAAAAAAATAAATAAATAATACTAGATGTTAATGACTATTATATATTGCGAAATACGTTAGAAACATTACCTATATAGTAGTATGTAAATTATAATAATGTATACAAGGAAATTCACGATCAAATATTAATTATTATTAAGTGTAATGCGAGTTATTTAATAACGCGGTTGTGTACAGAACTCTGAATGGGATAATATTTATGATTGGATATTTTCTGTGAAGAAATCGAGAAGGTTCACATCCTAAAATCTAAGTGGTACGTGATAGAAAGAAAAAAAAATATATGTATGATACTTGGAATACCGTAGTTTTATGAAAAGGTATCCCAGACAGCTTCTCATTCTACACGAGCATTGAAATATTCAAGTTGCTCTATCACACATGTATGTAGATATAAAAATGAGTTTAACATTGTAATAATATCTGCGATGTTGTTGTATATCATTACATTGCAAAAAAACGAAAGAAAAAAAAACGAAAAAAAAATTAAATAAATTATTTTAATATTAAACGTCTCGCAATTCCAATAATTTTTTTCAACTACTTCCTATAAACACATCCATCATAATGTTTAAATAATCGCCCTTATCATTTTTCGATTCATTTAATACTCGTAAATCTTCTTGTTCTTTTTTCGTGATCAACATGAAAGTGAATAATATTCAGGGATAAATCAGATGAAAGATTAGGTAAATAGTCTTTTACTTTTTCCCTGTAGAAAATAAATACATTACTGTCTTATACCTACAGCTTATGGAAATAGATTTGAATTTATAGACTAATTAAAACGTTGCTTCCTTTTCAATTAGATTTTTCATTATCTATAATCAATTTCTTCGAGTCTACCATCCAGATTATTGAAATTTCATAAATAAAGCATGTAGAATGGTCAATCAAACGAATCACTGTACAATACAATATTCAAATTCAAACTATAACCAACATTAATTAAACTTCAGTCATAATCTCGACAAGAAATGATTCAAAGACAAACAAAAGTAGAACAATTCCAACGGCTAAAAATCACTCATTGTGAATTGAGCGTGTTCTGTGAATTTCTTGTTGTATTTCCACACTGAAACACAAAATGTTTGCATAAATATAAACCTCCGTTTATTCGAACTTCGAGTTCGCTATGGGATTAATGCTTTTATTACAGAGATAAAAAATTCGCACCATTTGGATACGAGTTCGCTGATCAAGAGCGTGAGATAGTAGAGGACGGGCGTTACTGATCTCCATGGATGTCAGATGGTTTAGTCCAGCACTGGAGGTTTCTCCCTTTAACAAACCGTCGACGGATGTCCTTAACTTAGACATTCTAATATCCCATATATCCTGAGAAACAAAAAATATTAAATAAAGATACTTTTTGTAAAGAAATTGGCATAATTTTCAGTCTGATTGAATCAAACCACCTTTATAACCGTCCGTATTTCATCAGCCTCTGGAATATCATCAGAAGCTACTCCCAGAAGCATCAGAGCTTCATCCATGTAATGATTGCTTGGCATCTCTGTGAAAAGCCTGTATTAAGACGTAATGGAGTAAATTGAAAATTGGAAATAATAATTCGAGTTAAATTTTCCATATATAATTTTTTTTTTCATCAGACACGTGTGTTTATTCATGAAGATTTGAATTTGGAATTAAATATACATTCGGTTGTTTTGTTTATAGGTTAGAAAGTGTAACGATAATGAAATGCTTTTAGATCGTGATAATTATACTGATTAGATATTGGACGATAATAACTTGGAGGCCTTTTCTCTTTCCTTAGCTTCGTTTAACGATTCAATTTCCATCCATTCTTGACGAACAATACGGCACTTTTGTTGTTGTTTTAAATTGACAGCTAACCATATCGGTACTTGTGTTGGTAAACCAGCACGGAACGGTCCGAGTGAACCAGATATTAAATGAATTTGATCGAACGTAAAGCTCGGTATTATCGTGACTAATTGCTTCTCGCCTAAGAACTCGACTTCGTTTGGGTCCATCGCAATATCCTTTGATTTTTCAATTTAATAACAAAAAAAGCAGAAATTAACAAATTATCTTCGCGCACGTGTGTAACAATAACATAACTGAGCGTATACGGGTCTTGTAATTCTCGCTTGTCGCGCAGATGGCGATACCTATAAAGCATATAGGTCGCTGAATGGTATCACCATCTCACGGACCGATTCAAAAACTACTTTTACCGCAAACCGCCGAGCATATCATGCGCCTTATCATATTCAACTTGGATGCTGATAGTTTTTGACTTGTCTAATAGATGGCGATACCATTTGGCACCTTGTTACCACCACCAGCCGAACGAGAAGGAACATTGACCTTGACCTTGGTAGCGGACTAGCTGGCGTAAGGTCAGTGGCCCATACCCGTCGACGTGTCAAAGGGTTCGTTTGAGGGTTGCCTTAACGAGACATGACTATGCCAGGCATCTTAATGGAAATACTCCTAACTTGTTAACTTGCGTTCCAGGAAGCGAATAAAGAGTGTGAATCAGTTGGTACAGACAGGGGAGAAAATTATGTGCGGGGTAAAATGGAATACTCGAAAAAAAAAAATAAAAAGCTTATTACAAAATAAAATAGGACATAATGTAAAATCAAGAATTCTTCCTCTTAGAAGTATCCCAGGATATTGCCTTGCGAAAAATTTTTTCTTTTATACAACATTTTTCGTCGGAAGCTTTTTTTCGTTGGTCGAATAGTTTTTTATCTACAGCGACGTAAAGCGGTCGATATCACACAAAGGTTTTAAAAATACGCGATTTTTCCAGGGATTTTTGCAAATTATATCAAGCACTAAATATTTGACGATTCGTCGTAGAACGAATCGACCATCATCCAACTCATCTCCACATCACCTGGAGGTAGAGTAACAAGTGCATTTTTTTTATAACGCGGTATCACCCGTGCAGTAGTGCATGCAGTAGTGCAGCGGTAGCATCACCCGGCAAACAGAAAACGTAACAGTATAAATATAACTGTTATATGCTATGTTCAAAGTGACAGAGCGACATAAAAAATGTAACGCAACGGTGACATTGCTGTTTTACATTTTGGCTTCTCGTGAAATTGAATTGTATACCTAATACACATACATTGTTAAATTCATAGTCAAGTCCTGAAACTTAAAATATATCCAAACTTGATGAATTAAATCAAACCTAATAAACGTATGGATAAGTAAATAAATAATTTTCAAAAAATATACATACTTAAATACTTTTCTTGACTTTGAAATAAAGAGTCTCAGAAAAGGGCAGGTAGAAAATAATGACGCAATTAATGATTGCAGGTACATCTGGAAATTTATTGCTGTGCAGTATCGATACAATAATCACTTATCGTTCAAAGTATTGTACAATTTGAAATTGTTTCCTAAATATAAATAAGTACTCGTCCCAACTGATCCGAGCCTCTTCATTTACTCCTGGGATACAGAGTAGTAAGTTCAGAGTATTTCCATATCAATACCTCTGTCGCAGTCACATCAAGTTAACGCA
Organism: Macrophya alboannulata; assembly: GCA_949628255.1. Classification (NCBI taxonomy): domain Eukaryota; kingdom Metazoa; phylum Arthropoda; class Insecta; order Hymenoptera; family Tenthredinidae; genus Macrophya; species Macrophya alboannulata. Next base: position 8,981,327 of record OX451212.1, on the reverse strand, counting down.
GCCCCCCTCCCCCCTAGTCGACCAACCTATTCGAACCCTGTGACACCCCGTTAGCGCCACTAACCCTTCAAGGATTAGTGGCCCTTGGGTAGTAGCACCTTTCGGGGGGGTCAGTAGCCCATTTGACGTCAAAATGTTCGCGTAAGGGCTGTGGTAACGAAATTCCACTTTCTGAGCGTTCCATGCAGTCAGAATAATAATTTCAATCGATCACGAAGGACTATAATATCGCTATATAAGTAAAAAACAAACATCCGAATTACAAAGACTGTATCAGTCCGCAGAAGAGGATTATAGTTTTAAATGATTAAAGAAGTATTATAAAATATATATACCTAATGTATGTAATATATTCACATATAATTTCACAGAAATTATCCAAGTGTTGAGAGGATCTTGTCTACTCATCAATTGCTATAGTATCAGATAAGAAAATTTTCAAAAACTGAGTATTTACTAATATCAATGTTTTACTGTACATATTAACCGCGGAGTATGTACTTTTGAGAAGCGAAATTCTTTTATACAATATGGATATGATGATGCGATCCCTTAATCTCTTTACAGCTTTGATAATGACTAAAATCTAACTGTTCCTTGAGCAATTCCAACTCCCTAAGGCTAGTTCTGCTCACTTCGTATTTATGTAGCACTAATGTTCTGTAAAAGTGTACCGCGAATGCTAGAAAGATGACAAATACTGGAATTAATATTCCAGTTGCCACCCACGCCGCAGCTTTCGTTTTGTAAAATTTTATCCAACACAAAATTCCTATTTCCAATAGAAACAACAATAATCCTATCAGCGTCGAGAATGTCCAAGCGATTTCAATGTACCAGTGAAGTAGTTCGTGTGGTGATTCGTGGGCGAGGTGATTATTGTGACAATTGCTCACTGCCTCGATGTTTGGAAGAATACATGTGGATATCATGAGAGCCAGCATGTGAACTACCACCAATAAAGTCGTGCAAACTGCAAAAGTAACCAGTAGCTTGTCAGGAATATTGTCCTCTGCGCACACTTGCATTTCAACCATTGCCACCTGTTGACCAAATTAGAATTTTGCATCATGATTGAAGAAAAAGTGGCTGTCGTTTGGGGTACAGATCGTATCCAATCCGATTCCACATAAATTCAATTTCAATAAAGCTAAATTCTCGGCTGGTGTAAATAACTTCGTCATGTTAACACGCAAGAATATAAATTTTGGGACATTACCATTGCGAATCCAGAAAGCAGAGTAGAAGTCTTGCTGGAAGCTTTGAGTTTGGCTTTACTCAGCTGCAGCTTTTTCCATGACAGGGTGGAGTTTAAAGTATTCGATAGATCATCCAGAGCCTCCGTCATCTTTGTCTAGTAACAATTATAGAATAACGGTCAATTTTTATTTTTATGAACGTTGGCGGTCTTATCAACTATTTGTACAAACTGTTAAAACTATAAACATCTGATTCCCAGATATTAAAAAATTGTAAATGAGTCTTATCAAAGATCCAGCCTCGGCTGATATGAAAACATGATTTTTCGGGAAAAACAACGTAGGATCCCATTAAATTTGGATTCACAGGACTCAGGCATGCACAATGTAAAAGTTACATTTAATTTTTAGCCCTCAGTCGTCCACTCAGCCGAAGAACTGCACTTTAGCATAACTAATTGACGCCCATTTTTGACCTTTGATAAGACTCACCCTGTATACTTATGAATCACGTATAGCGATCAACGTCAGCCATCTTTGATGAGAATAGGAAAACTTTATTTCTTCATCTATTCCAACATCGTTTTCACATTTTTCTTTGTCGTGTTTCGAAAGGCTATTAGTTTTCATTCGTGTAATTTTAACGGATGAAACATGCATGCAAATATAAGTTTAAATCTCGTAAACCTTCATTTCTAATATCCCATGTGATTCACCGGTCTTCTTTTTCCTTTTTACATTTCAATATTCATCGTCCAAGAAATAAGTTAATTATCGTATTAAGTAGCTGAATTTAAAATAACTTTGCAGATAGCGAAAGAAAGTTTTCCATATTGTTGGAAATGACATTTCTTCTTGATAATGTTATATTACCAAAAAATCGTTTTTAGAAGAGATTTCGAACAGCTAAAAAACTAAGAGATGTAAAACATATACCTAGAAAAATTATAAATGAAAAGCTGAAACGGATCACTGACCTGCGATGAAGTATTAACCAGCACTGTGACAAATGAACTTTAACGAATGAACTTGAAACGGTATTGTATTGTTGAAAGACTTGACCGAAATGGTATGGAGAACCTCGTGTATACGGAATATTATAGTTGGTAATTGTTTCATGATTATCTTAGCGACAGCCTGAACCGCAAAGTCTGATAACGCAGTGACAGACATTGAATAAAAGTGCGATGTTTTGACTTGAGTAATTCAACGTTTCATAGCAATTTTCATGGACTGCATCAATTGAAAAAAAAAATATCTTACCAAATAATTAGATGGTTCCTATATCTAAATCTAAATTATCCAGATGACCCGATCTGTTGGAAAAAGAGCATAATTTTTTAAATTCTAAATTATAGTATAGAAATAGAAATAGAAAATAGTTTATTGATTATTACAATTATGTTTGCAAATTTAAGAGAATAAGTAAAGTAGAGTATAGTAAGCAGGGTGGGGGCAGTTAGACATATATAGTATAAGAAGAGTACATATATAGTATAAGAAGAGAAAATCGAGAAAATCCCGAGGTTATTCGAGTTTTCATTTACCGTACTTTATTCAGTTACATTGTACTTTGTTCATAACATTGAGAATCCCTACTACATCTTGTTCATGGAACAGTTCCAAGGCTCTAGCTTAGTCATGACAAGTTATTTTACTCAATAATATTATTTCACATACATCATGCTGCTTTTCAGGACATCCTTATAAAGTTGTCAGACGAATAAGAGTACTTGGACAAACAATGGATGAGTATTTTTATTTCTATTTATATCGTCGTTTGGCGAACAATGTATCAAAGATACTTAGCTGACATGCCTACTTATGACAAACATTTATGTAATGAAATAAAAAAATGTTTAGAAAGTGCTCTTATATATACCGTGAGACAATTGTATTTCAGTTGAATAATTACTGTGATAGCAGCGCAGTAACAACATTTTTAATGTAAATATTATCGACGCTGATGTTAGATGTTTTCGAACGAGAAGCAACGGTATAAAAGTGGAAATTACATTCTGCACATCATCAGTATGGCTACTGACCTACATGATCAAAATGAAGATCTACCACTTACTCGTTAGTGCTCTGGTTATAATTTCATTGGACGCGTTTGAATTCGAGTTTGAAGGATCATCAGAGTTTTCCGTTCAGTTTACCGAGGAGTTCACGATGGAAAAGGAAGAAGATTATCGAGAGGAAGAACCAGAATGTTCGGAATTATGCTCGGAAAATGACCTTCGTATTGACCAAGAACAAAATTGTATTTCGACCTGTGATATCGCTGGCAGATGCCCAGATGGATTTGATTGTGTGATGGAGCTGAAGGAAGTATTTTGCAAAAGGGCACCCTGCTGTAGATGTTATATGAAGTGCGAATCAAGAAGTTGTAGAAAATTTCATGTATTAGAAAATACAAGCGAATGGGATTGAACAGAGATCACATTGCTGTACAATTTAATTCAAAACTCTTGTATCTGCTTTAATCTTGTATGAATAAAGCATAATGGGTGAAAAATAAAAAACGTTTATCTATATCCCCTATACCTCACCAATCGTAGAAAAATGGAATCATATACAGCACCAGTAGCCACACATCTCTACATAATAAAATATCATCACCTCTTACTTGACTAATTCAACGTTTCATAGAAATTCTCTTGGAATTCATCATTTAAAAAAAATATCTTACCAAACAATCAGATGGTTTCTATCTAAATCTAAATTACGCATATGACCTGATCTGTTGGAAAAAGGGCATAATTTTTTGAATCACAAATTATATTAGAAAAAAAAATTGAGGCAATACCGTTATTCGAGTTTTCAAGATAAAAGTTCGTGTCAACATTTAACATACTTTGTTCAGTTACATTATACACTCCGTTTTGAATTTTCCCTCAAACTGATTTATATATTCTTTCCATCGATGGTCACAGACTGGTACCCTGCCAAGCATTTTGTTGTGGGAGTTAGTCCCGATCATTTGGAAGCTCTTCAGACAAGATTTTCAGGGATTTTTCAGGGATTTTCTACGTCAAAATATCGCTCGTTACTGAATTATCGTAACATTGAAAATTCCGGCTACATCTCGGTCCTGGACGAGTTCCATGGCTCTAGCTTAGTCATGACAAGTTATTTTACACAATGGCATTGTTTCACGAGCACCATGTCACTTTTCACCACATCCTTAAAGAACTTGGGCAAACGATGGATGAGTATTTCTATTTCTATTTATATCGTCGGTTAGCGAATGATGCGTATCAAAGATACTTAGCGACATACCTACTCGTGACAAACATTAATGTAATGAAATGAAAAAATGTTTAGAACGTGTTCTTATATTTCCCGTTAGACAATTGTATTTCAGTTGAATAATTACTGTGATAGCAGCTGAGTAACAACATTTTTAATGTAAATATCATCGACGCTGATGTTAGACGTTTTTGAACGAGAAGCAACGGTATAAAAGTGGAAATTACGTTCTGTACATCATCAGTGTGGTAGCTACATAATTAAAATGAAGATCTACTACTTACTCGTTAGTGCTCTGATTATAATTTCATTGGACGAGTTTGAAGCCGGTGAAGACTCTCTTGATGAGTCTAAGATAGAAGAGAAAGAAGATTGTCATAAGAAAGAACCTAAATGTTCGAAATTATGCTCGGAAAATGACGTTAATAAGGACCGAGAACAAAATTGTACTTCACTTTGTGATTACGCTGGCAGATGCCAAGATGGATTTGATTGTGTGAACGAGCTGATTGCGGAACAAGTGATTTGCAAAAAGGCACCCTGCTGTAGGTGTGCCATAAAGTGCGAATCAACGAGTTGTAGAAAATCCGATCATTCAGAAGATACAAGCGAATCGGATTGAAGAGAGATCACATTGCTGTAAAATTTCATTCAAAACTCTTGTATCTGCTTTAATCTTGTATGAATAAAGCATAATGGGTGCAGAAGAATAAAAAACGTTCATCCATATCCCCTATACCTCACCAATCGTAGAAAAATGGAATCATACAGCACCAGTAGCCACACATTTTCAGATATAATAAAATATCATTTACAGCCCTTTTTTTGTAGTTGCATGCCATTTGAGGGTCTGGAGTAATCGTACTTTTCTCAGTAAGGTGATAAAAGTGCAAGTATGGCACTTTGATCAACAGTCTTTATCATGATATTATTGATTATTGTTTACAGAAGTCGTTATGTTTCATACTAAGCATTCTTTAGACATTCTTTTAGAGTTCTCCGAGAATTATTCTTTTTTTTTTTTATCATCAACTAACGTCCAGCGATATTGCATATCAGGGTTGGCTTGCGAGCGCACAATCGGTGGTGCCATTGCATATGCGGCCTTCTGCGATAAGCAATGATTCGAGATTGTGGGAAACTTGCGACGACGTGTGTTGGACTGGTGATATCGCCGCTTTTATTAACACTCCACATCGCCCCACTCCCAAGAATGTCGTCCTATGAGCTTGTATCGTGTAGTCATGTTCATACCTTCCCCAGAACGCTGACGAAACGCAGTTCAGACCGCAATGGTGTAAGCTGGAGGTTTTCGGTAAATATATAAAATGATTATGCAGTATAATAAATTTCGAAGTAACGTGATGCGTAGTAAAATATGAGAACTCAAAACCAAAATATAAATTTCATTAGTGAGAAGTTTTAGCGGTAAAATATGATGTAAAATCATCACCACACCTTAAAACTTACTATATGAGTGCAGGGTGCTGAATTTCATATGATCTGGTATAAAATTGGTGTCAGCGGTATAACTCGAACATAAAGGTATGAGACTTTCTGCTAGTATGTGCTAGCAAAAAGTCTTATATATAATTCCACTTTTTACATCGAATTTGGTTTACGTTTTACTTCAAGTTTTTTTATTCCTTTAGATTTCGGTATTTAAATTTTTGTTAATTTATACTCCGTGGAACAGAAAAAAATTTCTCTGTTTCATTCTTCGGTCATCCTTCGTAGAACAAAAATTAATTTTTTTACCGGTGTAATTATTTAGATTTTGAATTTACATTAAAAAAAAAAACTAGAATAAGTTTGAACGTTGATTCCAAAAAACGTTTCCAAAAACGTTAAGTCCAAACATTAATAAATGTAGGGTTCCGTAGAAAGGAATCTACTTCGAATGATGTTGAAACCAGGAAAAATTTGCAGAGGATTTGTGATTACATGCTACCATAAAAATTCAAATTACCTGATATAAAGTAAGTTTTATTACAACTTTTATAAGTAATACAATTTTTTTTTTTTTGTCTTTTATTATACAAAAAGCAAGCAACTGTATTATACATATTACCAGACAACGTTGATATTGCAATATGACAACAGAAATGAATTTCTCCGTTTTTAAATTTTCTGTCAAAAAAATTAATATATCAAAATTATATTGCCGCAATAGAACTGAATTGCATTTACAATGTTTTTGTATTTCCTTATAGATTTTGTCAAACGGAGCATAAACCGTAATATCTCATGGGCGAGGGACACGTCATTACATCTGTGAACTGGACTTTAGGCTGCTGCGGTAAAGGCCTTAAAAAAATTCAAATACTTAAATTCATTCCGGTAACTATACAGCAATTTTGAGAAGATGACTGAAGATTATGGATGTCACTGAATATCTTCTAGACCATTCACTTCGTACATGTTACTATCCAGGTAATCTCAACAGTGAAATTGATAACGGTCCTTCGATCTCGCGGTTTATTACTAGAATGATTTAGAAGAGATAAAAGCGATAGAAAAGAGAAAAGAGATAGAAGTTATATTTATTATATGCTTAATATGCTTTTTATTAATTCTTTTTTTATCGAAAAAAAAATACAGCTTCCAAACGATTGAGCCAACCATCTTAAAAAAAATATTTTGTTGCTGTGAACACTTGAGAGTATTTTCTGTAAATTTTTGAGGCAGTCAAAAATGACGTATATTGGTTGAAAAAAATATTTTTGTGTATTTTTGATGAAAAATCGTATTTTTGGGATTCGAGAAATTCCCAAAAAATTTTTTCAGAAAGTTGATTCGAAACTGCAACTTTTTTGTCATATAAATTTTCTTGTGTGATGTTATACTTTTGAGATACGAAGATTCGTAGACAAAAATTGGAATTTGAAAAACTCGGAAAATTCATTCCAAAAATTCTGAAAAAATTCACATAAATTCTTTCGATTTATTTGTGTAATAAGACAAAATTATGATTTTTTGGGATCGATCAACTCTTCGACCGTTCGAAACGGGGTTGAACACCTCATATACATAAAAATCTCCTCGTTTCCCTTCTCAATTGTAATGTTCAAAGTTCTCTGCCACCATCCTCGTTTGTAATGAAACACCGGTAAACTCCTTCATCCGATCATCGATCGACTTGGTCAGTACTTTCGTCACTGCTTCAGCAATTTATCCAGACGCTCCTCGATCTTCTGATTGAAATGATTCGAGCATAATCGTTTCTTCCAAAATTAAGTTAGAAAATCGACTCGATCGGCTTCAGAAAATTTCTGTATATCGTATTAGAAAATTTTCAATTTACGTTCCAATGCTTTTCTCGTGTGTGGTCTGGTAGTGGCGAGCAGTTTTTTATGAAGAGTTTAGCGAATTTGCAAAGTAAATCGATGACTGATCCTGGTATGTTGGTGTTATTTCGTCAAATCATTGATCATTCTTCTATAACAACCTTTCGTTCCGGATTAGTCCTGATATCAAAAAGTTTCCGTCCAGAAAGTCAACTGCTTGGTTGGTACCGTTCCGATTGAAGCTTGGACTCCTTTTCTCTTTTTCCAGTACGATTCTATAGTGAATTAAATCAATCCTCATCAGCAGCAGACGAGATTCATTCTACTTTATTTTACTAGCCAAATGAATCGGTAAAGTAGATTCACCCATTCCTGCGGTGTCAAAAATTATTGTAATTTCAATCTGATTGTTCGAAGTGGGCTGCCATTTGATCTTATGTCTGATAATACTGTTAGCGAATTTGCGAGTTTCACTATATTAGCATAATCCCATTTAGATTGCTTTCAGGTAAATTTTCCTGACTCCTTTTCAGATTGGAAATTATTCTTTCTCCCAATTGCGTTTTTCAATTAACTCAATAATCAGTAACTACAAATGTCAATCGGCAAATAATCCCGGACTGAGGAAATCACTATCTTCTTGAATGTTGTCACTTGAAATGTCATCAATTTCTTATAGTTAGAGGATGACATCCTCTGTGCAAATGTGCAATCCTCTGTGCAAAAAAAAAGTGCAATTGTTAACTATTTGAAATTCACATAAACCCTTCGGACGTTTACCGTTTCAATTAATTTTGGTGTAAGTTATATGAACAATGAAAAAAACAATTTGTTCACCCGCCATGTAACACTATTCCAAAAGGTTGGCGCGCTTATTAGTACATACATAGTATAGCTGCTTAATTAATGTGATTGTTATTTATTGTTACCGATGCACCGTTTTGCGAAACTTTTGCAATAACGTTTATCTAGTTAACAGACCCTGATATATTCTTCGAATTAATCTTTAAATATATGTCAATATTACAGGTGACTCATCGTGAGATATATCGATAACTATATTTGTTTACAATTCCAAATTGAAGACCAATCGTTGATGAAACTTTATCAACGTCCAGGTACAGAACAGAATAAAACTCTTTACCATCGATTGAATGATGAGAAGAAAATTACCGCAAGGACAAAATTCAAAAACCGCACTTGCAGCACAAGAAGACGTTAAAATCATCGTGCAAAAGCACTTCCTCTCTTTTCGGAAAATTAGAAACCACTAAGAATTTGTCGGAATAGTGTGTTGAAGAGTTGCATCCTTTTTACTAATATTGACCTCGCCTTCAGGGAACCAAAAAACGCGAGAATCATTCACAAGCGGGTCAGAGAATTGTCCTGGGAAAACAAAAATGCAAAATATATGCAAAATCAATCTGTAAGCAATTTCTGAAACATATATTACTGACGTGAGGTGGAATTTGGAGTCGCAAAGGATGATGCCAATAGAACGGTTTCAAATGATTCAAATGAATCTGGTCTGCTGTTGGTGAGGATTGATTTTAATCATCATAGAATAATACCAACAAAGGCAGTTAAATTTCTAGAGGCCAACTATTCAAAATCAGAACTAATTCAGAGCGCAGGTTTTCAAAACGATTATCAAGGAGCGAGATTTAAGGACGGATTTAAGAAGATAAATTCAACAAATGAGAATACAGTGATCGCCTTGATTTAAAAATTTGCTAAACTTTTCATAGAAAAGAACTGCTCGTCACTACCAGACCACACACGAGAAGAAGCACTGGAAAATGAATTGAAAATGTATTTTTATACGATGCAGAATTTTTTTTTCCCAGCAAATCAAGTCGACTTTCCAACTGAATTTTGGAAGAAATGGTTATGCTCGAATCATTTCAATCGGAAGATCGAGGAGCGTTTGAAAATATATGCTAAAGCAGTGATGAAAGTGCTGACCAAGTCGATCGATGATCGGATGAAGGAGTTTACCGGTGTTCCATCACAAACGAGGATGGTGGCAGAGAACTTTGAAAATCACAGAAAAGGAGAACGAGGAAATTTTTATGTGAGTATACAATAAAAATTCTTGGAGTCTGACAACGATGAACCCAGGTTACCAGAAATAATTTGTGTAATTATCACTCCTCGATTATTCATTCAATCACAAGACAAAATGTCACAGCAAATGATATCAATCTTCGTTTCGGAGACGATATCATGAAGCTACATTCGTTGTCGCATAATCAATTTTCCCCCCCAAGAATCACCGATCTTGGGGAGGAAAAAAATATTTGGCAATCCAGTATACAATTTGCTATTGAAAAGAGATCAAAACCAATTTTCGATATTTGTCAAAATAGATACTGCTTGTAGAACAGATGCTTAAGTCGTAAAATAAGCAAAACTGTCTTACTACTTTTGCATAGAATTAAAACGGTAATTGACAAAACCTATTTTACTTAACGAATTCTACAAAATTTATGGGAGTCTATGTTGTGTGCATTTTCGCCTAAATCCGATAAAATTTTCAATTCGCATTCCATCACTTAATAGATGAGTTCACATACTGCTCGCCACCATGATGTGCGATAAAATTCAAGTATGGCATCTAGGCAAGAATGCACACGCAACATTGCCTTGCATAAAAATGTAATTTCAATTACCAAAGAAAAATGTATCGCATATGACAAGCAGACAAGTAGGTAGGTGGTATAATGAAAAAACGATGAGAAAAATGAATTAACGATTTTCCGTGGGTAAGCTTTGAATAGTCTAGCGATATGTTAATCCTCAGAAAAGCACCCGTTTATCCAAATACATTTTTGCACTGCGACATTGTTTTGTAGAAATAATTATATAGAGTCCTTCAGATGCACTTCTTGCTCAAAAGTTTACAATACGATCTATGTGGAAATACCTTTGCGTCAGGGAATGATAGGCGAAGTTAAGCAAGGAGATTAGATTCTATGATAGCTTTTTCTTTATACACTTCATTACATCCCTTCAATGCGTCCTACGTATCACACGTCTGGCTATCGAGAACTGCAATCACCGTCAAAATACGACTTTGTCATACTTGCCTCGTCTGCAGACTGTTATGCACAGAGGATATAACCATCAGCAAAAAGCAGAAGAAGAAGAAGAAAATGGGCGTCATATTTGAGACTGCTGTAGCACAACGATCCTCCTGATTTTATCTACTGTCGATCCTATCGGCCCAACAATTTCAAAAACTACCTACATATGACAGGGAATAACACTGCTCAGACTAATAATTCCTGACTTTGATGGCGTCGGTGTATAAATCTACACAAGATGCACACTACCTGCAGCTGCCACTCATCAGCAATTCATTGGTCTGGAGCCATTATCTGCTCATACTTTGACCAGGGCTGTGATTGCCAAAGAATTGTGAGAATATATTGAAGCATTTCATTAATGGAATAGCATCGTACAGGAGGTCTACTGTAGTCCACGATAACATTTCTGGTGGAATCAAGGATGCAGATTCGAATCTGGACCATCGAAATTAAGCCGAGAAACTTCAGCAAGATAGACTTGAGATGTAGCGATATAATCAGCGTGGAGAGTACCCCATACACTGGAAAACTCAGAGTAGGATCCTTCCTAAGACCCTGGTATTGTAGTATCGCAAATCCGTGACATCAACCGCGAAAAATCAGAGAGAAATACTGACGGATACTGATTGTGCGACAGCTCTGGATTTGAAGTGGAAGACTGAAGTGAAAGACTGACATTCATCTATCAGTGAGGCGAAATGACAGATATCTGAAGACCCGGACTCTTCAGAATTGAATTGCCTCAGGAAATAGACGTGTTCCGTTACTCCCATCTTCATTTCCTATCACATAACTCTCATTATATTTGTATTATACTAATGTAAAAGTACTTTTGTATTGTGTCGGTTCGTATCTTTATCTTTTCCACCAAAAAATTTAAACCTTAGCTTTTGTTTGCGAGGCCATGAAGTTCTGCGATTCATCAGGTCTCATCACAAATTACGCTGTAGCATCAGCAACCTATACTGACCATGTGGTCGAGCTAAATTTCATTGCACAAGTGACTTCGCGACTGATTATAGAATGTGTAGGTACTTTTGTTGAGTAGTAAATGGATCGGAAAACCGTTTTTCCCACTTTTTCGTTTTCAATCAAAAGAAGAAAAAAGATAATACATGTTTGGGCTCTTCTGTAGAAATATCTAGTTCACAAATAACAGTTTTGGTTCCAGCACTCCTCAATTAATAATCTTAAGGTAATAATTTAGTGCGTAGGTATGGTATACGTTATCTTACTGATAGAAAATTCCCTGAGAGTATCCGATTCGTTCTGTTGAAGCAATCAAAATTTGAATGTAACATTAAGCATTATTCATAGTGAATTGAAATTTATTTTGATAATACATGGAACCCATTTCCGTTAAAAAAAATTACAAGCACAGTATGCATGCTTGTATGGCGTAGACATGCGCATATGAAGCTCCCATCCCATTTACCATCTAACTCAGGTTAGGCATGCATTGATAACGCGCTTGTGAATAAGTAGGTTCATAATCTTCAAAATAAGTAGGTTTATTATATCTTCGAATGATCAAAGAGCTCATTTGTATCAATAATTCCATTTTTGTTCATCAGAAATGAAGGAATACTGCATAATTATTATACCTTTACGAGGTCATAATAACAATACCAGACACGAGATTATTATAACAATATCAGTTTGCGAATTGGATTGCATGGCGTTGGGCGCCAGATGTGATGTCCATTCCCCAGATTGGCACTTGGGTTGCATATAATAAGGCGTACGGATGAATAAATTGTTTGACTTTCCTCTTGTCATTTACGTTTAATAAAAGATAAATTTGATACATGAGTGTCCGTTTATTAAAATAACTTATTAGCGAATAATTGTAATTAGAATAAGGTGATGAACAGCCGGAATAGGCAGACTGCCCAGATTCCATAACGTAAGAAATAATAAAGTTTATTGCTGACCTATTCAAAAGCTTATTCATTATAATCCCCTGCCCCTCCTATGCCTTGTACAATGTTCTCCATATGTCTATAGTTTCTTAGTTCTATTGATTAAAATAATCATCTGCGGAAGGATTCGTAAATTATTATCGGTTACTGCAGTGCTTTAAAAAATTTGTCAACATCTCTGCTGATCAGTATTAATCATTTTACAGCGTTTCTTTTATAAAAATGAAAAAATCTCTTACGATTTTTTCCTCTGTATTTGATAACAAGATAAAACTCCAAAGTGGACGTGTGTGGTTTTGTTCCTCTGCTCCTCAATCACTGACATTTATAGATTAACAACACATCAAATACCTACATACTTCTCAGCCCACATAATATATCCAACAAAAGCGTCTATCAAAAGTAAATTTTACTATCCCGTAAATAATTGGTGAACAAACAGACTTTTTGAATTTATACTTAATAAAAATTTACTCTCCAAATTTCTTAGTAACACTCAATTACATGGCGTAACTTTATGCATAGGAAGATCTTGGAAGTAATTGGGTAAACTATACTGTAGTTATTGACACCTGAAATTTCGATAACTGCAATTTTCTCTGTGCCACCTTTCGTCACATGCATTTTTCGATGCTTTTTTATATATTTTATCATCCTGAATCTGAATTATGAGAAACAAAATCTTTGACAAACGTTAGAAGGTTGGATATACCTAGAAAAGCTAAAGAATGACACTGCAACATAATTACTTTCTTACGAATGACCTCGTATGTACAACATGCGAGACGTGGCACCATAAATTTTCTTGTAGGGTGTACGATCGATTCTTATTTACAGTAACTATCAGATAGATAAGTTATACACCTGAAAACAGTAGATCGTCATGTAACGATAGCGAGAAGGACAGAAATCGATGGCTAAATTACCAACCCTTCCAACTCCAATTTTATGCTCAAATCGATGGCTTAATTAGCAAATCTCCTAACTCCAATTTTATGCCGAAATCGATCGGTTAATTAGCAGACCTCCCAACTCTCGTTTATAGGATCTCTCAGTCTTTTCTTTCTATAAAATGTACTGTCCTTCTCCTGTAAACTTAAAACAAAACTGGAACTAGAAGGCTCAACTAACAAAAAAAAAGAGACTTCAAGTTGTATATAGAAAAAAAATTGCACGAGTGAAGATTCGCTAATTGAGCCAACGAAATCCTAATCCGTCCTATGAACAGTCCGCAGTTATCGAGATGTTAATACATGACTGTTGAGTCTGTGAAAGCAGCATCCCATCTTCGGAGCAGTTCGTTTAATATTCATGAAAAATAATTTGAAATAATCGTCGTAGTGTTTGGTTCGGTATAATATCGTAAAACTATAGACATTTGAATTATAATTTAGTTGACATTGACATTCGCTATGACAAATAATCTCGTAATTAAAATAAATAATGACAATATACATGCATACATACAATATTATATACCTACGTGGATATTACAGGTCTAATCTAATATACAGAATATCTGATTCAATTATATGTAATATATATATTTATATAGCATTTATGTGAAATTGAAAATGAACTAGAACTTATAATTAATAAGCGTATAATTTTACACGTGATACATACTAGACCCCATCAATTACATGTGTACACCCTATAAGTGACTTGACGTAGTTAACTATAAGTGGTATAACTCGGCGGTTGATTGATACATGCACATTCGACGTTATCGTAACCTTTATATTCGGTTTTAGCCTTCGGCTTCCAGCAACGAGCTGCTGGAGGCAAGCTCGTCTAACGAGTTCCTTCCCACTTCGGCAAATTAAGATATCCAAGATCCCCAGTTCCCTATAGAGACGTTGTTTGATTCGCAAGGCGTCGTTATCGATTGATTTCGCCTGTCGGACCCTGGTCATCAGCAGTTAGTCTCTCTCGAGAGGATACACAGTGACTAACATCAGCCTCGATCACGAATACCGATTCCGCTGATATTCCGTCACTGTCCAAGGTATGAGCGAAGGGCTTGTACGCACGGAGTTCAAGATGATTCGGGGTCGTCGGGGTCGCCAAAGTCGATATACCGGAAGCGCTGCAGTTATCATTCGACAATTTCTCATCCATATGCTGCTCGCTGATATCCGGACTGATTTCATTGCTGGGATTATCGTCTATGAAGGCGTCAACCTCTTGGCGATAAGACGGGGATGAGTCGGGGGTAAATATCGTGGCTTCGAAACCATGAGGAGACTTTTTACCAGTTGGTAACGGAATCCTTGTCGGTTGTGTAACTCTAATACTGCTTGAGTTTCTTCCGCGATATGCAGAACCCGGACCGGTTGTAACTATCTGATTAACGTTGTGATTAGAAGCTACAGAATGTCGTTCGTTTATCACACTGACAACACTCGCCTTCGCCACGCTGTGCGGAAACAAAAATTTGCATATAAAATTTTTCAACGCCGCACGAAAGTCCTTCAAATGATAAGCGTAGAGCAGAGGATTCCCGGCAGAGTTCATGTGCGATAAAATAATACAAAAGTTCAATAAAAAACTGCTTACTTCGCAGTCTGGACAAAATGCTTTGACACAGTTTATCGTGTACAATGGAAACCAACATATAATAAAAAAAATCACAATCCTTGAAAGATTCTGCGTCGCCTTGACCTCCCGTTTCTGCGCGGCACCCAGGAGTCGAAGCATAGTCCCGGTCGTCTGATTATCCGAACGACGACCAGGGTTCATTGTCATTATCTGTTGAAGCTGAAAAATAGTAACATACTTCTGTTAGTTTAATTGAATCCAACGAATGAAGTCGAAGGTTTTTTTTTTCTTCTTTCATTTCTCATCCAAAAACATGATGTAGACTTTTTTAAATATCACAACCGGACATCATATCCTGCAGATATATGAATAAATGAATCGTGTAGAAAAGCTCGTGCGATATGTATGTGTGAATGCTAATTACTATCTTCCGTTTTTTGCCAGTGTCATTGCGGTATGTGTCATTACATACGTTACCAACGTGTCTTTTTCATTTTAGCATTTTAATAAATTCCGCCTCACTATACTATAATTCACCATAAACGTATATAGAATAGAAAACCTTCAGATTCGTTAACAGTTTTAAGTTATAGTAATAATATATAAGCGAGCGTAGAACGTCCGGTGTTTATACGACTAGTAGATGATATCTGTACCGCAATCGCTAACCAAAAATACCGCGTGCTAATTACAAAACAAATTAACTTATAGCGACTACAACCACGGTGTGGTATTAACAATAATATGTATACGACTGAAAAGGCATATATTTACTGTACATATATTTTTAACCAGTATAGGCAGATCTTATTATCCTTCTTTTTGTCTTAACAATTTATTTTCATATATATTATTGCGGCCGATAGTATAATGTAGTCGTGTATCTATTGCTGACCGTGTGAACTTTAAGTCAAATAAAGGAGATATTAGGTGCATAGCAATTTTATGCGGTGTAATTCGCGTTTGCAACCGTATATCAAGGGGAGATTTATGCAGGGCAATGGGCAGACAGGTGCACATTTGCAATATTAGAAAATAGCGCGTGGATGCATGCCCGGGTATGGGGTTTTGTTATGTACTGACCTGCTTCACAACGACCCTATATATGTGGGCGTAAAACGCAGCGATGAGAAGTGCCGGTACAACGATCGTGGCGAAATAAAGAAATACCAAATAGTTGTAATCCATAACTTCGGTGAACAGACATTGTGCGTCGGACTTTTTTCCTGCGTTCCATCCCAACAATGGAAGAAATCCAACTGATGTACCGGCGATCCAACATGCGCAGATTATTCCTAGATATTGAATAAATTCTAATTCAAATTAAGAGATAATTATTATAGACTTGCAGATATCAATTACTAAGTATAATGAATTTGGCTAGAATCTATACCGTGCGAGTGGTCACAGGATTATACTAATCAAACTAATTCACAATCAAATCAGAGGGCTTTCCCGCGGTACGCAAACTTTGCCTATTTTGATTAGGGATCAGTCCCGGCTACGTCGCAGAAAGTTACGTCATATCAGCAAATAAACTCCTGACTAAAAATATCGATCCATTTTACCAGCTCGTTGTTAAACGTATAATAATCGAGCTTTTAAATTGTATGAAGAATTCGATTTGGAAATACTTTAAAGTATACCTACGCAATTTTGTCCACTGGAATTGTATCAGATTCTCATTTGCGCGAAAATTCGTATACCGCGACCGATTGGAAATGTGCAGATCTCGGTCAAGTACTTGTTAATCGAATTTATATTGAACCTCGAAACCATTTTAGTTTCAAATATTAATCTTCCTACAATTAGAAATGTTTCAAACTTGTTTCGAAGTTTCGCAATGATAAAATGCAACGAACAATGAAAAAAATCCAGCGTGTAACAAGGTTGAAGTCAATGTTCTGTTGCAGGAGGCTCATTTATCACCTCATCAACGCTAACTCTCAACTAGAAGAGACAAAGACAGGTCAATTGATTCTAGAACGATTATAGAAGATTGAATGATCATGGAAGGATCGGTTTGTGCACGTAATGGTCATACCAATAATCACTGATAATATATACATTCTCCTTGCAAATAATTAAGCAAAATATTTCCCTCTCTTCGAATACAGTGCATGTAAAGCGAATTACGAACCCTCTATAATATCAGAGAGTATAAATTGGATTAAGATAGGATAACGAACGATGGGATCATGGTATAGGGTAAGTATAGGTTCACGTGTCCGAGCGGTCTGAATAAACCGCTTTTAATCTACTAATGAATTCCGTTCGGCTGTATTACGTTAATTCCCATCATCATGGTCATTAGCGTATCGCGTTTTCAATACGAAATTAAAGAATCCGTTATGAAAATCTCCCTGACTGTATTACGTCCATATAGGATGTATAGGTATATTAAATTTCAATCCGATACGTGTCCAATGTCGCCTACATGAACGAACGATATATCAGTGATCCCACCGCAGTCACCGTGGGGCAAAATTCAGGTAGCCAATTAGATATCGCGCTACGTGTAGATAAGGATTAGCTGTAGAGTTTGATGTTCCGAAGGTCGTTTCGAGCCGCACTGATTGTGGATCGTATCATTCTCTGAAAATGTCCGACACGCGATCGCACGGTGAATCAGACTGCAGAAATAATTCTAGTTTTATAAAATTGGTAGTGAAAGAAAAAAAGAAATAAATGAATAAGATTGCCACGATAATATCTTACCTATCGCGGTCTTCGTTCGAACGGTCCGTGAATATCCCATGGGATGAAGAATGGCCCAGTAACGATCGACGGAGACAGCAACCAGGCAAAATATACTTATAGTACAGAGCACGACGAGTACAGACACGGTGAAAAGACAAGCGTGAAAATTTGTGGGCAGTCCTACGCTGGCCAGTATGGCAAATGGTATAGCGAAAAGTCCTACGAGTAGATCTGCAGTGGCCAAAGATATGATGTAATAGTTTGTTCTACGGCGAAGACGTCGCTCTCTTGCAAATACCACGATCACAAGACCGTTACCAAACACTGCTGAAACTGCAACAAGTATCTCGCAAGTTGCATAAGGAACGTTGAGCACGGAACCAACGTGGCCGTTACCGGTTTCCTCGGATGTATAATTGCTCGTTACGGTGTAATTAAAGTAATCAGTTAGTTCAGTGGTAGTCGAATCTTCCATCTCAAAAAGACCGATCAATATCCATAATCCACAGACCGTGTTGTGCAGTTTCGTGCCACTCCGTATTAATGAACAGGCTCGATAATCCTAAATTACGAAATGATAATCCCCACCCCCCGTTGAATTAACAGTGTTGGAGATATATATTAGCACCACTAACACCGGTGTACAGTATATATAATGGAATCGTCACGCGATATTTCTACTGGAGCGAATGGAGTGGTCTCTTCTGCTGCACGGTTGAAAAACACACCTGATGAGGCAGCGGCGGTGAGGGTCGTCATTAGCTTAGCTGGAGGGTCTGACAAGGTCAGGAAAGGTACCAAGGCGAAAAAAATATTAAACGACATGTTTTGGCGATTCAAAAGAGCGGCTATTGTTATACTAGGGCGAATTATTAGTGCCGGCTGACGTCTCGACGTATAGATAAGCCGTCGTTTGCAGGGAACCCGCGGTCTCATGGTCACTAAATAATTAGATACCATCAACGAAAGGCTGCGTGTTCACTTTCGAGGCACGCGATAAATTTTCAAAGTCGCGGTTACCGTTTCTTCATTAAACTCACTCATCCAACCATCGATAACTGGCCAAAACTTCGCGTCACTTTTAAATCCAATATAACCATTTATTTTACACCTAATTTGCAGTCTCATGGACCTGAATGTCAACGTGAAGGGGAGAAAATCTTCGGTTCCACTTTTGCCGGAATACTTTCTGAAAACAGGGTTCGAAAGTGACACGATTCTGACTTCTCATACGTGAAGCTATACTCGGTTCTCCTTCCGCGTCACTCTTAATTAGTTGTTCTTATCGCACAGTATTCGTAACACCGATGATCCTAGCTGAGAAGAGACACGCGCGGGATACGCGTAACAAGTGTGACCGAGCGTTGGGACGCCGGTAAACTCGCCGGCGATGAGTATAATACGTATATAGTTGTGGTCATGCGATTGTGGTGGGGGATGGTCGGACGGACCTGCGTGGGCGTCGTGCAGGAGGACGCCTAGCGTCGGGTGACGTCGCGGGAAAAGTCGTCAGAACTTGACTTACGAACCCCAATTCGTCGCGGTCTGTGAACGTTCACTCTATTGGAAGAGACGCCGTGAATCGAAGACTGAAATCGTATAGAAGATCCCAGGACCACTGCAGGCCCGATTTGTCAACGAAAAAAAATCGACTCATTAATATTAACGCTCGTCGATTAGTCTCATTTCAATCTGCTATACGAATACGTTAAGTCCCTTAAGGGAACCAGTACGGCTTGGTTTTGTAAATCCGGAGTACTCCGAAATGCATTTATTGCTTAGCCAAAGTTTATTTCACATAAAAAAAAAAATTTTCCTTAAAAACCTTTGTCGTAAGGTTTTAGGCACATCGTCGTTCCGATTAAGGTCGTTGAGGGCTCATTTTGTTCAGAAAAGAAATCCCCATCGTGTGAACGAGGGAATTTTTTTGACAATTTCGTGTTAGCCAAGTTATTTGCAAATTAGTAGCCTAAATATTGGAAATTTTGAATGATTGACCGTAACTTTTCACATGAATTTTGTTTTACCGATCCCTACGTTCATAAGATGTAGAATTGCTGTCTGAAGAAAGCAAGACCTTGAGAGGTTGAATTGGAGCAACGACGTGCCTGAAACCTTACGACAAAGTTTTTCGAAGAAAATTTTTTTTGGTGTGAAATAAACTTTGGTTGACAAATAAATAAATTTTGGAGTACTTCAAATTTCCCAAACCAAGCTGTACTGATCCTCTTAATTCGCTTTGAAATCTCTTAGAGTAAATATTATCTCTTGACCGCTGCAGGGTAAGGCGAATTGTGTTTGCGTCCGCCAAGGTGTGATGACAATAGGGTTACGAGGTTAACGGATAACTCGATATATTGGCTAAAGACGCGCGGAGGTCTTATCAGACAAAACGCCTTTGTTGTATACAATTTCTTATTTATCGTAGAAATACCGTACGTAGGTAAAGTTATACTCAATATCGGACGTCCAATATTCGCCCCTCACGAGCTATCACTTTACCTAATTAGATCGATTCTTTGGTTTGTTCATCATAGATATGTACATACAAACTAAGGTAGGCTTGCAACCGAAAAACGAATGGTTCGATTTCGTATTAGGACATTGATGAAACTATAGAGTTGTGATTTCTCGTTAAAAGAGGATATCACGGTTCTTTTCTCCAGGAATCGGAGTTATAAACTATTTCTGTTTTTTGGGTAACTTAAAAATACCTTGGGGAACGATCTTCTGACGACTGAATAATTCCCAAACAAAAAAATAGAATAAAAAATTCTTTTGAATTCGAGATGATGAATCGAGGGAGGATTTATCTTGCGAAGATTCGTTGCGAAGTTATTGGGCGATTTTTAGCAAACGGAGACGACTTCGGTCTGTAATCAGAAATATAGTCGATGTTATCGCAGCATCATTTTCATTCTGGAAAGGTTTTGAGAAAGGCTTGCTCGAGTCGAGGAGTGTGGGAATAAAAAATGTCCAAGATGTCGTTACGAAGAAGGGTACTCATTATCAGTACCCACGTATAGTCGCCGTCGTAAGATAATTAATTACTGTGAGTAAAGATAACAGCTAATTAGGTTACCTGACGTTAATACGATCTTTACACGAACAGCGTGAAAATAAACAAAACTCAGGTTAACCGAACTCCTCAGAGCTCCCATCTTCGTGGAACTCACACTTAATTTTGCATTGCTAAAGACAAATGTTATTATACCAAGATGTCTAGGCACACAGACGAACTGGTCAACTTATAGTTATAAGCTGAGGGTATAAGGTCAGTAGATACGTAGTAATATACTGAGTACCTGCCCAGAGAAGTAATTGTTTGCTATCCACAAATCGATACACTTTCTACCAATAAGGAAGAAGAAAAATACGATGAAACGTATTATCCGGGTCTTGGAGCATGGTGCAGTCACCTACTTCCTCCGCAATCATAACTCTTTCGAAATGACAAGTTGTAGGAATAAAGTACGTACTAAAATCGATAAAATTTTACGCTATATAATTTCAAATTGTCGTAAAATTTTCTATACCAGCGCGGACTCTCGATACGAATTGTAAAAATGAACCTGCACAGGGTGTTCCTGGAATCTAAAAATGAGCTCAAAAAATCACACGGTTAATCGATTATTTCAGATAATTCATTGACCGTGACATTATAGCTGAATGCACAGCTGGTTGAAGAGAAGATTTGAATGATAAGGACGTATACTGTACCGATGAAACACGAAATTAGTCAGCGCAGACGAATTCGAAATGACGTGGTTTTTTCGTAGAATAGCATTCGCTAATCAGTTATAATGGAGAGCTGCTTTCCAACCCTCCATGAATAAATATAACAAATCGTGTTCGGCGAATTTAGAAACCCGTAATCTCTCGAGAAAAAAATTCGTTGGGCTGCTATACGAATACGCTTTTACTGCTGAAAGATGCGACGTCATCAACCAAGAGCATCTTAAATCCGACGAAAAATTTTAATCTGATGCACTCTCGAACTAACTTGCAGGAGATTTTCGTCCGCAGACTATATAATCCTGTTGAATATGAACTTGATCTCTGTAGAGATCATCGATTAAACTTCTACGGAGAGAAACTCGGAGAGCTGTGCAGGGCTTTAATTGAACGATTAGAACCGTTATAGATTAATGGCCCTCGTTAGTTGGTATACCTATCTTCACTTACACAACAATATACACGTAGGTATGTGAGTCCTAAGTGGAGTTGCGAAAAATAATTGTCGGCTGGCTCCTATTTGATATTATTTTCATTTTCAATCACCATTTTTGTCTGTTTTACATTTTTTTAGCAAGCTATATGAAGTCCAGTAGAAAATCTGGAATGTGTGGTACGTTACATGCTACATGTTCTACTTCAAAAACTGCAGTCCACGTTGATTAGACAAATAGAAAGCACGGTAAGAGGAAATTTCATTCCTGTTAGATATTCCCGAGTCGTGCACCTCATTTCTATGCACAAGACGCGTCGCGGGCAATAGATTGGCGATTTTACACAAACGGGAAAAAATGGAAAGCTCTTGGATCTCTTGGGCAGAAAATATGAGAAGACATTAATTTTCGTTCGTATAAACCGCTCAACGCAATATATTTATTTTATTTGAAAAAATCGGTGATTAACGATAAACGTATGTCGGGGATTTTCAATTGGCAATCTATTAGTTGTATGTTATAGGCATAAAGAGGTGGCTATAAAATTATCCTCGTTGCTTGATCGTCTCTCGACGATATGTGTCTGTATAGCGTTTAGAAAAGATATTCGATCCGAAGAGGTTGAACATTATTCACGCTTATCCCACGTGTTTCCTATATTATAGGTAGAATTTTGAATTATTTTTTGTTTGTTTCTGATATCATCTGCAGGATCTTCTGAAATTGATTAATTAGGACTTTCCATGTCTCGTTTCCTGTCTAATCTGTACGTAACGTTGTTGACCACCCATAAAATACTTTTTCTGATAAAAATATCAAAATTTGACAACAACATGTCAAGCTAATAACTATAATGAAATCAATATATTTTAGCTATAAAAAAAATTGACATGATTTAAGGTATACCAATACGTCCCAGAATTTTTTTCAATCCCTTTTTCTCTCTTTTTTTTTTTAGGTCAACTATTAAACAGGAAGAAATCGATGGACAGACTCAACAAAATCCGAAATTCATTTTAAATGTGAAATATAATTTCAAAGCTTAATTATTTAGTATGAAGACTATTTTTGCGAAGGGGTTTATTCCTAATAATTGACTAATTTAAATTGCAGTGGCAATACCTGCGAGTATGTGGCATTAGACGATAAACCAATGAATAAAATGTCAGTATAAAAATTGACTGATATAAATATTTCAACTGTATGTATGTATTCGCAAATCTTTGGTGTATAAAGGACCATGGGTTGATGACTAGTTAAAATCCTTCCATTCACTCTTAGAGGTCTTAATATATTTCTATGCAAAGCCCATTCCGCGGTTAACTAGGACACAATAGTTCACGTTTGGCATTGCATTGTATAGATCACGAGGTGCAGTTGCAATTTGTGTATGAATGACAATTCTCGACTCGCTGTATAAGCTTCGTGTATAGGTATGTACACTAATAATAATTGAGGATGTTATGAAACTCGTTTTAAAACCTTATCATCATCGTTATATATTGCATATACACGTGGCTAACACGCGCACACTTTGAATCGCGCCAGAACTCATCATACGTCGTGCATATAATGTGTGTGCCTTCATATTCACTAAATGAGATAGCGATTGATGTAAATTGCAAGCACTCTAGGGGCTATGGATTAGACGGAGGATTCGATTTTTATCTACGCCCACGCGCCACTAAAAAATTTCGATGATTGTTCAAAAAATAAATATTATCAAGATTGATAATTCGCGTCGTACCGAGACGCCGCCAAGTATCTGTACCCTTTATAGGCTGAGAAAAACCCCCAGACGAAAATAATTTGCAATTAAAGCTTCTTATGAAAATCCGACAATCATGATATAATCCTTTTTAAAGGCAATTCATACAGACGTAGAAAATACGATTACAACTCTTCTCTTTTCTTGCATATCAGAATAATGATCAGATGCTATATGTAACCGAAGAAAATTCCTGTATCAAGAATATTGATAAAAATAAATAAATTATCGTGCGCGGGTAACCAGAAACAGTGAGATGAAATTTTCCATGAAATTTTATGTATATGATGACATTTTTTCTGATCTTTGTTAAAATTATTTTTTTTTTCCTTATTTGTGTCCGTTGATTAGTAGTCTACGAGTTGTTCCTCAGAATAAAAGTGGAGAGGTAAGAACCAATAGTAACGATAACAAGATAAGCGAAAGAATTGTGATTTGGGGTGAAAATATAACAAATCCGCTTAGATAGCGGGCGCAACAAATATTCTCCTAGATCGCAATACCTTATATAGTCCAAAAGAAACTTTTCACACAAGATTTTCCGTAACATCTGTACGGTCAATTTAATATAAAAGAAGACTTTTGTGGAGGTACTTTTTCTTTTACGTCATACGAAACTTCAAACGCTTAACTACACTTGCGGACCTTCAACCACGCGATTCTTAAATGCGCAGGTTTAATATTGCATCAAAGTATATAAAAAAAAATGTACAAATGATTGAAGAAGCCTATGCTTCAATGTTTTGTTAATTAAAAGTTGACGAAAATTTTTACTGAGCCAGTCACAAAATGACATCGTCTTAATCACATTGAATCATTTTTGTGATATATACACAGTCAATTCCAAATTTTGACCTAACAGGATTTGAAAATAATGTTTCAAATAAAAGTAGAAAACATATCGTTCTAGCTGTTTCGACGTAATTATATCGTCCGTCAAAATGTTAGTACTATTTTTTTTTTTTTTTTTTTCTATAGCGTGATTTTCATCAGCTTTCGTGACTTTGCTAGTAGGCTGATCGCAGCAGCGATTGTTCCTTGCCAAAAGGTTGTATGTACCTACCTGATATGTATGTATCGTACCTACTATAAAAAAAAAAATACACTCGTATATGTATATGAACATAAGTTTCTTGGTATTCATTCATTAATTAACATCGTAGGCCTGTTATTACCGGGCTATAGTGGGCTGGTATCAACGTTTAGTTGACGCCGTTCATTACTGCTTATTGTTACCTGTCGGATAAAATATTCCTACCCCTGAAACGGTCGATTCGTCAGTGGTTCCTGACTACACACGAAACAACGATACGAATTTATATATAATATCGAAAATTTAAGTGCCCTTGGTCATCCTATTTTAATCACACGGTATATTATTCAACATACAAGCTTTTGAAAATCAGAAACACTGCACGGGCCAACGTCCTGTAACTTTTTATATTTCGACTACCCTCAGTTCAAATTCGAACGCAATTAGTGTTCGTACTCGAATAAAGGGAATAATTTCATACTTTGTTTTATAAAAACAGAATTTAGCTGCTTGAACATAAAAAATAAAAAAATGTTTCGGTGTACAAAAAGCTCCCCTATTCATCCAGATGAAAGGGAATTGTGATGTCTCATTACAGGGTTACGCGTACAATATTTTACCGATTTAATTACAGCTAGAATTTATTTCAATTCGTTGTTAATTATACAATCGTTTTTAATTTATCACCGCGAGAGGTATTCGTTAATTACACTTACATTGATTGATCTTATACAATTACCATATCGCGTCTGATTTAGAACGATTGTTGCTTATTATATATGATAGAAAACGCGAAAGCCCCGAGGCCTTGAGCTTGACATTTATTTGAAAAAATTAGCTTAAAAACGTAGGTGAAAAATTACATGCAAAGTAACAAGCTTCTCATACACGGTGAAATTTTCCGCTCTCGTCGTAGTTACCGGCTTATTTATAATTGGGTCTCAACTCTCAAGCCACAAGATCTCATGACGCAATAATTATAATCTCCTCCCTTAGCTCCAGTCAACAGGTTCAATTTATTGCACCTCAGAAACCCTTAAAACTCCATCTCGGAACAGAAAGCTTATAAAAGCGAAATGAAATCCGATTCATATCTTCTTAAAATTTTACATAGATATCAGCTACATCACACTATACAGCTACTGTGTGTTACTAAAATATGCGAGACTGATAGGTATGTCCGACGCGTTTACCACTTTGCAGGGTATACGTAATTTACTGTCTGTATATAATTCCTAAAGCTTCAACGTTACGAAGATATCTTATCTCTGCTAATACCGACAATATTTTTTTTTTTTTTATTCTATATAAAAGCAGCTATATATCATGCCAACCATTAATAGTTTTCATTCGAAATTTCTTACACTATCATATATATTTTCATAATAATGCTAATTCCGATCGGTAGGAAGGTGATATGTATCGAACATTTTTGTCACTATGCCGAATAAGTAATATATGTAATAAGAGAGATAAAGAGAATCAGAATTTACTTGAAAAAAAAACAGGGTTCCTAATAGATCAAAACTTATGTATTTTACAATATAGAGACCTCACATAAATTATTTGCACACCATGTACACATATACATGAAAAAAAAAATAAGAACGCGAGTTACTGATCCCAGTATCAAATGCCCAAACTTCACACAAAGATAGAAAAAAAAACAATAAAAAAAAATAATACAAAAAATGATGAATCTTTTAATTCACAAATTGTAGTATTGCATTATACGCGCGTTATAGCCACATATAAGCTTGTAATCTGCATCATGGTGAGTCCGACCGCTAAATTAGTTGGCTTAAGAACGCAATATGAGCAGATGCTCCACAATGCAGTATTGGTTACTGAAATGGCGATAGAATTAAAGGATCGAGCTCAGTCAGGAGAAAAGTATGTTCGCTATTTACGAAGCCTAGCTGTGAGAGCAGCAAAAGTAATATCGACGATGCATAGTTCAGGAAAGACTTTTATTCTACTTGGACAACGCCTGGCTTTGTCAGCTTTACAGAACCTAGAAACTGTCCCAATTATGGATTCGAATACTCAGCTTCTCAAGCAAGAATATGAAAGACTGCTGATTATTCTTGATAAAGAATTATTGGATATGGATGACGTAGAAAGCATAGAGACCGGCTTGAGCAATGACATCAATAGTGTGACTCCTGCAAGCATTGCTGAACGCTTACGGCTTTTAGAAGCTAGGCAGAAATATTCAGAACTCAATTATCTACCACCAACGAACAGCGCTCGCAGTTTTCGTCCGGAAGTTGATGATAAATATCCAGGAAATTGGTCCAAAGAATCATTGATAGATCTTAATAATGTGATCAATCTTCCACCCGTCCCAGAGGACATATTCACCGGCTTCTCGAAGCCGACTCGTACTTCGAGCTTATCTTCGTTAAAAAGCATCAGAAAAGTGAAGCTCTACTTACAGCGAGCAGCCAACTCCGAAGACGAAGAAAGCGAATACGATGATCACGAATTTTCCATTTCTGTAAGTCTCACAGGCTTCGGTAATCCTCGATCTAATTTATTTAGCTCTGAGACAGGATGAACCGACCAGCAGTTCAGAAGGAGGAGACATTCGGTCTACACCCGTTTCGGCAAAGAAGGGAGGTGGTCTTTTCAATATCAAAGAAGAAGCACCGCAAGAACCATAATAAAACTATGTGATGTCTTGTGAGTTGGTCAATGCATACATTTATCAAATACTTCTTATTACATTACAAGATTGCAATAAATCATGATGTAATAAAAAAATTCAATGCAAGTCGTAAGGATTATGCAAAGATTTGTCTATAGCATTCCGGCTTTAATTGACGGAATTGACTGGCTTCCCTTCATTTATGAATATTGTTTGTTATTACTCGATGCATTAGTGACTCAAGAAGTACGAGAATTTCCGATATTTAGTAGTTTTAATAAATTTGCATTTGTCATATAGTATTAAAATTTTATTTTTGTAGAATAATTATTTAACAAAAAAATTATTAAACGCAGTATTTTAGTACAGAGTCAGTCGGAGAGGTATATTAAATGTTGCTATACATAACATAGTTCAGTTATAGTATGTCATCAATTAATTCAGAAACGCGGATGCTTCTGGCTGTATACGATGACTACGAGTACCAAGCCACGGTTCAAATGCTGCACGCGCAACTGTGTACAGTATCCAAATAGATAATGCGATGAAAAGATAAGTTGCGAGTCCGTACCTATTTAAAATTACAAATTAGTCAGTTAAACAGTTCTAAGAAATGTTATTTCTTGAATTATACGATTTTTTTTGAATTCATAACAATTATAAACAAGTGTACTTTGAATGAGATAGAAAATTTTGTGTTCAATTATAAATATCTAGTATTTTCATGCCTTTACTTGAATCAAAGATAGGCTCCTGCCTCGAGTACTGAAATTCTATAAATATGAAATGTTCTGATGAATTTTGCACCTACCCAAAGATCCATGATATAAACAATCCCATAACAGCGAATAAAAGAAACCTGTGACTAGCCATAGTTCTGAGACTCAATCGAGGAGAAATGTGGATTTCTTCACTTGAAGAAAATCCACTAATCGTTCTTTTTGGCAATTGCTTTACCATGGTTGGCGGTTGTAATATCTGTCTTGCCAAACGTCCAACGATGTCTGGTCTGCTGTATGCAGCACTTAATTCTGGCTGATACTGAAAGTATAACATGCGTTAAATTATAAAAAATATGAATTTTGTAAAATACCTGTATCACATTAAACGCGTACAAATTAAAATTGGAAATTAGATCATTACGATGAAATAAACATGAAGTGAGACGTGAGGAACAGAGTCATACCTTCGTGTTAATATAGTTGCATGATTTAAATAGTACTCTAACTAGAAAAGCACTCTCGTGAGTTCGTACAGGTTGCAACTCAGGATCCCCCATATATTCTATGTATCGACAACTCTGCCTTCTCTCTGGGATTTGTAAGTAAACCCCTGGTCTACTAGTGTCCAAACTAGTGTCCATCTAAATGTATGTACAATAATCAATTTTCAGTACCTATATTGTAACTGATGAATTACGGATTAAACTATTCTCAGCATGGCTCAAACTCATCCCAGATCAAGGAATGCATAATAAGTAAACTTCAACAACTGTTACAAATATATGAGTAGATTAAAACCAAGAAAATAATTAAACAATTAGTTTCACCTGCGACTGGTTGCAGATCGAAGTTGATAATATGCTATCGTGATACTCTTGATCGGCAACTATTGCGACTTGAGGAATGTCTTCGACCTTTATCTACAAGGTGTGTATAATATTATTAATTTTTAAGTTACAATCAAATGTTAAATGAGTATCTAGTATTCCGAAACATTTATAAATTATATATTCACTTGAAATATATCCATGAGCTGCTGTTGAGCGTGGGCAAGAAATCCAGGAACTCTTCTTCTTTCCTCCAAACTAATGTCATCGGAAGAATAATCTTCGCCGTAAAAAAATTCCCATATCATTACTAAGAGTCTTCTACCTATTCTACGCTTCTCTAAAGCATCTACCAAACTTGTAGCTGTTAAATGTGCTTGTTTTATCGTACTTAAGAACCAAACGATCTGTAATATAAAAGAAGAACTATAGTGAAAAGTAGTAGTGAATAATTTCATCTGCAGAATAAAATTACTTTAACAAAGAGAAAAAATTAATATGAAATTTGAAATACCTGGGAAACGGTGGCTGGTGAAAACATCGGTACATATTGATGAGTTGGACCTTCTAATTCTAGTATTTGTTGACGTACTGCTGCTGACCATTGATTTGTAGAAACTTTCCCTCTACTTAATCTCGCATCATCCATACAGTTCTCTATTTCAAATAACATCGTTGCTAATTTCGGTTGGGCAAGTACCTGAGACAAAAAATGTAATTATCAAATTGCAGCTCAATAAAGCAGAGAAAAATTTCGTTCTAAGGATATTTACTAAAAATAGAGGGATACCTTTGTGACTCTAAAAAGCATCAGCGCGTTTTTAGGAGCAACAAGATCAGTTCTCATAAAACGTGGTAAGAGTTGTTGAAAAATTGCCGTATATGCCAACAGATTATTGGCGACAAAAGACAGCCACCTTGTTTCATCGGTAATCTTGCCTCTCTCTTCTTCTTGAGGTTTTCTGAGAATAATATATGACGATGCAAAATTCAACGCAGGTATTTTAATAGTCTAATACGATATTTCAACGTGATATATCTTCAAATTCATTCTACTCACCCGACATTGCTGTAACCCAATCCAGGAATATATCTCCAGGGTTGAATGAAGCTCAGCCATGCCTCAAGAATCAATCTAAAAGAGCTGTCCAGAGGCCAATGATGAATCGCTTTGCGTAAGAAGATGTATATTTTTCCTTGTACCGAAGGAACTATCACCCTGTATAAAATTTGAAAATTAGGTATATTTCGATTTGTTGATTATTGAAAGAGATACCAGATTCAGAGAGAGTGCAGTTTTAGTTCAAGCTTAAGTTGCATAGAATCAAAAATAAAATAAAATGACCTTTTTAATTCATCCATTGCACTTGTATCTCCGGTTGCACTGTTCGCAAATTGGTGTAAAGTTTTTATGAATCCTCTTACCAATCTAATGTGTTCTCCAGAGTGAATACTGTGCTGTAATGTACAATTATCGAAAAATTATATACATGGTAAAAAAATTCATCAAAATCATGATATTTTCATGATTTTCTTACTCTGCGTGGTAATGCGCCTGAGAAAGGTGCGGCATGATAAACTGGCAATTCTTCTTCTTCGCTGTACTCCAACCAGAAGTCCAAAAATACTTGAACTACTGTTTCGCTCCTCCATACCTGCGGCAAACATTGCTGTTGCGGAACTCCTGCTGTTGGATTGGTAGGTCCTGGTGATAATATCGAAGTTCTTAAGAGCCTTGGAGTTTGTAGCCTGTAAAATAGATTATCATCAATTACTGGACATACATATAATCTCGTTAATCATTTGAAGCCGCACCTTTTAGAGTCAGGAGATTGCATTAACTTTCTTGGTGGCGTTTTAACGTAAGGTCCGATGATTGGTAATACAGGTGAATTATCTCTAGGTAAAAAATGATAGAGATATGTATGAGCTAGTTGAACGTAAATTGTCTCCCAATTTACCCATACGTTATCTTCTTGTTGCAAATGTAGCCACTGATTGGTCAAGTGGTAAGCGAAGTGAAATATGTAGTACTCGAAAGGATATGTATGTATATCTTAAGGAAAAATAATATATCAGTGAGAACTAGCATTAATACCAAAGTAATAACTCATACGAAAAAAAAAAAATGATATTTGTTAAAGGATACTCATGAATAAAGCACTCGGAAGCCTTGTGCTTTGATCAACCCTGATTTTATCGGAATAGAATGGCGGTATTATCCCATCTTCTAACATCAGACGAATCTTTGACTGCAAAAAAAATTCTTTAACTTTCCTGCTATGAGAATATGCTCTTAAAGTTGTCTCAAGTAAGCTACAACATAATATCAATAATGTACAAATTATTTTCTAGCTAGATCTCATACCGGTAGATAAGACAGTGGAAATTTGTATTTAAGATAACAGTCTGGTAGCAGTTTGTAACAGAGTGAAAATATCGGCCCTTGAGGTCCCAAAAAGTGACAAAGCACTTCGTATTCCTGTTGATGTCTCTTCAGATTAATAAAATGCAATCCCCATCCCATGTTGTCTGTTACACCAAACAGAGAATCGACAAGTACAGGAAATACATGTTGAAGATCGGTTGTACTGGATTCATCTATCAGAGCAGCGATCTCTCTACACCTCTGGACTAGTGGTAAATTCAAAAAGTTTTGCATTCGAATCTGTGAATAAGATAAGCGTTTGAATTAGTCGGTTGAATAGAATGTGACAAGTATGAAAAATTTTTATAAAATTTTTTGAGGTTAGAATTACGGTTTGGAAATCCGTAAATCGGAACGTATATCTAGCAGTATATTGAAAATATGGTTTTTGATTCAATGAAGAAGATAATGAAATTGATAAGGGAATTATTAATTAGGTGGTGAAGAAACCACAGTCATTGTAATAAATTGGTAGAGGTTAGGTTAGGTTAGCATGTATTTAATAAAGGTTTAGATATGTTACCATCACAACATCTACTGGTGCAGCCATTTTTTGTTATTTATACAGAACTTATCACGCTTTTGGAGTGCTTTTTCATTTGTTGAAGGTTTGAAATTACATTAAAATACAGTCCATAACACCCGCCATTAGTTTAAAAATCATGCAACAGTTGCGAAGCCGGTACAGACAAGCCGAATGGACTACCCGCCACCGTAAAGTTGGCCGATCAACTTGAGCTTTTTTTAATTTCGACTTCACCAATCGTTTGGTGGTTGATTGGTGGTGATTGGCAGCCTAATAAAGTCGTTTGGTAGTCAATAGTTTATTTGATATCGACTAAACAAATTTAGGTGTAAGGTTAGCCGATTTTTTTTTAATTATACTCCAATGAAGCTCGTTATGGTGGCACACCGTTTGGCTGGAAAGCCCAAAAAACCGAATCAAATAATGGATACAGTTTTTTTCCGTTAGATTCAGAAATTCCTCGGATCCAGGCAATTTCCCCCGGATCTGGTAATTTAATAAAAAAAAATATTGCCAAGAGATTGGACCTTTCGAATGAAGAACCTTTGGTTTGAATCATTTTGTTCGGCAGACCTTATTTTTCGAGTTATTCACGATTGTCAGGTTGAAAAAAACACCCTGTATACCTATAAAGTTGGCCCATGAGTTTAGTATTTTTCAATTTTTTAGATTCCAAACAATTACACTTGATTGATCCACTAATTTCGTTAATTACTGCATTCCAGTTTTTAAGAACAAAGGAAAAATCAAATAGGGATTTTCTATAGCTGCTAAATTAAAATCTCCCCCGATTTTTTATTTTTAAAAATTTTGTTGAAATTGACATCAAGTTCTAACGTAATTTCATGCGATAAACAATAGAGTCAAAAAATATTCATCTATGATTCTAGAATAGCTGATCCCGCCGGAATTTAAACCGACCGGTGGTGACGTCATGCGAACTTTCAACATGGCGGCTCGCGCAGGCACGAACTTGTCCGTGGCGTCTGGCGACCAGCGTCAGTCGGCGTCAGGCAGCGGGACGGAGCGGGTCGTGGTGTCGCTTGTGGCTCCGTAAGTTAATTATTTTCTTCGTCAAAAGCTCAGAGGACATGAACAATTAAGAAAAAGAAAAAGAAAGTTATTTTTCTGTGCCGGAACCGACGCCGGGATAAAAAAATGATTGACAAGTGAATTGCAAGTCACGCTACGAAGCCGGCGTATAATTTTGATCAAAATTTTCTCAAAAAAGTTGGCAGTGAAGAAGTTTTCTAAATCAAATTTTCATATCCGAACCCGTATAAACTTTTATAACCTAAAATTTAAAAATTTTTCACCAAAAAAAGTCTTGCAACAAAAATCAAAACTTTCTCGAAGAGGTTATGTCCTTGTACCTGAAAACCGTCGCTGACGTGTGAAAAAAAGGTAAAAGTAGTTTAATCTTGGTACTGCACGACCGTTAGAAACAAAATTCAAGTCCGAGCATGTAATTTATCCCTGCAAAACCATTTTATAAAAAAAACATACGTTTCCGAGACGGAACTTTTTCACTCGCTGCGCCGTCGAGTGTTTTTGACAGTTCATCTGAATATTGAGCCAGCGTCTAATTTTCTCAATTGAATTTATGTTTATCGTCCAGAAAACCCTAGTTGGCGTGTGAAAACAGACGAGAGTAGTTTAATCTTGGTATTGCACGACCATTAGAAGTCAAATTTAAGTCTGAGCATGTAATTTAGTTCCGCGCTAAACCCTTTTACAAAAATATACATTTATGAAACAAAATTCTTTATTCGTCACGCCGCCGATTGTTTTCAGCAGTTGCCTTCGAGCATTATTTTTACTCGTAGGTAGATAACAATTGTGTATCTTTTGACAAAATTATTATAAGATTTGTTTAGATTCAATACTACCGTGGGATTGTTGATCTCCGTATAATAATTATATACAATGTGCAAAAAGTCTTAATGAGAAAGATATAAGGTAAAGACAAGCGAGCGGGTCGCACAGCCGAATGTCGTTTACATTTGGACCAGATTCGAGAATATTCAGACAACCGTTATTCACTTGTATTGACAATTTGACTGAAATTTTAATGTACCGCCAACCTTTATTGACAAAAAAATGTTTTTGATTACAGAGACAAACTGCAGCAGGTCATGAATGCAGCTCTCAGGCAATTTGAACAGATCAAATATCGCCGATGAAACGAGAAAAGGTAAGGCGGCAATCGTAACGTTAGTTCTAGCTACTTTCTTTCACTTTTGTTCGACGAATTTTTAAATCAATAGATTGAATTTGAATGTATTCATTTATTCATTAAAATGACACAGAATAAATGTTCGGCTTTTCTGTTTTATCTCGAAAATATCGCAAGAGTGATTGGACGAGTATTCGATTGATAAATCTTGTCCATTTTTTTCTGTTGCAGTGAAATGAGTGTCGCCAACATCTGCCAATTACATTCCCGTGGGATCAAAGGCAGACCGAATACTAAAACTAAAATTGATTGTACAGCGCTTTGGAGCAGGTAAAATGCAATAATTGGATTGATAATCTTTTCAAGAAATATATGGACTAATAATCAGTATAATATAATCACGGCCCTAAATTTCGATTGACTAATTGAAGCATTGTCCTCACATATAAACTCCTTTGAATATATGACTGCTTTCTACATGTATTCAAAATCAAATTTATATGACGTTTATTTCTAATTTTACTCATTTCTCTTCTGATTTTACAGAATATCGTGTCAGCAGGCCAATCCTGGCAATTGGAGCGACTGAGAGGATCGGAAGATGACTTGGCTTCAAAGATGGGACGGGAAAAAAGAAATGATATGGCAACGTTTCTTAGGTAATTTTTCTCTTAATAACGACTGAAAAGTGTGCATCATATGTTTCAAATGCGAAAATATAATAAACGTAAACGAATTTGTCGAAGTTAGGTAATAATGCCTTTCCTTGAAATCAATGGAAAATTATCAAATATTATAATGCATGTATTATTTTATTGTATTATAGTATCGATATACATAATTATTAGATATACATATGTAGGTATAATATCTAGCAGTTTAAGGTACCGTTTCCCCCCCCCTCCCCCCCATTCCCTTTACTACTTTACTCTCTTGATTCTCAATTTGGATCTTATTACCGCAATCTTTTAAATCGTTCATTTCTCTTGTCAGGTGGAGGAGGAAAGATAGCTGAAAGAAAACATGAAAGAACGGAGGCCAACGAGATATGAAAAAAACTGACCACATTTGTATCCGACTGAGAATTATGGTTTGCTCTTGAGATGCCATGGACACTCGAATTCGCAAATTAAATGAAGTTTCAAAGGCTGCTTATGGAAATTCAATCTCACCGATAAATTTAATATAAGGTAAATAGTATTTTCAATTGTGTCTTCTTTTTTCCCCCAAGTTTAATCATTCTGTCCATTCATTATTAATATCCATCAACGAGTTTTCTACCTGTAAGGTAAGCTTACAGATGTCTTGAATAAACATTTCACAGAATTGTAAATCAGTGAATCTATAGAGGAATTGTAAACTCTGGAATTTGTAAGTTTATTTTTACAATCTAACTTGAATTTGTCCGTTAGGTGATCAATTTGGCTTCAATCAGACGAGTACGTGATCAGATGGTGCACCACTATGGGTATGCAGAGAGTGCGAAGGTTCGGAAGGAAAGAAAGCTGCAGTACAAGGAATGCACGGAATAATGGATCTTTGAACTTCGTATTTTATTCAAGAAATTAGAGAGATACATGGATAAGATTAGATTGGGATCATAAGCATAAACATAGCGTACAGATACATTACACGTACTATCGATCGTGTATTTGTATTTGTATTTTATTTTAGAATTTAGAGAGATGCATAGATGGAGATTGAATCGTTAATACTTGTATTTTTCTATAATATCATTAATTGTCGCGGTAATTTGATTAGAATTTTATGTAAATCAAATCTGGCGAGTTCGGGACCCTCGGGGGCGTCGTCAATCGAACCACGTAGGACATTTCTCGCCAGATATTTTATTGAAGTTATAATTACGAATAATTATGTATGAAGTTGATAGAAATATTAATATCAATATAATTATGAGAAGTTATAATTATCAATAATAATTCAATTCGTACTCAATTTTGAAAACTTAACTTTTGAATTGGATATATTTTATATCGTTAAAAGTAGAGATATTTACTTCTTTTGTTACTCTTTATAGAAAATACTTGTAGTAGGAGATTTAATTTCATATCGATTCGTCTCTCTAGTTTTAAAAGATTAGATTAGATTAGATAAGATTATTATTATAAGCATAAACATAGCGTACAGGTACATTACACGTACTATCGATCGTGTATTTGTATTTGTATTTTATTTTAGAACTTAGAGAGATACATAGATGGAGATTGAATCGGTAATACTTGTATTTTTCTATAATATCATTAATTGTCGCGGTAATTTGATTAGAATTTTATGTAAATCAAATCTGGCGAGTTCGGGACCCTCGGGGGCGTCGTCAATCGAACCCCGTAGGACATTTCTCGCCAGATATTTTATTGAAGTTATAATTACGAATAATTATGTATGAAGTTGATAGAAATATTAATATCAATATAATTATGAGAAGTTATAATTATCAATAATAATTCAATTCGTACTCAA
This sequence comes from Macrophya alboannulata, assembly GCA_949628255.1. NCBI lineage: Eukaryota > Metazoa > Arthropoda > Insecta > Hymenoptera > Tenthredinidae > Macrophya > Macrophya alboannulata. Next base: position 8,944,557 of record OX451212.1, on the reverse strand, counting down.
TTTTGAAAACTTAACTTTTGAATTGGATATATTTTATATCGTTAAAAGTAGAGATATTTACTTCTTTTGTTACTCTTTATAGAAAATACTTGTAGTAGGAGATTTAATTTCATATCGATTCGTCTCTCTAGTTTTAAAAGATTAGATTAGATTAGATAAGATTATTATTATAAGCATAAACATAGCGTACAGATACATTACACGTACTATCGATCGTGTATTTGTATTTGTATTTTATTTTAGAATTTAGAGAGATGCATAGATGGAGATTGAATCGTTAATACTTGTATTTTTCTATAATATCATTAATTGTCGCGGTAATTTGATTAGAATTTTATGTAAATCAAATCTGGCGAGTTCGGGACCCTCGGGGGCGTCGTCAATCGAACCACGTAGGACATTTCTCGCCAGATATTTTATTGAAGTTATAATTACGAATAATTATGTATGAAGTTGATAGAAATATTAATATCAATATAATTATGAGAAGTTATAATTATCAATAATAATTCAATTCGTACTCAATTTTGAAAACTTAACTTTTGAATTGGATATATTTTATATCGTTAAAAGTAGAGATATTTACTTCTTTTGTTACTCTTTATAGAAAATACTTGTAGTAGGAGATTTAATTTCATATCGATTCGTCTCTCTAGTTTTAAAAGATTAGATTAGATTAGATAAGATTATTATTATAAGCATAAACATAGCGTACAGGTACATTACACGTACTATCGATCGTGTATTTGTATTTGTATTTTATTTTAGAACTTAGAGAGATACATAGATGGAGATTGAATCGGTAATACTTGTATTTTTCTATAATATCATTAATTGTCGCGGTAATCTGATTAGAATTTTATGTAAATCAAATCTGGCGAGTTCGGGACCCTCGGGGGCGTCGTCAATCGAACCCCGTAGGACATTTCTCGCCAGATATTTTATTGAAGTTATAATTACGAATAATTATGTATGAAGTTGATAGAAATATTAATATCAATATAATTATGAGAAGTTATAATTATCAATAATAATTCAATTCGTACTCAATTTTGAAAACTTAACTTTTGAATTGGATATATTTTATATCGTTAAAAGTAGAGATATTTACTTCTTTTGTTACTCTTTATAGAAAATACTTGTAGTAGGAGATTTAATTACATATCGATCCGTCTCTCTAGTTTTAAAAGATTAGATTAGATAAGATTATTATTATAAGCATAAACATAGCGTACACGTACATTACACGTACTATCGATCGTGTATTTGTATTTGTATTTTATTTTAGAACTTAGAGAGATACATAGATGGAGATTGAATCGGTAATACTTGTATTTTTCTATAATATCATTAATTGTCGCGGTAATCTGATTAGAATTTTATGTAAATCAAATCTGGCGAGTTCGGGACCCTCGGGGGCGTCGTCAATCGAACCCCGTAGGACATTTCTCGCCAGATATTTTATTGAAGTTATAATTACGAATAATTATGTATGAAGTTGATAGAAATATTAATATCAATATAATTATGAGAAGTTATAATTATCAATAATAATTCAATTCGTACTCAATTTTGAAAACTTAACTTTTGAATTGGATATATTTTATATCGTTAAAAGTAGAGATATTTACTTCTTTTGTTACTCTTTATAGAAAATACTTGTAGTAGGAGATTTAATTACATATCGATCCGTCTCTCTAGTTTTAAAAGATTAGATTAGATAAGATTATTATTATAAGCATAAACATAGCGTACACGTACATTACACGTACTATCGATCGTGTATTTGTATTTGTATTTTATTTTAGAACTTAGAGAGATACATAGATGGAGATTGAATCGGTAATACTTGTATTTTTCTATAATATCATTAATTGTCGCGGTAATCTGATTAGAATTTTATGTAAATCAAATCTGGCGAGTTCGGGACCCTCGGGGGCGTCGTCAATCGAACCCCGTAGGACATTTCTCGCCAGATATTTTATTGAAGTTATAATTACGAATAATTATGTATGAAGTTAATAGAAATATTAATATCAATATAATTACGAGAAGTTATAATTATCAATAATAATTCAATTCGTACTCAATTTTGAAAACTTGACTTTTGAATTGGATATATTTTATATCGTTGAAAGTAGAGATATTTACTTCTTTTGTTACTTTTTATAGAAAATACTTGTAGTAGGAGATTTAATTTCATATCGATTCGTCTCTCTAGTTTTAAAAGATTAGATTAGATTAGATAAGATTATTATTATAAGCATAAACATAGCGTACAGGTACATTACACGTACTATCGATCGTGTATTTGTATTTGTATTTTATTTTAGAACTTAGAGAGATACATAGATGGAGATTGAATCGGTAATACTTGTATTTTTCTATAATATCATTAATTGTCGCGGTAATCTGATTAGAATTTTATGTAAATCAAATCTGGCGAGTTCGGGACCCTCGGGGGCGTCGTCAATCGAACCCCGTAGGACATTTCTCGCCAGATATTTTATTGAAGTTATAATTACGAATAATTATGTATGAAGTTGATAGAAATATTAATATCAATATAATTATGAGAAGTTATAATTATCAATAATAATTCAATTCGTACTCAATTTTGAAAACTTAACTTTTGAATTGGATATATTTTATATCGTTAAAAGTAGAGATATTTACTTCTTTTGTTACTCTTTATAGAAAATACTTGTAGTAGGAGATTTAATTACATATCGATCCGTCTCTCTAGTTTTAAAAGATTAGATTAGATAAGATTATTATTATAAGCATAAACATAGCGTACACGTACATTACACGTACTATCGATCGTGTATTTGTATTTGTATTTTATTTTAGAACTTAGAGAGATACATAGATGGAGATTGAATCGTTAATACTTGTATTTTTCTATAATATCATTAATTGTCGCGGTAATCTGATTAGAATTTTATGTAAATCAAATCTGGCGAGTTCGGGACCCTCGGGGGCGTCGTCAATCGAACCCCGTAGGACATTTCTCGCCAGATATTTTATTGAAGTTATAATTACGAATAATTATGTATGAAGTTGATAGAAATATTAATATCAATATAATTATGAGAAGTTATAATTATCAATAATAATTCAATTCGTACTCAATTTTGAAAACTTAACTTTTGAATTGGATGTATTTTATATCGTTAAAAGTAGAGATATTTACTTCTTTTGTTACTCTTTATAGAAAATACTTGTAGTAGGAGATTTAATTTCATATCGATTCGTCTCTCTAGTTTTAAAAGATTAGATTGGATTAGATAAGATTATTATTATAAGCATAAACATAGCGTACAGGTACATTACACGTACTATCGATCGTGTATTTGTATTTGTATTTTATTTTAGAAGTTAGAGAGATACATAGATGGAGATTGAATCGTTAATACTTGTATTTTTCTATAATATCATTAATTGTCGCGGTAATCTGATTAGAATTTTATGTAAATCAAATCTGGCGAGTTCGGGACCCTCGGGGGCGTCGTCAATCGAACCCCGTAGGACATTTCTCGCCAGATATTTTATTGAAGTTATAATTACGAATAATTATGTATGAAGTTGATAGAAATATTAATATCAATATAATTATGAGAAGTTATAATTATCAATAATAATTCAATTCTTACTCGATCTTGAAAGATTAACTTTTGAATTGGATATATTTTATATCGTTAAAAGTAGAGATATTTACTTCCTTTGTTACTTTTTATAGAAAATACTTGTATCGGGAGATTTAATTTCAAATCGATTCGTCTCTCTAGTTTTAGAAGATTAGATTAGATTAGATTATTATTATAAGCATAAACATAGCGTACCTGGTACATAAGTCAATGTCTTCAAAGTGAGAGAACATAATATGGCAACGCCTTGAGTTCTAAATGATCGTTCTATAATAGTAATAAATAGACAATTGTGTATCAAATTTTTCTTTATTTTATCGCAAATAAAAAACTTGACAACAAATTTTTCATTTCTACACTTCGTAATTCTGACAATCATTCCTCCCAACGTTGACTGCAGAATATAAAGACAGCTCTCCTCCAAAGATGTGTGTCTCTCTCTCTCTTTCTCTCTCTCCCTCTAAGTTTCTCCCTTTTCTTGAGTGTCACTCATCATTATTATTAGAATTAATATTACTGTTATGATTATTATAATTATTATTATTATTATTTTCATTATTATTACTAGCCATCGGAAATCTGTATATCACCTTATTATTATTATTCGTTTCTATGCACTTATTACTAAGATTATTATTATAATGTATGTGATCCTCAGGGAGCTTACTCCATGATCTAATAAATATATTCTGACTCTGACTCTCTCTCTTTCTCTCTCTCTCTCTGTGTGCAT